>CM047814.1:81245704-82445704 GCA_026214975.1 Gentiana macrophylla
CAAATCAAGTCATTAATTTATAGGTTTTATCTAATTACATAAGTAGTAAGTATTATATAAAATATCGTATTTTTATCGTGTTTTATAAGTTTTGTACTAAGTTTAAGAATCGAAATGTCAGTATGATTTACGTGCGTGGTATTTGTGGTATTTACCGCAGATGTATAAGCCAAGACCCAGAATCGACATTTTGAAGTATAATCATATCTCTCTGAAAGGATTTAGAGAGTGTCACGAGTTTAAGTGGTCAATCGAATTGCTTAGTCATTAATTGGTCAATCAATGAAGTAATTTGGCTAATCGATTCGATTTAGTAGGGTAATCGGTAAATATCTTCGACAAACGAATGGCTCATCAAAAGACATTTTCTGAAGAAGAGTCTTCATGAAAGTTGTAGATTTTTCCGAGAGGTTTCCGATGCCTTTTGAATCATGTTGTTTGGAGATCCAACTCGAGATATGAATTTTAAGTTTTATTCCAAATTATATAATTTTATCCGAAATTGATAATTAAGTAGGATTTGAATGTGATGATTACACCCACCTCAACCGGGTGTGACTATTTTGCCTATTTATAGGCGCATTCTCAACAGAAAAGAGTGCCCATGTCTTTCGCCATTTCTCTTTCATTTTTGTTTTCCTTTGTAGTAATATATATATATATATATATATATATATATATATATTACCTTATATATATATTTCCTAATCCCTAGTAGTAGTATATATATATATATATATATATAGGCATTATGTCATAAATAAAATAGTAGCCGTGTAGTAATGCCGTTGTAATGCTTGATGAGCTTATCAAAAGATCGTTGTTGTTGGAAGTCATAACTATTTCCGAGAATACTGGTCTCCGAATCAACAAATAGAATCAAATGATTTCAAGCAATCATAATGATGATGAGAGCTAAAGCACGTTGGAACAAGCCTTGTGAAACCGATTCTTAGCAACATCTCGATTTCGACTTTTGGATTGTTTTGTGAGTTTTTATCAAAGTTTGTATCTTTATTATGTTCTTATTGATTATGCAATTTAAATCGAGAGATGGTTATTTGCTTGATGTTTAACGCTTGATGAGAATCGCCGTTAAACCTTAGATCACCGTAGTAAAGATTAGATTTTTAACCTAAAGATAACGAGTTGTTAGGTTAATATCTAGGTTGCTGTATTGAGAAATCTTACACTTTGTTATGAAAGCGTTAATCTTTAAGATCGAGAGATGAGAGATTAATAGGCGAATTATCTAAGAGATTAGAAATTCACACTTTTGATAGGTGAACCACAATCTTTATTAAATCATCACAAGATAATCTAGAGTCGAAATTGAGGGCTGCGAAATCGGTGGATCATTGCTTGTTCGTTGTTAAATTAATTGAGAAAAATCGTTTGTCTTTGTTTTTGCTTCGTTTTCATCGTAGTAACCATGTAGTAAGTTTATTGTAGTTTTAGTTATAAAATAGGTACAACTTAGTTAGCTCGGTTCGTAATTATCTTTCCGGCTTTAGATCTTTGATCTCTCATCCGATTTACTTTTGTTGTTTTCGCTTTAGTTTTGTTTTGTGTAAATTTTAGTAATAATAGTAGTCGTGACAATTTAGAAAAAATTAATAAGAACTAGATAAACCTCGATTCCTGTGGATTGACTCCGGTTTTTAATCGCTATACTACGATCCTCGCACTTGGGAGTTAACCGGATTTATTTTATTACTTGTTATATTTTGCTTTGCATAAAATCCGAGATGAAGAGCATCCTAGAGTGAGTTAGAGAGAGGGAAAAATGCCGGTTCCAGCAACCGGAGTTTTCCAATAACAATCGAATGAGGATTAGGCGAGGAGTTCGTGGATTAGCGATATAGGCCGGACGCAGCGTGGGCGGCTTGCACTGTAACTTACTCTCCGTTGACGGTCAAAGCGGCGATATTATAGACCATCAAGGTATAACCGTCAACTACTTAACGTGTTTATTGCAATAAACAAAGAACGATCTAGAAAAGGGAAATCAAATTTTAAATTCCGCTGCGTTAAACTAGTGATTTCCGAACATTGCGAACCGACCTTTTTAAGCACGTATGAATAACTTCTTCAGTGTGTAGTTAGATGACTGATGACGGTTAAAATAGTATATCGTACGGCATCAACGTTCTACCCATTATGATCTAGAAATAGTTGTTGTGGACATTAAATGTTGACCATTTGTGTTGAATGTCGGGTTCACGGGATGAGAATTTGGTATTTATCATTATTATTTCCGGAATTGGTATTATTTCGTGTTTTATTGGATTATTTTCAGGTTACAAAAGTGGGCCACAAGTTAAGGATGGATCGTGAAGCGGGTGATGAAAGAAATGACTCAGAGTATTCCGAAACCTTCCAAGTTAAGTCGGCAGAAGAAAAGGGACTAAAATAACCTCGATTTACCGCGGGTGGCCACCGACATATCGAGCACCCAGGACCTTCCGAAACGTGTTTTCTTGGATGAGGGGTAGTTCTTAGGGTTAGCTAAGTCGAGTTCTAATGACTATAAATAAGTGACGTCGGTCTCAAATTTCAATGTACCAAAAATAATACAAGTTATATCCAATAAAAGTTCTTTGTTCTTTATTTTCTTTATGAGTTCTAGTCACGGATATGATGGATTCGCTTTTACGGAGATATCTGAGGAAGAACTACGCTCATCTCGGGGGTATGATTTTATGGCTTTCTCTAGATGTAGATCTGTCGTTGTTCTTGTGTAGTTAGTATGCTTTGATTGTTATTATTAGTTCTAATTATGTGGTAGTTAATTTATTTTACCCTATATATGTATAGATCTGAATCGTTGGTGAAGAAATCATGAAATAGTGAGTTACGTTCTTGAGATCTGCGATGGTCTTTATCGCTGATCTCAATACCTAGTAAATCGTAATTCATGATAATCGGCGCCACTCGTCTTATCGACATATTTATTTTACATGTTTGTAGCTTGATCAACTATTTACATGTCTTCGTAAATTAACATGAAGGGACGATAAATTGAAGTGTTAGTTCGGACATAGTCTTGATCGATCCTTAGGAACGTGCTAGTTAATCCATGATAGTCGCCAGGAGGTCTTCGGTCTTGAGCCGGCTAGCCTTATTTCTTATTGCATGTGAATTAATACAACCAACGAAGGAGGTTAATTGCACATAGGCACCTATTGTCCTTTCAATGGAAGTAGCGTAACAATAGGGATTAGCACCCGTAGTTTGTTAAAGATCTAATATTCACCACGGGTAGAACAATTCATATATTGGGGAAATAAGCTAATAACTCATAATCAGACTAATACATTAGAAACTCTTGTGTGCTCTTGTTGAATTTGCATAATCTTGTCGCGTTTATTGGCACCATTGTTTATGTTCTTGCACCATAGTTGGTCGTAGACCATAATTGTGACAATTCAATCTTGATAAAATGTATCTTCACGAGCCTCGTGGGATTCGACCTTGACTCGCCAAATGCTTCTGCTATGATAGACCTAATCCTATTACTAGTAGTTGTTTACACCACGGCGTGATCAATGACGCATTATTTTGACTTGTGTTGACCCTGGTTTTTCTGAGTTTTGATTTACCTATGGCCATTTAGGTCAAGTTGTGGATTTTATAAGGGCTAAGGAAAAACGGATTCGGTAGTTTATCAATGAGCGGACCGTGAGGATAGATAGATTTTTGAGATGGTCCACCCACCAAAAAAAAGAGAGAGAAAAGCAAACAAATACATATCTTCAATATCTATTCTCTTTGTCAAAAGGGAAGCAAATTCGGAGCGTTAGACGTACGACCCTCACATGAATAAAAAGACCTGAAAAACGTGAGCCTTGGAGGAGTACTCGGTTCCCGGTCCACTTTGCCCGGTTGTCTTGACCTACGCAGTAAAAATAAAAATCAATTAATAAAATCAATGGCGTAAAGGGACAAGGATTCTCGTGATTTGTCAACTAAACTTAAGCGAATATAATGTGATTTTGTGTACGTTACTGAGAAATGAGAGTTATTGCACACACACACACACATCGGTTCATGATGAATATTGTTTAATGCGTTACTTATGGATATCTGTTGACATGATTCTTATCTTGACTTGGTGACACTTCGCTGTTTATAATTAACTTGTATATTGGTTCGAGAGTTCACCTTATTTCGCCTTTTTGCTCGGGACGACCAAAATCTAAATGAGGGATAGTTGATCACCCTGAAATTAGTACTATAAATTATACCTTTATTTGCCTCGAATTGTGCTCGATTGATAAGTGACAGTTTGATTATTGTATGAAATACGTGTCAATTGTTTAGCGTCGGTTCCTTTGTCGTTAATTCTGCATTTATATATTTTATCCGGGGAATATGGTACTGTTCTATCTCGTTTTGGATACTTTTTAGGTATACCATATTATGGAGCTAAAGAAGAGTGGATCCGAGTTAAAAGAAGTCATTGGGCTGAAGTCAATGAAGTCTATGAAAAGTCTACTGCACCTGAAGAGAACGCAATCAGGCCCGCAGTTGCATGAGCCATAGCCGCAACTGCATGACTTGAAGGACATGAAATTGGAGCTGCCATGTTATGTATCAAGTCGGTTAGGCTTAGGATAACTAGGTCGGTTTACATGCCTTATAAATAACCTGTATTAGATTCATTATGATGAATGCTACAATTATCACATAGTTTTATGAAATAAAGTTCTTGAGTTTAATTTTGAGTTACTTCTTTTGGTTTTCTTCTCCAATCCATCAACTAGCTTCAGTTGATCGAGCTAGATCCGCAATTGATAGAGCTTTGAAGCTTTGAATGTTCTTTTATGTTTTTGTCATGGTAGATTAGTTAGATTAACACGATTTAATTGATCTACATGCATAAACGAACCGTAATTCACCATAATTAATCAGAATAGAATGATGATATTCCGGAAGTAGGAATGATGATACGCGGGAACGCAGCGGAATTTAAAATTTATTTCCTATCGACCCAAGATCGACTTCGTTTAAGCAATAAACAAATAAGCTAAAGGCGGTGGTTACCTTGCTTGATCTAAAAGAGCGGCGCTTTGACCGTCTAAGGAGAGTAGTTACGCAAAAGAGCCGGCCAAGTGTTCGGCCTCTCTTTGGTGATCCACACGCATGACCCGCCGGAATCCCATCATGGATTGCTACTGAAAAAATTCGGTTGCTGTAGACCGACTTTTCTCAAAATCTCTCCTAAGAAACTCTCTATTTTTCACAAGAACTATTAGCTCTTGGAATTGTGATGTACAAAAGAGCTTGACACACCACTATATTTAGAGTGACAGTCTGCGCCCCTTTATGCCCCAATCTGATTGGGATTAACTTCCTAGTAGATTGAGGAGAAAGAAAACCTCTTTCTAATAAAATAAGGAAAATATCTTTGATTGATTTATCTCATTAATATTCAATATCTTATATTAAATATTTCCAATATATTGTCAATATCTTTAATTGACTTTATTTATCTTATTACCATAAATCAATTTACACATGTGTACGAATCTATAGTCATTAATATCTAATATTAATATTATGATAATCTTATTAATTAAATTGCACAAACCAAATGTATCCAATACACAAAAGATGGCGCCAATTTATTTAGCCAAATTCACGTGTTTGGCCATATGTATATATATAATATATATATATTTAATTAATCAACATAACTAATATCTTGTATTATATTTATTCATAATAAATAAATACCACTATATTAATTTACCACTATAACCTTTATAGTCGTGAGATAAAACTTTCCTTATTTGGTTATCATCTATAACCAACTTTTAATCCGGCTAGATGTTCATATGTGTGTGACCCGATAGGCTTCCGAATATGTTGGCCGTAGGCACAAAGTGCAAATTACGAAAATGCCCTTCATACCTAATGATCACGGGATAGCATCTAGCAACACACCGTGACCCCCAATCATCGGAAGAGTTAAATGCAATGACTACTACATTTCATGTGAAAGCGATTACCGTGTAACTTACAATCTATCAACGTAATAATATTCATACGATCGTATCTCGAGTGTCATACATTAACGATCGTATCTTATAATCTGGATATCATGCTCTCGCTGAAGTAACTCATTTACTCCCACTTTGCAAAGATTCACGAGAGTAAGACATCCTTATAAGAAGGCCCTTTCGGATATTCACCCCTACTAATAAGTACGCGATTCCTGCATTTACCAAACATGTATACTCCGCGACGCTTGATTATCACACCCAATCACTACCGCATGATCGCCCCGTGGCTGGGGGAAACCTCAATAGTGTCAAAGCATGACAATCCATACCGTGATGCCATGAAGACTCCGGTCTAAAAGATAATTACACAACCGCCGCATAGTGTGACACTTAATGTAAGTGGGGCGATCTAACGACGCGTTCTCTAATACATGTTCACGCATGACCCAAGTGTCTCTACACTTCAATAGACGAGATCTATCCCTGCCCTTAAAGACAGAAGACATCTAATACGTGCTAGCCTGTTTATACTATCAATGCCCTATTTAATAGTACATCAGCCTAGATACATTTGAGTATCAAACTTATTAAAGTGGTTAGAGATCTCATCAACTATAATCGCCTATCATGGTTTCTCTACCACAGTTTAATACTAGGGACGTTATCATATAACAATTCATAATTTGTTCTTTAAAAGAACATATATATGACAACATGATAGCCATTTAATATATGTATAAACATAAAGAAATAGTAGAAATGATCTGACCCGGTCGGATCCGGTCCAACCCGATTGGTTTTAGGACACTATTCCAACAATCTCCCACTTGGCCTAAAACCAATCACTCGCACACACAGGACCAAGTTGAAACACAAGAATCTCATGTAATACTCGCAAACTACCCCAGCCAAGAACGGATCGCTATCCGTGGGGACTCGAACTATCTTCATATCATGTTCCAAATGACCAAGTCAATGGAACCGCCTCAACACACACATGAATCTCCGACGAGACCACGATCCTTGCTTGTGCAATGAATCCACTTACTATATCACCTATATAGAAAGGTGGAAGAACACGCACAAGGTTCAAGAATGAACCTCATAGACTCATGTATTGCTCCCGCTGCGCCTCTAAGGCACTACTGTGTTTTGGCCTGGTTGTAGAATTTACAGTGACCCATAGCTAAGAACATTTCCAGCTCACTATATCACTTAATCAAAGTGACTGCAAACCCAGAGTGTAACTCCCACTCGCCTTCATAAGATTTAGGTATATGTCTGTATAACTATATTTATCTGATTCCAAGTTTCGATAAACTAGGAAACCATCCTTAACTTGTTTAAGGATATTCTCGACATTCACCAGATTTACTTTTATACTTGCTCATGACTCTTCATGAAGCATGAACATCTGGCATTACCTATAAGATGGTTCCTATCGGAGTACCGAAGGAAACCTTCCATAAGTATCATCTTTCACCTTATCTTTAGGACAAACGTCCTAACATAGATAGATCTTGAGAACACCGGCTAGCAGTATCCCCGTCGTGATCTATGCTAAACTCTTTTAGCATCACATCTATATAGGTAAACTATAAACTAATGTGAGCTTAAATCTATCGCTATAGATTCTTGTTTCGAAAAATAAGAACTGCCAATCCAAGTGCTTTCGTAAAGACCTTGAACTACCAAACATTAATTGACTGTGACATGGGGTGATGATTCCTGAGAGAGATATCTAATACCTTACTCAAAAATCGTAACACACTCCCACTATCCATCTTGCACATTGGGCATATTCTTTTTTGACTAAATCAAACTCTTTTGATTATCAAACAAAGAAATCGTCTAGAGAAATTTGTTTGAGTCCATAAATGAATCTCGTGGGCTTACATATCATGTCATCATCTATGAACATTGGGTTGTTTGCCCAAAGTTTTCAACACTATCATATAGCCATGATACGAAGTTATAAATGATCTGAATAGAACTGGGCTCAGCTGGCAGCATAAAGTTAATTACAAGGTTCACACCCCGTACCCTTCAGCCGTCACTATAGCCTTATGGTAATCATATTACTATCCATGTCAGCCTTTCAGGGACATTCCCTCTAGGTAAGAAAGACTAGGTTCACAACCTGGTTGTCACTGATGGAATCTAATTCAGATATTATGGCTCTTAGCCATATCTCTCAATCTTGCCTTTCAAACATTCCTTCATAAGTCGTGAGATATTCATTCTTCAAGATGAACATACCAGCAGCCCTTTCAGGCTTAAGGTTATCCACGCAGACTTACGAACTTTTTGTGTACACTTTGAGCGATGATCTACACCTTATCACTATGTAGCGCCTGCTCACGCTCCTATGGTTGAATATCTCCTTGTGGTTCTCAAACTACATTTGAGATCTAAATCTACTCCCACTGTTTCTTTTGGAAGAAACACTTCCTCTAGAAGACAACATGTTTGGAGACAAATATTTTGCTCCGCGGACAAGTAAATAATATCTAGCGTGCTAGCTAAGATATTCCACAAAGTTGCCTATGTCGTACTAGGCTCCAAGCCTTTCTGACTTTGCCAATGACAACTTCAAATCATCGGTTAAGATAGATTCAACATTATCTTCTTCCATATCTAATATGGAATTTATTCAACCTTTTCTTTTGGAACTCGGTTAAGTATAAGGGCACTATCCCGAAACGGGTAAGGGATACTTCGCATGGCTTCAAGTCACACCTTTATCATATAAAGTGTTGTTTCCATTTTGGGAACACAATCTAAGTGTGTATCCCAAAGATGGTATCCTTCAAGGAGAATCGCCCTATTTCGGACGTCTTCTGAAACACCCGACAGTTATTAATTACTTCAATCCAATTGAAGATTAATTCCTAAGCAGCTCATCAATCTCATATTCGTACTAGCTCGAACTTTTCAAACTTTCCGAATTGTAGTACTTCAATAAGTACATTCAACTATTTCTAAAAATAGTCATAGAGATTAATAAACAATTATTTGTGGCATTAATTGTCATAGGCCAACAAACATCGGTATGTTTAGGCTTTAGACAATTTTTCTAGAATTTATAACCTTTTCTTAAAAGGGTATTTTAGTCCTCTTTGGATAAGATACGTATAACCCACATGATTCATAATCATATGGTTCAGCATCATCAGAATGACGTTGGATTACACGCTTCCCTTCTATAGAGACTGTGCCTAGAGTAACCACAAATCAAGGACAACAGCCATACAAATATTTAGTTGAGATTTTTCACATATATCAACTATATAGTGACTTCAATGTAGTATGTTGGATTCAGTGACCTTTCAACTTTGTCGGAATAACATTTATTCCTTACAATTGAATATGTCTGCTAAATCCTAACAAATAACAGAACTTGTGTCCTTCATAAGAACCGGAACATAATAACATTTATTTAGTTCATTTATCAGTTTACTAGATCCAGAATGTGGTAAGTGTTACAACGTTTGCTTAAGCTTCCATATCCGTATTTAATCTTTCTAATTTAATCACACTCGCAAGATATCTTATCTAAGAGTTGAGTTGAACTTAGATAGATTTATCTCAACTCACTTGCCTAGAATAGAAACTTCAATAAGTTCTCTATTTAAGCACATGCCCTAACTTTTCTTTTTAATCCTTTAAGCACTTGAAAAATATTTCTTATTGTAGTCTTCATAAGACTTAAGAAATATCACAAGAGCCATGTCTTTAATTTCCTTTCATAAAGAAAATCTAAAGTTTATTAAATAGTTTATTTAATCTTTTGAATCGTATTCAAAACATTGACAATTTAATTAACCTTTAAGCAATGATATAATTAAGTCGATACTTAAATCTTACAATTTTGAAAACAACCTTTCCAAAATTAGATATGGTCATTCTTATCCAACATTTGAATTAATTGTCATTGTATGACTGAATGATCATCTTGGATCGTATCCAATATATGATTAATTCGTTGAAACTTATTTCAAATGATTCAATCATATCATGAGCTTCCGCCATTAATAATTAAAGCCTTGGAGTGTTGCATCAAATATGTAGTCTCCTTGTCTCTTTACTACTATAACGGGATTGCTCGTGTCATTGCTTATTTTAAAAGGATTAAAATTACTTAACCATATTTGAGAACGTTTCTCAAAATGTAACACTCATAATTTGGTTTTACTAATCGAGAATAAAACATAATAAAAGTTTGCTAAAACTACAACATAAAAATGAAAATAAGAGAGTGTTGTTGTTTATACATGCAAAATCAAAAATGGTCTTTTGGTTTATGATTTTGCTCCACTAGTCAATTACTCCCAATTGACTTTCGAGAATTATTAATTTCTTTAGTGGACAAGATCCCACTAAACTACCGCGACCCCCGCTTTGGCTGGTGTGCCGAAAATAGTCTAATAGGTAGACAACTCTTTGTCAATCGTATCTTATACAACTCTTGTTGTTTGACTAGTCAACTCTTTGACAATTTTCATCTTATGAAGTAGTCAAACCCTTGCCTCTAAAATCCAAATGACCCCGCTTTGGCTGGTGGCCGAGAGAATTCTTAGTCAAGTAACAACCCCAATATTCGTGAGATCTCATACAATCATATCTTGATAATGACGATATACCCGAGGTAGGTCAACCCCCTGCTTTGGCTGATGAGTTGAATCCGAACAAGGGCTCTTCACCGTCATTATAATATGGGGAGGCAATTTGAACTTGATTCTTTTGAAGTGGGAGTATTTTATGTAAATTAATTCACTTAATTAATTTCGCATTAATTCTCTTGATTAATTTAATTATGGTCTCATCATGTATATCTATCTCTATAGACATACATCCTACACATTCATCTAGATCGTGCCTAGTTATGCATCTATCGTATCATATAAAATAAATACAACCACAAAATAAATAAATAAATACGTAAAGTAACCAGTATGGTCATGGACTTTTCCTAGGTGCGGTTTCGAATACAAACTGACAAAACCGCGGGTCACAATCTTAGGGTAGCTGCAACCGTCAATAGCATCTTTAATGCGCCATCTCGAATGAGATCTTTATTCTTCTTTCTTTGGTCTCCATCTTCTGCTTCATTCTTGTTACATTTAATTCTATCTAATAAAATAAATACGCCCGCCATACACGGGGGGGAGCTAACAGGAATGGGAAAAATGTAGAAAATAAACTAGGTCACGTTCTTCATAACGGCCTAGGACAATTTTTAAAACCAACAGAAAAATTAAATCAATCAAATCTATCATATCGGTCGAGTCCATGATCAATTGGGGTCCATATAATCATATTATATCTACTATATCTAATCCATACAATAACATCTTATGAAAAAAATAATATTAAAATTTAACTACTTGCATCTTAATTAATCAATTAACATTTAATCTATTAAATAATGTTATCCATTCAATTAACTAATTAACATTTAATTAATTAAATGATTTTAATCGAAATAAAATTAACGATTAATTTTAAATGATTTTAATTAATTAGAACTATTCTAAAAATAAATCAAAATTAAAATTAAGTCTCTTTCATTTCTTTCCTTTTGATTACTAATCAAAATGGATGTCTTTGGTTTCCTAAACCAAAAGGAATCTCCCTTGGCCCTTTCCAAAATTGAAATTTTGAAAAGGGTCTAGGCATAGGCTTTTTCCAAAATCAAATATTTTAAAAAGGACCCATGCATATTCCAAACAAAAATTTGGAAAGACCAATATTTTGGTTAATATGCGTGGCCACTTTCCAAAACCAAAATTTTGGAAATGGTGCAGCTGGCGCTTTTCCCAAATCAAATATTTGGAAAGAAATTTTGCTATTCCAAAACAAAGTTTGGAAATACCATTATTATTTTAATGCCATGTGGCATCACAATGACCCAAACTATTTGAATCATTGGTTAGCCACATGACACAACTAAACAAAAGAGGAATTACCAACCACAACTATGAACCATATTGAATCACAAAATACACAAAACAAAAATTTCAAGATCCGCCAGCATTGACCGGTCAACCGACGCCGGCAGCAGGTTGCCCTGCCGCCGCCGCCGCCAGTCGGCCGAGCACCACCCGATTCCTTTCTTTTTCTTTTTCTTTTCGTGTATCGTTTGCGAATCAAAAATCTTTAATCTTTTAATTACATGATTTAAACGATAAAATTAACTACGCAAATTAACATGCTTATTGCTTAAGCTCGAAGCTCACTCTGCTACCACTGTTAGGAAATCTACGCGGGAACGCAGCGGAATTGAAAATTTATTTCCTATCGACCCAAGATCGACTTCGTTTAAGCAATAAACAAATAAGCTAAAGACGGTGATTACCTTGCTTGATCTAAAAGATCGACGCTTTGACCGTCTGGGAGAGTAGTTCTCGCATAGAGCGCCCAGTGTTCGGCCTCTACCGGTGATCCACACGAACACCCCACGAAAATCCCATCATGGATTGCTACTAAAAAATTCGGTTGCTAGACCGACTTTTTCTCTCTCTCAAAATCTCTCCTAAGAAGCTCTCTATTTTTCACAAGAACAATTAGCTCTTGGAATTGTGATGTACAAAAGAGCTTGACACACCACTATATTTATAGTGACAGTCTGCGCCCCTTTATGCCCCAATCTGATTGAGATTAGCTTCCTAGTAGATTGATGAGAAAGAAACATTTTCCTAATAAAATAAGGAAAATATCTTTGATTGATTTATCTCATTAATATTCAATATCTTATATTAAATATTTTCAATATATTGTCAATATCTTATATTGACTATATTTATATTATTACCATAAATCAATATACACATGTGTGCAAATCTATAGTCATTAATATCTAATATTAATATTATGATAATCTTATTAATTAAATTACACAAACCAAATGTATCCTATATGCAAAAGATGGCGCCAATTTAATTAGCCAAATTCACGTGTTTGGCCATATGTATATATATAATATATATATTTAATTAATCAACATAATTAATATCTTGTATTATATTTATTCATAATAAATAAATACCACTATATTAATTTACCACTATAACATTTATAGTCGCGAGATAAAACTTTTCTTATTTGATTATCATCTATAACCACATTTTAATCCGCTAGATGTTCATATATGTATGTGACCCGATAGGCTTCGAATATGTTGGCAGTAGGCACAAAGTGCAAATTACGAAAATGCCCTTCATACCTAACGATCACGGGATAGCGTCAGCAGAACACACCGTGATCCCCAATCATCGGAAGAGTCAAATGCAATGACTACTACCTTTCATGTGAAACAGTTACCGTGTAACTTACAATCCTATCGCTGTAATAATATCCATACGATCGTATCTCGAGTGTCAATACATTAACGATCGTATCTTATAATCTGGATATCATGCTCTCGCTGGTAACTCATTTACTCCCACTTTGCAAAGATTCACGAGAGTAAGACATTCCTTATAAGAAGGCCCTTCAGATATTCACCCTACTAATAGGGACGCGATTCCTGCATTTCGACCAAACATGTATACTCCGCGATGCTTCAAAGATCACACCCAATCACTACCGCATGATCGCCCGTGGCTGGGGAAACCTAGATAGTGTCGAGCATGACAATCCACACCGTGATGCCATGAAGACTCGGTCTAAAAGGATAATTACACAACCGCCACATAGTGCGACACACTAATGTAAGTGGGTCGGTCCTAACGTACACATTCTCTAATACACGTCCACGTACAGTCCAAGTGTCTCTACATTTCGATAGAAGAGATCTATCCCTGCCCTTAAAGACAGAAGACTCTCTAATACGTGCTAGCTTGTTTATACTATCAATGCCCTGTTTAATAGTACATCAGCCTAGAGACATTTAAGTATCAAACTTATTAAAGTGGTTAGAGATCTCATCAACCATAATCGCCTATCATGGTTTCTCTACCACAGTTTAATACTAGGGACGTTATCATGTAACAATTCATAATTGGTTCTTTAAAAGAACATATATATGACAACATGATAGCCATTTAATATATGTATAAACATAAAGAAATAGTAGAAATGATCCGACCCGGTCGGATCTGGTCCAACCCAATTGGGTTTAGGACACTATTCCAACATGAATCACCACCGCCGCAGTTGCGACGGTCTGTATCGCAATTGCGGGACACTTTCAGGTCACCTTAAGTCTAGAGATTCGGCGTCAGCTATGTTGATTGACAGGTTTAATTTAACAGTAGGTTAGATCATGTCAATCTGATTATTGTTCATCGTAGATTAACATGAAGGACGATAAAAGTGAATTGTTAGTTTGGACATAGTCTGGATCAATCCTTAGGAAGGTGCTTGTCATACCATGATAGCTGTTTAGGTAGGTTCCCGATCTTGAGCCGGCACTTTCTAGAACTTATTGCGTGTGGGTTAACAACCAACGAAGGAGGTTAACTGCACATAGACGTCTACTGTCCTATCAAGGAAAGTAGATAAGGTTAAGAGATTGCACCCGTAGCTAAAACTGAATTAGAAACACGTGTTTTGGTTGAATCGGGGAATTACGGGGAAAAGTAGACATAACGATTAGTTACACCAAGTTAGGAGATCGGTGATGAGAGAGAAACAACTTTCTTTTACGTCTTTTTATGTTGGTCTAGGGACCGCTATTTGTGCTCTTGATTAGATTTATGAATCTATTATATGTGTTGCATAGTCTCTGTGGGATCAATCTTGACTCGCCTTGCTATACTACAATTGACCAAGTCCTCTTGCTAGTAGAAGCGACTTACACGCGATCAATATGCCTGTAAAATGAACAAGTCGTTAGGGGTTTCGAAGTTCTTTCTCCGGGAAAACTCTCTAATGCTCAAGTTAGTGATTTGACTTGACGGTAAAGTGGAGTATAAAGTAATTTTCGAGAGTAATGGTCATATGATATTTCATACCATGCATATGAGAGAGTTGATCCATTTATATAGCGTATGTGAAGCCAATGATGCATTTGATAGTGGATGACATGCGTCATGTCTGATGTTTGAGACTGGTAGCGTCCCACACCACGCCGGCCCTTCCTTGTATGTGAGCAACATGCGCTATTTTGATGATGATAATCTCTTATTGGGAGAAATTCCTTGTCATGAGTAGCGAGTTGGGGCCAGATCATCCTTGATGCTATGTCGATCTCTGAACATCAACAAATAATGAAGCAATATGATGGTTGACTATGAGCTCAACCTATACACTTGGGTGGACTTATGCTCGTTGCTCAACTAAATAAGTACCACGTATATGGTAACCGATCTCTTTCATGTCAAATACCACTAGACCAGAGCTAGGAAATAAATCGTAGGTTAGATGTGCACGTAGATGATGTGGCACGATGGTACAAAGGAAACCTCAATAATGTCAAAGCGAGACAATCCACACTATGATATTATGACGACCTCTGGTCTAAGGAAAGTTGTATAACCGCCTCATAATAATGACACTTAAGTAGATAAGTGGGTCATCCAACATACATATTCTTCCAATCAGGGCCGGCCCAACCATAAGGCCATCGAGACGGTGGTCTTAGGCCCAACGGTGCACGGGGGCCCAAAAAAATTCTGTGTAGATCCAATCTGATCCAACCAAATATAATGTGTTGATTTTTTTTTATTTGAATTGATAAAAGCCCAAAAAAATTACTCAACCGATAAAGGACAAAAAAAATAGTCAATGAATTCTACTAGACGGCTCAAAATGACATTGGAAGATTCGTATTTAGATGTAGAGTGGCCTAATTCGAATCGATAAGTATGAAATTTCGAACTAAAAGACCTAACTAGATGACTCGGCCTTAGGCCTAAAAAATTCTAGGGCCAGCCCTGCTTCCAATAAATGTCCACATAGTCTAAGCGTAGCTACACTTTGATAGATAAAATATATCTGGGTGGGGGTATGACCAGAGCATTTCTATACCAAAACATTTTTGTGCTATTCACATTTGCTTTGTCAATACCATTATTTGATTAGGCAATACCATGAGCCAATATATCTCTATCTTCACAAGATAGAATGTACTACCTCCGTCTTAAAATATAAATATGTTTGGACTTTTTCATACTTATTAAGAAAATTAGTTTGTTTCAAAAAAAAAAAAAAAATTTGTTATGTGTCATTAATTTTGATTAAAAAGACTAAAGTGACATTTCATTGGTATTAATGAAAAGTAGTAAAAAGTGATTATGTATATAATAAATGAGGGGTAGAATGAGAAAAATGTAATAAATGATTTATTGGTTTTCTAAATGGACTTACATTTTGGGACAAAATGAAAAAGCTAAATGAACTTATATTTTGGGATGGAGGTAGTATCCAATACGTGCTAGTTACATAGGACTAGGATATTTAAAAATTAAACCATTTATTGTACATCGAGATCTCATCAACCATAATCACATTTATTATTTCTCTATGACAAATTAATTTTAAAGACTTTATTATATATAATATTTAAATTGGTTTGTCGAATAAACATATATACTACAATATAAATGCCATTTATTATATGCAGTAACGTCACTCTATCTCAATATGCAATAACATTACTGTCGGTATATATGCAATATCATAACTGTCATTGCATCTACAATAACATAAATCACACTGGAACACAAAGTACATACAGCTACAAAAATCATATCAACTACATATTCTAAAAACAACAAATTAAACAACAAACAAACAAACATAGCCAACAAATGCCCTTTAAAATTGCACTTCAAATGTGCTCCATCCAAATACAACAATGGTCGGCAAAAACTAAAACCACGAATACAAGCACCAAACACAATAAAACTACGTTTAAAATCTACACGATTCACGATCTGATTCCAAAACAACATCATATCTATGATTCGTCTCCAAGACACTCCTAACGAGGCTAGCAAACAATTAAACGATTCTCGAACATCACCATATACAGTGCCCCTAGCTTTCTTAATAGTAGAACTTGCCATATCATAAGAAACTGTGAAACGATACTGAGAAAAAAACAAATGTCACATCTAATGTTTGGGTCATTAGTTTATCACGAACTTTATCAACAATATGTTTCGCAATAAGACCAGAAGACACACGAGATCCTTCCATAAATCGAGCAGATGTTCCACATGTATGAACATTGCACAATTTCCTAACATAAAAGAATCTATTTGAACGTTCCTCAACTGTATGAACCATCCATCTACAATTTACGTCATCTTTCAACGCACATAGAACTGTAATACTTTTACCATCATTCTTAGCATATACAAATCGAAAGTCAATCTCAATCGAAAATTCCTGTAAACACTCCCTAAAGTCAACAACACCACCAACAACAAATCTTTGACCAACATTCATTAAAACAACATCCAAAAATTCACCTTACAAGCCTAACACACACAACAAAATACATATCATACATTGAAACAAAATCACCAGTCCTACTTCATCTTACCAACAACACATCAAATCTCAAATAATACGCAGTAGCAGTAACACATTACATAAAAGAAATGAATACATGATTTTACCATTATTACTGCATGATTTTACCAATGTAACTACATCAACAAAAAACGATGATCAAACCAAACCGTACTACATCCTTGTTCAACTAAAAAAATAACAAAACATGAACAATCACCCTATACAACGAAAAAAAACAAAAAATAGTCATCAACGATATACAATACCTCTTCAAAGTAACTGCAGAAGATACAACAATAATGATCAAACAGTCAATCAACAACAACTCCAAAACTCATAAATCGACAAAGAAAATCAACCAGAAAAACGAGCAAAAAGAGAAGAAAAATGAAGGAAAAAAACGATGATGAAAGAAAAACGTTTGCAAACAATTAGGATAAGCATGATTAATGGTTAAAAAGGACAAGCATATAACGTGTAAATCGGAAATTTCACAATTTAAAAAAGAGAGAGGGTATTTTGGGCAATACACAATAATGTTGTCATTATAAGCAAATGGTCTTTTAAGTGTTTCTGAATTCCCAAATAAGCGTCAATAATCTTATCATTTTCAACATTAAACCATTTATTTTAAGGAATGTCTTTTTACGCAAATAAAAGTCTTGATACACAAAATTTTATTTTCCATTTTTACCCTTTAAATTTATGTTTTTTCGCACTCGTTGATTCTGACCGAATTTCAGGCAGAATGTTAAAAAAAGTATTGACTAAATTTGTGTCAGAATTTCTTTTTAACCTGCATTGAGTATGGAAAACATTCAAAGTTCTGACTTGATTTAAATCAGAATAATAATCGCTATCTGATTTAAATTGGGTCAGAATAATTTGCAAATTCATTGATTCTAGTCCAAATCTCAGACAGAATGTTAAAGGTTTTCTTGACTCAACTTTAGTCAGAAAATATTTCTGACCGGTATTATGTGTGGAAAACATTTAAAATTACATTTCGAATTGAATCGAATAATCATTTGTTTTCACTTCGATCAGATCGAATAATTATTTATGTGAAAAGATGTTTCCTTATTTTATTATGAATGAAGATTATATAAATAAAATAAAATATTCATTTGAATAAGCGAAACCATTTTTTTTGTTTGTTTGTTGTAAAGCACTAATACACTCCTCAAAAGAAATAAGAAAGGAAAAAAAAAAAACCACTAATGCAAATATTGATATACAGAGAGCAATTCAAAATCAGGGTGACCACAATGGTCTTTCCTATCACACTCTTCATTTATCTTATTTTTCGTTTCAAATTTATTTTTTGAACACCTATAAAATAATCAACTCCAACAATACTCCCTATACAGTTTTTCAAAATTACTTTTCTCATTTTCTCAATTTTTTTTCCCTTCATAATCTCTCCTTCTAATTAGCAGTAAAAAAACTAATAAAATTATTAAATAAAAAAAAGGCTAGATATTACCCCAAAAAAAAAAAAGACTTAATCCCTAGACCCTTAATCTCCCGAAAACAAAAACAAAAAAAATTAAATCTCCAATTTTGAATGTCTGCTGTTTACATCTTCTTTTGTGCAATGAAAATATTTTTAATGAAAATATTTTTTTTTTAAGTTGAAAGGAAAATTAGCATGCCATTGTCGGTTGGAGCTGAAATGAATTATTTTATAACCTTATTTTTTGGGTGAGCCTTAATTTTGATTGGGGATAGGAAGTTGGACAGGGTGTCATTGCGGATTTGGGTGTTGGGTATTCACCCTATTACATATTTGGAAAATTAGGGATAAGGACACAATCTGGAATATTTTTAAGAATAACGACAACTACATATTTTTATATGGAGAAGAACAACTGCGTAATTTTATAATAAGAAGAATGACAAATGAATCCCGAAAATCAGGTGAATCTTCCTAGTGAATCCCAAAATCGGTGAATTTAACGGTGAATTTTGATGATGAATCCAAAAATCGGTGAATCTCGACAATGAATTTTAAAAATTAGTGAATTTCGACGATGAATTTCGTAAGTGAATTTAAATGATGAATTTCAACACAAGTGAATTTCGACAGTGAATAAATAGTTTTGTCCTTTATGCAAAAGTTTCAAAAAACTGTCCTTCTACTCAATTGATGAAATATTTTTGTCCTTCTCCCTCATTCCCCCTTACATATTAGGGAGAGTAAAAAGTCCACCATTGTGGTCACTCTCAGGGAGGAGAAGTTTTTTGTTGCATCCGCCATAGTAAACCCGTGTGACACGATCTATATCATTTGTTTTAAATTGAACTCAAACCATATCGTTTAGATTTATTTAGTTATCCTCCATAAAGAGATACCACCCAAAACATTTCGATCTGTAAAAAAACCGAAAAATACTTGTGTGATGTCTCAATTCGTGTGAAGACATCGTATAGTTTAATCTGAATCACACAATTTTATCGTAGAATGAAACCTTGTGATTCAGATTGAACCACACGTGCTCTTCACACGAACAAAGAAACTACACAAGAATTCCCCGTAAAAACCTCCTAGTTCCACTAGTATACTATACACATAACATGCATCCAGCTGCCAAAGTCAATAATGGGTTGCATTTTCTTTCCTTCCTCTGACAATATTCCGATCATGTCCCATCAAACCCAGCAGAGGCGGAGATTATTATTACATTAAAATCAATAAATAAATGTTATTTTTATAGATAAAATATTACTATTTTTATAAAAACGGTTAAACACTTATACAACAAAATAAATTCATTTCATTCCCCAAGGCCGTTTTTAATAAGCCACCGTCAAAAAAGTGAGTGGTTCTTGTGCGGTGTCTTCACACGGTCTCTCCATGTGTTCTTGTGCGGTGTCTTCATACGGTGTCTCCACATGCGTGGAGACAAACACACCACACAGTTTCATTCTGTATTTAAACTGTATGGTTCTGATCGTTTCTCCCGTCACTTCACCTGAAAATACTTCTCCACATAAGTATTTCCCGTCAAAAGTAGGATCGTAAGCGAGCCAAACGATTCATGGATAACTTAAGTTTAGTTTGAGCTAAAACTCGATTCAATTCTCTTTATATGAGTGTGAACTCGAATTGACTGAATTTAAAAATTAAACAAATGATATTCAAGTAAAACAATGCATGACTCGATTATTCGCGAGCAAATCCAAATATATATTTTTATATTATAAAAAATGTATATTTTTATATGTATATATTTAAATGTATACGTACATATATGTTAATATAAATATGTATTTATCTTTATATTTTTTTTTGCGCAATTTATCTTTATATTTAGTAAATGCAATTGTTATATACAATTTTATATTTTTTATATCTTGTCGTCTATCAGATAAATTTCATTAAAATTGTATTTTATACTCTATAAAATATTATGTGCATGTTCAATAAAAACAATCATGTAATGACCGTAAAAAAGATAGTTTTTGTTATTATCATTTGATATTTAATTTTTTTATGAAAAAATATGTAAAATTATTGTTGAATTAAATTTGAAAACGTAAGAGACTCGATAACCTCGATGTAAAACTTCAGCTCGACTCGAGTTCTTAAAATACCATTGAATCTCAACTCAAGTTCGAGTTTGAAATACTCATGCTTGAACTCAAAATCAAGAGACTAGATAACCTCGATGTAATATTCGAACCCGACTTGAGTTCTTAAAATATCATTGAACCTCATCTTAAGTTCGAGTTTGAAATACTCATGTTTGAACTCAAACTAAATAATATTTTCAAAATTGTTCTTCTAGTTTAGATCAATATTTAATTTGACTCGATTCGTTTATCCCAGTGTCCAAAAGAACAATCTACGTCTTCGTAGTAAATTATTATTATCATTTATTGTTATTTTTTTTGAAAACTTTCATAGTAATTTTTTACTAAAAAAGATCCAAACATCAAATAACTAATTAACGAAATAAACAAATTTCCATACCAAGAAAAGCCTGTGGACAATTTTACGGGCTTTGGCGGGATATCTCTTTCTTTAATTAATTGATGTCTTAACTCTCTACTCTTTCTCTCTCTGTCTCTTTCTTTCTCTCTGTAAACTCCTCAAACAGACGGACGCTAATTCAAGCAAATGACGCACTTTCACTTATTTGAAAGATTTGAATGGTGAAAACTAAGCATTAAATCTTACTGGGTTTTCAAGCAAACGCCACTCTTCTTCTTCTTCCCTTCTAAGATTTCACCTTTTTTCTTGTATATCTTCTATTTTCAGCTCTCCAGTGGAAAAACCCAGATCCAAATTCAGGTAACCATTGATCTCAATATGCATTTCTTATGTGAGAGCTGAAGTTTGTGAAATAATAGAAATGTGAAGAGTCCAAGTAACTGTTTTGAGTAGGTGAAGTGCGTTCAGTAGACAGTAGTGAGAATTTAATATGTGTTTTTTTTGCCGTTTAGTGGAAGCAATTAGACAAATAGAGAGAGAAGGAAGACTACCTAATGAATGGGTAAAACAGTTTTAATTTTTCCTCGACTTTCTTTAATGAGCTTTAGTGAGACGTTTTTTTTTTCTCGCTACATTTTTGTTGAATCTGTTGATTGAAGTGAGTGTTTGATTTTCGATTCAAAAAGGGCCTCTTTTTTCTTTCCTCCTCTGTTCTTTAATTTTTTTTTACTGTTCGGTTGAAAAATGTTGTGGGGTAACTGCGAGTAGAATTTCTTTCTTTATTCTTTCTGTGTAGGATTGTTTATTTTTGTGATTCTTTTCTGGATCAAAGATGGGATGGCTGGGTATTGAGTTTCTTATATGAATCTAAGCTTAGTTATTCTTATGATTGTCACTATGAGGACTAGCTCAATCATTTGCTTGAAAGGATCTTGCAATTCGGCCTGCTTAAAAATGGTGGGTGATTTAATCTTTTTTAGACTGGTTTTAGATCTGGTACGTTGTTTTTGCATTATCTTTTATGTTGAAGTCGAAGTTTCTGTTGTCTGAATTGAGAGCTTAAATGCAAGTTTTCGTATTAGAATTACATTCACTTTAATGTCTTGTGGTTTAAAGAATGTGCTTATTTGTTACTTTCCTTAATCCCTAGTTTTCTCCTTTTCATTTTCGAATCTTCTTCTACTATTGACTACATGAGACTGATGCTCTTCTCTACTTGTCTTCATAAAGCAGTGTCCTGTGAGTTTGTTGACCATACTTGATTTTCAGTAATGCATATATCACTTCTGCAGGAGTATGCGATTCAAAATGCATTGTGAAAGAACGAAACAGATGGCGTTATGCTGCTGATTTTGCGTTTACTGTGTGACAACTGACAATGTCAAAGATCAGCAAGTGGAAGTTTGAGAAGACTAAAGTGAAAGTGGTCTTTCGGCTCCAATTTCATGCTACACATGTATGGTTTTTTGGTTAGATTATAGTGTTGTTTTCTGCATCTTTTCAGCATCAATATATTTTCTCTTTTTTCACATGTGATCAAAATTTTAATCTTATTCTAGTTTTCTGCCAGATTCATCTCTTTATTTAATCGATAAGTTGAGTGTGCTTCAAAATCCAAGCTCCCATGTGTAAAACATCATACGCTAAAGTTCCCCTGCAAAGGACCAAAATTCTTTGGCATGGCTTTGTTTCACCTTCGTCTTTGTCATTTGAACTTATTTAATAACTAAATGGAAAAAGATACCAAGACTTTAACTTTAAAGTATAAGCTATATATTGTCTTTCAAGTTTGATCATAACTGTGATTTTCTTGATCATGGTTCTCTTGGCAAGTCCGTAGGTCTATTTGGTTGCATTGTAAAAGATTCAAACTTATTAGCAAAGTAAACATGGTGTTATTGCATGGAATGACAATTCATGACCTATGTGATGATGAAGTCCAAAGTATCTATTTGTGGCTTTTTGTTGCACAGATTCCACAAAGTGGATGGGATAAGTTGTTCATATCCCTCATCCCTGCTGATACGGGAAAGGCAACGGCTAAGACCACAAAAGCAAATGCTAGAAATGGGACATGTAAATGGGCGGATCCTATTTACGAGACTACAAGACTTCTTCAAGATGCGAAAAGCAAGCAATTTGACGAAAAGCTTTACAAACTTGTAGTTGCAATGGTAACTTTGTTTTGTTCCACTCTTGCAATTGACGTTAACTTTGTTCAGTATTTTCCACCTCAATAATACTGGTCACAGGGTTCTTCACGTGCTAGTGTCCTTGGTGAGGCTGTTATCAATCTTGCAGAATATGCTGATGCAGTGAAACCTTCGGTTGTTGGACTGCCTCTTCATGGATGCAATTTCGGAACCACATTACATGTGAGGAAATTTTTTCTTTTGTGCTTGATATAGTAAAGTTCCGTGGTGCCTCTCAAAACAAACTTTGTATAGGGGCAGTTGATGTTTTACTGATTTGTGCCCATTAGATCATTGAAATGCTCACACGCGCAAACACACACACACACATACATACATACGTAGATACATACATAATTAGATTATATGCATATCCAACGGGACAAGTAGCCCTATAGTTGTAAAGTAACATATTGAAGGAGGGATCTCTATATGATGCCTCAAAATC
Organism: Gentiana macrophylla; assembly: GCA_026214975.1. NCBI lineage: Eukaryota > Viridiplantae > Streptophyta > Magnoliopsida > Gentianales > Gentianaceae > Gentiana > Gentiana macrophylla. The sequence goes on from CM047814.1 coordinate 81,269,756, forward strand.
AAGCAACTAAAAGACAGTTTTGTTATGCATGAGCCTGTCCGTAGTTTTGTTATGTTGCTGTATTGGTGCCTGTTCGATTCATGGTATTACATGCAAGATTGACTATGGAATAGAATAACATTCATACCATCAACCTAGGCATCTTCCAGTTCTCATGATAGTTAAATGTCTACTTATACTGAAACTCGGTTAATAATTACCGATAATATTTGCTTCTAATTGCATCAACTGACTGTGAATGACACGGTGCTTAAAATGTATGCAATGCATATGCTTGTCAGTCCTTGGAAACATCTGAGGTGTAATCTTATAGATCATTTATCATAGCTCAATATGTAATCGACTGCATACTTGATGCCAGGTCACTGTCCAGCTGCTAACTTCAAAAACTGGATTCAGGTGTTGCACTGTAACTTTTAAAAGGTACATTTGTTGCTATGAATATTTAAGTACATAATTCTGATTGAATTGCAGAGAATTTGAACAACAGAGGGAACTGAGAGATAAGGGCATACAATCCGGTGATAAGCATCTTGATGGAAGTAGTCCTGGAAAGGCAGCATATCTGCAGGAGATCGCAGCTGATCAGACGGATAAGGTCAGAATCCTGTGTACATGCGTATCCTGTGTTTTGAACGGTTTTTTTTCCCATTATTTATTCTTTTTGTCCGTTCCCCCGGTTGTATTGATGTAGGTCCATACGAGAGTTAGATATCCATCAGATGCTAGAGAGCTCTCTTCAGTTGAAGAAGATGCGGGAAATGAAGAATACACAGAGTCCAGTGTTGGCTGTGAGGGTTCGTCTAACACATCAGAAAGTTTATATACTGAAAAACACGATACCTCCGTGAATAGTGAAAACGATATCCTCAAGGATAAAGTTTCAGGAGATACGAATGGAGTGACACGTAAAAATGATTCTCCTGATAACCAAATTAAGACAAGCGGAAGTATTGAACCTATCAATAGATGGGGTTCAAATTACTCGGTTGATAACGATTTAGCAGTTGCTTGTGATGAAAATAATCAACTCCGAGGTGATTTGGATTTGGTTGCATCATCTGTTTTTGAAATGAAGCTTGAGGTAAGCTCGTTACAAAGCCAGGCAGAAGAGTTAAGTACTGAAACCGAAAAGTATTCTGGTATTCTTGCTAGTGAGATATCATCCTGTGAAAAACTAGCAAAAGAGGTTTCACATTTGAAAGATGAGTGTTTTCATTGTAAAGATGATATTGAAAGGCTGAAAGACGTAAAATCAAGCCATCAGCTGACCGGTGAGGAACATGTTAATGTGGAGCTTCATCATTTACTTCAAGACATAAAACTACGGTGGACGAGTGGAATCAAAATTGTTGAGGATAGGGCAAGAGAGCTTCAAAGCAAGACTTATCATGCTTTCCATGAAAGAGATTCTCGGTTTCTTCATTCGGAGTTAGATCTCTTACTCCATTCTTTGCAGGATCTCAAACACGGAACAGAAAAAGCATTATCATTTCTAAATTCGACATCACCAAAAAGGAATGATGCAAATGACATAACTGAAATTTCTTTACATCAGGGCAAGAACTTTGCATCAGATACTGGGTTGGAAGTAGAAGTATGTGAACCAGAAATTATGCTTCAACATTTGACTAGTCCGCCAATTGTCACTCAGGTAAATGACTCGAGTAGTGATATAGATGCGATGAAAAAAGACCTTTTTGACCTTGTAAAAGAGTTGGATGAAGCAAAAGTTGAGAGAGAAGGCCTTGTTAGAAAAATGGGACAGATGGAATGTTACTATGAAGCTCTTGTGCATGAGCTTGAGGAAACTCAGAAGCAATTGATGGGAGAGTTGCAAAATATCCGAAATGAGCACTCTACTTGTCTGTACGAACTCTCCGCCACTAAAGTTGAAATGGAGAGTATGCGTCAGGATATGACTCATCAGATTCTACGGCTCACTGAGGAGAGGTATGGCTTGGACACTCTTAACAAGGAGCTCGAGAGAAGGGCTTCTATATCGGATGCAGCACTCAGAAGGGCTCGGTTAAACTATTCGATTGCTGTGGACAAATTACAGAAGGATCTTGAGCTCCTTTCTTCACAGGTAGTATCCATGTTTGAGACAAATGAGACTCTTATCAAGCAAGCTTTTTCAGAGCCACTAAAACCTATGTATTTTGGATCTGGAGATGAATCAACGCGGAATTCAGAAGATTCTGATGCCATTAAGCTGTTGCGATTTCCGAGTCAAAATGCTAGTCCTATGAAGCAGCAGGGAAGAGAGATCTTCTTGGAGGACTTAAAACAATCACTATGCGTGCAAGAAGAGCTTTACCACAAGGTAGAAGAGGAACTTACTGACATGCACTCTGTAAATTTGCACCTCGACATTTTCTCGAAGGCTCTGGCAGAATCCTTAAGCGAGTCGTGTTCTGAACTACGGCACTTGAGAGCACAAGCAGAAGAACTTGAGAATCAGTTTAGGGTTTCAGATGAATCTAAGAATGTTTTGGTGGTAAGATTGCAGGCTGCCATGGATGACGTTAACAATCTCAAGGAGTACAATGCTAGATGTAATGCCCATTACAATGATGTGGCTATGCAGAATCAAATTCTAGAAGCGAGGTTGGAAGGTATTTTAAAGGAAAATTCACTTCTTTTGAAAGAAGTTGAGGACCACGAAGCGGCTATGGCGGTACAATGTAGAAGTTATCAAAGCCAATACGAGACATGTTTGGCTGAGAAATCAGAGCTCTCTGATTTGTTAGCACAAGAAACTTGGCTGTCTTCGAAACGCCAGGATGAAATCTCTACCCTCAATGAAGAGCTGGAGACACTGAAAGCCAAAAATCTCGAGTTGAGTTCTTTGAAAGAAAATCTTGAGAATACTGTCAACTTTGTGCAAAATAAGCTGGTAAGTTTATTGGGAACTTATGACAAACAGTTAACTGGGCTTTCTCTTCACAATGATGCTTATATCCTTGAATCAAAATCAATGGACTGTAAAGATGCCTTGTCTTTACTAGAGGACATCCAGCATAATGCTTGTAGCAAGATTCTTGAACTCATGGACGAAAATAAAAAACTAGAGAATGAGAAACTTTCTGCTGATAATTCCTTGAGTGCTGTTAGATCAGAATTTCTGGACTTGGAGAAGAAGTTCAAAAGTAATGTAAATGACACGGTGACTAAGTTGGATGCATCTTATGCCATTGTGGATGATTTTGGAGTGAAACTCGAGTGTGTTACTAACAAACTAGTCCAAAGCTCCGCAGCAGGAGAAAGGCATGTTCAGAAACACAGAGAGCTTTTGGATCAACTGGTCTTCTTGGAAACTGAGATGCAAAATCTGTTGTGTGAAGATGGCAACCTTGTTCAAGAAATTTCTTGCCTGGATGCCGTCTCCACGGAACTTGAAACAAGTAAGTTGACCATTGGCGGATTAATGCAAGAGAAACAAGAGCTTGTTACGACATTGATGGATAGGACTGCAGAATCTAAGAAACTTGCTTCTGAATTTTGCAGCATGAAAGAGAGTTTGAGAACTCTTCAGGTTGAATTGGAGGCACAGAAAGTTATTAATAGCAACTTCAAGATTAAAGTAGGCGATCTCACTTCCCAACTTAACATGGAGCAAAACAAATTCCGTGACCTTTCGCTGCAAAATTCTGAATTGATGAACTTCCAGCAGCATGCAACAAATCTAGAATTGGAGAACTCAAGAGTCAAGGATCTTTTATTGCAACATAATTTCTTAGTTGAAAAGCTACAATCTGAGTCTTGCTCTGTGTCTGATCTTGAAAATCAGTTAACAGATGCACTCGAGTACATAGTGAATGTTGATGTTAAAGATTCCTTTTTTACAAGTCTTTATCGAACTAGGATTGAGGAGCTTGAGCAGAAGCTTATATGCTCTGATGCTTGCTTCAGGGAGCTTCAGAGAAGACATGATGAGGTAGAGGCTAGGACGAATTGCTCTCTTGTGAAAGAATCCGATTACATCAGTGAGATTGCCAAATTAGAAAAGTTAGTGGAATCCACGAGATTCGAGCTAGATGACTCTATGACCCAGAAAGCTGTCCTGTTAGAGTCGAACGAGACTTTTGTGATTGAACTTGATGATTACAAGAGGAGATTGAAAGCTTTGGAGGTTAGGAATTCCGAGGACAAAGATTTGCATATGCTTGAGGAGAAAAGGTGGAAGAAGGACCTTGCATGTGCAGAAGAAGAAATCATCAGTCTGGCATTATTGAAAGAGCAAATGGAAATCATGATGCTAGGACTAAAACACAAATCACAAGAATGGATTTCTTGTAGAAGATTGCTCGAGGAGATTGAAAAGGAACTGTTGGAATCACGTACCGAGTGTATTGAGCTAGAAAACTCGAAAGATGACCTGGCATGTGCAAATGATGATATCATGGTTGAACTTAACAAGCACAAGGAGCAAATTGAAACATTGGAGGTTAAAATCTCTGAAGACAAGTACCGGCATACAGATGAGGCACAGAGATTAAAAAACAGCTTACTAAGTGCAGAAGAAGAAATCTTCATTTCGACACTGTCCAAGCAACTACTGGAAATCTCAATTATAGAACTTTATGACAGACTGCAAGAACTGCATTCGTCTAAAAGTTTACTGCAGGAAAATGGAAAAGAAATGGTGACATTACGTGCACAATATTCAGGGCTTTCGGATGAAAACAGAAACTTGGCTAGTGTAAATGAGACTATCCAGTCTGAACTTTCTGAATGCACTAAGAAACTGAAAGCTATGGAGGTCAGTATGTCTTTTGATAAAGACCGACATCTGAATGAGGCTGGAATGTGGAAAAACAGTCTGGAAAATGCAGAAGAAGAAATCACAGATCTTACAGTATCCAAGCATATAATGGAAGTTACTATGATAGAACTCGAGGAAAAAGTACAAGAACTGCACGTCAGTACAAAGTTACTGGAAGAAAGCGAAAAAGAACTGATGACATTGCGCTCCTGGTGCACTGATCTTTCCAGTAGGAAAAATACGCTGCAAAGCGAAAATGATGTAATCAGGACTGCACTTGATGAATGCCAGAGGAAGCTAGATGGTTTGGCTGTTTGGATCTTGGAGGATAAAGAAAAACGTTCAAACGAAGCAGAAGAATCGAAGAACAGCCTTGAAATTGCAGAAAAAGAGATCATCAGTTTGACATTCTTTTGTGAACTACTGCAAAGCTCAATGACAGAACTCCAGGTCAAACTACAAAAACAGCTTGCTTCTTCAAGTTTAATGGAGAATGAAGAAGTTTCCAAGTGGAAGGTAAATGCAGAAGAAGAAATTACAAGTTTGATACTTGTAAAGGAGCAATCTGAAATCACAATTCTTGTACTCAAAGAGAAACTACATGAAATGGTTGCATGTGCAAGTTTATTGAAGGAATCCGAAGATCAAGTGATGGCACTACGTTCACGGTGTACTGAGCTTTCACGAAAATTGTCTGAGCAGATACTGAGGACAGAAGAATTTAAAAATTTATCCATTCATTTGAAGGAACTACAAGAAAAGACTGCTCTAGAAAAGCGAGAATCTGAAGTAAAGACTTCTGCCATTCAAGAGTCATTGCGCATTGCTTTCATAAAAGAACAGTATGAAACCAAGCTCCAGGAGTTGAAGCAACAGCTTTCTATGTCCAAAAAACACGGGGAAGAGATGCTATTGAAATTACAAGATGCTGTGGATGAGCTTGAAAACCGAAAAAAGTCTGAAGCTTTACACTTGAAAAGAAACGAAGAACTAGCCCTCAAACTTTTAGGTTTGGAGGATGAATTACAGTCTGTGCTTTCTGACAATCGTGAAAGGATCAGGGACTACGACCGCATGAAGGCAGAGTTTGAATGTGCAGTACTCAGTCTTGAGTGTTGCAAAGAAGAAAAGGAATTACTTGAGATCTCTTTACGGGAATGCGTGGCTGAACTTTCCTTGACAAAAAATAAATTGGAGAATGTTAATTGCAAGGAAGAAGGACTACTAAAGGATGAAGTACATTGTCTTCTTGACGAGTCAAATGATATTTTCACGTTACAGAAAGAGGTAGAAAGTCCAAACCCAGACCCGATTCATAAAAGCGAGCCACAAGCCAACCAGGTAACTTTCTTGAGTATTTCCTCATCATGTTGCTATGTACATGAAAGGCGCCTTTTCAAGACATCTTTTGTTGTAATAACCATTGTGTCAATTTATTATTTTTTTTATTTGATCTTTAAGCAAGTTCATCTATCAATGTATAGGAGGATGCAGCTCGTAAAGATATCAATGGATTTGTTGAACCTCAAGGTATTGAAGGGCACTTGCAACATACCAATGGAACCCATTTATCTTCTCAGTTTAGGTCACAGGATCTCAAGTCCAGCATCATGCATTTACATGACGAGGTAGGTTTATATGGTTCTGTAAGGTTTTCGAATATCAATTGCATACCTTACATAGAACGAAACATTTGACGTTTGAATAGCGAACCAAGTTTGATTTACATCTTTTACATTCAGCTGGAAAGGATCAAGCAAGAGAATTTTGCGATTCCTGAAGATGAGATATTTGGCTCGGAAATCCTGCAAAAGGATATTATGCGCTTGGACAAGGTTGGTCTTATTGGTGTTGAAAGTTTATATACTTTATGAATGTTATTCTCATTTTTGTGTGCGTTTTCGTTTATTACTACTACTATACCACGAAGGCGAATGAGGAGCTCAGAAGCATGCTCCCTTTGGATGCTGAAGTTGTTTCTAGTACATCAGGGAATGCATTGGAAAGTTTTCTTGATTTGGAAGTTGAGCTTGCTGAAACATTAAGAGCAAAGTATGATTCAAAAAGTGATATCCAAAGGTGACCATTTTTTTCTCTACATTTTGTCAGTATTTCATTAATAACGGCACAAAAAGTGTCTTTAAATGCTCAAACTAGAGCAAGTGAATGGATGTAATGCATCCCTATAAAGTGTAAAGTTTGATTATTTCTTCTTGTCTTATTATCTTTAGACAACAATGTGATGATGAAACAATACTGAAGAGCTTTAGAGACATAAACAACCTGATCAAGGAAATGTTGCAGCTGAAAGGAAAACACGCAGCAGTGGAGGCCGAGCTGAGAGAGATGCATGATCGTTACTCTCAGTTAAGCCTCCAATTTGCAGAAGTTGAAGGTGATAGACAGAAACTCAAGATGACCCTCAAGAATGTCCGTGCATCTAGAAAACTCATGCATCTAAACCGCTCTTCATCAGCTGTCAATGCAGAAGTTTCATCTTAGGAATGGCCCGTATTTAAATAATCCCATTCTTGAGTAGGAGAAGGTTGCAGAATCGAAAAAAGAAGTTTTTTTTTTTTTTTTTTTTTTTTTTTGCCTCATTATCACTAATCCATGAATTTTTCTTGATAGTGTTTGGCTCTCTCAAAAAAGGAAGCCTTCTTGGTGATCAAAAGGCTCTTAGTCATGGTACTAAAAACTTTGGTCATCAAAAGTTTTGGTTTGCTGCTTTCTTGATATTGGAAGATGTAGATTCATGTAACTTTAACAACATTGCCCTTCATAACACATGTATCTTTTTCATGTATAGCTTATTAAATTATTGTGACTAATAGCATTGTTGTTACTTGTTTAAAATGATAATGAGTTACCTTTTCTTTTCTTTTTTAATGAACAAGAGAATAACATCCCCTAAAGTTATATGTTAGTTGATTCATGTATAACTTCATAGGCTTCTATCATAGCTGGTTTGATCATCATCAATGTTAATCTTTATATCCTCATCAAAACTAACTTCCCAACACGGTGTAACACTCCCTAACCCCTATAATAATATACTGAATCCATTATTAAGAAAACATGATTAAACCAACAATTTCTTGATTTGGGAAATGATGGAAAAGTGTGGGAAATAAAAGATTGCAACCAACAACAATATAGTTTCAGGGAGGTTTTTAGGTGGTGTCTCCACACAGTGTGGAGACACGTGTGACATCACATTGACCGTCTGTTTTTAAACTATATTCAAACTGTATGGTCCAGATTATTCCTCCCGTCACTTCGGTGTATATGGAGATACTAGGCAAAAACTTTCCCTTGCCCATTGTTTGGTTTCCTATTTCACATAAACTATGGAGTAAATTGGTTTTTTAAATGGTTAAACCCAAACCACAAGGGTGTTTACTTCACTGTCCCACAGGATCTGAGGTTTGAACAACCTGCACATTCTAACTTGCCCTAGTAAGACACCGAGTAAAGTGGTTTCTTTTTCACATCAACAACAGAGTAAATGTGCATATAATCTGAGTCTAGTCAAACATTGAAATTGATTTCTTTGTTTTGAGTTTGGGGTTGGGGTTGGGGTTGGGGTTGGGGTTGACTCACTTCACCGATCATTTATTATAATTTATTTTTTCAATTATTTATTCAACTACAAATGAAATAATATTAAATCACTCTCGTCATTTCACTTTATTTAGTTTGTTACATTTTTACCATTATTTTATTCATTACATTACTTTATTTCAATTTCTATCACCAATCATTTATGTATCTGCACAAATTAAAATAATGGGAAATTAGGGATAATGACACAACCCTGGAATATTTTTAAGAATACGACAAATTCTGATTTTTATAGGAGAAGAACAATTGCGTAATTTTTATAGCGAGAAGAACAAAAAGTGAATCCCAAAATCGGTGAATCTCTCTCAATGAATCCCAAATCGGTGAATTTCGACGTTGAATCCTAAAATCGGTGAATTTAACAATGAATTTTGAAAACCAAATGAATTTAGATGCGGTGAATTTGGCAATGAATTTAAAATGTTGAATTTCGACGATGGATAAATAGTTTTGTCTTTATGCAAAAATTTCAAAAGGCAGTCCTTCTACTCAATTGATGAAATATTTCTGTCATTCTCCCTAATTCTCCTTATAAAATAAATCATTTTACCGTTTTAATCATTCTTTCAATCAGTTTTATCATATTTTATTACTCCTCCGTTCCAAAATATTTGGCGCGATTCTGCCAAAAATACGCTTATTAAAAAAGTGATTTAATCTTACGACTTTTCGAGATCTGATGACTAAAAAGTCCCTATAATACAATTAATGCAGTCCTCTTTTTAACAAATTAACAATAAATGCTGCTTTGGAAAATATTTTGCCTCAGTTATTATGAAACAAATTTTTTTAGAAACTGCCTCACTTATTATGAAACGGAGGGAGTATCCACTAATAAATAAACCAACCCAAAACAAAACAACCCAACAAAAACAAAACGGATGCTAAATTTTACAAACTCACAAATCAAAATAATAGTAATCTTTTGTTGGGTTTTAGGCAGCCTCGTCTTGGCCAAAAGGGAGCCTCTTCAAAATTCTGTGTTCCATATCTGGTGCTTTGCTTCTTATGCTGTTTTGCTTCTTCAAGAAAGGAAAATGGCATCAACCAAATCGCTACCTTACCTACAAAGAATGCCCATCACAACAAGGCTACACTCTTTCAAATTTCTCCACCACTATTCCACCGCTGCTCTGCAACCCCAACCCCAACCCCTCTCTGTTTTGCAGAACTACCTCATCAACTCCATCGGATTCACCCCTGAAGCCGCCTCCACATCCACTGAGAAGCTACGCCTCCACAACTCATTTCGTAACGACCCAGATTTAGTGCTCGATTACTTGAAAAGATTTGGCCTGAATAAGGATCAGATCAAATCCATGATTTCAGCTTACCCAAAAGTGCTTACTTACAATGTCAACAAAACTCTGGAACCCAAAATTCGGGTTTTGCAGGACATTGGTTTGACCGGGTCGGATATAGTCAAAATTCTCTGTGCTTACAAGTCTCTTTTAGTTAGGGGAGTTGAACCCCTTGTAAAGCGGATTCAATTTTTGAAGGATTTATCGGGTAGTTATGAAAACGTTGCAAAAGCATTAAGGAAATGTGCGATGCTGCTGTATGAACGAAAACAAAAAGATATTGAGTCTGGGGTTTCGGTGTTGAGGGAAATTGGCTTCTCTGATCAGCATATTGCCCATTTCTTGATGCATTGCCCCACCCTGATTCTGAGATCTGAAACACAATGGTTTCAGGATGTGTTGCATAGGGTAGAGCATGATTTGGGGATTCCTCGTAATTCAAGAATGTTTTTCTATGGGTTTAAGTTTGTTTCTTCTTTGCGCAAGTCGAAAATGGAAGAGAAACTCGGAGTTTTCCGGAGGTTTGGTTGGAGTGATGCAACTATTCAAAAAATGGTTGGGAGTTTTCCAGCTGTCCTTGGAACCTCCGAAGATAAATTAACGAAATGTTTGGGTTTCTTCATGGGAGAACTTGGATGTAGTCCTGAGTTATTGGCTTCCCACCCTGTGGCTTTATGTTTGAGTCTTGAGAAGGTGAAGTTGAGAAATGATGTGTTGAAGGTGTTGAATGAGAAGAAGTTAAACCAGAGAAAGAAAAGTCCTTTTGCTGTATTGTTGTTGACGGATCAGAATTTCTTGATGAATTATCTTTTACCTCACAAGAATGAAATCCCGATCTTGTATGAATTTTGTTGCTTGTGCATTTCTCGTCTTTGTCCTAAGTTCTTGTGTAGACAAGCTTACTTCATTGTCATTTCGTTTTTTTGCTTATCCATATCTTGAGATTGCTCTTGACCATAGACCTTGTTTACCGATGTTTACCAATATATGTTAATACTTTTCGAGTTAAAAATGTGCTATGTCTGGAGATTTTTTTCGTGCCAAAATGGAAGGTGAAGGGTGGAATATAATAGGATTCACACATAGTTGGTGCTAGAATGGGATTATCTTTGTGTTTTGTTAGACAAACATTTCTCTGAGTAGTTTTTTTTTGTGTATTAGTGTTTGTGTTTTGTTTTCTTTTGGTACATGGCTTAATTCTTCTGTAACTTGAGGATAACGAAGGGAATTCAGTATTCTGACAGAGTTCATCTGGTTGCCTGATTCAACTGTGGGTGTACTCAAGCGGAAATGCAGAAAATGACTGGAACACTAAACTGTGTGTCATTAACTCATATCAACGGTAACTCGATCATTTTAGAATCTCTTAACCCTTATAGCGTGTTACAACGTACGTTACGTACCCACTGATAATTGATTTAGATGCATATTTACAGATGATGGTAGTACAGGTGTCCAACCCAATTTATGATAACCCTTACGGCCTTACCGATTTCCAGGTTTTCAGAGTTTGAGTTGAGTACTCAAGAGTGTATTCATATTCTAAGTATACACCTCTCAGTCTCTCTGTCATTTTGTGTTGGATTTTTTAGCTTCTGCATAATTTAAGCAGTAATCTTTAGCTGATTAGTGCCTTTATCTATGCATGCGAGGTTGCTCGTTCTTATTTTGCACTTATTTGCAAGAACAATTATGGCTGCTCGTTCTTATGTCCTCATAGAACTTCTTAATCAACTTCTATACATTTTCATCGATGGATTCATCTTTTTCATCCTTCAAATATGTTGATTCTGCAAATTTCTCAGCATTTTTCCACTAAACATTTCAAGACTTCCCTTTTCTTTTCATCTACTGAAAGAACTTACCAATACTAAAAACCGTTGGAAAAAGAATTCCATAGAATTTTTTTTCTCCATTGGGTTTATGTAGTAAAAACCGTTTTGGGGCTACTCATTTGTCTTGACCAGTGGTGGTGCTACGGCGGTGCCCGGTGGTCTGTGGTGTTTGGTTTCTTCTTTTCTTTTATGTCCTTGTGGGCTTTTGGTCTATTTTAGGTGATGAATATTACTAACATTTTCCGTTTCTCAATTCCCTCTTTTGTCATGATTCAAGTTCTTGGAAGACCCACTTTTTAGTATTTGTCTTTTAGTAGTCTTTTAATTTTTTGATGTTTTGTGTTTTTATGTTGTTTTTGTTTTTACTCAGCCTGGTGATAGTTTTTTCCATGGTTATCTGGTTTAGTTGTTGTAATTTTTGTCATTAATTCGGTTTTGTCGTAAAAACTGGGAAACTTGAGAAAATATGTTTTAAAGGTATAAAATTTATGTAGTATGTTTCGTATATTATGATTAGAAAACTATGATTCGGTGGAATTTTGGTAGGTTTTGCGTAGCACGCCATGTTAGTGGGTTTTCGGTGTTGAATATATAAAATGTTATCTACCTTCCTACCAGCTTAAGCTTTTGGGAGGGAATATAGTTCCAAATAGTATCAGAGCGCGAGGTCTTAAGTTCAAACATCGCTTTAAGCATAGTCCCAAAACAAAACAAAAAAACAATGGCCTCTTTGATTATATAAAATGTTATCTACCTTCCCACCGGGTTAAGATAAAAACAAATAAATAAGTACCCACTCAAATCCTTATTTTCTACATATAATTGATTCATTTCTACAATCTGGTTTTTAGATATCCGTGTAAATGTCCTAACTTATTCAAACGCTACTCAAATTTCATTCAAACGTCGCGTATCTTTAAGTTGTCCATTACCTCTTCAAAAGTTTTAACAAAAACATTTTCTCATTATCTTTCTCACCGGAAATTTTCTTACCGTGTAACAATAATAGTATAATACCAACGACAACAATAGAGAATGAAATTGAAATTAGCCTACATAATACCAACGGCAGCAACTTATTGAATTTCAGTAATCCAGACAAAAATATTCATAATCTGTGATTTTTTTTCCCAATTCATAGCAAAAAATCGAAGAATAGTGATTAATACATTGGCGGTAGCAGTTGATTATCACAAAATCACTAGCATTCACGGAGTTCATTAAAAAAAATAATAGTCATCCTCAAACACGGAGAAGAGGAATACCCACGAATACGCGACTATTCGGTATTAGGTGATGCGACTTTACGCCACAGTCATGTTTTTTCTTTTATCGGTAAAATCAGTGACGGATCCAGAAAAAAATCTCAGTGGGGGCACCGGAACAAATTCGAAAGGCAAGTGGGGGCATCAATAGTGTTTTTACATTTTTTACCTATAAAAACTTGTCGATTTTCGGATCTCAGTGGGGGCCGGGCACCCCCCCCTCCCCTTGTATGCTGGGTCCGTCCCTGGGTAAAATTGTTACACGATAAGTAAAGTGCCCGGTGAGAAAGATGATGAGAAAACGGTTTTTTATTTTATTATTATTAATTTTTAATTTTAAACTTTTGAAGGTAATTGACAGACTTAAAGATACACGGCGTATGAGTGATATTTTAATGAGTTAGGTCATTTACACGGATATCTGAAAACCAGGTTGTTTAAACGGGTCACTTGTTCGTGGAAAATATGTGAGTTTTGCATGAGTGTTTTATTATTTAAAATCAGAGTGGGGGTTTTTACGGCTGCCGACAACCCACAAAGTTATTTGGTATGCTACGCAAATCTTACCGAAATTCCACCGTAGCATAGTTTTCAAATTATAACTTAGAGTATACTACATAAATTTTATACTTTTAAAACATATTTTCTCAAATTTTAAGCTTTTGGAAAAAATAAAATTTCAATAACCCTCCTCTGGAGAATTTACCTACCCGATGGCGGGACTTTTCTCAGCAATTGCCGATTTGCAAGCGTTCTTTATTCAGCCATTAAGAAAGAAGATTTGGATGATCTATTTCAGTCCTTTGCGTTGACGGAGCAGGAAGAGCAGCAGGCAGAAGTTGTCACGGTGGGATCAGCGGCGGCGGGATGTGCGGGCTCAAAGTTTGATCGGAAAGAGCCTGTCCCCGCAAGATGTTGATATTCGAGGTCATTGTGAAGCACTCTGGCAGTCTTGGGGGTGTGAATTCACAACCACTCGGCTTGCTCAGAATATTTTTCAGTTTATTTTCACCAAAGAAGCCGACATGCTTAGGGTTCTTGAGGAGGGGCCTTGGTGTTTTGACAATTTTCTTCTCGTTCTCAGGTTGTGGGATGATGGGTGGGAGCGGCTGGATGGTTTTTTTAACAGGTCGTCCTTTTGGGTGCATGCCGTTGGCCTAGCCATGCACCAATGTCAAGTGGGCTGGAGAATTGCGGTGATGCTGGGGGGTTGTTCCTGTTGTCAGTTGCGTGAGGAGATATCTTCGGGCCAATGGTTCTTTCGTTTACGGGTGTGTGTTGACCTATGGGTGCTGCTGCGTCATGTTGTTCTGTTGGTGGTGGATGGAGTTTCAGTCATATGGTACGACTGCAATATGAGGGGGTGCCACACATGTGTTTTTCGTGTGGTATGGTGAACCACACGCAACGCTTTTGTCCTAAATCAACGTGGGAGCTAACGGTGGCGGAACGCAAAGGCTCTCTGTATGGCCCTTGGTTGGGCACTACACGCCGGACCAACCTTTTGGAGGTGATTGATGTAGAGGAGGTGGGCATTAACAGCGGGCATGGAACTCCGGGGGAGGTCCGACGGACTCTTGGGTTGTGGTTCCTTTTGAAAGGGGTTCGGGTGGTAGAGTGCCTTTGTAGGAGCGAGGTGCATTTGATGAGGAGATGGGGGGTGTGGATATGCCAGAGTTGGACCCCTCGGGTGGGGCTGGTTCGGAGCCGACCTTTCATGTAGCATAGGGGTTTGTTTTGCCGAGGATGGAGATGGCCCCTCCTATTGGTGGTACGGGCTGACGGTTGAGATTATCGTCTGCTAAGAGCCTTGCAAGACAGAGCGGTCCGACGTCTTTGGTACCAGTTCAGGATGTGGGAGAGAAGCGGAAGACTGATGACTATGTGGATGGGGAGGTGCAAGTAAATAAGAGCTGTGGTTTATTTTTCCGGCGGAGTCTACGGTGCAGGCCCGCCAAGAGCCATGAATATCCTATGTTGGAACTGCCGGGGTTTGGGCCAGCCCCGTGCAGTTAAAGCACTTACGGCTCTTGTACGTTCTTTTTCGCCTTCTTTACTTTTTTTGTTTGAAACTAAATTATCTGCCAATAGATTCGAGTTTGTTCGTTGTTCTTTGGGTTTTCGTAATGCGCTTGTAGTTGGTAGCGATGGGGCTAGTGGAGGGTTGACTTTGCTTTGGAACTCTAATATTGATCTCCGTATCTCGACCTATGGTCATGGTCACATTGATGCTACTATCTATAGCTCAGACAATGTGGTGCGGTGTTTCACGAGGTTCTACGGCAATCCGGTCACTAAGGAACGGGGTCACTCCTAGAATCTTTTGCGTCGTTTGTATGACTCTTTCTTCTTGCCTTGAGAGGTTGCTAGGGATTTTAATGATGTAATTTTGCAGTCGGAGCAGGACGGCTTGCAGTTACGGCCTATCTCGCAGTTGGTCGCTTTCCAACGAGCTCTTACGGATTTCCACCTTATAGATCTGGGGTTCTTTGGGGCGCCTTTTACATGGTGCAATAGGCGTGATGCAGGGCCCACCTGGGTTCGGTTGGATCGGGGAGTGGCAAATGTGGAATGGCGTGCGCTCTTTCCGGATCATCGGGTTTATCATCTATCTTGCTCGCTGTCAGATCATGCCCCGATCCTTCTTTCCTCGCCTAACCTCTTTCGCCGGGGGAAGGCAAAGTGGTTTTTTATCCCCCGCTATGATCCTTTTTGGATACAAGATAAGGAGTTGGAGCTGCATGTTCATGAAGGTTGGCAGCAGTTGGGGGTAGCTGGTACTGATTCCTTATTCCGACGGATTTCTACTTTGGGTAAGGATTTGAAGAATTGGAGTAGGTTGAAGCACAAGAATATAGGCAAAAGCATATAATTGAAAGAGGAAGAGCTCCTGGTTCTTCAGGAGTCTGCTAAATATTCCTTTGAGGAGGAAAAAGTTCGTCTGTTGGAATTGGACCATTTTCACAATTTAGATGAGGATTATTGGCGCCAACAGGGCCGTGGTGAGTGGTTAAAGAGCATGGATAGGAACACGAGCTATTTTCATAACAAAGCCAAGAGACGGCGTGCCCAGAATTCTATGGACCTCTTATTTGATGAAAATAGGGTGGCAGTTCTAGAGTAGGATGACTTGGAGGGGTTTGTTTCGTGTTATTTTACATGCATCTTTACCTCAGCACACCCCTAACTTTAACTTTCAGGGGTTAGAATTTTCAACCCAGTCTGATCTGCAGGCCTCCCGGCTTGCCTCTCCTTTTATGGAGGAGGAGATCTTACGTGAACTCAAGCAGTTTCCTGGGCGGAAGTCCCCAGGTCCAGATGGTATGCATGTTATCTTTCTGGCAAAAATATTGGCATATCTTTGGTCTAGATTTTTGCAGGTTTCATTGGCTATGTTGAATGACGGTATGGATCCGTGCTCGCTGAGTGCGATGTTTGTATCTCTTGTTCCTAAGGTCGCCTCCCCGACTTGGGTGACAGATCTCCGTCCTATTGCCCTTTGCAACTCGACTTATAAGCTCCTTTCCCGGGTTGTGGTTAACAGGTACAAGCTGGTGATGTCAGATGTCATTTCTAGCAACCAGAGTGCATTTATCTCGAGCAGACAAATAACTGATAATGCGATTGTTGCCTTTTAGGCTTTCCATTCCATGAAGGTAGGCGAACCGAGGTGCCATAATCATGCGGCTGTCAAACTTGATATGGCCAAATATTTCGACAAGGTAGAGTGGAGTTATTTGTGGAGGGTCATGCATCAGATGCGATTTCCTCAGGTCTTTATTGATTTGGTCCGCCGATGTGTCACATCTGTCTCCTATCAGGTGCTGGTGAATAGGCGGCCAGGTCGGAGTTGTCCCATCGTGAGGGAACGGCAGGGGGACCCTCTCTCCTATTTTCATTTCATTATCTATGCGGAAGGGCTTACCGCTTTGTTGGACGAGGGGCAATCAGTGGGGCTCCTCTCGTGGAATTACTTTTAGGCGCATCACGAGAGGCTCAGGTATCGCACTTGCTTTTTGCTGATGATAGTATGTTATTTTTTGAGGTCATGGATGAGGCGTTGGAAACCTTGGTGGACTTATTTGAGCACTATAGGGATATGTCAGGTCAGACCATCAACTTTCATAAGTCTAGCGCGTACTTTAGTAGGGTGCGGCAGGAGGACCGGGAACACATATCTTATTTTTTGTAGATTCCCATTGGTGACGGGACGGGGAAGTACCTTGGTATGCCTTTTGTCCGGACCATAATAAACGGCAGGTGTTTCATTTCCTTAGGGAGCGTATCTGGAAGACTGTCTGGGTGGAAAGACAAAATTTTATCACCGGCGGGCAATGAGGTTATGACTAAATCTGTGATACAAGCAATACCGACATTCATCATGCAGTGTTTTAAAGTGCCGGTTACTTTGGTACGAGAGTTGGAGCTCTATATCTGGGGCTTTTTCTGGGGGGATTTTGAGACTAAGCGGAGAGTGAATTGGAGAAATTAGAAGGTTTGTTGCATGCCAAAAAACCTGTGAGGTCTTGGGTTCCGTGACTTGGAGGCCTTTAATCTCGCATTGTTGGTGAAGCAGGCCTGACGTCTACTGACTTGCCCAATGGCCCTAGTCAGTCGGGTCCTTAATGCTAAATACCACCCGGGGATGACGGTTATCGCGGCAGGTCTGGGGCATCGGCCCTCGTTCATTTGGAAGAGTTTGATGGAGGGCCGAGATCTCATGTTAGCAGGTTTGCGATGGCATCTAGGTGCTGGGAGCTCGGTATTTGTCTTCTATGACACATGGGTTTCACGACCGCCTACCTTTCGTATTGCGCACTCATCCTGCACTCTGCTGGTGAATATGTTGGTGCGTGATCTGTTATCGGCTGATGGGTGGCAATGGAACCGTTCCTTTCTTCAGCAGGTTTTGCATTCTTGGGAGGTGGATGCTATCATTCAGACAGTAGTAGCTGGCCCTTCTCACCGGGATCAACGTATTTGGCACTATGATCGGAAAGGGCGCTATATAGTGCGATCTGGGTATTTCTTAGGGTTGGGTTTGCGTAGGGTCTTGCATTCGACTAGCCTTGAATCTTTGTCTTTTGGTTCGGACAGGGTTTGGCGTAATGTATGGCGGGTAGAGGTGCCACCTCGTGTCCAACATTTTCTTTGGAGATGTTTGCAGGAGTGCTTGCCGATTGGGGAAAATCTTCTTAAGCGTCACGTCGATGGTATTTGCTTGGCCTGTGGTAGGGATCGGGAATCTAGGCGTCACGTCTTGCTCGACTGAGACTATGCTAGGGCAATTTGGGGGGCCTCCCCCTTTGGGAGCTAGTTAGATCGACATGTGTCCGGCTTTCGAGAATTCTTTGGGGACTTGCTTGAGAGACTTACCAAAGGTCAGGTGTCTGTTTTCTGTATGATTTTATGGAATCTTTGGAAGGCGCGATATAGCGCATTTTTTTAGGTTGCGCCTTCTCATGTTGTTTCGGCTTCTACAGTTGCTGCGTTGGAATATTCTCAGGCGGCGAATGTTGTTCCTGGCGAAACTTCAGGGTGGTTCACCCTGAGGCTTGGAGTCCCCCGCCTCGGGGTTCCGAAAGTGCAATCTGACGCTTCCAGGCGTAGTCGGGTTCGGGAATTGGCCTAATTTTTAGAGATTTGGTTCGGACTATAGTGGACGGCCTTTTCTTTTTACTTCGATCTGGCGATACTCCAAACTCCTGTGAGTCGCGTGCGATTCATCGGGGGGTATGGTGGAGGCCGTTCGGCTTGGTTTTCTATCGGTGATTTTCGAGAGTGATCACATCTTGCAACCAAGCTTTATCTTACCCTGCGGAGGATCTTACAGCTTTCTTACCCTGCGGAGGATCTTACAGCTTTTGGTTGTCTTACTCGAGATTGCATCTCTGTTTCAGAATCTTTTGTTTCTTGTCATTTTCTATTTGTGAAACGTGCCGGAAATCCCCGCGCTCGTACTAGCTAGACATGGTGTGATGGCTTCAAACCCTCATTCTTGAGGAACTCTTCCTCCGTATGATGTAGTTCTTGCTACCTTGACGGATTTGCCTTAATAATATATTATTTCTTGTTTTTCAAAAAACAAAATTTAAACTTTTGTTTTCGGGATTGTGTGAGTGGTGTCTTTTTTTTTTTTTTTTTTTTTTTTCACCAGGCGAATTAGATAGCAACCAATTTTATTTGTTCAGGTGCTACCAATACAATCCGGCTATGATGCACCGACACTCCAATATGGGTGATGTGCGCCGTATCCGACACGCGCCCGACACGCATCGACACGTGTCGGTTGATTTAAAATAATGTTAAATTAAATTTTAAAACCGACACGCTGCGACACGCCCGCGACACGCCAAGAACACAGAGAGCGATATGGAGGACACGCCCCGACACGGTGAGAGAGACGTTCTGACACGGCTATTATTTATATTTTTTATTTATTTGTTTATATATATATATATATATATATATATATATATATATATATACGCGTGTCCGTGTCGCTTTCCTATATTTTTAAAAGTTTGCTTACGCCGTCAGATCTCAGTATCGTGTCGCAAGCCGGCCATAAGTCCTTGTCGGTGTCAAGCAACATAGCAATCCGGCAATCTGATAACCTTTGCGGGCTAAAACCTAGTTGTGCTTTTGCCGGGTTTAGGTAAAGCCTCGTCTTGGTCAAGGGACCTTCTTCGGAATTGTGTGCTCCATATATATCTGCTGCTTTGCTTCCTCCTTTCCTCTTCTTCTTCTTCGAGAGAGAGAGAGAGAGACAATGGTGTCAACCACATTGCTACCTTACCTACTACAAAGAGTGTCCATCAGAAGGTTCACATTTTTATACCACTACTCCACCGCTACTCAGCAACCCCAACCCCTCTCTGTTTTGCATAACTATCTCATCAACTCCATCGGATTCACCCCTGAAGCCGCCTCCACCGCCACCAAGAAGCTACGCCTCAACAAATCAGTTCGTAATGATCCGGATTTAGTGCTCGATTACTTGAAAAGATCGGGCCTAAGTAACGATCATATCAAATCCATGATTTCAGCTTACCCAATAGTGCTTACTTACAATGTCAACAAAACTCTGGAACCCAAAATTCGGGTTTTGCAGGATATCGGTTTGACCGCGTCGGATATAGTCAAAATTCTGTGTGGTTGTAAGGCTCTTTTAGTTAGGGGAGTTGAACCCCTAGTAAAGCGGATTCAATTTTTGAATGATTTTTTGGGCAGTTATGATAAGGTTGCAAAAGCGGTAACGAAGTATCCGATGCTGCTGCATGATCAAAAACAAAAAGATATCGAGTCTGGGGTTTTGGTATTGAGGGAAATTGGCTTCTCTGATCAGCATATTGCCCGTTTATTGATGCATCGCCCCACCCTGATTATGAGATCTGAAACACAATGGTTTCAAGATGCGTTGCATAGGGTAGAGCATGATTTGGGGATTCCTCGTAGTTCAAGAATGTTTTTTTATGGGTTAAAGTTTGTTTCTAACTTGAGCAAGTCGAAAATGGAAGATAAATTAGGAGTTTTCCGGAGGTTTGGTTGGAGTGATGCAACTATTCAAAAAATGGTTGGGAGTTTTCCTACTGTCCTTGGAACCTCCGATGATAAATTAACGAAATGTTTGGGTTTCTTCATGGGAGAACTTGGATGTAGTCCTGAGGTATTGGCTTCTCACCCTATGGCTTTTAATTTGAGTCTTGAGAAGGTGAAGTTGAGAAATGATGTGTTGAAGGTGTTGAATGAGAAGAAGTTAAACCAGAGAAAGAAAAGTCCTTTTGCTCTATTGTTGTTGACGGATCACAATTTCTTCAAGAATTATCTTTTACCTCACAAGAATGAAATCCCGATCTTGTATGAATCATACATTGAAAAATTCGGTCCTGTTATGAAGGTATCTTCTTCTTAAATGTATGTGATCTGCTAACCACTTTCTTATTTATAACTCACATAATGGGATTCACACCTAGTTTGCAAAGAACCAAATTAGGGAAATTCTTGGATTATCTCTATACAGTGCAATGGTACTATTCAACAGGGAACGGAATCCCCTAGGGTGACTGGACTGTCCGGTGATAGATTTTACCTTAAAACGGCGTCTTTGGGGTTATGTATTGGATTTCATTGAAAGCTATTGAACTTGCCTTCCGGTGTATGTTCATATCGAGCATGCTATTACATAAACTTTCATGAATTTTGTTGGTAGGGACTAGGGTGTTTTTCGTCTTGTCATTAGTTGTTGTGTGCCAAGGCATACTTCGTTGTCATGAACTTTGCTGCTAGGGCACTTCTCTTTTTGTCATAAGTTCTAGTGTAATTACTCCTGAATTTTGTTGCTTGGGCGTTTCTCGTCCTGTCATAAGTTCATGTGTTGCCAAACTTACTTTTTTGTCATGAATTTTGTTGCTTGTGCATTTCTCGTCGTCTCTGTCAAACGTTCTTGTGTGGCTAGCCAGTCTTACTTCATTGCCATTTCGTTTTTCGTATAGTTCTATCTTTATGAAGGTTTTTCAAGTTCAAAGACTCTCATGTCACTTTGTTGGGGAATTTGAGTTGAGTTGAGTTGAGTTGAGTACTCAGTACTCATATTCAACGTATACACCTCTCAATCTCTCTGTCATTTTGTGTTTGCTTTTTTAGGTTCTACATAATTTAAGCAGTAATCTTTAGCTGAATTGCAAGAACAATTATGGCTGCTGGTGCATATTCTTATGTCCTCGTAGAACTTCTTAATCAACTTCTATACATTTTCATCAATGGATTCATCTTTTTCATGCTTCAAATATGTTGATTCTGCAAATTTCTCAGCATTTTTCCACTAAACATTTCATGACTCACCGGAATCTGTATCAGATTGTCACTCGGAAACTGCAACTGCTAGTCTGCATTTTCTCCTCCACCCGTTGAATATTTGCACCGCCATTTTGGATAAAACCCTTGATTTTCTTCTTCTGTTATGTTATGTGAGAAGAACAATTCTTCTCTCTTTTTATTGATAGGTGACACCCTATATTATCTCGGATTAGGATGAAGAAAAATATTTCATTGTTGAATAATATTTCTATTTTATTATTTAAATTCCTAAATCTTTTTAAGCAAACGGCCCGGACTCCCATGGGGGGCAACAACGGGAAATCTTGGACAATGGATGAAAGCCCGAGATCTCCTAGTTACCGTAAAATAGAATTAACATTACCACACTTTGTAGTAAACATAATATTACAATCCTTTTTTTGATTATCTCATAATCATATTTTTATTATAAATTGTCATTCATTTGTGACCCATTATACACCCGAATATGTTGTCTGCAAACATGAATGAGGGTTCCAAAAAAAGAATTAGACAAATTAATAAATAAATAAATAAGGAAATAAGATAGTTTTGAAAAGATTTTCTCTTTCCTCCTTGATTATTAACTCAGGCATGGGAGCTGAGACAGATTTGTTTTGAATCTCAGACGCATCTGCATGCATATTCAGAACTGAATCTGGTTCAACTTCCAGAGTAGGTTTGTTTTGTCTAAGACTATCTAATTCAACTCTTAATTCCATATTTTCAGACTTGAGATCTCCATATTCCTTCTCAATGAGCTCATAGTTAGTTTGAATTTCTTCAAACTCACTACTGAGATGCTTAAGAAAATTTTGAATATCTGTAGTTTCAATATATGAAATTTTAGCTTTAGAACATGAACCAGATGAAGATGTATAATGTGAAAACAAAGATATTACCTCATTGTCATCTTCCATTGCCATGAAAGTACTATTGTCAGAGTCTGATGTGGGAACGTTTGTGCTAGCATAATAAGAACTGTCATTTGCTTTGTATGCTCTCTGATTTGTGTTTTCTATCCTCGTCTCTCTGCTTCCTAAAAATTGGATTTGGACATTCAGATTTGAAATGTCCTGATTTGTTACAGTTCTAACAAAGAAGTTCCGCATGCTTCTTTCTTGTCTGATGATCATATCCCTTTTGATCATCCCTTGAGCCTCTACGCTCACCTCTTCTGTGATAACCACCGTCTTGTCTTGAATGACGTCTTTGAGCTTCTCTCTAATATTCTCTTGTTGAATGAGATAACTCTTCAAACTGTATCATCATCAGTGCCATTTGTTCTTGCACCTGGACAAGTTGACTTTGTTTGATTACCTCAGCAGTAGGTTTTGTGATTTCTGGGGCTACGAGTGCTGGAATCTCTTGTATATTTGTAATATCCCGACCTTTCATATAAGGGTCTTTTTTTATGGAAATGGAATATTATATTTAATATTTTGGATTTTAAATTTGATTTAAGATTAAAAGAAAAAAGAAGAGAAGGAAAGGATTTGTTGGGGTTTTTTTTTGGTAATTAAGGGGATTAGAAGACAATAACTCTTTGAGGAGTTATATTTGACAATAACCTCTCATTACTAGAGAAGTTGTCAGAAAAACTCGAGGCCAGAAAGCTTCTACGCTTTTCCTCTCAAACATCAGAAAAAGGCTTTAAGAGACTCCTTCAAATTTCTCACAAGGTTTTCATCGGTTTTCATAAAGAATTGAAGATTCAAAATCAGCGTAAGAAGGGCTTCCTTTTGACATCAAGATCATCAAGTTTGGAATAAGGTTCGGTTTTAGCCCTAGTTTTGGAATCGTTTAGAATTGATCAAGTTATGATGTTCTAAATAGTTTAAATCGTAGTTCTTGTTGTTTAGAAACTTTTGATCACAATTGTTTCTTGTTCAACTGTTGATCAAATAGGTTTCTCGGAGTTGTTCAGAAGTGCGACAGATTTCTGAAGGTTTCGGTTTAGTTTTGCTTGCTTATAAGGTAAGAGACTCTTCCTAATGTTTAATTAAGGTCTTAGGTTGTTAAGGTTGTGTTTTGGGTATAATTTGTGGTGTTTTCATGCTAGAAACCATGCCTACTTGTGTTAGAGAAGTATGTGATGTTTAGTTATGTAAAAGTGAGGCTTTTCTGCTGTTTTGTTGTGCCTAATGGTGTTAAACTTGTTTGGGGTTGAGTGGAGATTGTTTAGATGCATAAAATTGAGTTTTTGAGAGTTTCTACGCTTGGTTCGGGCGCACTGGGAGGCAGAAAGTCCGTTTTCACGTTTTGGGGCTTGGTGCAAGCGCACGAAGCCGCTGCAGCAAAGCGCACGAAGCTTGATGCAGAGCGCGCCTTCGAGGCCAGATCTTGGGAGCACTGACCTCGATGTGGGCGCCCGCTCAAAGAGAAGACCCATGTTTGGCCAAGCAAGCACATCAACCCCGTGCAAAGCGCCTCGCCTCGCTTTTTTATGTCAAGCTTGTTTTTAAGCCCGAATCTAGTCTTAAATGTTGTTTCTTGATCTAATAACATTAAATGAACTTGAACAAGCCCTGATTAAGCTTCTGATGCGTTTAGTTCCGGCACCGAATGTACTCTTCAAGGGAGTTGAAGTTCGGGATGGTCGGAAGAGTATGATTGGCTTGTGCTTGATGAATTAGTATTCATCAATGTCTGTGTATGTACTATGGCTTGTCCGTGTCTAGGGGTCTAAGTAAGAGAGTGGGAATTGTGACGGAACTTATTTGAAAATACTTAGGTGGTTGTTAACAACATAATAACAAACATACTTGTGTAGTAAAAAGATTAAACAACATGCTATTCTTGGTAAGGCACTGTCAATATCGCAATGTGTGGGCGGTCAGATAAAGTGAATAACTCTGCTGGCCTCTAAATGACTAAATGGCAGAGGGACTTCGCCGAACGTGTGTACTATCGGAGTCTACTAGAATTGACTTCCGTGGTTATTGGTGTGATCCATGAATATGTTGCACCCAGATACTTCGTGGCGAGTAGCACCATGCGTAGTGCCCTTGAATGCGGTTGTAACAGAGATAAGCTAAGTTAGAAACAGTTAGTCACGACATGTTGATGAGCATGAAGTAAACCCTAGAGTTGAGTCGGTCTCACAAAGATAACTTAATAATAATAACATAAACCTTTCCGTTGTAGAACTTAGTTATACATTAGCTTCTTCCTCTTATCTAAGTACTTTGTACTTACCCTTTTGCATGTTTGTTCGTATGCATTGTGGGTGAGAAGACGGACAGGTTGACCATGAGTTTTTGAGGACTACGAGGATGACTTTGGCGATGCTTGTCGATGCTTTAGCTTACTTTTAATTGTATGAACTTGGTAGTAGACTCTGTTGTACTTTCGTTTCATGTTTGTAAGACAAGTGTTGTACCTTTCTTTTAGACTTAGTACGTTGTAACCTTTGGAGAATCGTTGTTGTAAGTTAAACTATCCAACTTTCGTCGGTTTGTAATCTATTCTGATGTTGCGTGGAATATCAGATTTGCGGTAACAGTGTCAATCTTGAGGATATAAGGTCAAGATATAGGTGATTCCTCCGGAGAGGTACAGCGGTTATTTAGAACAAGGTGGCGGAATAAGCATAAAGTAAATAACAAAGAGATTGGGCGGTGGTTAGCGGCAAAAGAGCGCGTAGTTTGGTGTGTGTACTAATTCTCGAGATCCCTTTCTTCGTTACATATGATCCTCTTTTATAGACAAGTAAGTCGGTCTCTTCGCTTCTTGATTAGGCAAATTAATGATATAATAAGAGGTAACTTATACAAGTGTCATAAGTATCTTAAATAAGTATCCGCATGTCTTCGAATCAAGTAAATAGTCATGCCAGCGCCCGCGACGCGCCCGTCCTCATGGCGGCGATAAGCGTGGTGATGGCGAGCGGCGGGTACGATCTTGCCTTGATTGTAAGGAGAGAAACCATATGATGGAGGGAGATACGTCCGGTTTGGAAGTGGCGGACGAAAAGACGGCTAGACCTGGCGCCGCCGCTTTGCTATAAATGGGGCGGCTACAATGGCGCGAGGCCCATGATATTTATATTGGGCCGGGTTGGTCGCCCAATCCATTGGAAAAGGTGTCTGTTGCGGGTTAGGTATATCAATGGCCCCTACTCGCGATCGGATGTGCCGCCAGCGCGGAGTGAAAGTATGTCAAAGAAGTGAATACCACCGTAGTTCTTTGTGCTTGTAGCGAATGTGCTTTTGATCGCCGATAATCGCTATATCGGCCTTAGTTGCCGCCAACGCTCTGTTGGAGCTTAATCGCCGACAACGCTTTGTCGGGCTCAAATCAATGTCATCGAAACCATCAATAACTTGTTGTGCATTGCAGCGAACAGGCTTTGATCGCCGATAATCGCTATATCGGCCTTAGTTGCCAACAACGCTCTGTTGGGCTTAGTCGCCGACAACGCTCTGTCGGGCTTAATGATGACCGCCGGTAGCTGGGCGACCAGAATTGAAAAGGAATGTACCAGTAGTTCAAACGTCGCGTCAGTCACGTGAGAGGTTGCGTATGATCTGAATCGCCGCTATATTCGATTGGTCGCCGTTTCTTGGGATACGAACCGACGTCAGTTAGACGTATCATGGAGACAAGACGTTTCGAAACGTTTTGAATTTCGAAAATCGTGATAACTGTTCCCGCCCTTTTCCTCCTCTATAAAAGGGGGTCCTCCTCCACCATTCACCACTTTTGGTGAAACTGACCTCGGTGATAACAAAATTCCGAGCGAGGCGATTTCCGCAAGGTTCAACAGAGCTCCGATCAAGCGTTTTCCTCAAAGAATCGATCCTACTTTTCACCCTCCTTCAACGATCGGTAGCAAAATCTTCCTTTTTGTTTCCGTTTTTCACTTTGATTCCTTCCCAAAAATCGTGATTTCGATTTGTTTTCCTCGCGTTTTGTATGAATGTTGCCTAGTTTGCTTTGGTGTAGTATATGATCCTGATGATCCCGTTTTTGAGCATTGTGTACGTTTATCTTCTCGCTAAATCCCGGTTATGCTACTTTCATGATTTGCTTGCGTTTATATGTTGACATATCACTTATTCTGTATGAGTGCATATGTGATTGGGGTAGTTTGCCTGGGGTTTTTCGGGTTAATGCTCGGGAGAAAGATAGGTTTTTCTTTTCGAGTTTTTGTTTAAAGAAGATAGAGGCGAGGTGTCGGGTGTACTCGCTTTCACCTCGGCCCGACTATCACGTCTGGGTGATTAAACGTGTCCACCTTGCCCTTTTTCTTTTTCAAAGATGTCTTCGAAGATACTCAATCAAATGAGGAAGTTCGTAGTAGTCGCCGGTTACGGATCCGGCGACGAGTGCGGATGGTCGATGACTCGACTTGATGAGAGCAAGAGAGGCGAGCCGGAGGATGAAATCGCTCTTATCGGCGAAGTGGCGCTACCGGTGGTGAGATTGAGGAAGTAGCGGCGGCGAGGATGAGGATAGGGTGGTGCCGAGTTCGTTGGGTAGGAGGGCCGCGAGTTCTTCTAGATTCCTGGGGCGTCGACCGCGAGCAAGAAAAGGTCTGTCAAAGATTAGATCCGCGGAAGTTACCGCCGAGCCGAATGCGCAAAGAGTGTCGACCGCGAGCTCATATCTCGGTGGAGGAATGAGGAGCCTTACAGATTACACGTCGTCGGCGGTTATATATGACATTCCTCTGATTATCGATTCGCGAGCATGGGAGGGGACAATGTGTCAAGGAAATGCGACGCGCGGCCCAAGATTACATATGGCTCCACTTCGACCACTTTGTTGCCGGACTCAGGCCTCCCTTCGACCCATTCTTCGTGAAGTTTATGGAGGAGCTGAGGGTGATGCCCTGCGACCTTAGTTTGGGAGTTGTTCGCGTCGTGACATCCTTTATTATAATCAGCCGATTGAAAGGGCGCGAACCCTCTATGGGCGCTTTGCTATATTTCTACTCTTTCTCGCGAAAGCGACGCCGCCAGATTCAACCACGTAGTCGCCGAGTAGTGGTCGGCCCCGCTTGTTATTCGACCTCCCAGATAAAGTAGCGGATCGGATAAGATGATGCATGAAGGTGGAGTCACGGGTGGGATGGCCTTTTGCAAAGCGCGCCGGCAAACTCGTGATAACCGAACACCTCAAAGATATCAAAACCCAGGGCGACGATGATGGGTTCATAGCCGAAAATAAAAGATGATCTAGGCTATACTCGCAGGGAACGAGGATCAAGCCCGCGCATAACCCTGAGAGTGCTTCTCGATATTAGCGAACCGTATCTTGGGTTGGCGGGGCTTCTGCCCGCGGGGTTGCGCGCTCCTTGCTCCTGCCGATCCGTTGCCAACCCACCCGATCGGTACGGGAATGTCATCATGCTATATGCCTACCATCCCAATGTACCACCTGTGGAGGCGACCCTCTATCGCGAGCACCGAGTAGGATTCTTACTTGTTACTTTTGCATCTGCATCTTTCTTGTTTCCCCATATATTTATCTCATTAACACGCTTCGTGCTTTCCAGTACCATGGATAGATTGACTCAAATAAGACTCTCTGTCCCGGCGAAGACGACCGGGGGAGGTGAACAGAGCAAATCGGTGAAAGTGCAGATCGATCTTCCAAAGGTCGATCGACCGATGGGCGGCGGGCACCTCAAGCTCGCAGGTGAAGAAGACGGCCGTGCCGCCAATGAAATCTATTACGGCTCTGACCGGGGCGAGCAAAGCGATGAAACAGATAAACTCTCTCGAAGTTGCCACCTACCGGTCAGAAGAAAAGGGCCGTATCTGAAGAGGCTGTCCGCATTGATGACATCGGCGGCGATCGTGATGCTCCTCCCCCCCACAAAAAATCCAAAAAAGATGAAACCAAGGAAAAGGCCGCTGCGGATAGAGAGGCAGAGGTGAGGGTTGCTGAGGTTACTGCGGGCTCGACATCTGCTGCTGATAAAGGCAAGAAGGTTTCTGAGGTGTCCGCAGTCGCGGGCACCGAACTGATCACGCTGCCCAAAAATGTGCCCGTTGGGCCAGCGGGCTTCCCAGCTGTCTGGTTGGATGAGGGGTTTATGAGCCAACCCCTCAATATTTCGAAGGCGAAAGCAATTTCGAAGGGGATCGCAGATGTTCCTCCCCTAAAGCACTTGAAGTGGGGCCTGCCTCCAAACATTAACTTGGAGATCGGTCGCGGGATCGCGGATAGGGTCGCCTGGCGGACTGCACCACTCTCGCCCGTACCTTTGTCCCCAACGCCAAGATCTGTAGGTCTGCTTCGCACCGTTATGAGCACGGTAAAGTTTCCTTTGTTTTACCCTATTTGTCTTTTGCTTTATTTTTCAAAGTTGATACTGACCTCGCATGTCTCTTTCCTTTCAGTTTGGCACTGGGTTGGCCCAGTTTATAAACGACCATATCGAGACCATATCCTTAAGTGCTGATAGTGCTAAAGCGGCGGACGAGTCCAAGAAAGCATTGGAAAAGTCCCATGACACAATGGCGCAGCTTTCACGGCGAGTTGGAGTCTGAGAAGGACAAAGTGAAGCAGCTGACCGCAGAGAAGAAAGCGCTGGAGGGGGCGCTTGCCCAAGAGCGCAAGGCGCGGGTAGCGGCCGATAAAGCGCGCGCGAAACTGATAAAGCTGCGGGTAAAGCGGCGAGGCTTGGCGGAAGTCGACAAAAGTGCGGATAGAGGCCGAAGAGAATCGTTTGCCCGATCGGAGGAGCTTGCACGGAGCGTGTGGCCAAAGCTCAAGAGTTATCTCGATTTGATGGAGCGCGACTTCAAGCTAAATGCGACGATGCTCATCGGCACTCGCCGTTATGAATCGAGAAAGTGGCGATAAGAGCGCCGAGGTCGCAGCGACGCTTTGTTATGGGCTTCCGACCAGGGCGGCTATCACCTTGCTCCTTGTTTATGGGCCCGGGGTAGTGAGGATCCAGATGTTGAAACTTTGCGAGACTGGATTCTCACACACCCTTTCGATGAGGAACTAAGGGCTTTCCATGCGCGGATTCCTTATTCGGATAAGGAGCTCGAGGCCTATGCCCCAAAGCTTGCTCTGATTGGGTCGCTCTCCTGCCGTCGTAGAAAATAATCTGAGGGAGTTAGTTCGTCGCGAGCTCGAACCGGTCGACGCTGAAGGTGGAGATGGTGAGGAAACTCATGAGCGAACTGAAGATCAGACTGCTGAAGGCGTCACTCCGCCTGTTTCCTCTGAGTCAGAAGTCGACAAGCTACTCCACCCCTCCCTTCACTCTGCCAATATTCAAAACGAAGACAGCCGCCCAGATGAAGCTTAGCTTTGCTTTTGTCCTGATCTGCTTGTAAATTCTGTTTTGACTTTGCCTTTGCTTGATTTGTAATTTGCAACTTATTTTTACTTTTCCGCATAACTCCTTACTTTTCCATTTGCAATTTGTATATTGAGGTTTGCTTTCTGCTCGCCCGTATATTTACCTGTTTGCCTCCGTTATTGTTATTGAGTCCGATCAATCCCCTCAGGTTAGATAAGATTCCAAGCCATTGCTTGTATTTCAATTTGTGCCTCCTTGAATCTTATCTAAGCCAATTGTTCGATCATTATTCGCTCGCTAAATCGATGTCAAAGATAACGCTTTTTTGAAATTAAATTTCGCGGGGTGGCCTCTGTTTGATATGAGATTTGGCGGCGTGGCGCTTTCTTGAAAAAACTCCTCATATTGCCCCCCACTTTTTGACAAAGGTTGAGGGGAAACCGAGACCTTTGCTTAAAAATTTTCTCGCTCGAGTAAAATGTCAGTGTGAGAAGGGATGTAAAATTGATTTATAAAATTTTGATCACCCCGCTAGATGATAAAATTTACAAAGAAAGCCTAGACGCTCCTTATCGTTGACAAGAGGATGGCCATAACCCTATCCGATTATTACATATAGTATCTCTTAAGATTATCCGCATGCCAAGGCCTGTTGAGCTCGTAACCTTCGTGGTTCTTCATGACATAGGTTCCTTTTTTGATCTCCTTTGCCACCTGATAAGGTCCTTCCCAGTTCGCTGTAAGTTTACCCTTGTCAGGTTCCATGCCCGTTGCTTTCCTATTGCGAAGAACGAAATCCCCCACTTTGAACGAGTGGTCGCGGATACGTTTATCATGCTCTCTCTTCGCTATCTGCTTGTAGTTTAACAACCGCTGATAGGTCATTACTCTTTTTTCTTCTACCAGATCGAGATTGATTTGTTTATTCAACGCATTATCCTTGGGGTCGTAAAGAGCGACCCTGATGCTTGGCAGGGCCATCTCGACCGGACTCATTGCCTCCGATCCATAAGTTAAAGCAAAAGGAGTTTCACTGTTGGTGTTTTGATGGTGGTGCGGAGAGACCATAAGATGGCGGGCAACTCGCCTACCCACCCTCCTCGCTTTTGCTTTATCATCCACACTTTTCTTTAGCATCTTAATTACTTGCTTATTGCCGGCCTCGGCTTGACCGTTACCACGTGGATATGCTACGATGATTGCCAATGCTTTACCTTGAATTCTCGCGCAAAGGTTTGAAAAATCCGTGCGAAATTGTGGACCGTGGTCCGACACCACTGCCGCGAACGCCAAAGCGAGAGAAAATTTGATCGTGCAAAAGTAACCCCGCTTTGCGGTTATCTTAACCATAGGTTTGGCCTCAATCCATTTTGTAAAATAATCGACGGCTACTATGATAACTTTGCATCCGCCTCTTCCTGGTGGAAATGGTCCGATTAGATCGAGTCCCCACATGTCGAAAGGCCAAGGTGCGACCACAATGCTCTGCTCGACAGATGGTAATCGTGGGATATCCGCATGCTTCTGACATTTAGGACATTCCCTGACTAGCTTCTCAGAGTCCTTAAGAATACTAGGCCAGTAATACCCGGCGGTTAAAACCTTTTGTGCCAGAGAGCGGCTTGCTGGATGTCCTCCGCACACGCCTTGGTGAATCTCGTTTAGAATCACCAAGCTTTCCTCTTGTCGAACACACCGTAAAAGGGGCTTTGTAGCCGACCTTCTATAAAGAACTCCGCTCATGATGACATACTTCGCAGCTCTTCTTCCGAGGTGCGTGATTTGTCCGCCTCATCGGGCAAAATGCCCGTTCGATGTATGCTTGTATCTCATCTATCCAACATGCGACCACAGGTGATGATCTATATCCATAATCTCTGCCGCTTGATTGAGGCGCCGCTAAATATTCGATCATGATGGAAGGGTCCGCGAGCTCCTCCTCCAGAGAGAGTTTTGATAAGTAGTCTGCTCGCTCGTTGTCCTCTCTTTTGATTCTGATAAATTCGCAATATTGAAAACCCGTTGCTAGCTTTCGGACAACCTTACCGTATTTTTCGAGAATATCACAATGCGTGTCATAATCCCCCGAGATTTGTTTGACGATAAGCTGAGAGTCACAATAAACCTCCACATTCTCTACGTTTAACTCCTTTGCAAGTTTGAGCCCCGCTATGACTGCTTCATACTCGCCCGATTATTCGTGGCGGCAAACTCAAACCTTAAAGCCTTTTCGATCTCCTCTGTAGTTCCTGGCTCCATTAAAATGACTCCTCGCTCCACAACCATTCCGACTCGATGCCCGTCGACGCATAAATGCCCAACAACATTGCTCGTCTGTGCCTCCTCCTCTCGCGGGTCCGATTGGGATAGGCGAGTTTGGTCGTGGCGAGTTAAAACTTGTTTCTATGATGAAGTCCGCAAGGTTTGCCCCTTGATTGCGTTCTAGGTTGATACTACGGATATCGAACTCGGTAATTTCGATTGCCCACCGGAGGCGACACAGAAGGTCCGGTTTGTGCAAAATTTGTCGTGTCGGATTGTCTGTTAAAACAATTATTGTATGGGATGTGAAGTAGCCCCCGAGTTTGCGGGCGAAGAATAACAAGGAGTAAGCTAAATTTTCAATGTTAAAATAGCGGCTCTCTACCGGATCGAGCTTTACTTACATAAAACACGGGATTCGGAGGTTCCGGCCTCTTTTACAAGAACGGGCGGCGACAAATTCAAAAAGCCGCCAGATACAAAAATAGCACATCCCCTACCGCGGATCGACTAAGAGAGGTGGCTTGCCCAGATACTCCTTCGGGCTTGAAAAGCTTGAACATTCCACCCCATGAAAATGTCTTATCTCCTTCGTAATTTTAAAGAAGGAAGACACTTTTCGGCCGACTTTGCTATGAAGCGACCAAGTGCGATAATGCGCCGTTTAGCCTTTGAACTTCCTTGATCGCTGTGGGCTCCTTCATATCGAGGAGAGCTTGTATCTTTTCTGGTTTGCCTCGATGCCGCGACGGCTAACCATAAAACCTGTAAACTTGCCCGCCGAACCCCAAATGTACATTTTGGCCGGATTGAGTTTCATAGAGTGCTTTTAACATTGTTGAGGGTTTCTCGAAGATCGTCAACGTGGCTCGCCTCTGTCGACTTCACCACCATGTCATCTATATAGCCTCATATTCCTTCCAATTTGCGGTGAAAACTTGGTTGACCATTCGTTGATACGTCGAACCCGCATTTTTCAACCCAAACGGCATCATCTCATAGTAATAAAGGCCCCAAAGCGACTCTGAAGGCGGTCATCTCCTTGTCGGATTCAAATGATTCGTGCTGATGATACCCTGAGTATGCATCCAAAAACTCAACACCTCAAAGCCGAAATCGAATCCACCAATCTATCTATTCGAGGAAGTTGATAAGGATCTTTGGGACAAGCTTTGTTGAGATCGGTGAAGTCCACGCACATCCTCCACTTGCCGTTATGCTTCTTGACCATTACCACATTTGCAAGCCGGGTAGGATAAGCAAGCTCCTTTACGATACCCGCTTCAAGAAGCTTTCGTTCTATCTTTACAAATTTGCCTCTTTTCGTATGAAAACCGGGCGTGCTCATTTGTTGTATCGGTTTGAAGGTTGAATCCACGCCGAGATGATGGAGGCGACTTGATCTGGACCCTCGCATATCTGTGACAACCCATGCAAAGGCACTCGAGTTTTCCTTTAGCATCTTTACCACCTCTTCCTCTCAAAGCAGAGCTTAACCTAGCCCCAAATTTAATCTTTTGCTCGGGTACTCCTGTTGATGACTATCTCTACTAGTTCATCTTCAAGCAGTGAAATCGGGCTCATCCTCGACTTGTAGCGTTTCACATTCCAACTCGGCTGGCGCTTGCTCGCTCACATTCCTCGATCATCTTGACCATTCCTTCAACCTCCGGTACCTCAATCCGTGGTCTCTTAGCCTCGATCCTCATTTCTCGTATATAATTGAGGATCGCCGCGGGCTTCATTGATAGACGTTCCAATCGATCACCAACATAAAACTTTGCTCGATGAGGGATGGAGGTTACCATCCAAATTGACGTAGAGCCGGTATCCCTAAGATCATATTGTAGTTGGACCGTAGGTCGACCACCAAGAAAGCGACCTTTTACGTTCTAAAAGGCGCGTAATCGCCCATTTGTACGCCTAAATCGATGGCCCTTGACACTTACTTTGTGATTTGTAAACCCCTCGAGGTGCCGTTGTGCGACCTCAAACCGAGTCGCCAAATCCCAACTCTGAAGCAATCAGAGTATGTAATGTCACGGCAAGCTCCCGTGTCGATCATCACCCGTTTTACGCATGCACGGTTGATAACCGCTGACACACACAAACACATGTCCTCAGCATTGGTCGAAGTCACCAACTCACTTCGAGTAAAAGCCAAAGGGCTCTCGTTTTCTCGCAAAACAGTCGGTTTTTCCACATGTTTGTTGATCGAGCCAACGCGACTCTTAATCTGATTGTTGCTGGGCGGAGTCTCGGTTATCATCCTTATACTCCGATCAAACTGGCGGTCTGCTGATTCCGCCTATCTCGACCCCAGCGCTACGCTTGTATCATCGCTGTGGCCGCGCGAGCAAGTAACTTCTCCACCGCTCGTTTAAACTGTATGCACTCCTCGGTCGTGTGACCCTTATCCTGGTGGTACCCACAGAATTTGCTAGCGTCGCGACGTGAATCTGCGACCATGGGATAAGGCTCGGGTACTTCATCTCGAACCTCGTTTAGCATTTGAGTGTAGGAGATGTTGATGGGGGTAAAATGCTCCTCTTTGAACTTACCGGGTTTCTTGATGTCCCGTTCATTACCTCTCGCGGGTATCTTTCGCGGATCACGCTCCACCTTCTCTGCTTGTTTTTACTCGAGGAAGATGCTCCTCATTACTCCATTTGTCGCGACGTCTTCCTCGTCGAGCTCAACATCTCCTCGCAAGTTCGTTGGTGGGGTTAAGCGCGAAGAATGATTTCAGTACCCCGGACTCAATCTGCTTTGCCGCTCATCACGACGTTATCCGCCAGGCCTCTTGTTAGCTCATAAACTTTATAGAATCGCTCGTAATAGCCGCGAGTTCCTCGCTTCTACCTCGACGGACCTCGTATAGATCGATGTGTGTTTTCTTTGGTCCCCCCACCGATCGGAACTCCGCTATGAACTTGTTAATGAGGTCGTCCCACGATGTAACCGAGGCCGGAGGTAGACCTCGAATCCATGACGCGGCTCTATCCTGCATAGACCCCACAAAAGCAATGCACCATGCATCCTCGCTAGCGCGTACAAACCGATCCTCCGCTTTGAAAGCGGATAGCCATCCAACGGATCTGTTACTCCATGATAATTGGTAAAGTTGGGATAATGCGTTCCCCCTCGCGGCGCTTCTTTCAAAATATCAGGGTGAAGCACACTTGTTCCCCAGGTGGGAACAGCCTTTGCTCCTTTGGCCCCGCGTTGTAATTCCTCTATCTGCTTTTTCATTACCCCCAACTCTTCCTTATTCTCGGGGATGGGTATGTTCGCCGCATAACCCCTTTTTATCTGAGAATCCCCCTGCCCCTCCATGCGAGTGTAAACTGACTGATTATTTCTTTGTGTTCCGGGAGCTGCACCGCGGTCGTCGACCGTGGGCCCCAGTCGAACAAAAGCTGATCTCTTCCGCGACGTCGCATGACCGCTCCCTGTGTTTTCGCTTTTTGAGCTTGAGTTTTTGGGGCCGCCTTTGTCGATCGATTTTCGAGTGGTGCGGGTTGGGAGAGATTTGAATTTTTCGGATAGGTGAGGTGGAAGCCCCTCAGCGATTAAAAGCTCATTTCCCAACCGCATTTCTTCTACATACTCCATATGTGCCTGCAAGGCTAATCTATTCGAATTTGGCGGTACGGATGCCTTATCTGCCACAGTAGCATTCAAACGAAGTTCCCGCTAAATTCTCCTCACGCGAATCGGGCGGGCACGAGTTTTTTCTGTATGAAATCCCTCATGTCCGGCGTGATATCCTCCCAAAGCCACCCCCCAGAAGAAATCACCTTTCGGTTTTCTCCTCCTTCTTCACTGGGGTTACTGTGAATTTGTTTAGTTGGGTGGTAGGGTTTATAGCTTTTCCTCCAACCATTTTTAGAAAAGTTGTTAGGGGTATGTGCTAAATAGGGATATTTGGCTAGTAGTTTTGATGATTTTCCTGAGTGGTATGTTTGGGAGTAAAGGCGATAGTTTAAGGGCTCTTGTTCTTTTGAATCCTTGATGATTAAGAACTGAGCTAGAGATTTAACCAACCTTTACGTTTATAGATGGACTCGAGTGCGAGTTTGCAGGTGGTGATGATGATGGAGTTCCTTTCGGTTGTGACGATCTGACTGCTTATCCAACCTTATCGCCGCCGTGAGATCACTCTTGCGGTGGAGCAAATGATCTTGACGAGAATGATATTGATGCTTTTCCCGGTAACGGAGCCAACTGATGTTGCGTGGAATATCAGATTTGCGGTAACAGTGTCAATCTTGAGGATATAAGGCTGTTATAGGTGATTCCTCCGGAGAGGGTACGCGGCGGTTATTTAGAACAAGGTGGCGGAATAAGCATAAAGTAAATAACAGATTGGGCGGTGGTTAGCGGCAAAAGTGGCGTAGTTGGTCGTGTGTACTAATTCTCGATCCACTTTCTTCGTTACATATGATCCTCTATTTATAGACAAGTAAGTCGGTCTCATCGCTCTTGATTAGATAAACTAATGATATAATAAGAGGTAACTTATACAAGTGTCATAAGTATCTTAAATAAGTATCTGCATGTCTTGAATCAAGTAAATAGTCATGCCAGCGCGCCACGTCGCTTTATCCGGCGGCGATAGCGCGTGGTGATGGCGGCGGCAAATGGTGCGATCTTGCCTTGATTGTAAGGAGAGGAAACCATATGATGGAGGGAGATACGTCCGGTTTGGAAGTGGCGGGCGAGAAAAGACGGCTGAGACTGCGCGCCGCCTTGCTATAAATGGGGCGGCTAAATGGCGCGAGGCCCATGATATTTATATTGGGCCGGGTTGACTGGCCCAATCCATTGGAACAGTGTCCTGTTGCGGGTTAGGTATATCATATTCTAGAAGCATTTATGTTTTTACCCGAGTCTTTTTAGCTTCCGTTTGCTTTATTTTGATACGACGTCGTAGAGGCTTTCATATAATGTTAGATTTATTTAATTTTATACGCGCCGAACGTTCTCTTCCGGTTAAGGACTCGGTATCCGGAAATGGGGCGTTACAATATTCTTCTTAGCTTTATTATTCAGTTCAAACTCGTAAGATTTTAGATCTGAGAATAGATTTACTATATCTTGAGTACTAAGATTTCTAGATTGAGTCATCACCATGGTCTTGATATCCCATTTTTCTGGAAAAGCCTTCAGAATTTCCGTGCATATCTCTTTCTGAGTATATTTTCTTTTTAATGAATGAAGTTCATTGAGTATGTCATGAAATATGGCTCCCATCTTTTCAACCGTTTCTCCAGACTTCATCTGGAATGTTTCAAACTTCTGAACAACCACCATGAGTTTGTTGTCTTTTACAGCTTCTATGCCTTCACAGTAGTTGATCAGTGTATCCCAAATCTCTTTGGCAATAATGAAACCTTTAATCTTTAGGAACATGTTGTTGCCTAAGGTTTTTATGATTGTATCTTTAGCAACATAGTTTAGATTATTGATTTTTTTGTCCTCTGGCGTCCACTCATGCTTTTGCTTCTTTACGAAAGGAATAGTCCCATTTGTTTTCAACATCAGTATTCACCATTAAGATCGTGATTGGACCATCTTCTATTACTGTTATCATATCATCATGGGTTGCAGCTAAATGCGCTTGCATACGTATTTTCCATTCATAAAAATTTAAGATATAAATCATTGGTACTCTAACAATAGCGTTACTAGATTCCATTTTAAGAAAATGCTTTTTGAAAACACAAGCAATGAATCACTCCAACACACAGAATGCGTCTGTTTTTAGGAGACACGCTCTGATACCATTTGTTGGTCCGCTATATAAGGCTTGGAAGAGTTCAGAGAGGGGGTGAATGAACTCTTCTGAATTTTGAAAACTTCTACGTATGAGAGCATACTAGATGAACGATCAGATGTGTTTAGAACTCACATGATTAACTCTTTTGAATCTGGTCACAGATTAGTGCAGTGAAAAATATGTTTTACAAGCCTTAGCTTGATTTTCATATGAAAGTTATAATGCAGTAGGTTATAGCGTTTGAATACATAAATGAAAGCTTAAAGTAAAGTGCAGTAAGTAAAGAGAGAGAGAGAGATAGAGAGAGTTTGTTATCGATCTTTGGAGTGGTGTAATCTCCTACGTGACCGCGCGCTTCTCCTAAGACTTATGAGGTATCACTATTGTGTTTCTACACTAATACAATAGGAAAGTGTCCTTGACACCCCGCTTATGCTTAACACTCTAAGCAGCCAACCCTTCACAGTCCTTAGATATTTCAATGGTCAACTTGCATAGTTGCTTCGAAGACATCTTCTTCAACCGCTTAACTTCTATGTTCCTTCACACCCTGCAAATGCTTCAACATGTACAAATCCTTGATAGAACAAAAGCTGAAATAGAGTGGTACTATATCAAAATGATACAACAAAAGAGCCTTGCTTGATATAGCTTGGTGAGATTAATCTTAAAAAGCAATTGATCGGCTCACTAGGTTTCTCATCTAACCGGCAGAGTACCGGGTCGAATATAGTCTAGCTAGGTGAGTCAAGGTCGTATCCACAGAAAAAAATCATTTGAGTACCAAAGTGGCCCAAACATCTAGTCTAAGTGTATCTATAACTCGAGAAGTGATTTTTAATCAACTAATGCTAAGTGCTAAAGTGTGAACGTAAAAGTAGACCACATACACTGACCAACTAAATGCACTATTAAAAGAGTAGACTAAAGATGATATGACTATAGTGGTTAAAGTGATGATCCGATTGGTTAGATGCAAATTATCAAAAAAAATTGGAAAGTGAGCTTCATAAACGAGTTCATAACACATTCACGGTAGAAACCCTTGAATCACACCAATCAATCTCTTGCATTAGTGTACTATACTTAATACATTAATCCTATCGATTAAGACTAGAACTGATCCGCGTGCTACCTCACGGATTACTAGCAAGAGTACTAGGTCAATCGTAGCATAGCTAGGGCGAGTCAAGGTCGATCCCACAGAGACAATGCAACAACGATAGTGAAAATATTAAACTAACTAAGAACGCACATAATGGTCTTTGACCAACATAAAGACATAAAGTAAAACTGGTATTTCCCTTCCTCACTGATCTATTAACTTGGTGTAATTAATCATTATGTTTACACTCCCCGTAATTCCCCGATTCAATCAGAACGTATGTTTTAATTCAGTTTAGCTACGAGTGCAATCTCCTAACCTTATTTACTTCCATGGGACGGACAATAAACGTTTATGTGCAATTAACCTCCTTCGTTGGTTGTATTAACCGACACGCAATGAGTTCTATGGGCATTTTTGTACTTTTTCTTCTGCCGTCTTAACTAGGAAGGCTCTGGAATACCTGATGACGGTCAAATTATACCCGTAAAAGTCATCAACGTTGACCTTAAATCGAGATTAATAATGTATATTTCATATTGAATCACTCGTTTATATTTATTATTTAATGTTAAGTGATTATTAATATGATATTTGGTATTTAGTTGTTTTATTATTAAAAGACCGATTTATTGTGCGATAAATGCTTTGATTTTGCGAGATCACGACAAATCGAGAGGATAAATGTCATTCAATCAAGAAATCTCGAGATAATAAGGAAGAAATCGGAGCATTAATCAAAGGATAAATCGATCGATTCAAAAGAATGCGAGGGAACAAGTCGAGACAAAGAGACGCGTTTAACACGTGTAAAAGGGCTCGGTCGACCGAGCCTATCCATTCGATCGACCGAGAGAGTCGGCTCGATCACTTGAAGTTTATCCGCGTAATCGCGTGTATATCTTCTAGATCCTTCCTAGGTCGGCAAAACCTCTATATAAGCAAAGAATACGAAATTTGTGAAAACACACCAATGAGACACCTTAGACATACATACAATACCTTATACCTTTGTATCAATTACATTCATAGCTTTGATACGTTACAATGTAGTGGCTATCATAGATTTATTATGGTTGCAAATATGTAAGCCTTTAATTTTCTGTTGTTTTTATTTTAAGTAATTAATCCCTCCCAATTATGCTTTATCGTTTGAATTAGTTAATCATAGCTAGATGATGTAAGACTAGGCTAAGATGTTAGGAAGGTGGCGATACCTTGTCTATGAGGATCCCATAACCTACGTCATACACTTAGTATTTATTCATGAATCTACTTGATTTAATTAATGCGTATCTATGTTAGTTTATATGAATACTTGTGCGAATTCTTATTTTAATATGTTACGTATGATGAAACGCCGAGATATATTCTCTAAGATGTATTCGGGTTGAAATCGTTCGGGTGACCGAAAGGTGTCATTCGGTCGACCGAGGCCTTACACTCGGTCGACCGAGCCTGTTTCATCGATTATTTACGCCCGCGTCTTTATGGTAGGTTTAGCCTAGTTGAATTTATTATCTCACTAGCTATGGCTATGGCTCGTTATACTCGCTTAGTTTAATTAAAACGTGTAAAAAGGAAATACCAATATAAAACTCATGGTAGGCTTATGAATTGCTCTTCACGGACGTTCGGCGTTATCTCAGGTAGGTTTATATTCGGGAATTGCATGCACCGATTATACGTCGTCGTCGAGATTAGCATGAGACTATAACTTGGTAATTGCTAGTTGGACGAGAGCTTGAGTAATCGCTTAGAAGTACGCCTAACCATAGGAATGTTGCTGAGCGAGGTGTACGATTAATATCGGCATCCTTAGCGTCGTAGCGTGCAAGTTATATGAGATGGATACCCAAAAGGTGAAGTCACGTAATGTAGCACGGTGATCTAG
Source organism: Gentiana macrophylla (assembly GCA_026214975.1). Lineage (NCBI taxonomy): Eukaryota > Viridiplantae > Streptophyta > Magnoliopsida > Gentianales > Gentianaceae > Gentiana > Gentiana macrophylla. Next base: position 81,310,699 of record CM047814.1, read on the forward strand.
CAACCTAACCGGTGCTAAGTCAAGTTAAAGAGGATGACTCCCGTAGCCAAATCTAAGATAGATACAAACGGATTGACGATTAATAAGTTCGGTTTATTATATAAATTATCTAGGTCCAAACGATAAAGACTATAATTGGGGATGTTAATTACGTTGTGTCGAGTCGTGTCTTTACCTTTCTTGTTTTATGTTGGTCGTGAGACCGCCTCTATGTCCTTGACATGTTTAATTAATTGTTTGTATATAAGATGATCCACAATTGGTTCCTCTGTGAGATCGACCTTGATTCACTATAGCTATACTACTACGATGTGCCTAGTCCTCTTGCTAGTATTGGTTTATGGTGGTCAAGTATTTTATTACCCGATTGACCCGATCAAGTTTTTGGCGCCGTTGCCGGGAACCAACGGTCAATTTTATATATAAATAATTTTTTTCATGTCGAGTTTTCTGCTTTAGAGTCTGCTTTTACGTTTTTGAGTCCTCTGGTTGTCTCGCTCTGTGTAAAAATTCCGAATCTGGAGCAATTTGGTTTCGCTCCCAAAGAAGATCGCCTCTCGTTGCCGGTGAGCCTGGTTCTATTTTCGACTTCGCATGTCTGTTTATCCCTTTTGTTTAATCCGTGAGTCCGATAGCGACATGGGAAACCATGTTAAAATCGATCTACGGATGCTGTTTTGTTTTTCTTACGCTTGCGAAACCCAGGAAGCCATAATCTGAGTCAATAATTTTTCACGGGCGAGAAAAAATAACCCAAAGAAACATGTGGAGCTACGAATCTAAGATGGGAAAAGCGATGGAAGCAATACCTTTAAAGCACAAGATGGCTCTGAAAAAAATATATATTTTAAGGCTTAAATTCTTCGTGGTACAATGTTGAAGGCAAGGTACTACATTTTTTTGCTTATGTTTTACTACCTTTTGGTTTTTTGAGCATAAGTTAGCCAATACATGAACCTTAGTATGAATCTTAGCCCGGAGTTGGTTTGTAAGATTAATTTTATTAGTGTGGAAGGTTACGCCCCAAATCACATCTCATCTAGAGGGGTGTAAGGAAACATGTAGTCGTTGAAAGGAAGCGATGAATAAAGAGTTCCTCGTAGTTCTGTTAAAATCTCTTTGTCCTATACATGAGATTGCTTCTATCAGCCATGGGAGCAACAAATTGTGTAGTTTAAGCATTCACAATCTAAACAAGATGTTGAGTTTTGAGAGAACACAATCTTCTGCTTTCGTTGAGTTTTATGGTGATGGCTTCTCGGCGAACCCACCTTAAATAGAAACGAGATTACGCTTTGGGTGACAATTTAGAAATCGCATGAGACTCGTAGTACATGGGTTCGAAATGGTCTAACCATGGTCGCCGAGTTCAACCGTGCTTGGTGAATCGACTCCTCCACGCGTGTGATGTGCGTTGCAGCGATTCAACAAGACTTAGCATAGCCGATAAGCCTTCGGGCTAAACGGGGCTTAATCTTGACGGATTGGCCTGAATCATCACATATGTTCCAACGAATAAGGCGGCGTAGGCTTGCTCACATAACCGACCTTATTCGGAGTACTTTGATTCATTGTTTCTTATTGTCAAGGCCAAAACCGTAATTTTAACCGAGTTTCTTAGAATTCACTAATTCCAAAACAAGAGTCGAGGTAAGTAAGAGCTTTGGATAAATGGTATGGATAAATGTCGTTTCTGGGTCTCACAACCAAGGAAGGGTATTAATCCACAAAAGCAACATGCCCACCTCTTATAGTGCTTGAAAGGTCAAAGTCCAGCGATCCAAGAATAATGACTCGACAAGGATACTTTTTGGAAAGTCGAGTGAGGACTTTAAACTCGAACTACTTCTTTAAAACCCTTAGGATTTCTTTTTAGGATTTTAGGTTTTGTTTTCTTTGAGTCCAATAAAAGTAACGTGACATATGTTGAGGTTTTTTATTTTGCCGTGTTCCGATGGCCATTGGGCTATGGATGTGCAAAACTTTTTTACTCAATATAGGCCACGTGAAATAGAGTTCCGTAGGAGAGTCAAGAAATTGCTAAAGAAAGGAAATTTAGCAATCCACCTTAAGATGGCGGCATTAAGAGAACTTGAGAATTATTGAAAATGTAACCGAGAATGATTGGTGTGAACAAGAACAATTTTGGGATCCGACCTTGTTGATGACGGTTATGACTTTTACGTGATACATTGGGTTATTAGTAATTTCGAGGAGTAGTTACATCTCCTTAAAGTTGTTGATATCCAATGCAAGCGAGAAGTTTCTGCGCTAAGTATTCAATTTTATCTTTAGTCTATAGGTCGCATTGAATCTGTTATACCTTACCAAGTTTCTCTTTTATACTAGACTGAATACATAGTGAGCCAGTCAACCTCGTGTTTTCCCACATGGGATTATGATTTTTGATCTTTGTCTTATCCACCCAGTTTTTAGATGAAGACTACCATCTTTAGTTGCTTGTTTATTTTTCTTTCTATTTAGTATTTTTCTTTTTGGTTTCCCTTGTCTTTGGTTGTATAAAATAAAGTGGCTTAAAATGTTTTTCGGTACTCATACCTAATTACTGCCACATTATTCTATAACTTCCATAGACATGGTGTCATTAACGGTTTCGTGGAGTTTGTCTGCTTATACAAGTTTTCACTTGTTTCTCCACAACGTGCTGACATTTACTCCGATATTGTTCCTTTACTTGAGAGCCGTTTCCAGAGCTAAGTCTTTTTCTTAAATTCTCATTTATTTTTGTCATTGAGGACAATGCCATGTTTAAGTGGGGGGTAGGAGACTTAGCTATGTTATGTTATAATTGAAATTTGAATGAAACGGTAGAAAAATTGAAAAAATTGAATAAATACCATATTATGTATCTCGTACCCTTAGAATTGTGAGTTCCTAGCTAAGAATTGATAGGAAAGGAACCAAGTTTCATGAGTACGTGATAATTTTATACTTATGTTAAGTAAATTTAAGGATATTCATGCCCGTTTTTGCAAGTAGTTATTTATTATTCAATTACTCAATCTGTGAATCGAGTTTTACCGTGCTTATCATAATAACTGAAGAAATTATGTGTACATTGCATAGATGATTGGTTATGTAGACTTAGTGTCGATACTTATTGGCTGAGGCATTCTTATCTTTTAGCCATTAAAGCAGAGTAATAAGCTTGAGACGTACCTGTGTTTTAGCAAAATGTTAGACACTGGGCTTGTAGTGACATTACCAAAGTAGCCTCGCGCTTGTGGTAATATTCGATGTTATACATGATATAAGATAGGGGGATGCTCTAAAAAGTTTTCTTCCTTGAGATTGATAGTATTTGAAAAATATGAAGAATTGAAGAGATTCAACTTTTTAAGAGGCTTTGAGTAGTACTCGGTCTCCAAGTCCAAAAACCCTATAGATACGTTCTTGCTTATTGTTCTAGTGCTTTAACCATTGCGAGGCTTAAGAAGTATGAATGCTGATGTTGGTGAATTTTGATATGAGGTCTGCATAAACTCTAATCTTGCCACATTTATATAAAACCAATGCACATGCACACATCACTTCGATTCATAGTAAGTAGTGAATAATGGATATCTTATGAGCATGACTAGTATGAGTTGACTTGAGTTTCTTGTGTAAGTATGATTTGACCATAGAAAATGTTGTCTTGGGGAATGACTTATTGATGCTTTGTTCGGGACGATCAAAGTCTAAGTGGGGGGTAGTTGATGACGGTCAAATTATACCCGTAAAAGTCATCAACGTTAACCTTAAATCGAGATTAATAATGTATATTTCATATTGAATCACTCGTTTATATTTATTATTTAATGTTAAGTGATTATTAATATGATATTTGGTATTTATTGTTTTTATTATTAAAAGACCGATTTATTGTGCGATAAATGCGATTTTACTGAGATCACGACAAATCGAGAGGATAAATGTCATTCAATCAGTAAATATCGAGATAATAAGGAAGAAAATCGGAGCATTAATCAAAGGATAAATCAGATCAGTTCAAAAGAATGCAGTGGGGAACAAGTCAGACAAAGAGACGCGTTTAACACGTGTAAAAAAGGGCTCGGTCGACCGAGCCTATCCATTCGGTCGACCGAGAGAGTCGGCTCGGTCACTTGAAGTTTATCCGGCAGAAATCGCGTGTATATCTTCTAGATCCTTCCTAGGTGGGCAAAAACCTCTATATAAGCAGCAGCTACGAAATTTGTAAAAACACACCAACAGACACCTTAGACATACATACAATACCTTATACCTTTGTATCAATTACATTCATAGCTTTGGAACGTTACAATGTAGCTGTCCAGCAGTTTATTATGGCTGCAAATATGTAAGCCTTTAATTTTCTGTTGTTTTTATTTTAAGTAATTAATCCCTCCCAATTATGCTTTATCGTTTGAATTAGTTAATCATAGCTAGATGATGTAGGTCTAGGCTAAGATGTTAGGAAGGTGGTGATACCTTGTCTATGAGGATCCCATAACCTACGTCATACACTTAGTATTTATTCATGAATTAATCTACTTGATTTAATTAATGCGTATCTATGTTAGTTTATATGAATACTGTGCGAATTACTGTTTAATCTGTTCTATATGATGAAACGCTGAGAGATATATTCTAATATGTATTCTGGGTTGAAATCGTTCGGGTGACCGAAAGGTGTCATTCGGTCGACCGAGGCCTTACACTCGGTCGACCGAACCTGTTTCATCGATTATTTACGCGTCTTTATGGTAGGTTTAGCCTAGTTAAATTTATTATCTCGGTGGGTATGGCTATGGCTCGTTACTCGGTTAGTTTAATTAAAACGTGTAAAAGGAAATACCAATATAAAACTCTTAGGTAGGCTTATGAATTGCTCTTCACGGACGTTCGGCGTTATCTAGGTAGGTTTATATTCGGAAATGCATGCACTGATTATACGTCGTCGTAGATTAGCATGAGACTATAACTTGGTAATTGCTAGTTGGACGAGAGCTTGAGTAATCGCTTAGGAAATCGCTAACCATAGGAATGTTGCCTGAGACGAGGTGTACGATTAATATCGGCATCCTTAGTGTCGTAAGTGTGCAAGTTATATGAGATGGATACCCAAAAGGTGAAGTCACGTAATGTAGCACGAGAGATCTAGCAACCTAACCGGTGCTAAGTCAAGTTAAAGAGGATGACTCCGTAGCCAAATCTAAGATAGATACAAGCGGATTGACGATTAATAAGTTCGATTTATTATATAAATTATCTAGGTCCAAACGATAAAGACTATAATTGGGGAGGTTAATTACGTTGTGTCGAGTCGTGTCTTTACCTTTCTTGTTTTATGTTGGTCGTAGACCGCCTCTATGTCTTTGACATGTTTAATTAATTGTTTGTATATAAGATGATCCACAATTGGTTCCTGTGGGATCGACCTTGATTCACTATAGCTATACTACGATGGGGGCCTAGTCCTCTTGCTAGTATTGGTTTATGGTGGTCAAGTATTTTATTACCGATTGACCCGATCAAGTTTTTGGCGCCGTTGCGGGAGAACCAACGGTCAATTTTATATATAAATAATTTTTATTCATGTCGAGTTTTACGTTTTAGAGTCTGCTTTTACGTTTTTGAGTCCTCCGGTTGTATGCGCTCAGTGTAAAATTCCGAATCTGGAGCAATTGGTTTCGCTCCCAGCAAGAGTGCCTCTCGTTGCCAGCGAGCCTGGTTCTATTTTCTGGGACTTTGCGTGTCTGTTTATCCCTGTATGTTTAATCCGTAGGTCTGATAGCAGCATGAGAAACCATGTTAAAATCGCCACGGTCTGTTTTGTTTTTCTTTTGTTTGCGAAAACCAGGAAGCAATAATCTGAGTCAATAATTTTCACGGTGCCTGAAAATAACCCAGCAAACATGTGGAGCTACGAATCTAAGATGGGAAAAGCGATGGAAGCAATACCTTTAAAGCACAAGATGGCTCCGAAAAAAAAATATATTTTAAGGCTTAAATTCTTCGTGGTACAATGTTGAAGGCAAGGTACTACCTTTTTTTGCTTATGTTTTACTACCTTTTGGTTTTTTGAGCATAAGTTAGCCTATACATGAACCTTAGTATGAATCTTAGCCCGGAGTTGGTTTGTAAGATTAATTTTATTAGTGTGGAAGGTTCTACCCCAAATCATGTCTCATCTAGAGGGTGTAAGGAAACATGTAGTCGTTGAAAGAAGCGGTGAATAAAGAGTTCCTCGTAGTTACATTAAAATCTCTTTGTCCTATGCATGAGATTGCTTCCTACGGCCATGTGAGCAACAAATTGTGTAGTTTAAGCATTCACAATCTAAAGAAGACGTTGAGTTTTGAGAGAACACAATCTTACGCTTCGTTGAGTTTTATGGTGATGGCTTCTTGGTGAACCCACCTTAAATGAAAACGAGATTACGCTTTGGGTGACAATTTAGAAATCGCGACTTCGTAGTACATGGGTTCGAAATGGTCTAACCATGGTGGGCGAGTTCAACCGAGCTTCGGCTCAATCGACTCCCTCCACGTGTGATGTACGTTCTGCGATTCAACAAGACTTAGCATAGCCGATAAGCCTTCGGGCTAAACGGGGTTTAATCTTGACGGATTGGCCTGAATCATCACATATGTTCCAACGAATAAGGCGGCGTAGGCTTGCCTACATAACCGACCTTATTCGGAGTACTTTGATTCATTGTTTCTTATTGTCAAGGCCAAAACCGTAATTTTAACCGAGTTTCTTAGAATTCACTAATTCCTAAAACAAGAGCCGAGGTAAGAGCTTTGGATAAATGGTATGGATAAATGTTGTTTCCTAGGTCTCACAACCAAGGGAAGGGTATTAATCCGCAAAAGCAACAAGCCCACCTCTTATAGTGCGCGAAGGGTCAAAGTCTGGCGATCCAAGAATAATGACTGACAAGGATACTTTTTGGAAAGTCAAGCTGAGGACTTTAAACTCAGAACTGCTTCTTTAAAACCCTTAGGATTTCTTTTTAGGATTTTAGGTTTTGTTTTCTTTGAGTCCAATAATGATTAATACCAAATACTCTTCCCGTGAACCCCACATATCGTATTTAACACAAATGGTTCACACTTAAACACCAAAACAACTATTTTTAGCTCATATTGGGTAGAATATTGATGCCGTAGGATAAACAATTTTAACCGTCATCAAATACTCGTCAGCAGAAAGGGGTAGCTGTGAGGCTAAATCAAACTCTTCTGGAGAGGGTAAGATGCATGCTTTCTAATGCTGGTTTGTCAATGCGATTTTGGGTAGAGTCTGTCAGCGCAGCCTGCTACTTAATCAACATGAGTCCTCACACATGGATCAATCTCAAGACACCAATTGAGATATGGTCAGGAAAGCCTGCTGAATACACAGTCCTAAGGATTTTCGGGAGCACAGTGGTCAGATGAGTCACAGTTCTTACTGCTTTCTTCTTGAGCATTTCTGCTTTTCGTTTGACGTTCCTCCTCCCAACTTAATTTTTGTTTGCCTTCTCTATTTGCTTTGAGAATTCATCCCACATTTGATCTCTTATTGCATTTATCCTTGACATAGAAGGCCCTAATTCCTTAGCCATCTTACCACTATCAACCAGTTTTCTGATTTGCTTGCGAACCTGCTCTTCCAGCTCTCTACACCCACTGATTTACTTAGCTTTTGTCTGTGAGGGGAAGCCTTAAGCTCCGATCCCTAAATCTCATCATTATGTATACCTTTCCTCTAGTTTAAGACTTTTTGATAGCAACTTATGTTTGCATGTCCTATAATTCCACATAATGACATAAATATGATAGATTTTCATACTTAAAAGCAACTCATCCGCTTGTTTTACTTTGAGCGACATTCATGCCTCTAATCGGGGGTTTAAAGATGTCCATCACCATTTTGACTATGATGATTTTCCCATGGATTGCTCCTCCGGACTATAATTTCTTCTTCGGAGCTAACCCCAAACTTATTGCATAAACATTTTCTCGCATCTTCGGATGCCTAACTTAGAGGGAGATTCTAAATAAGACAAAAACTGATTTTTTATTTAAATTATTTTTATCAATAAGAAAAGAAAAAAACGCGAATGTTACTACATGTGGTTCCACATGTAGTAACATTCGCATTTTTGTCTTTCTCAACCACTATCTTTCTTTTTGGTCCCCTTTTTTCATTTTAGATTAAAAGCATTCATCCAAAATCTTTAACTATAAAAAAAAAAGAAAAAAAAAAAAAGTTGATCAATGTGAAAATGTCGTAAAAAGTCTACGCTTTACCTTGTCAAAAAAGAAAAAGAAAAAGAGGCGACAAATTCCACCCAAACGAACATTTCGTCTCTCTCGATCTTCTTATGTTAGGGTGAGAAAAAGAGAATGTGACAGTTGACCTTCTTTCTTGATCGAAATTTTCGCAGTCAAGTTTAGCTTTACTGTTCATATTAATAAATGGAAAGTGCTCAGGCGGCCACCCTAGCCGGCGGCGGCGGCGGTGGCGGAGGAGGAGGAGGTCCAGCTCCGTTCTTGTTGAAGACGTATGATATGGTGGATGATTCGACAACTGACGATATCGTTTCATGGAGCGCCAATCGAAAGAGCTTCGTCGTCTGGAACCCTCCCGAATTCGCTCGTCTCCTCCTCCCTACTTATTTTAAGCACAATAATTTCTCCAGCTTCATCCGCCAGCTCAATACCTATGTATGCCTCTCTTAAACTTAAATTTTTTTTTTTTGGGTGTATTTTGATTGAATCAGGTTTAGGTTTTTATTTGTTTATTCATCTTTGTTTCATGGATTTGTGTTCAAGTTTATACGATTGCAGGTGTTTTATTGCTCATTTGTTAATTTATCTTGTCAAGGGTTGGATCATGATGTCTGCTGGATTATATCTGTTAACAATTATGAGTCTTTCAGTACATAATTTTGAAGTGAAGATTTTGTGAAAGATTTTTTTATCTTTGGATTAAAATGGAGTTTCTTATTCACAGGGATTTAGGAAGATTGATCCTGAAAGATGGGAATTCGGAAATGAAGATTTTGTGAAAGATCAAAAGCATCGTCTGAAGAATATTTATCGCAGAAAACCAATTCATAGTCATAGTAGTACTCAAGGTACGTTGGACCAAGAAAGAGCTGCTTTTGAAGAAGAAATCGACAAACTATCACGTGAGAAGACTTCTCTCGAGGCAATCTCGTAAGGTTACAACAGCATCAGTCTACAGGAAAACTCCAGTTCGAAGACTTAACTCAACGTGTGAGTGCCATGGAACAAAGGCAGGAAAATTTACTGAGTTTTCTTGAAAAATCGGTTCAGAGTCCTTTCTTTGTTGAACGTCTTGCTGAGAAGCTCGAATCCATGGATGTATCCGCGTATAACAAGAGAAGAAAACTTCCTCAGGTTCATGATTCCCAATCTGCTGAAGAAAATATGATGGTTGTGGATGATGATCACCGTATCAACTCTAGACCGGAGGTTGTGAACGGTTTCGATCAGGACTTTTGTAACAAACTAAGGCTAGAGTTGTCAACATGTATTTCAGATACTAATTTGCTTTCACACAGTACACAAAGCTCGAATGAAGAAGGCGACAGTCCACAAAAGAAGATACAGGAACCATGTGGAACTACTTCTCTCTGTGCACCACCCGAAACTTTGGAGATGTCGGATACAGGGACCTCTTTTAATTTGATGATGGATTCACCTTTGCCACTGAAATCAGAATGCTTGCAGGCTTTATCTCAATGTTTGGTACCCATGGAGGAAGGTGACGGTCTCGTATCTTGCCAACTAAATCTTAGTTTAGCTTCATCACAATTCTCAGCTGTCCAGAACCATTGTTCATCCAAAATGCTTGAAATTACTCAAGAGACTGTCAAAAGCTCGGATCCTAACAGCGAGGTTCGTTGTAACGATTCAACGGTGTCTTCCTTGCACAGTAACGATAAGCAAGAGCCTGCCACTGGTCCGGTGAGGGAGAATGATCTCTTTTGGGAACAGTTCCTGACTGAAAAACCGGAATGTATAGAAGAGGTATGCCCATATTCGAAGGCCGGCGGCCCTTCTTTCAAGGGACATGAACACAAAAAATTAGGGCTGAGAATGCCCGGAAATACGAACAACAGGGCAGAGCATCTCACTCTTTAAGCATGGAAGTTTCTGGTATATTCAGAGGCAGAGAAGGCTTACAATATTACCATTAGAGTTCTTGAAATCGTGTTGGATTAGCCCTTTACTATGCAAAACAAAACAATTTTCATGTAAGTATTAATCCCTGTTGGTCAGTATTATGTCAGCAATTTTCATTTCATGTTATACATACTGTTGTTGGACATAATAAATTAACTGCTTTGTTATTGTTTGTGGAATAAATCATGTAAGGAAAATGATCCCTGTTTATGTGTTGTAAGATATTCTTTGATGATTAATATATTGATGTTTGGATGATATTTCCTCAAGTATTGTAGCTCACACTGCTTAGTTGTGTAAGAATTATCTCTACTTTTTAGTAGTTTAGGAGATGGGTGCTGGTAATGCCAAGACATTTATCGGTAATGTTGCCATTACCGAAAATCACTCCGGCGATACCGATGCCTGGGATCGGCGAGGCTTTTCGGTACTTGATACTTGTTTATCCCCATTTTTGTTTGACAAACGTTAGAAAGGATAATGTAGAGATAGAAGAATTATTTTTATGGCAAAAGAAAAGGTCAAATTTCTACTCCACTTAGATTCATACATTCTTTCTCCTTATCAAATACAAAAATGAATGTATCTTTTGATATTAGTTTCAAAATATCGTAATTCTTTTATCATGTTTTTTTTTCCCCTTTTTCGTTCTCTTTATATTGATATTTCATTTATCTTTTTCTGTTGTTATTTTTGTAAAAATAACGAAAAAGTGGATTTGCACTGCGGAATTCTTAGTGGAAGGTGTATTGCAACGATACATCAGAAGGGTGGATTTGGGGCCTATTTCATTGTTTCACCACCTTAGCGAATAGTGGATTTAAGTGTCGATTCTACTTTTTTATTGTACCGAATAAATGGGTTTTGGGTAGGAAATAGTGGATTTTGGGGTTCCGACTTCCGAATGGTGGTTGATTTGGATAGCGAACATTGGATTTTCACTTTTTTTTAAACAGTTTTCTTTTTTTCACTTAATTGTTAATGATGTGTCCTTTTTTTCCCATCATTCTCACTCCTTTTTGTGTGTGTGTGTGTGTGTGTTGAGTTCGTGGAGAAATTTGATTTGTTGTTCTACGTATGGGAGAAAGGGCATGATGTAACGTGAGATTGCTAGCTTGTCAGCAGAATGACAATGATATCACGTCTGGGTAATTTTGCTCTGAAGCTTTCTGTTAAAGCGGGTGTCGGATGATTGTAAATACATCTGAAAGACAAAACAATTTTTCTTTTCTGGCATGTGCGATCCGACGGTCTGTTTTAGTTGAGAATCCATGTATCAGAATTTTACCATCACATTTTAATGGTCTCATGGATTTTGTGATGCCGATTTTTGTCACTAATGGATGGTAGTGATACATTTGTGACGAAAAAAACATTTTCGATAAGGAACGTCCTGTTGTAAATTTTTGTGTCAAATAGTAAACATGTCACTAAGTCTTGCAACGAATTTGTTATTAACATAAGTGATATCAGTCATTCTACACATGACACTCATCAAGCCCCATACGACCACCTCAACATATGGCCCGATATGGCTCTACTCAAAGCAAGCTTCGTCTCAGTATGATGCATGTCGCCCTTACATCAATCAACTCACATGACATGCCGTCCTCTGTCCCTTATAGCCAGCATGACGTAGGTAGTCTACGGTCTCTTATTGATGTTGTCGTTCTAGTCACCTCGGTCATTTATATTTAGTACGACTCAGTCGTCCTCGGTCTAATACAACAGTTACATCCTATTGAATGAGCATTCCAGACATTACGCAGTAATTACTCCGTGAATGTAATTTCTACAAAAATGGCTCCGAGATATACGCTCAGCAACTGATGGGTAGTAATCCCGATTTATTCGCCTCACTAGTAGATTATGTCGAGGAAAAGAAAGGGCCGTATGGTACACGAAACCTCGGAAAGGGTAGGCGCATCAAAGCTACCCACAAGGCATGAAATTATTGTTTCTAGTATAAGAAATAGCCGATCAATGAGAGAAGAAGAAAGTATTACAGATCGATACTATAGAGCGTGGCTCGGGCAAAAATGAATGCCATTCTAGGAAGTGAAGGCGAGAGTTTTACATCACTCCCCTTTATAGAGAATATAGAGTTTGTTCCCCAGATAGATGGCTTTAAGTCGCCAAAAATAGATCCGTATGACGGGACCAAAGATCCTAAGGATCATATTCATCGATGCTTGCAACACATGATCCTATTCCGTGGACTGATGAGATGAGGTGAAAAGATTTTCCAAGAATGCTAATAGGGAAGGCTAAAGAGTGGTTTAAGAGGCTCCACCATGCTCAATCCGCAATTCCGCCATGCTGGTGAATCAGTTCGACACCTTGTTCATATTAGGTCGACCTTTTCAGAGAAAAGCCACCCATATCTTTACCAAAAAACAGAGGAAGAAAAAGTAAGTGTTGGACTATATGAGAAGATTTTTGACGAATCTAGACAAGTACTTAAGGCTGGAGAATGGGTTTTGGTGACCTCGTTTGTCAAGGTCTTAAAGAGGGAAGGATCTACACTAAACTTAACAGCAAACTTCCCCACACAATGCAGAAGTGCGTGAATGTGGTGTACAAATACTGCCAAGGAAAAGATTTGAATCGGCTGAAAAGGGAAGCCGATAGAGGTGGCTAAAAAGATTAGAACGAAGACCGATTAGGAAAAAAAAGGAAAGCCGTGTGGGACCATCTTAGTGCTGGATATACAGAAACCCAAATCAGGATCCGAATCATGGAAAAAACCGAATTCGAAAACTTTTCAGATATTGCATAGTCGAGCGCGGTTCTTGCCTAATCAAGCTTATTTTTCCGTTCCTTTTTCAGACCGTCAGATCTGATTCACAGCACCGATCGAGACACACGATCATGCACAACGGAAGCAACGAATTGAAATTCGTTTACGATTTCACCACGATATTAAACACATAATTAATTAATCTAAACTGTAAGAAGGTTGAAGATTTACCTAAACGAATAGTAGCCGCACTCTTCTGAGTTGTATCTCCAAGCGACGACTGATAGACAACGATTCCGTAGCGGAGCCTCTTTGAATATGCTCTAGAAAATCCTTAGGTTTTTCTTCTCTTAATGGCTAGGACAAGAAACTAATTTTTCTCTCCTTTCTCTAAGAAAGTGGCACAGGTATTGTATGACAAATGTGTTGGAAGAACTCTCTTTATATAGGAAAATAACCGAGCAAGAGAGTTATCCTTTTCACAAGGCAATTATCTTTTCCCTATGGAAAAGATATTTACCATAAATAAGAGATAATCATCATTAGTTAAAGTCAATATCTTATTTTATCCAATAATTATTTAACAAATAAATAATTAATTGCACATATGATATAATTCAGGAAAATTTCTTTCCCCAATTTTCTACACATGTGGCGCCATTTTTTGTGTCATGGAATAATAGAAAATGTCTTTTCTATTTTACATATTATCTACTGAATAAATAATATTTTCATATTAATTAAATAGACCAACTTTTTAATTAATTCTCGAGGTTCCATAATAGGAGAATTCACTCGCATGTTAGGAGCCAACCTGGGGACCATAGACCTGTAACCACTAGCTACAATAAATTTAATAAAACATTCATCGAACATAATATTTCTATTCAATTTATTGATTCCGGAATTACGCATAATAAATCCGAAACTGAACTCTATCGGTTATAGATATAACTTATTCTCAAAGTGTCTAGCCAATAAGCGTCATTTATAAAATCATTACATATAGACTAACCCTCCATAGACTATCCGTAATGAAGCGGGAATGTTTCCGTAAACCTTCTTCATTACATCTTATACTTATTTACCATTAACCCACTATTGATTAATTAGTTCATAGCCAATATACTCGTCCGATCAATCAGTTTCTAGGATTAACAAATAAATGTATTGTCTTTCTACTTCCCACTGGAAGGAATGAATTCCGTATATGTGAAAAACATTCTCAACTACTCATTTCCAATAGTGCCAACGTGAAAGTGATTCGGACTGCGCCACCTAGCAATCTATAGCGAATACATCAAACTCTATCTTGAAACAAGCAGGTGTCTGCGATCACTTCAGAATTAAGGTTAATCCATATATGATCATCTTGTGATTTAATAAGATTTCCCAATCATAGAATTATGTGAGAAATGCAGATTAAATTGGTCGAGCTCTATATGACTACATCATATATAAATGCCCCACTTAGATAACCATTATCGACGGTCCGGATAAGGCGGTCACACAACAAAGTGTTACGGGCTCATTAATGGTGGTTTAATCAATAGACCCCATACTTTGATTAAGTTCACCACGGACTAATAGTTCAAGTGTATCTCCCTAAACATAATCCTCACGTGTGACACACACTAAGTTATATGGCTGCATATGATACAACTTGGGGTTTTCAGGGGTGTATTACTTATAAGCACAAAGCAAATAATAAGATGAGAATAATTCTGTCATTTACTAATTATAAAAACTATTACAATTGTCTTTCGGGCACTATTTCCAACACTTAGCACTCCTATCATCGACAAACCGATGAAGAAAGGAGCCTACAAAACAAGGCCTTTCTTTCCCTCATTTGACCCAAAGCACAGATTCCGGATGTCATGGAAAAGAATGGCATCTTTAGGCCCCCGCCATCAACGATAGGACCTCGGGAGAAGTGCGACAAACACTTATATTGCAAGAATCACCGAGATATCAGGCATGATATCAAGGACCGCTGTCAACTAAAGAGAGAAATTGATGGCCTAATTGAATTTGGAAAACTAAACCGGTTTGTCAACCAAACTGATGGTGATCATCAATAGGGTCGCAAAGCTTATCACCGACATAGAAATGGCGACCGAGGGAAGACAAAGACAATCGTTGACTGGACAGGTCTCATGAGCCAGAGCAGACTAACGACAACACTCAGCTAGTAGGCATTTCCCGAAACATAGCTGGCAGGCTCAATCTACTATCTGCTCTGTTCCAATAAAACTCCTCTTACTATCACCAAGCTGAAGAGGAGGTAAGATTAATGAATAAAATTACTTATTGACCCGAGGATCCGATCCCTCTCATGGTGAGCAACGATGGGCTCATTATCAAAGAAATCATTCATAATCATCTGGTCAAACACATCCGCGTTGACACTATGAGCACGGTAAGCATACTTTATCATAATGGCTTAAGTATTTGAAGCTTAAAGAAAGAGACCATATGCAGTAGCAACTCCACTGTTCGGATTTACGAGACCACCAGTCCAACCCCTGGGCATGATATGCCTAGATACCACCTTTGGAATAGGAGCCTAGCGTATGATTCTATTGGTCAACTATGTGGTAATACAGGGGACCTCAACCTATAACGTTCTAATAGGAAGGCCGACACCAGTCGATCTAAGGGCAATTATATCATCAGTCCACGTTAGCATGAATTCCCCACATCGGAAGGAACTACCGAGGCAAAGGCGACATGGAAGCAGTCAGAAGCTGTTACATTGCTATCATCAAGCAAAGATGGAAATACTAGGCATCATCGGCCATCTTCGATCCTGTTTTCCTATGTATATTTTGTTTTTCTACCTTATTGTTGAGATGAGCATGCCTTAGTCTCACTCTTTATATATGTATTCCTTCTTTGGATTACTGTCATTATTCTACAATCTGGAACCTTTACTCATTTTATGGTACCATCTGAGTAGATATTCAGTCTACTATTATCAATTACATATATGGACTTCGATTATTATTACGATCTGAGCATGACTCGGTCTCTCTACAACCTTTTATTTAGTCTTTCCTAACACTTTTTTTGATTCATTGTCATGAATGGCAACCCCAAATAATTCCCAGTTCCTACATCTAGCGGGACACCAAGAACCCGGATAATATCTTCCTTATCCTCATCAACAACCAACTTACTAAAAATTAAGCTGGACTTATGAGCATTAATACATTGGCCGAAAAAGCCTCATAGCGAGCCAAAACTCCATGTACCACTTCTACCCCACCCCTACGCACTAAAAAAACAAGAGACTATCATCGGCAAATAGAAGATGAAAGCGACATGTCACCCGGCGGCCGAAGGGATGCCATCGATACTCCGTCAATAGTTGCTTTATGAATCGGCGCCGATTGACTCACGAGCAGATAAAATAAAGAAAATGGGATAAAGGACCCCTTGAGCGAATACCCCGTGTAAGCACAATATGCCGAGTAAGCTTACCATTAAATGAAACCACAAAGGAAACATATGTAACCATCGCCTATCAAGTGCCACAAACTTGGCTAGAAAATTCATCATGGTCATCACAACAAACAAATAATCCCACTCTACCCTGTTAAAAGCTTTCGCCATATCACGTTTGAGGGCCACATGATGCTCACTACCACGCAAACCTGCAATTAGAGAATGGAAGGCCTCGAATGCCATAATAGCATTATCTGTTATGAGCCTCCTATATATGAATTCACTCTGATTCTTTGAGATGATATAATCAATGACACGTTTTAGACGATTCACCACTGTCCGAGATATAAGCTTATAGATGGAATTACAAAGACTAATAGGCCGGAAGTCCTGTACTACTGCCGGCTTCTTGATATTAGGTATCAGAGAGATATAAGTCATTTAGTCCAGAAATATTCACGTCACCATTCAACACGTCCAAAATAAGTTGCATGATAGTTGGTCTATTGAACTCCAACACTTTCGGAGAAAAATCATGTGCATATTATGCAGGCCTGATGCTTTGCGACCGGGGAAGTTCGATGAGGGCATCAAGGACCTCAGACGACGAGCATCCCCTGACTCACCTGCCTGAAGGTAAGGTCTCCGAGCTCAGGCACTCCACCACCCGAGCTAATAAATATATAATGAAATTAAGATGTAATGAGCGACACCATACCATCTTTATCATTAAATAGATTACCAAATTGATCAACAATGGACTGAATGAGATTCCTCTCCTGTCGTGATGAAGCTCGATGGTGATAAAACATGTATTGTGATCTATACAAGTGAGCCATTCTGAACGACCATGTTGCCGCCAGAATTCCTTCCTCAAGGACTCGACTTTCTCTATCTTAGAAATCAAGCATCTCTCTCTGGCCATCAAAATACGTATGTTTTTGGAACTCCCCTAACTCCATTTCCAAGTGCCGAAGCTTACCATCAAAGTTACCATATCTCTGTCTCCCTCAATTGCGTAGAGCCTTGCACACCTCCAAAATGCATTCATGTAAACCGTCTATCGTACCAAAGCTAGAATGTCACCAACAAAAAGCAAAGAGATCCGAGAAATCCTCATCTCCCAACCAACAAGGCTCATACCGGGGAATAGAATGCCATTTCTTCTTAGGCCCAAGCCTCTTATTTGCATCTATTAGCAAATGGGGAGAATAGTTCGACCGAGTGTGAGCAAGGTGGAAAATATGAAGGCCTGGAAAAAAAGCAAGCCGGTCCAAATTAGCCACAACCCGATCCAGATGAAGGCGTGCTAGTCTGCTAGAGCCCAGTCTCTACCATTATACCAAGTAAAAGGTGATCTATTAAAAGGTAAATCCATCAAGTCACAATCAACAAGAACACTCCGGAAGGTGTTCATTGCACTAACAAGCCTATCACCCGCTCCCTCGTACTCATGCGCAAAGCATATCTCATTAAAGCTCTCATCGACAAGCCATGGAAGATCAAAGAGGACATGTAGACGACGTAGGAATCCCACGAGACATGACGGTCCTCCCGAGCTAGGTTCCCATAAAACCCTGTAAATCTCCAAGGCGGAGAATTTCCGGCATGGACTATTGCATGAATATGGCCCTTACTACTACTTTTGATATGAACATCAACTATATCATTCCAAAAAAAAGCCAAACCCTGACTAGCCCTGGAAGAAAGCACAAAGTAAAGAGAAGAAAAGCCAATAAAAACACGAATATGATTAAAACAACTTGGTACTAACTTTGTTTATGAATGGAAAACAATGGAAGGATAATAACTGCTAACTAAGGCCTTTAAAATTTTCACTGCACGAGGCTGACCCTAGCCCCAGAAGTTCCAACATAGGAGATTAATGACTCTTGGCAGGCCTGCAATGCAGACTCCGCTGGTAAAGACAAAACACAAGGCTTCTACACCTGCACTTCTCCATCAACAAAAGAATTAGACTTTCGGTTTTCCCCCCACAACTAACACATAAGTTGTGGCATCCACACCTTCCTGCTGAGATATCCTTTTGAAAGTCGAACCCTCATTCTTTGACTGCGCCCAACAACCTGCATATCCAACAAGAAGCCACTCAAATTGAGCCCATGAGATACTAAAAAGCTATGCGAAACACCAATAGGAACACACATCGAATCTGCCGCAATGGCCTGAACTTCTTTACCCCCATCGGCTCATCTTGACTTCCTCCCACTTGCATGGCCCATTATGAGAATCAAAAGGGACCATGGACAAAGATGTGGACGACTGGAAACCACCACCCACGCCCCCAACTGGTTGACCAACGCCAGAACTATGACTGCCACCTTGACCAAGCTCCACTGGCTCCAAGAGATTTGAATGTCGATCTGCATTGAGCCAGGAACCATAAGGCAATGCTTTTTCTCCTCTAACGTAACTCCCGCTAAAAAATAGGGCAAAAACGCAATTTATGATCAACCATACCACAATGATAACACAAATTTGGTAGCCGCACATATTGTATCAAAGCCATCACCCCAACACCATCCACCTCCACCCGCAACACACGCCGGAGCAGCTCAGCAAGAGATAGTCTGACCCGAAGCCGCAATAACCGCTTCCCTGATACAACCTCCTGAATTTGTCAACAAAAGCATCCCTCCATGATCTCCGCCACTTATCTTCCCACCAAACAGGTACAGAGATGTGTTGGAAAACTGGTTATATGAACCTATAAATCAGTCCTATCAAAGAACCCCACCATGGACTCCAGCGAACGTGGAACAACCAGAAAACCGTCAAAACACCACGCCCCCCTCAAGAACCCTAGCTGCATCAGCTACACGATAAAGACGACCTGAAAAACATTCTTGGCTAGCTTGATCAGCAAAAATTCATAGCTACGTGATCGCAAATCCTGCTCCTCCTCCGACGCACCAATGGAGATCGCCGACTGGTTTTCCTCCTGTGAGGTGAAAGTGAAGGTCTGCGGCAAAGTTTCTAGCACATCCCTCTCCATTCAGAGGTGGATCTACACTATGTGATGAAGCGACGCCTTCCCCTCCTTGTGTCGGAAAAATACACAAGTATATATAAGATGTATTTTATTTGCCCCCTTAAAATATATTTTTGTCCCTATATTCGTGTTGTAACATAATATGATAGAATAACTTAACATTTTGTTACTAATCATTACCAAAGTGATACATTCTTAGAAGTTTTATTGTAATAAAAACAATATAAAAAACAAACTGTGAAACGAACTGTACGGTTATATTATATTATTATTGTCAAATAAAAGTCAAAAAGTGAGATAAATGGTAACTCTTGTGGCATGTTTGTTATGCAGGAATGGAATAAAGTAATAGGAATGGAATGGAATGGAATAAATTCATTCCATTACTGCGTTTGAGATGTGAAAGAATGAAATAAAAGATATGATATGGTGGAAGTGGTGGGGTAGGGTAGCCTTACCCCACTGCACCCTATTTCTCTACCCACCCTACCTTACCTACCACCCAACCCTACCTACCACCCACTTACCCTACCCTACCCACCCTACCTTACCTTACCCACCCAACCCTACCTACTCCACCATCACCCTATCCTGCCTACACATCCTACCTACCTTACCCCACCACCTACTCTCCACCATCACCCCACCATACCCTACCCTACCCACCCCTACTATACCTATACTATCCACCACCACACCTTACCCTACCTTACCCACCCCTACTATACCTATACTACCCACCACCACACCTTACCCTACCCTACCCACCCTACTACTATACCTATCTGACTATACTACCCACCACCACACCTTACCCTAGCCGCATCAGCTACACGATAAAGACGACCTGAAAAACATTCTTGGCAAGCTTGATCAGCGAAAATTCATAGCTACGTGATCGCAAATCCTGCTCCTCCTCCGACGCACCAATGGAGATCGCCGACTGGTTTTCCTCATGTGAGGTGAAAGTGAAGGTCTGCGGCAAAGTTTCTAGCACCTCCCTCTCCATTCAGAGGTGGATCTACACTATGTGATGGGGGGCAGACGCCCCCGCCTCCCTTGTGTCGGAAAAATACACAAGTATATATAAGATGTATTTTATTTGCCCCCTTAAAATATATTTTTGTCCCTATATTCGTGTTGTCACATAATATGATAGAATAACTTAACATTTTGTTACTAATCATTACCAAAGTGATACATTCTTAGAAGTTTTATTGTAATAAAAACAATATAAAAACAAATGTGAAACGAATCATGCGGTTATATTATATTATTATTGTCAAATAAAAGTGAAAAAGTGAGATAAATGGTAACTCTTGTGGCATGTTTGTTATGCAGGATTGGAATGAAGTAATAGGAATGTGATCGGCTAAAACTGGGTGTCCAATCTTACCGGCAGTATACCGGGTCGAATTGTAGTCTAGTCTGGTGAATCAAGATCGTATCCCTCAGGGAAATGAAAATGTAATTCAAAATGTGGTTAAACACGAATTAGCTATTATTATCTTGATCTAAGTCGCAATCCTTACCAATTAGAGTTATTCATATGATATTAATACAATAATTAAGTAGATATTTATATAGATATAGATACCAATATAATAGATAGTTAATAAGAACTAACCAAGACAATGTTATTGAATTATGATCTCTTTTAGTTTAATGGATGTGATCAAACTTCTTGTATTAAAGTGTTATTGATTATGTGAAACGGTATACTCCTCAACTAACAAATTCCCCTCATACGAGTGCACGAATTCGTTCTATGCCTCCTCCTTGGTAAAACCGCAATTAAACCTAATGATTTGACATGATAATCTCTCGAGTATAAATATTCTATCCCTAGATAAGAAAGAGGGTTCCGTTTGTCAGACGGCCAATTTTACCTTCCAGTCTTTCTACCCTTTTCTCATACCCTAACGTCTCTGGTCAGTTAATGATTAGGTTATGTTTCTGTCCATACTGGTTAATTACGTCAATATAGACTGGAAATTAGTTCAAGTAGAAAGAGATTCGTCATATCCAATTTTTAATCATATTTTTAGCATAGTCATCATCCATTTCCCTAAAAAGAGAAACATGTTTCAATTACATGTCTTGGCTAGTTGTATAATTAGCCTACATACATTATTACTATTATATAAAATTGTACAAAAAAACAAATATAATAACCATAGAATATTACCGATTACAATTGTTGAAGGGGCTTCGTCCTCTGAATGTAACAACAGTGATGAAATCAACAATCTTCAATAATTATTCTAGCTATTACAACAATACTAATACTAATTTTATGGCAGAATGCCTACTGAAATAATATTTACAGAGAGTAGATAAGAAAATATATATAATGATATAGATATATATATTGGTACGGTTTTTTTCTTCTCATAAATGAGGGTATTTATAAATGAGATTTACGGTCCGGCGTGCGCCGAGATCGATCGGCGTCGCGCGGATTAACGAATTTGAGTGCATTGTGTCGAGGCGCGTGTGGAGTAACATGGGTTAATCATGAAAATAATCCGGCGTGAACGGCTTCCTCCGGCCTGCGCCGGATTTGTCAAATATCTGCCACTTGATCAGATTTTTATATAATTTGATTCCGATTCTTCTACTTTGTATCACATAATACCTGCATAATTCAAAAACAACAAAACCACAGGTAAATCTGATAACAAAAGTTATAATTTGTATTAAGTTATTTATTTGTATTTATTAGATTTTTATAGGTTATTTTATTATCATTTAATATATTTAGATAAAATTAATCAATAATCTGTATAAAAAGTGATAAATTTTTGTTATAAATTTAACATATATCAACTACTCCCCACTTAGCTTTTGATCGTCCTCGAGCAAAATAAGCGATGATAATAAATAAAAATTCATAGTGAAAACAATATAATTTATTTAGACTAAATTTCTAATTTAGTAACGTATCTTTATCAATATTATAATTATATTAATTTTTCTATCTAAGATTATTTAAGAAGATAAAAGGTGTGTATAACTTAATAAATTAGTTATAAAATATTATCTAAATGAAATTCTACATGAATTACTTAAAAATAAAATACTTAGAATAACTTTGTAATCGCCACTATATGAAATTCGGAATCAAGGACTAAGTTAAGTAGTTGGCAAAATGGCTTATAACGTTTAGGCTCAGGGTGTTTGGCTAATCGAAAGGATAACAAAGGAAAATCAAAAGAGACAGAAGCAAGTCGTACGTACTTACACCTTCAACTTTTGATCAAAAATATCTTGATCAGTAGCATCCTGACACTGTTTTCAAAATCATATGTTTTTTTTTTTTCAGAATACTAACATATCCGAACTCATTGCCAGAATCGACTATCTTTCAAGCGTCATGAGGTGAGAACAAATACATCAGTACCTAACTATTCCAATTTTTTCTTTTTCTAGAGAATAACAATATTTGATAAAAGATTTCCTTCCGAATAATATTTATTCCAATCTCAGCATATACCATTATTGAATTTCGATGTCGTCACCGCTATCCATAAGCACATACTATACTTGCGGGATTTCAAGAAAACGTAGACCAATTTAAGTTAAGGGTTGGTTTTTTTTCTTCTAGTTAATCATAATGGCTAATTTCGAGTGAGGTCTTGATCACTCTACAAGGCTGAGGTGGGGACAAAAATTGGAAATTATGTTCGGGTAGGCTATTTGGCTCTAGTTAGTCAAAGTAATGCCAAAAATCTCATCATTCCTAGTCCGATTCCAATTTCATACTTGTCTTGAAAAGAAAATTATTCTAAAATTTTATTATAATTATAAGTAACTCTTTGTCCAATTCCATAAAAAAAATATTTCATAATATTTATCTAGATATACATACTTAAATTCTTGTTAAAATCTAAAATAGATATAAATAATATAGAAATAATATATCAAGCTTACTTTACTTAATTAAAAATTTATTCTATCAAAATATATCATTTTTATTATAATAATTATATATTATTTCATTTATTTCCTTGAGGATAATTAAACTAAGTGTATAAGTATTTGATATATTAACTTCATTTTATTTACTAACCTAACTCTACTCCCCACTTATGAATCATCATCATCGTCCGATGATAAATGAGTGAAAAAGTTGGGTAGAAAATAAAAGGAATCTTTTTAATTAAGGTAATACGAGTTGGTCTTATGAATTATTTGTTTAGAAAGGAAAAGAGTACATAAAAGCATAACATTTTTAGGAAAGTAAACATTAATATTACACAAAATATAAAGACATATTTAAACAAACTTACGACTCAAAGGAAAAAAAATTTTAAACTAAAACAACTTAAAAGAAACTTAAAAACTTAAAATATCTTATTCCATCCACTAAACCAACCACTTAAATTCCTGCCATCGCACACAGATGAAATTACTCCTCTAATCTTCTGCTGTAGATGAACCACTTGGTACATCTACTGGGAGTAAACCTAGAAGGGGTTGACGAGAAGGAAAGATCTCATCCGATGCAGTTTCTGGAACTCCAGCAAAACGGACACAGATTCGAGAGATCAATGACGCAAATGGCATCGGTTGACGAAAATTTCGTCTACCGAGTGTAAAGTTGATGGCCGTCTTGTGGATCAGGACTCCCCAGTCAATAATAGCTCCAATCGTAATAGCATAAAGCAGCAACATCTCATCATCAGAAACCTCGGAAAAATCCAAAGTTGGAAAAACTCGTGAATTTATAAAATGTTTCGTGTTCAAGATGAGGAAGCAGAGTCAAGTGGACACAACATGATCACGGTTGTAATTTGGAAAGAGAATTTGGAAAGCTTGGCACACTTATCAATAACACCATGAACTGTGTCCAAATTCCACTTTGTGATTCAGTAATGACTATTTGATGTAGTCCGGACATGGGGTATTTGAAAAGCTTGATTAATGATAAAAGGAGTGAATGGTACAATACAACCACGGATACGCACAAAACGTGTAGACTCTACGAAATAGATTCAGCGATGTGCATGCATAAAATTCTCTAACTAGAGTGACATTGACCTTGCCTCTTGGTATGCGGACGAAACGGTCCCATCCACCTCCTTCGATCTGCAAAATCCCCACCGGTTCATTTTTCAAAGTTAAGACCCTTCTCAAGCAAAATAGGGACCGATCGAAGTTAGATAGATAACGGTCTTGAGCTGTTTGGTGCGGATAATCATTAGGATTGAAAAATAAGGGTTGAACATCCGGGGTTTCATCATTTGGGTACAACGGGGGAGAGTAACTGTTAACTGATGGAGAAGAATGATTGGACATTTTGTACCACTCTTAATTAGACAGTAGGTGAAAGAGTGGAAGGGGTGCAATTTTAAGAATGTAAGGGGTGCTATTTATAGGTAGAAATTCGAGCAGAAGAGGAAAAGAGTGTTTCAGTGCCATAAATAGATTTTCCGGCGTAAACCGGAGTGTTCCGGCCTACGCCGGAATCTATTTAATTCCTGCCGAGATAAATACCCTATAAGCTAGCTGTCAGGTCGGTGATAACCCGGCGTGAACCGGAAGGTACCCGGCGTACGCCGGACTTCACTATTCACGGACAGAGTTGAAATTGTGTGTTCATGGGTGAAATTTTTAATAAAATACATCACTAATACAATCAACATGTTATAAAATCATAAATAAATTATTACGTAATAACTGGGGAAATTATTAAAAAGTGCACTAACCACTGAGTGCAACAACACAACGTCAACGTAAAATTCTAGTTCCGAAACAACATATAAAAAGAAATAGTTATAATAACACAAATGTTTTTTAAATGATAAAAGTTTAATCAGTTCATTCAAAGTCTTCAAAATTCAAGTCGTGAGGTGGATGTGGCATGGACTGAGTCAATACTGCTCCAAAGTCGGAAGTTGAAGTCGTGGTATAGAATGGATCTTAAGCGGCGCATGGTGGACATAGTAACCGAACTCTCGAAACCAAGCGATCCAAAACCCATAGTGATAAATTTGAGACCGAGCGTAATCTGCAAACGCGTTGAAGCGGCAATTGTGACACTGAAACATACCACCCGACATACTAAATCGGCCCGGTTGTCCGAGTGTAAGGGTGAGAGGTAGGAGGCGAGGGAATCGGCCGAACCCAAGCAGGTAAGGTATAGGGGTCTGCCTGGCACTGAGGCAGATCGTCAGACATTTGCTCATAAGCGGGGTCTAGACCTCTCATAATAGCTCGCTGACCTCGAACTCCAACTCTAATATCATCTGCCCACTGCCTAACTCGCTCAAATCCTAACACCATATTAGCCTGACTTCGATTAATTGCACTGAGAATGGCGTCAGATTGGTCATTGCTACACTGACTCTGCACAGGCTGTCTATAAGATGAACTGAATAGGGGTGGGATTCGAGTACGAGGGGCTTGCTGACGCTGCTGACGATTAGGATCATTATAATCAAGTTTACCAGCAGGACGCGGAGCAAGTCTAGGACCTATGACTGGGGTATCAGCAGAGATGATTCTATCAGCAGGTAGGGCTGGGACTCTCGCCATCAGGCACAACGCAGAAATAAGATTTGGAAATGGCATGTTTCCTTGCGGAATACAAGCATGAGCAAAATCCCAAACCTTAGTAAAGATTAATTTTCCTAGATTGACCGGAACGTCATTAACTATCGCCCAAGCAGTAATGACATCATCTCTGCCATAAGCACTAACATGCGTGGACGGACTGACATTATAGCCCAGAAAATGCTTAATGGCTCTAACATCCTTAATACAACCCCCGTACGAAAACCTATTATCAATCCAAGTCGCAGCTGGATCAAAGGCTTGTTGAGCTTCATAAGCCTTTGCTTGCAAAACACTAGGCTGGATCAAACCCCAAACAGAATAGAAATCTTCTTCCTCAGGAACCTCAGGAATGGCATAAAAGGCATTAATGTCTGACTGTGTAAAAGGAACGGTAGCAGTTCTAAGAGAAACAGATGTCAAAGGGCCATCATCTACAGGCTCATAAGCAGAAATAACAGAAGAAAATTCAGCAACCATCGTGGCATTAACAGGGTCAACACGCTCATGGGCAATTTCCATCCACCCTCTACTCTTAAAAATTTCCTTCAATTCAGGTCCTAAGGCAGTAAAATCTATGCCACGTTCTAACAATACTGAACATTTTGAAAAATATCTATCAAAAGAAGATACGGCAGCAGGGCCAGCAGTATTCTTAAAAGATATAGCCTCTTCTTCTGGTGTTAGAGGCCTAGGCTCATGCACAGGTACTACAGGTGGTAGGTCAGATTTTCTTTTCTTAGTACCCTTTTTACGAGAGGATGACTCAGCCATCTACGAATGTGGTATCAACAACAACACAAAATAAAGAAAATAACAACAAATTAACATTGATAAAAATTAAAATCAAATGATTAAAATGGTATAATAAAATTATAAAAATGATAAATATTTATATTAGATGATTACCTGAATATAGAGAATGTATAGGTGGCCTGGAAAAAATTGTCAAGTCGCCGGAGTAGAGGTGAACTTATACCCCAAAATCACGAAACTTTGAGTGTAATGTATGAATTTGTAGTGTTTGTGGTAGAAGAGGTGTTGAAATAATGAATTT
The DNA here is from genome assembly GCA_026214975.1 of Gentiana macrophylla. NCBI lineage: Eukaryota > Viridiplantae > Streptophyta > Magnoliopsida > Gentianales > Gentianaceae > Gentiana > Gentiana macrophylla. The sequence continues at coordinate 81,337,707 of CM047814.1, forward strand.
TAGAGGAGAAAAGAGGTGAGTTATGGTGTAAAGAGGTGGGGGAATTTGGGAGAGGGGCGGCGCTGTAAAGAAAATGGGGAGAAGAAGAAGAAGAAAAGAAAGAAAGAACCCGTAGGGTTATGTGCATTTAATTCCGGCGTGGGCCGGTCAAGTCCGGTCTACGCCGGAGTATTAAAATCCGTTTTTTTATTTTTATTTTAATAATATCATAAAATCTAAAAATCATAAAATTATTTCATGATAATATTTTTAAAAGATTTTATAAAATATAACATAGTTTATAAAAGTCTCTAAATATTTACTAGTAAAGAAAATTTCAAAACTTTCGAAAATTACGCTGAATCGAAATTCCTTATCCTTAAATCCTCAAGAGTTCTCTCATAACGTTCTCTCAACCTTTCTCCCAAAAATGAAGCATTTGAATTTTCTCTTTGATTTCCATCGGGATTTTCGGATAACCACCTAATCGTTCCCTTTTTAATGACATTCAAACACTCATCTTGAGATATGGTTGTGCTTTCCGAACATTTTCCATTGTGCTCACTCTTTCCACAGATTCTACACCTTAGTAGGAATCTTGCCCTTCTCTTTATAGCACTTCTCGATTTTCCATTACAAAGATCACTTTCTCTGATTTTGTTTATCAGCCCCTTGTTTAAATTAGAAATTAAGGCTTCTATTCTAAAGGCAACATCTTTATCTAAACCTAATTTTAAAAGTAAAATAAAAACTTCTATTCTATCTATAAAAGGCATTCCAGTTCTTTAATGTCTATCCGGTAAAAGACTAAACTACCTAAAATGTATTTTAAAAGGTAAATAAGAAAGAGTGTACCTGGAATCAGCTCAGTTGTGGCTGATAGCAAAACGTTTCTTTTTAATCTGTTGGAGGGTCGCTAAGGTACATAACCTCTCTTGTTAGAGGTATTCCTTCTTCCTTTACAAATAACTTCACTCTGTGGCCATTGGCTATAAAAGTCGTGTATCCATCTCATAATTCTCTACACTCTCCGACTTGTAGATTTTGTTACCTCATATGGACTGTCCCATCTTGATTTAAGCTTACCTGGAAACCACTTCAAACGCGAATTATATAAGAGTACTCGATCACCTATATGAAACTCACGACGATAGATCCTCTTATCATGGAAAGATTTCGTGCGTTCCTTGTAGATTCGAGCGTTTTCATAAGCATCGAGACGAAACTCATCCAGTTCTGTTAACTGAAGTAATCTATAATCACCAACAGCCTTCGGATCAAAATTTAGAAATTTAATAGCCCAAAAGGCTCGGTGTTTTAATTCAACAGGGAGATGACAAGATTTACCAAAAACTAATTTATAGGGAGAACAACCAATTGGTGTTTTAAAGGTCATTCTATATGCCCATAGTGCATCGTCTAGTCTTTCTCGCCTTGATTTTACGATTTGACTCTATAGTTTTTCCACGATTCTTTTTATTTCTCTATTAGATACTTCTACCATTCCACTAGTTTGTGGATGATATGGTGTACCAAGTTTATGTTTTACACCATACTTCTCAATTAATTTTGTAAATGGACGGTTGCAAAAATGTGATCCTTGGTCACTAATGATAGCCCTAGGAGTGCCAAATCTCATGAATATATTCTTTTTAAGGAATTTTAACACTACTCTAGAATCATTAGTGGGAAGAGCTTCAGCTTATACCCATTTGGATACATAATCGACCATCACTAAGATGAATTTCTTACCAAATGATGGAGGAAAGGGGCCCATAAAATCAATACCCCAGACATCAAACAATTCACATTCCAAAATAGGTTGGAGAGGCATCTCGTGCTTTTTTTGAAATATTTCCCCATTTCTGGCATGATTCACAAACCCTTGCATAGTCTTGTGCATCTTTATATAGAGTAGGCCAAGAAAAACCCACATTGCAAGACTTTGTAAGCGGTTTTCCACCCTCCATGGTGGCCTCCACCTCACGATCATGGCAAAAGGATAGTATACTTAAAATCTCATCATTGGGTACACACTTCCTAATTATACCATCCGAACATTTTCAAAAAGATCCGGTTTTCCCAATAGTAAAATTTTAGATCATAAAAGAACTTCTTTTTTGTTTGCCATGTCCAATGAGATGGAATATATTCACAGTAAAGTAATTAACAATATTACCGAACCATGGCGAGCTCTCCTTGGATATATTACCGGTTTAACAAGTTGCATTCTTGGAGGAGCATCAACCATGAGGAGTTGTTCATCCGAAATGAATCTTTGATCTCTTGTCTCCTCCTTTTCCTTCTTCAAACTCCATACGACTCAAATGGTCCGCCACTAAGTTCTCAACGCCTTTTTTATCTTTAATTTCAATGTCAAATTCTTGAAGTAATGTAATCCATCTAAGAAGACGAAGCTTATCTTCTTTTTTAACAAGTATTTTAATCTTTGAATGATCAGTATAAACAATTACTTTAGAACCAATGAGATACGATCGAAATTTGTCTAAGGCAAAGATTACAGCAAGTAGTTCTTTTTCCGTGGTGGCGTAGTTAAGTTGGGCTGTGTTTAAAGTATGGGATGCATAGTAGATTGCCTTAAGTACTTTGTTATGGCGTTGACCTAAAACAGCTCTGACTGCCAGATCACTTGCATCACACATAAGTTCAAACGGTAAGTTCCAGTCTGGTGCCACTAGTACTGGTGCAGTTACCAATCGTGCTTTCAAAGCTTCAAATGCTTCCATACATTTGTCATCAAACTTAAATGGTACTTCTTTTTCATGCAAATGGCTGAGGGGTTTCTCTATACGTGAAAAATCTGCAATAAATCTTCTATAGAAACCCGCATGTCCAAGAAATCCTCTCAGAGTTTTCAGATTTACTGGTGGAGGTAATTTTTTAATTACTTCAACTTTGGCTTTATCTACCTCAACACCTTCTTCAGAAATTCGATGACCTAGAACAATACCATCTGATACCATTAGATGACATTTTTCCCAATTTAAAACTAAGTTTGTGTCTTCACAGCGTTTAAGCACACGTTCCAAGTGTAAAAGACATTCTTCAAAAGAATCTCCAAAAATGCTAAAGTCATCCATAAAGATTTCCAAAAACTTTTCTACCATATCTGAAAAAATTGCCATCATGCATCTTTGAAACATAGCTGGTGCGTTACATAATCCAAACGGCATTCTTTTATAAGCAAAAGTTCCATATGGACACGTGAAAGTCGTTTTCTCTCTATCTCCTCTTTGCAATAAATATTTGTAAATAACCCGAATAACCATCCAAGAAACAATAAAATTTATGTCCACTTAACCGTTCTAACATCTGTACGATGAACGGAAGTGGATGATGGTCTTTCTTAGTATGCTCATTCAGTTTGCGGAAGTCGATGCACATTCTATATCCTGTGACTTCCCTTGTTGGAATCCATTCATGTTTATCATTTTCCTTTATCGTGAATCCGCCTTTTTTAGGCACTACTTGGGTGGGACTTACCCATTCACTGTCGGATATGGGAAAGATTATCCCCATTTCTAGGAGCTTAATAACCTCTTTCTTGATTACTTGTTGCATATTCGGGTTGAGACGGCGTTGTGGTTGGATACACGGTTTGGCTTCTTCATTCAAGTTGATCTTGTGTACACAAATCTCAGGACTTATTCCTTGAATATCTGCCACTGTCCATCCAAATGCTTTCTTATGTTGTCTTAACATTCTTAATAACTGATCTTCCTGTGACTTGGTTAATGATGATGAAACAATAACTGGAAGAAAATTATCAGTTTCAAGAAAGGCATATTTGAGATTCGAAGGGAGAGGTTTTAATTCCAGATTCGTTGGTGGCTTTTCTACCGAAGGTTTCAATACTGGGCCATCCAGTTCTAAATCCAAATAACGATGCCATGGACTTTTCTCAAAAGAACTTCCGGTGTCGAGATAAAAAATGATTTCTTTCATTTCTTGGTTGTCTCCTTCATAGATAGATAAGGCTAAACATTCTTCGAGCTTATCTTCAAAATTACATGATTCAAAGATCGTTCATATACATAGAAGATATGCTTTCTATGAATGAACATGATTCTTGTGATTTGTATGGATGTTTCATAGCCTTAAAGATATTGAAGGTGACTTCATCTTCATTGACTCTTAAAATTAATTCGCCTTTTTGGACATCGATAAGAGTTCTTCCTGTAGATAGAAATGGTCGACCTAGAATAAGAGGTGCTGAAAATCCTTCTTCCATCTCCATGACTACAAAGTCAACTGGAAAATAAAACTTATCTATCTTAACCAATACATCTTCGATGACTCCTTTAGGATGTTTAATAGATCTATCTGCCATCTGGAGAGTCATCTCGGTGTTTTCAAGTTTTCCTATTCCGAGTTTCCTATAATCCTCATAAGACATAAGATTAATGCTAGCTCCGAGATCACAGAGTACCTTTTTAAACAAAAAACCCCCAATCTCACATGGGATGGTAAAACTACCTGGGTCTTTTAGTTTAGGAGGAAGCTTGTGCTGTAATATTGCGGAACATTCCTCATTAAGGCATATGTTCTCATATTCTTCTAAACGTTTTTTGTTTGAGAGAATATCCTTAAGAAACTTGCCGTAAGTAGGCATATTGATTAGTGCTTCAATGACAGGAATATTGACATTCAGGTGACGAAATGTATCAAGGAAACGTGCATACTTTTTATCCATTTTCAACTTTTTAATTTGATCTCTGGGTGGGTAAGGTAAAGATTCAAGGTCAATAAATTTAGGGTTTGGAGTCATGCCTTCCTTACCTTTTTCCTTAGATAGTGATGCTTCCTTAAATGTTTGAGCATTTGGTGGTCGCCATGTGTCATGATCCTGCACTATCTTCTTTGAAATTTGTCCAAAATTCTTCTTTACTTGTTCTGTTGAGGTATTGCTACTCCCTACTTGGACTGTACTATCAGCAACTTCATCCTTTCTAACATGTTCATTGAATAAGGTCCGTAGATCGCTAGCCCTTGGATTTTTCAGTATTCTCGGGACTTTGATCCATTCTTCTTCTTCTATTTCGGTTTCAACATGATTATTACGAATTAAGAAATCATCAATGATTTCTTCTTCTTCTTTACTGAATCCTGGTTCGTCCTTGCTTTCTAAGTCCTTTTCGAATTTATCATCCAAATCATCTTCTACTTCATTGTTTCCTGAGTTTTCTACTCCGTTACTTCCACATATTTTTCTGCTTCGGGTAATAACATCATTCACCTCTCTCGGGTTTCTTTCAGTATTACTAGGTAATCCTCCCGGAGGTCTACTGTTTTTTCGTTCTCCTTCTCTACTCAAGTGATCTTCCATATTACGTACTGATGCCTCTATAGTTCTCATCCTCGTGTCATGCCCACTCATGGATGTTTTCAAAGTACTCATATCCTTAGTGACAGTTCCTATAGAAGTCATCATGGTTTCCATATTCTGAGCTTGGGTAGACATCACACCCATCATATTTTCCATTAATTTTTCCCACTTATCAACTCATTCTACGGGCTGAGTTGAACTTTGAGTAACTGGTATACTTTGCGTGGTGTGTTGTGGGTATAATCTGGGTGGTGATTGATGGTTTTGATTCGGAGATTTTCCCTGGTAATTTTGGTTTTGACTATTAGTATTGTACGAGGTTTTGTATTGAGTTGGATAGGGTGGTTGTCCTTGCTTACTTGGGTTTTCAGACCAACGAAAGGTAGGATGGTCTCTTTTAATGGCATTGAATGAGTTTGAATAAGCGTTATTCAAATTCCTATGCTGTTGCAGAAAACTTACTTCTTCCCTAGAATATTCTTCGGATTCTTCTATTCCATTGTCATTATTACTCATACCATCATTCGAATATTCATTTGATAACTTTCCTTCTAAGCCAGAATTCTTGTTTCCTTGTAAGCCATCAAACTTTCTACTAAGATTTTCCAGATGTGCTAAAACTTCTGAGTTTGATGTAGATTCACCTACAAATGCTACTTTTCTCGTACTGGAACCGGTTTCCCACATTCGGTTATTTTTGGAAATTTTTTCAATAGCATCGTAGACAACTTGTGCTTCACTCATCATTAAAGAGCCTCAACATGCATGATCAACATCAGCACGAGAGTCCTTTCTTAATTTACGACATAAAATTTGAATTTTCATGTCAAGAGAGTAACCATGATCGGGACAAGCTCTTAACAACTTTTTAAATCTTTCCCACGCATTTCCAAGTGTTTCCTCGGATCCTTGTCTAAAATTAGCAATTTCGACCTTTAATTCCAAATTCCTACCTGGAGTGAAATATTGTTTTAGAAACTCAGTTTGAATGTCGTGCCAGCTTGTCAACGAATGATGTGGGAGCGACATAAACCAGTCTCTAGCCCTTCCTTTCAATGAAAAAGGAAACATTGACATCCTTATCAATTCACGATGAGCACCTTGACTTTTGGCAGTGTTACACAATTCTTCAAAAAGATATAGGTGATGATGCGGATCTTCGTCATCTTCACCAAGAAATTGAGCTCTTATGTCAATCAAACCAAAAAGATGAGATTTTATTTCAAAGTTATTTGCTCCATCATTAGGTAAACGAATTGGATTGTTAGTTCAATTTCTTCTCAAGGTCTGATCACAAATCGGTCTTGGGTTTGGTGGGTTATTATTATGATGATTATTCTGATTTCAGTTCTGGTTATTTCGATTATTGGGATTCTAGTTGTTGAGATGTGGTGGTGGTGGAGGATTTTGTAACGGTGGATTAAGATTATTGAGGTTTTGTCCATGTCCTTGGGCATGAGCAAGCCCTTGTTCAGGTGGTGTTCTTCACTGGCCTCGGCCATTTCCTTACCTCGAGTTGATGATTCCTGGGGAGATATGCCTCCAAGATGTCCTTGGCTGGTTTGGCCACGTCGATTTTCTCCTCTTAACTGTCTTTCGTAAGTATTTATATCGGGCTTATAAGGAGTAAGTGGGGCCTTACCGCTTCGGGTCATCAACTACAGAAATGGAAAATAACACGAAAACAGTAAAAGTGGCTACTTACCAATGAGGTAAGTACCAAAAAGACAAAAGTAGAAATGAGATTAAGAAAAGTGTTGACTTATTCTCAAGAGTTTTGAGCTAATGCAAGTAGTAACCATAGACATAATAAATTAACGTCGTTTCCCCGGCAACGGCGCCAAAAACTTGATCGGCTAAAACTGGGTGTCCAATCTTACCGGCAGTGTACCGGGTCGAATTGTAGTCTAGTCTGGTGAATCAAGATCTTATCCCTCAGGGAAATGAAAATGTAATTCAAAATGTGGTTAAACACCAATTAGCTATTATTATCTTGATCTAAGTCGCAATCCTTACCAATTAGAGTTCTTCATATGATATTAATACAATAATTAAGTAGATATTTATATAGATATAGATACCAATATAATAGATAGTTAATAAGAACTAACCAAGACAATGTTATTGAATTATGATCTCTTTTAGTTTAATGGATGTGATCAAACTTCTTGTTTTAAAGTGTTATTGATTATGTGAAACGGTATACTCCTCAGCTAACAAATTCCCTCATACGAGTGCACGAATTGCTTCTATGCCTCCTCCTTGGTAAAACCACAATTAAACCTAATGATTTGACATGATAATCTCTCGAGTATAAATATTCTATCCCTAGATAAGAAAGAGGGTTCCGCTTGTCGACGGCCAATTTTACCTTCCAGCCTTTCTACCCTTTTCTCATACCCTAACGCCTCTCGGTCGTGAGTTCATGATTAGGTTATGTTTCGCCCATATCTTGGTTAATTACGCCAATATAGACGGCAATTAGTTCAAGTAGAAAGAGATTCATCATATCCAATTTTTAATCATATTTTTAGCATAGTCATCATCCATTTCCCTAAAAAGAGAAACATGTTTCAATTACATGTCTTGGCTAGTTGTATAATTAGCCTACATACATTATTACTATTATATAAAATTGTACAAAAAAACAAATATAATAACCATAGAATATTACCGATTACAATTGTTGAAGGGGCTTCGTCCTCTGAATGTAACAACAGTGATGAAATCAACAATCTTCAATAATTATTCTAGCTATTACAACAATACTAATACTAATTTTATGGCAGAATGCCTACTGAAATAATATTTACAGAGAGTAGATAAGAAAATATATATAATGATATAGATATATATATTGGTACGGTTTTTTTTCTTCTCATAAATGAGGGTATTTATAGGCTGAGATTTCTGGTCCGGCGTGCGCCGAGACTGATCCGGCGTGCGCCGGATTAACCGAATTTGAGTGCATTGTGTCAGATGCATGTGGAGTAACATGGGTTAATCATGAAAATAATCCGGCGTGAACCGGCTTCCTCCGCCTGCGCGGATTTGTCAAATATCTCGCCTCTTGATCAGATTTTTATATAATTTGATTCCGATTCTTCTACTTTGTATCACATAATACCTGCATAATTCAAAAACAACAAAACCACAGGTAAATCTGATAACAAAAGTTATAATTTGTATTAAGTTATTTATTTGTATTTATTAGATTTTTATAGGTTATTTTACTATCATTTAATATATTTAGATAAAATTAATCAATAATCTGTATAAAAAGTGATAAATTTTTGTTATAAATTTAACATATATCAGAATGGAATAAATTCATTTCATTACTGCGTTTGAGATGTGAAAGAATGGAATAAAAGATATGATATGGTGGAAGTGGTGGGGTGGGGTAGGGTAGCCTTACCCCACACCCCACTGCACCCTACTTCTCTACCCATCCTACCTTACCTACCACCCTACCCTACCTACCACCCACTTACCCTACTCTACCCACCCTACCTTACCTTACCCACCCAACCCTACCTACTCCACCATCACCCTATCCTACCCTACACATCCTACCTACCTTACCCCACCACCTACTCTCCACCATCACCCACCTATACCCTACCCTACCCACCCCTACTATACCTATACTACCCACCACCACACCTTACCCTACCTTACCCACCACCTTACTCTACCCTACCTTACCTACTACCTTACCCTACCCTGCCTTACCACCTTACCACACCCTACCTTACCTACCCATCTACCCTTCCCACCACCCCACCATATACCCTACCACCACCCCATCCTATCCTACCCTACCCTATTTCTCCCTATCCTACCTTACGCATCTTACCTACCTTACCTCACTACCTACTCTACCCTACCTCCTACCCTAGCTACCTTACCTACCATACTTCATCACCTACCTTAACCTACCCTACCACCCACCCACTCCTACCCCATCACCCATGTGTTTTGTCGATTTTCATTTTATTCCATCTATTTTTGGAAGGAATGAAAATGGACATTTTTCATTCCATTGGAATAAAATTTCATTCCATTCCATTCCCTCATAATCATACACAAACATTGGAATGTAATGAAAAATCAATTCATTCCATTCCATTCCGTCCTAACAAACGTACAATTAGATATAATTTATGGACGATTTTCCTTATTATATTTTTTATTTAAACAAATTGTCGGACTGAGAAAAAAAAACCTATTGTATCGCCCATGGAATAATAATATATTTTGTTTACCTATTGTTTGAATCACGAATGGAAGAGGTGTTGGAGAAAATAGAGGAAAAATGATTTTATCGATTTTTTAATCATTTTCGGCAACTACTTTAAAGAGCGAGTTTGATACGACTTTTATTAAAGTTATCGAGACTTTATTAAATCATTGGAAACTACGTGCTATGTAGTTGACAATAGGATTTAAAATCATTCAAATTCGGAGTACGGGTGAATGAGATATTAACGCTTTAAGTTGTTGTGAGATATGTGAAGTAAAGTAGTGTAAAACTTTATCCCACATTGGAACATGAGTGTTTCAATGTCAAGTATTTATATGATGAGAGTTGATGATTGGTATAAGCTCCTAGAGAAATGGAGAGAGTTCAGAATGGTTTTAGACTTTTCACCTTTCATCTTCTTCTAAATTGGTTGAACCTTTTCACCTTCTTCGAAACTGTCATGATCAATACTGATATTAATGGTGATCAATGCTGAGACTTCTCAGTTGCTTGCTTATCAATGCTGAGACTTCTCAATTGCTTTCTCAAGCCTCTATATAAACAAGCCTTCACAAATGGAGATACACAACAAGAACACAAGTATTCAAGCAATACAAGAGCATACATACATTCTTTGCATAAAATATTTCTGCATTCATAGTTGAAGAGTTTCTGGGCATTGTCAGAGTTTGACGAAGTTCAGAGTTGAAGTACCTCTCCATCTAAACAGGTAAACTGAGTTATCCTGGGAGACAATTGCAACAACCGTGGGTACAAGCTGGTGCAAATTTGTCTTAAGGACAGAGTGCAACTCGTCTCGGTTTTTGCATATCCTTTTATATTTTTTTACATCTATTGTAATTATATTTATATTTTGAATTGGAAATAAAATTGTTCTTTAATTTTCTGAATATTTATTTTATTTGCATACGGGTACAACAATCTTAAGACAAATTTTTCATAACCTCTTTGTTCTGAAACTTTTTTCTGTATGTAAAATTAAATAAATTTTTCGACTTGATTCTGAACAATTTTTTTTGCTGAAACTGAATATCATTCGGTGATATTCAGAAAAACTCTCTTCATCTCTTTTGGTCTCGTTTTAACGAACCATATTCTGAATGTTGATCTTCTGTTTTTGAACAGAAATGACTACTGTTAATGTTGCATCATTGACACCCACTCCTAGTGCTGCGGCAAGTGGAAGTGAAAACGTTGTTGCGGCTGGTGTTGCTCAAGGTGAGAAACCATAAAAATTAAATGTGAAGAATCACTGAGGTGAATCTTAATGTGAATGTTGTGACACTTAATTATAAGTGTTCGAGTGAGAATTAAAAAATATTTCTTTCTTTGATTATAGTGATATAATCTACCGTGACACAATATTATGTTGTGACTTAGAAATATTATTTCGATGCAAGTTGTATGCGAAATAACAGTTTATCTTCTGTTTTTGAACAGAAATGAAAGAAATTCAAGTAAAGATCGAAAATGACGTGGATCTAATCGATGAAGAGACATATGGATGGTGTGTAGACACTGGTGCTACTCAACATATGTGTGCGAACAAATCTTTATTCTGGGGATACCAGGAAATTAAAGAAAATGTTTTCATGGCAAATTCAACAACGTCCGAAATCGTTGGATATGGGAATATCACGTTGAATTAAAAAAATGGAAATTATCTGGTTATCCGAGATGTTCTGCATGTGCCGGACCTACATGGAAATTTTATTTCTGGTCCCCAGCTTACCAGCCTGGGTTACAAGTTAGAATTTGTTGCAAACAAATTCAGACTTTCACAGAATGGATTGGTAATTGGTGAAGGCACTCTGGTCGATAAATTGTTTTTTATGGACCTTCGTATTGTAAAAATAATTTTATGTTTGCATAAATGTGATTGTGGGTATGTATGAGCTCAAGACTATTGTACCTAAATCAAATTTTCCCGTTTAAGGCATAAATAATTAAGAAATGGACGGAGACTTCATGTTTGTGGCATAATCGATTAGGACATGTAAATAATAAATCAATTCGTAGAATGATGAATTAGGTTTATTACTTAATCTAAAGTTTAATGAAACTCAAAAATGCTTAATATGCGTCAAGCAAAAATGACTAAGACACCGCTTTCCTTCAAAGGGAAAGGAACATAGAACCGTTAGATTTAATTCATACAGATTTATGTGATTTAAAATTTGTGCAATCGAGAGGCGGTAAAAAATACTTGTAACATTTGCCGATGATTGTACAAGATACTGTTATGTCTATTTGCTAAGTAGCAAAGATGAGACTATCGAGGCTTTCAAAAATTATAAGAATGAAGTCGAAAATCAACTTAGCAAATGAATCAAAAGGTTCAGTAGTGATAGAGGTGGTGAATATGATGCACCGCTTAATGAACTATGTTCACAATCCGCATTATTCATCAAACTACTGCTCCGTATACACCTCAATCAAACGGTGTTGTTGAACGCAAAAACAGCACATTAAAAGAAATGATGAATGCTATGTTGATAAGTTCGGGTTTACCTCAGAATTTGTGGGGGGGAGGCGATCCTCTCAGCAAATGTCATTCTTAATTGTATTCCATCTAAGAAGATGGATAAGACCCTATATGAGTTGTGGAAAGGCCATAAGCCAAGCTACAAATACTTAAAAGTGTGGTGGTGTTTAGCAAAGGTAGAAGTGCCTAAACCTAAACAAATAAAGATTGGGCCTAAAACGATAAATTGTGTATTTATCGATTATGCGAATAACAGTAGTGCATATAGATTTCTAGTGCACAAATCTGACATTCCTAATGTACATGTGAATACAATCATGGAGTCAAGAAATGCTGTGTTTTTTGTGGATGTCATTCCGAAGAAAGACAGAAACAATGAAGACACGAGTCCAAATAAGCGGACACATGAATCCGTAGAGGATAACACTTCAGAAAACGAGGAAGTCGAACCTCGTAGAAGTAAAAGGGCTGGACTTCAACGTCATTTGGTCCAGATTTTCTCACCTATATGGTAGAAAATGATCCAAGAACATATGCTGAGGCTTTGTCAAATCCAGAAGTTCTTTACTGGAAAGAAGCGATCAAAAGTGAAATAGATTCCATTATGCAAAATCACACTTGGGAGTTGGTTAATATCCCACCAGGGCATCAAGCTCTCGGTTGTAAGTGGATTTTTAAGAAAAAACTTAAAGCTGATGGATCTATTGATAAATATAAGGCTAGATCGCCAACGGTTATCGACAATTAGAAGGTCTTGATTTCTTCGATACATATTCACCGGTAACTAGAATCACTTCAATAAGGATTCTTATTGCGATCGTTGCGGTCTATAACTTGGAAATCCATCAAATGGATGCTAAGACTTCCTTTTTAAATGGTGAATTAGAGGAAGAAATTTACATGGAACAACCCGAGGGTTTTGTAGTTCCAGGTCAAGAACACAAAGTGTGTCGACTCGTTAAATCATTGTATGGGCTAAAACAAGCGTCAAAACAATGGCACCAAAAATTTGATCAAACGATTTTGTCAAATGGATTTAAAATTAACGAGTATGACAAATGTGTCTCTATCAAGAACACTTCTAATTCTTATGTGATAGTATGTGTATATGTCGATGACACATGTTGATCATGTGAAGTACTCATGATGTAATCATGAATACTAAGAAGATGTTGATTTGAAATTTTGATATGAAAGACATGGGAGTTGCAGATGTAATTTTGGGGATTAAAATCTCTAGAATATCCGATGGACTTGCGTTGACACAATCTCATTATATTGAGTCTGTTTCTAAAAGATTTAATTTCTCTAATGAAAGTCAAGTAAAAACTCCAATTGACATAACTTTGCATTTAGTCAAAAACAAAGGTGAACTCATGTCTCGCTTAAAATATTCACAGATAATCGGTTGTCCGATGTACATAACTAATTGTACTAGACCGGATGTAGCATGTGCCGTGAATAAATGATTGAGGTCAAGTTAAATTATTAACTCGATGCCTAAATAACCACTAGCAAGTGAACTAGTTCAATCGCAAAGATAGCTAGATAGAGTCAAGGTCGATCCCACAGAGAATCAATTTGTGGATCCTAACTTAAATAGTCAACCTATTTATTTCGTTTGACAAAGACGGTCTATGACCAACATAGGATACGAGAAAAGAAAGACACATTCAAACATATAAACACGTAAACAACTAACGTAATCAACTACTCAATTATAACCGTAATCATTTGGACCTAGACAATTTATATAACAACGAGACTTATCAACTATTAATCCGTTCATATCTATTTATATTGGCTACGGGAGTCAACCTCTAAAACTTGACGTAGCACCGGTAGGTCACTAGATCACTGTGGTATTGTTACGTGACTTCGCCTTTTAAGTGCCTCCATCTCATATAATTCACACGCTTACGACTCTAAGGATGCCGATATTAACCGTACACCTCGTCTAGGCAACATTCCTATGGTTAGGCGTACTTCCTAAACGATCACTCAAACTCTCGTCCAACTACCAATTACCAAGTCATAGTCTCATGCTAGTTTACGATCTACGTATAAACAAGGTGCGCGCAATTCCCTAATATAAACCTACCTAGATAACGCTGAACGTCCGTGAAGATCAATTCATAAGCCCACCTAAGAGTTTTATATTGGTATTTCCTTTTTACACGTTTTAATTAAATTAAGCGAGTGACGTAGCCATAGCCATAGCTACTGAGATAACAGATTCAATTAAGCTAACCTAATCATAAAGACGTGACTGATTAACGGATGAAATAGAGCTAGAGACTCTCGGTCGACCGAATAGAGACACTCGGTCGACCGAGTGACACCTCTCGGTCACCCGAGTGCTTCACTCCCTAGATTACCTCCCTGAATATATTTCTCAGCGTTTCTTATACGAATCGGATTATATAGTGAATCATCAGGACATTATATAAGTTAATCTAAATACACGTAAATTCATCCATAGATCGTAGGTAGAGGCCGAAGGGTATGAGATCCTCATAGACAAGGCATCACCACCTCCCTAACGTCATAGCCTAGATCTACATCATCTAGATATGAATAACTACTCAAACAATCAAAGCATAATTGGGAAATTGATTACTAAAAGAAAACAAGAAGAAAAACTAGGGCTTACATGATTGCACCCCAGCCTCCTTCACAAGCCTCATCAATCCTTATTTACTTATATGTAAATGTAAATTGATATTGGTGTATATATGAGTGTGTCTTAAAAAAATACAAAGACTTGTGTTTATATAGAGCTACAAATTAACTTAAAAACCGACTTAAATGCCGACACTACTGAACCCTAACCGCCTCAAACAATGTGCCGGGCTGCTGCTGGGCTTCAGGCCCACTCGGTCGACCGAATGCATAGGCTCGGTCGACCGAGCCTTGTATGCTTTTGAGCCTTGTATGCATAGGCTCGGTCGATCCGTCTTTTTATGCATTGGGCTTTCTGAACTTGTCTGCAATCCATTCAAGCTTCTCCGAAGTCCATCCTTGCGCTCCCTAATGAGTTACTACAAATATAGCATGAAATACAAATGCAGAACATCAAATAATATAATAAAACCTCCAAATACATAATAACAAATCGTAACTCTCGGCATATGCAACTTAAGCGTATTACGACTTATTATTACTCTATTATAGCTCCTTTAAACTAGAATCGGGGATAAAGATCATATAATAACGGGCACAAAATGACCGTTATCAATAAACTGAGCAGGTTTACAAGCAATCCAAATGAGGATCATTGGAAAGCTTTGATAAGGGTACTGAGGTATTTAAAATATACAATGAATATGGGATTATTCTATACAATATATCCACCAGTATTAGAAGGATACTGAGATGCAAATCGGATATCTGATTCCAAAGATTCCAAGGCCACAAGTGAATATGTATTCACTATTGGCGGTGCTGCGGTGTCATGGAAATCCACAAAACAAACATGCATAGCTCGTTCCACGATGGAATATGAGTTTATCGTATTAGATAAAGCAGGAGAAGAAGCAGAATGGCTTCGTAATTTCCTAGAGGATATTCAATGTAGGAGTAAACCTATTGCTCATGTAAGCATACATAGTGATAGTCAATCGGCGATACATCGAGCACAAAATAGTATGTATAATGGTAAGTCTCGACATATACATCGCAGACATAATACTATTAAACAATTGATCTCTAATGGCATGATTTCCATCGATTTTGTTAGATTGAAGGAGAATCTTGCGGATCCGCTTACAAAAGGTTTATATAGAGATCAAATGTCAAAATTGACACTCGGAATGGGATTAAAGCCTATTAAGACATAAACTTTGTAATGGTAACCCAACCATGTTGACTGGAGATCCCAAGATCATGGTTCAATGGGACAACTATGTTATGAAGATTCCGTGAACACTTACCCATCCTGTGAATAAAAGTGTTGTATGTCAGTGGTGTAAAGGTTAAGTGAAAAACTTTTAATGATTCCAATATCTTGTTTAATCATGTGGGGTATGGAAGAATACTCTTGATAGGAGATCACCTATGTAAGTGTGAAGTAGGGCCGCTTCTGTGAGAATTCAGAGGCTAGAATTCTCTAACGCACTTTCTGAAACCAGGGGTGATTCATGGCCAAAATGAACACAATCATTAGAACCAAATATGATGCTTAGAGAAATATTGTCTGATTACTATTATCTGGTTTTACAATAAAGGCTGAACAATTCAAGACATAGTTCACTGATTAGCCGAGTAGATCCGATAGTATTTCACTAAGGCGGTTCAAAAGCCGAAGCTACCTCTCCGATGCAATATTTTTCTGCCGTAAATCTCTTGAGTCAAGATATGCATTAATATCCATTCATGTGGGGATTGTTGGAGAAAATAGAGGAAAAATGATTTTATCGATTTTTTAATCATTTTCAACTACTACTTTAAATAGCGAGTTCGATACGACTTTTATTAAAGTTATCGAGACTTTATTAAATCATTGGAAACTACGTGCTACGTAGTTGACAATAGAATTTAAAATCATTCAAATTCAGAGTACGGGTGAATGAGATATTAACGCTTTAAGTTGTTGTGAGATATGGTAAGTAAAGTAGTGTAAAACTTTATCCCACATTGGAACATGAGTGTTTCAATGTCAAGTATTTATATGATGAGTGTTGATGATTGGTATAAGCTCCTAGATAAAGGGAGAGAGTTCAGAATGGTTTTAGACCTTTCACCTTTCATCTTCTTCGAAATTGGTTGAACCTTTTTCACCTTCTTCGAAACTGTCATGATCAATACTGATATTAATGGTGATCAATGCTGAGACTTCTCAGTTGCTTGCTTATCAATGCTGAGACTTATGTTAGGTGTTATGCCCGAAAGACAATTTTGTAATTGTTTTATTTAATAAATGAAATGATATTATTATTCATATTTATTATTCTCATATTCACCGATGTGACAATAGTTTTTACACTACAGAAAACCCAAAAGTATATCGTTTATGTAATCACTTAACTCAGTGTATGGGATATACATGGGAGGATTGAGTTAGTGAAGATGTACTTAAAATACAATTAGCCCGTAGTGAAGTTAATCGAGAGTATCGGGTCTCTCCTTTAACGTGCTATTAATGTGCTCAGAACACAATAGGTGTGATTGTCTTATCCGGACTTTCGGTTAAGAGAACCTAGTGGGGCATTTATATATGATAGATATATCATATAAATTTGGACCGATTTGATTAGAGTTCACGATATAATTCCGTAATCGAAAGTCTTATCGAATCAATCGATGATCATATTTATGGATATATCTTAATCTCGAGGTGATCACACAAACCGCTTGAATCGAGCATGAGGTTTGACTTGACGGTTAAGGATTACACCGAGTCTGTGATCCGAATTTCCCATCTTGGCATTGTAATGGATTGAGTGAGTAGTCTCGTGTTATCACAGATATGGAATCCATTCCTTCCATTTCTCTCGAAGTAGATAGACAGCTCCTTATTTGTTAATCCTAGAAACCGATCGATCCATGGAGTTCATACTACACCGATTAGCTACCAAGGTGAGTTGTATGAATTAATTGATCACTGTGGGTTAATGGTAAATAAGGATAAGAGGTTCTAAAAAGGGTTAACGGTAACTTCCCGATTTAGAATGAACGATCTATGGAGGATTAATCCATATGTAATGATTATATCAATGGACGCTTATTATCATTCTCGTGAGGAGATAAATATAATCTTATAATCGGAAGAGTGCGATCCACGGTATTATGGTGGCATATTCCTGTGATTGATTTATCGAATATAATTATTCGTTCGTAAGATAATTATTTATTTGATTTATCGGAGCCACGATTATTAGTCCATGGTCCCCGACGTGCCTCCAATATAGCATAGCTATTCTCGGACGTCGAATCCTAATAATATTAATTTAGTTCTTATTAGAATTTAATTAAAACGATATGTGAATTGATTGTTTAGTGGACTATTAAATTAGTTGGGCTAGATAATTAAATATATGGAAAAGACATTTTTTCATAATCTTGGCCCAATTAGTGTGTTGTAGTCGAAATTATTGTGACTAGGTCACAAGGGAAAAATTTCGGCCCCAAAGGTTTCTTAGTCAACAAGGAATTAGTTTTCTTGTGGATTAATAAGACATATGCACAAAATATTTATTGGATAAATATTTATGGTAAGAAATAAAGATAAACATTATTCTATATTTGTTCTAGAATATTATGGGATTATTTTTATTTATTGGATTTATTTATTTGAAAAATAAAATCTTTGGAGGACAAGGATTACTCTCCTATATAAAGAGAGTTCTCCCAAGCCTTACATATTCTACCTCTTAGAGGGGAGAAGGAAAATTTCGGCCAAAGGGAAAAAAAGGAAAATATTGGAGGTTTTCCGGGTTGCATATCGGAAGGATTCGAGACGAGGATTTCCTTCCACCGGGAGTTGTTTGGATCACACGTGCGGAAGATCGTGGTGCTCTTCACACCATCTTTCATTCTTCATATTGCGGTTCATCTACTTGGATTTTGAGATCCAAGAGGTATGTTCTACAACCCCCTTGTAGATGTAGATCTAGTTATTTTATTACGTGTAAATTATAGATCTAGATCCTTAAATCGCTTCCGTTGCGGATGGTATTACTAACAGTGGTATCTATCGCCTGGTAATCTATATTTATACGTATAAAATATTAGATTTAGGAGTGGAAAACATGTAGATTTTTTGTCCCAATTTTTATAGGGGCCGATGCATATTTGTTTTTTTTATGTTGCGATTGTTGTGGTTTGAAAAGATGGATTGGGGTTGGTATTGTTTACCCGTAGATCTATTTTGTAGCTCTTTTGAGTAGCATCAATTGAGCATAGGATGTGTAATTTATTTTATGTCATGCGAAAAATTGTAAAAGGTAGTACCTTTTGTATTTATTTTTGGTTCCGGGTTGAAGACGACGAAGATTATGGTGTTGAAGATCATCAAGAAGGTAAAAACGGGAGGAGGCCGATTGTTTTTTTTTTATTATTTTTTTTTTCCGGCAAAAAAAAAAAATAATTTGGTCACGGCTATTTTTTTGCATGCGGCCCAAAATTTTGGGTTAGTTGATCAAATTCACTAGTTATGTCATTTTATTTACAGCATTATATCCCTTACTAAATTGCTTAAAAATTAATAATTGACTAGTATTGACTTCGTTAAAAAGTGGAAAGTAACTAGGACGTTGAACTAGTTAATGGATAATGCAATTATTTTTCGAAAGAGATATTTTCTCTTAAGCCTTTTAAAACCAGAGTGACATATAGGTATGTCACTAGTGTCATTCGTGTCAAACGGAAGACAAACTTAGTTTGATCAAAGGTGATTTCGGACTTTGAAATTCTTCTAGTGAATTTTGAGTGTGTAGTAATTGCACGAGTAATTTTCTAATTGAAAAATCAGAAAATCAATAAGTGTTACTAGTTGGACGATATTTGGAATCGATGCACTAGTGGGAGCTTTATTATTTGTTGTTTTTCTAGAACATTAGAAAAAGTGTAACTGACTACACACGTAACCGTTCTAATTGAAAAACCGGAAAGTCATGAAATGTCGCTAGTTGGACGATATTTGGAATCGATGAACTAGTGGGAGTTCTATGATTTGTTGTTTTTCTGGAAACATTGGAACTATGTACGAAAGATTTTCTAATCGGAAAATCATAAAAAATAAAGCATTGCTCGTTAGACGGTATTTGGAACCGATAAACTAGTGGGAGCTTTAATGTTATGATTTGTTGTTTTTTCTCGTATATTAGAAAATCCGAGAAGTCCCGATGAGTAACACTTGAAATAGACATCCCACGGTTCAAGAGTAGTGTCTACTCAAACGAACCGCTGGTTCAAGACTGCTTCCATTCACGGAAAGTCAAGAATGGGAGAATATGTCTAAAAGTGTTAGTGTTGGGGAGATTTTGCATCATTAAAACAAAAGAAAATTTATAAACCTATACTACCATGCAAAACTACCTCCTAACCGGCCGAATACCGGGTAGTTGCTAGTAAAGTTGGATAAGTACGGGTATCGATCCTGTGAAAAGAAAGGGCTATTGAATCTAGCTTATTAATTCTTCTTTATTAACCTAAACCTAAACTAAAACGGAAAATAAATCGGACAGAGGATTGTTAATCCAAAGCCGTGAAGGATAAAAGCGATAAAAACATAAATAAAACTACATCTACGGAAGCGGTAAATCTATCTACTGAACAACCATAAACGAACCATGATCAACCTCTTCCCAACAACCATCACCCCACCGAAAGAAATAAGATCAACACACATTAATTCACAAGTTATCTTGGATTATTATCTTATCTAAAGGAGCGTTTCCTCTTCCGATTTATCACGCCATTAATTAGTTTACCTTCCGGTCTTAACTAATATCGATACAAATCAAAGATATGGATGAAATCCTAATCTAACAACATTATCCCTCAACTTCCGCTTGTTGGAATAATAATTGTCAATCTCCTCACGACAATCTAATGAATCTATTAACTTTCGTTATCTAAATTCGATTAACATATAACCATATAAATCATGAAAGAAAACAAGAACAACTTAATGAAATAAACACGTGAAAAATCATATCTTTCCGTAACGGTGATATCCTCAATTCAATTCTAAGAAAATATTGCATCGAATTAATCAAATTGTGGTCCTCTCAGTAAACCTAGATATTTAACCTACGAACTTCCGTTATGTATAGATTAAAAATCTAATCTTTCCTATGGCGATCTAAACTACACCGACTTCCGTCATACGGTAGCATCAAATCATACAATCATCTTTCGATATATATTGCAAGATACAATTGAACATAGAAAAAGAAACAATTATAAATAAAACTTACAAAATATCCATAGAAAGGAATCAAAGTGCTGCAGAAAAAAAAAAGATTACATGGCTGCTCCATGGATGAAAGCTTCAAGCCTTCATCATGCTCGAACAAGAAGGAAAAGAACAAAATAAAAGACCTAATCTAACCCCGATCACCTTGAGCACAAGGCTCGGGTGATCGGCCTTGAAAGCTCCCGCAAAGCGGCTCTTTATCTGTGTAATTTTCGTATGAAAAATCTGATGTAATTAGGGTTGGAATCGCAGCTGTTTTTATAGAAAAATCAAGTCGGTTGCTACAAAGAAAGGTGCCGGACGCCCGTCCATAATGTCGGACGCCCGTTCACTATTTTCAGCAACAGCATCCAAACTTGTAATGCTCATATCTCGGGCCTCGTAAGTCGGAATGGAGTGATTCAAAATCCTGTAGAATCCTCTCTTCAAGCCCTACAACTCTTATCTTGAGGTCCAGAGTCAAATCGGTTGTTATCATATCAAGAACTGCGTCGGAAGTCGGGACTACCCGGAATCCTGATTTCCCAACATTCATCTTGATTGATTTCTTTCCTTATATCTTTCAATCTTCCATAACTTTGATTGATCCTTTCCAATCACGAATTTGGCTCTCTAAAATCCTCTCTCCCATCATCAATGAGTAT
This sequence comes from Gentiana macrophylla, assembly GCA_026214975.1. NCBI lineage: Eukaryota > Viridiplantae > Streptophyta > Magnoliopsida > Gentianales > Gentianaceae > Gentiana > Gentiana macrophylla. The sequence goes on from CM047814.1 coordinate 81,359,349, forward strand.
CTACAACAATAGGAAAACATACCAAAGCGTAACGTATTTCCAAAATAACATAAAATCATCAATTACGCACATAAATCGTTACGCTTTTGAGATTTAACTATTAAAACATCATTTACTCAATATTTCAATATAAAGCCCTATTTCTATGAAAATAATACATATACGGGGAAATTGATATAAAATATATCGTTAAAAACACTATAAATTCACCCTAAACAGCTTAGTCATCTAAACTGAAAAACTTTAAGGTCGAACTGAAAATTAATTAATCGAAAATCATAGGATAAGGAGAGTGATTTTGGATCACCAACCTATGAATCCTTGGCGATTTTCTCGAGCTAAGTTCTTTGGAAGAACAAGGTAGCAAAGGCATTTAACGATTAAAAGAGTAAACAACGGGCGCTTAATTTTAGCTAGAATAGTGGGAGTGATATAAGGAAATGAATCTCGATTCAATCCTTGGATATCGCGGAAAAATTATTTTCTGTTTAAGATTCGTTGGAACGAAAGGATTTACCTTCTATTCGATAATTTGTTTGTCGTATAGAAAGTGAATATACCATTTGTAGTACGAATCCAAGACTCGGACTTTTGTTTGATGAAGTCAAAACCACTTACAACTGCTGAAATATGTATATAAAACACATCTTAAGAACTATTAAAAACAATTGGTTTCTATATTTAGATAAACACTTCTTCATAATCCATAGTTAGTGCATAGTCCCTAAAAGACAAGACCTGAAGACTGGCTCAGGGTGATTCCTTTCTCCCAGTTTGGTTATATTGTCTCAAAGGTTCAATGACTAAGTTTCCTTTCAATCGGGAAAGGATAATGGTTATAAAGAAGTAACATAGCTTGTTCATGACGATCTTCGGGGTCTGATGAAAGATACAAGCTAGTAGGAGCTTCCGAGTAGTGACTTCTTGTCTGATAACTATTCAAACACTCCGGTAAGTTTATCCACAATATTTTGAGGTTTCTCTGTTTTCAACAGAGATAGAGTATTCTATACTCAAAATAGGCCATTCATAGTCCTCGAGACTGATGCTCAGCCTGCCTCATTGTGACATGTTCTCACTAAGTGAGAAACCGTTAAATTGCCTTATATAGTTTTAGATGTGCTACAATACACTGCTTAACTCAATAAAGATATTGGAAGCAAAATAAAGGTTTACATTGAAATGTAAGACCGAGAAGTCTACCTAGAATATGCTTTGGAATTTACGGATAAGGTGTGGATTCGGTTCACCCCACTTCCATAAATATAAGCATTTAGCACACGGTGCTTGAAGGTCAGACCGGGAATTTCGCAAGATACGCTTTGGTCAATCACCATTCGTGATATATCTTTTAACCTATTGTGTATAAAGGTTAGATATAGGATTCTTGAAATCGTGGAAGGGACAATTATACTTTGTTGCATCATTTCGATAGAGTCCATGAACAAAGAAAACCTTGAACCTTGAAGTACGCTTTACTCAAGGTAGTTACTAATCGATTAAAATCGCACCACATCCAACATCGCTTGTTGGTGTTAACACTAAATACTACTAAACTAGATCGCAATTTGATCCACCCAAGAAGTATTGGGAGTATGGTTTATCCATTACCCATTACGGTTTCTCAGACTTTGTAGTCCGAGGATCGATTGATGACCTATGGCTCTTTTGTGAGTAGTATAGGATTACGATAATAGAGGTTGTAACCCTGTGAATGGAGTTCTCAGACTCCGCTTATGTTCATACTCTTGTAGAACCACCGAGCGCCTCAGCCCAAAGGGGGAGTAATTGGATCTACACGAAAAGAGTAGAATGAATAGGAAAGTTTATATTTGAGAGCAAAGCTTGAGTGGTCTAGGGTAATTCCCTAAGAAGTAGAGAGTTAATCGGACCTTGGACTCTCTTACCACTTAGTATTGCATGATTTTGTTCAAAAACAGTAAAATAGGGTGATTCCTCGAGTCTTTCTTGCCAAACAAACGGAGTCCTGGATTCATTCAAACAAAAGGGTATTGCCTTATGAACTTATGACAAGATGACTTGCCAAGGCTTATGTCCTTTGTGGATAAACAAAGAAACCTCTCGGTCATTGGAAGTCATATATTTCTACAATATGTGGATTTGACCGTAATATTGATAAGTCATTTGTAGACTGGATATCAATTTTAGTACAAGAGTGAATATATACATATATTAGTGTTTGTGAAGGATAACACCGCACTACTTGGAATCAACATGGGTGTGTTATCTCAAGTCGACCGACAATGCCACAATTCTCTCTGCAATGAGATTTGGACAACATTCTAAAGAGTTTGACTCGGTCGAATTCATTAGAATCAATCAATCAGTTTCCCATCCATCTTATTGGTTAAGATGATGCATATGTGTATGCAACATTCAACGAGGAAGTTCTACCCTATGCCTCGGGAATGACTCTCTAATTCTTCGGATCAAGAGAAATGGGATAGATTCTCTTTCTAGTAAGAGATGGTCGAGTTATTGAACGTCAACTTTGATCGAATCTTAGATTCGGCGGTTAACAAAGCAAGTTTAGTATGTCCTTTAGTATTTTGAGAGAATGAGGAATAATATGCGGACATATTCATGTGTGAACTTGGATATGTGTGATACACTGATTTTGATTTTAAGTCAGATTGAGCATGATCGTTAAGTCGATCTCGGCTCGATGTTTACTCTTGTGTTGAAGCTATTGCCTGGAGGAATCCAAAGAACGCCAACTCGACTTTAACTAGTTGGGTGATTAGTGGCTTTTGTAGTAGCTAGAGAGGCGATATAGCTTAAGGATTTCCTTTTCATATCTGGGAGTGATTCTAGATTTGGAAGCCGATACCACATCATTGTGCAAACGATGAAGGGGTAGCTTATAAGGATTTTCAAATCACTAGAGGTCAAAAGCATATTGGGAAAATACGACATGATTAGATGGACCGGTAACGCTTTGATTCTACGGATCGCCTCGAGCCGACAACCCGACTAATCATTAAGACCCATGATATTTAGATGTAAGTACTCCCGAGTCATCGACCTATCATACTGACGGCACACTCGGAGCGTATTTGGTCATCCGCAATGGTTATGATATGCTTAATGGGTACAAGAATACGGGATGCGTCTCCATTGCTTTAGAGCAAGTGGGAGATGTAGTTTGTTGTATTTTCAAATAATAGGGTGTGCTCTAAAACAATTAATCACATGCTTTCGTGCAAGTGGGAGATTGTTAGGTGTTATGCCCGAAAGACAATTTTGTAATTGTTTTATTTAATAAATGAAATGATATTATTATTCATATTTATTATTCTCATATTCACCGATGTGACAATAGTATTTACACTACTGTAAAACCCAAAAGTATATCATTTATGTAATCACTTAACTCAATGTATGGGATATACACGGAGGATTGAGTTAGTGAAGATGTACTTAAAATACAATTAGCCCGTAGTGAAGTTAATCGAGAGTATCGGGTCTCTCCTTTAACGTGCTATTAATGTGCCTGAACACAATAGGTGTGATTGTCTTATCCGACTTTCGGTTAAGAGAACCTAGTGGGGCATTTATATATGATAGATATATCATATAGTATTTGGACCGATTTGATTAGAGTTCACGATATAATTCCGTAATCGAGAAGTCTTATCGAATCAATCGATGATCATATTTATGGATATATCTTAATCTCGAGGTGATCACGCATCAACCGCTTGAATCGATTATGAGGTTTGACTTGACGGTTAAGGATTACACCGAGTCTGTGATCCGAATTACCCCATCTTGGCATTGTACTCGATTGAGTGAGTAGTCCGTGTTATCACGATACGAATCCATTCCTTCCATTTCTCGGAAGTAGATAGATGATTCCTCTTATTTGTTAATCCTGAAACTGATCGATCCATGGAGTTCATACTACACTGATTAGCTACCAGTGAGTTGTATGAATTAATTGATCACTAAGGGGTTAATGGTAAATAAGGATAAGAGGTTCTAAAAAAGGGTTAACGGTAACTTCCCGATTTAGAATGAACAGTCTATGGAGGATTAATCCATATGTAATGATTATATCAATGGACGCTTATTATCATTCTCGTGAGGAGATAAATATAATCTTATAATCGGAGGAGCGCAGTCACGGGATTATGGTGGCATATTCATGTGATTGATTTATCGAATATAATTATTATGTTCGTAAGATAATTATTTATTTGATTTATCGGAGCCGCTGATTATTAGTCCATGGTCCCCGACGTGCCTCCATTATAGCATAGCTATTCTCGGACGTCGAATCCTAATAATATTAATTTAGTTCTTATTAGAATTTAATTAAAACGATATGTGAATTGATTGTTTAGTGGACTATTAAATTAGTTGGGCTAGATAATTAAATATGTGGAAAATACATTTTTTTCATAATCTTGGCCCAATTAGTGTGTTGTAGTCGAAATTATTGTGACTAGGTCACAAGGGAAAAATTTCGGCCCCAAAGGTGTCTTAGTCAATAAGGAATTAGTTTTCTTGTGGATTAATAAGACATGTGCACAAAATATTTATTGGATAAATATTTTTGGTAAGAAAATAAAGTTAAATATTATTCTAGATTTGTTCTAGAATATTATGAGATTATTTTTATTTATTGGATTTATTTATTTGCAAAATAAAATCTTTGGAGGACAATGATTACTCTCATATATAAAGAGTGTTCTCCCAAGCCTTACATATACACATAATTTCGACTTCTACCTCTTAGAGAGGAGAAGGAAAATTTCGGCCAAGGGGAAAAAAGGAAAATCTTGGAGGTTTTCCGGGTAGCATATCGGAAAGATTCGAGACGAGGATTTCCTTCCACCGGGAGTTGCTTGGATCACACGTGCGGAAGATCGTGGTGCTCTTCACACCATCTTTCATTCTTCATATTGCGGTTCATCTACTTGGATTTTGAGATCCAAGAGGTATGTTCTACAACCCCCTTGTAGATGTAGATCTAGTTATTTTATTACGTGTAAATTATAGATCTAGATCCTTAAATCGCTCAGTTGCGGATGGTATTACTAACGAGTATATCTGTCGCTCAGTGATCTATATTTATACGTATAAAATATTAGATCTAGGAGTGGAAAACATGTAGATTTTTTTGTCCCAATTTTTATAAAATGGCCGATGCATATGTGTTTTTTTTATGTTGCGATTGTTGTGGTTTGAAGAGATGAATTGGGGTTGGTATTGTTTACCCGTAGATCTATTTTGTAGCTCTTTTGATTAGCATCAATTGAGCATAGGATGTGTAATTTATTTTATGTCATGCGAAAAATTGTAAAAGGTAGTACCTTTTGTATTTATTTTTGGTTCCTGGTTCGGCATTTAAGATCACAAGTGTTGAAGATCATCAAGAAGGTAAAAACGGGAGGAGGCCAACCAAATTCAAACCGAGGTAGTACCAACCAAATTCAAACCGAAGCCAATTCTTACTTAACCATTGTGATTTACTTCATTTTATGGTTTGCATTGGGGAACAAATTATGGCTCCTCAAACCGACCAGAATCTATGAAAACCAAACCAACCCATCCAAACCAGACCAATTATCCCTACTTAATACTGCGTCAAGTAAAATTAAAAATAAATAATAATAGTATATAATATTAACAATGCATATTGTGATAGTGATACAGTGATATAGGAATGAGTTCATCATCTCCTGCGCAAAAAATCAGTCTTTTATATATGTATATATAATTAATTAATTAAAATTTTAAACAAAATTTCGATTAATCGTAAAAAAATGTGCACGCATATATTTCGTATTCGAAAAAAAAATTAACTTGGATTTATATTGATTTATTTCTTAATAATAATCTGGATTACAAATTTTATCTGGACTATGTTACAGGATTTTATTTTGTATTATGTTAATCTTATAGCCGTGACAATCATCAAAAGAAATCGAAGTGAAGAGTATGATCAACAATTTCGATTCAGGATGAAAATCAGTAAGTTTTTTATTTTTATTTTAATGAAAGGCAATTAATGTACCCACAAATAATAATTGAAAATTAAAATTGATATCATCAAATATGAACTGGACTAAGCGTTGGAGATATCGCCATGCCGTAACGGCAAGAAACCCTTCGGAAACCCTCACAACCACCATACAACTCCACACCCGCTCCTTCTCCGGCGCCGCCGTCAACCACCACCTCTGTCTCCTCTTTCATGCAACCAACCTCTTCTTCATACGGCATTGCTTCTAATTCCTCCTGATCAACATTTTCTTCAGGAAATTCACAACCCATCATCACAGAATTTGATTCTTTGTTGTCTTCTTGCTCTAAAATCTCACCGGAATTAAAAATGTTTTCTTCATCAAAAGGGACCAATCGGAGAGTTAACCGGCCATCATTGCGATCCGCTATAAAATACTCATGGTGCTTCACTTTTTCCTCGGTAATCACTAATCTGCCATCACTTGTATAATGCCGCTTCATCACCCACGGCATGTGAGAAGGCAAATTCCCAGTCCTCACTAACGCTGTTATCGGCGGCGGATACTCTTTCTCCAACTTTTTCTTCTTTCCTCCACCTCCACCACCACATCCACCACCACCACCACCACCACAACCACCACCACCAACTTTTCGGCCGCCGGATCCAGACGAATTAACCGGAATTAACTCATCAAAATCCGATATCAAATCAACGCAACTCTCTAACCCAACACAATCACCAAAACACTCCAGATTGCTGTGCATTGAAGTGAAAATAAAATATAATTTTTTTTTTTTTTCCAAATCCAAAAAAGAGGGCTTTTTTTTTTTTTTTTTTTTTTTTTTTTTTGTGGCTTGTCAGTGCGTGCGGGGCGTTTGGCTGTTTTTGCATGGGGTAAGGGAGTGGGAAGAGCGGTGTGGGAATATATAGTGAGGTGGGATAGGGTTATCGAGAAAAGGAGAAATATTGAAGAGAGGGAGAAAATTTGGCAGTGACAGCTAATATCAATCTTTGGAGATTGGCTAATTTAAAATTGCATGTAATAGGGGATGTATAAAATCGTATATTCATATGGTAATTTTATTGTGTATAATTACGAAATCAAGATAGTCAATATATATAGGGGCGGATGCATGTACACCAAGGACCAAGGTAGGGTCACGTGAACACACTGAGATCCGGAGAAATTTTTTTAGCATTAAAACGATATTGTTTTATTATTAAAAAGTGTTATTTTGTTGTTAAAAAATTATAGTTTTAGGCTTCGATGACTTCACTGAACATATTTTTGTATAAAAATATAGTTTTACAGTCCGGTGACCCACTAGAATAATTCTGAATCCGTGTATATATATTCGGATATTAATTTTAAGATAGGACGAGAATGATGAATCATAATCATCAATTAGTCACCATAACATCCTCTTAATTACTCATAGCCATAGAATGAGGATCCTATACTTATTACTCTAAATCATCTAATATATGAATCGGATATTTAAGGGCATCTTAGTAAATTAATTAAGCTGAGTACCACAATATAATAATTTAAAAACAGTCATGTATTAGAAAGTTTTTAATGACAATAATAGATTTAAGGGGTATCCTAAACTGATGGGACTAATCTTATGGAGTCATATATATATACATACATGTGTCAATTTTTGTAGGACAATAGGTCTTAACGTCAAATTTCTGTTAACAACACATGGATTTTTCATGCAAGAAAAATATTTATTTTTCCCTTTTATTTGTTTTATTAATGAGTAGGATATTAACTAAAGTACACTCACACCCAGCTTCAAATCGAGGTTGGCAGTGCAAAAGCATAACCGAAAGAAAAATGTTCCAGATAAAAAAATGAAATATTTGTATAACAACATAAACATATAACAAAGAGCCATAATATTTTTTCATCGTTGATTTTTATATTCATCATTTGAATCAATAGATCTCACATCATAACCAATGGTTTAAAAGTGTGTTATGTAATTTGTTATGGTTATTTTGTTGTGACACTATCACTACTCGCGCGATAAAAAAATTGTTTGTGCCAACACAAAATGGTCATAACAAAGTACTCCTTCCGTTTTTTTTTATCTGTCACATTTCAAAATTTACTCTTTTTATTTATTTATATCTCATTGTATATTTTCAATGCATCATTTATTACTTTTTCCTCCTTTACCAATAAAACATTTACATCTCCAATAGAAAAAATACATTTCCAATACAAAAAACACATTTACCAACAAATATTTACATCTCCAATAAAAAAAAATACATTTTCAACACTATATTTGAGACATATTAATTACTTTCTTAATTTGTATGAACTCTCTGCGACATATATATAAAAACGGAGGGAGTACAAAACACATTTTACACCATTGATTTTTGGGTAATGATAGAGCCACAATCAAAGTTACACAACTGATGACACAACGTGATCTCCCACCATTGATTTTAGTGAGTGTTAATTGGTTGTGATATAGATTCATCAAAATCAAGGATGAGAGATCATGTTGTGTCATCCGTTGTATAACTTTGGTTGTGTCTATATCATTGTTGTTGATTTTTAAGGGACTCATTGGAATTAATTGGTATTACGTCATAATCAATAGTACAAAGAACTGTTGTGGTACTTTGCTGTGACCATTTTATTGTGGCACTATCACTACTTTAATAAAAACTATCAAAAGCTTAGGAACAACACCGTAACAAAATAAAATAAAATAACTCTTGTAGACCCTCGATTGACGTCAATGCAGAGAATACCGATTTGTCTGAGTCCCAACTCGGATTTTTTTTCAAACATGTAATTTTATCAATAGAAAGAGCGAATCACAAGGTTTTTGACATTCCAGGCCTCCTCAAGTCCAAGACGTCATCAATGTACAACCCCACATTCTTAAAACTCTAGTCCAGAAATCCAATGCGGGAAAAACCGGATGTTATGGAAAGAAATTGGGTCTATGTGTTTGATATTTTATTTACAAAGTCTGTTTTTAATTTTGTTTTGAATGTGTTGTTGCACACTGAGTGCGACAGGTGTTGCCGAAAAGAAACGGGGTTCGACCTGACACACCATTTCGTAGAAGGGATTTTTCGTTGGGACACACCATTTCAGTGGTGCATGCTCTTTGGGACACATCATTTGAAGACGAACTGGTATGTTCTTTCATGAAGAGGTATAGTGTGTTTTTTCAAAAATGTTTGTTTCATGAAGAGGTATAGTGTGTTCTTTCATGAAGAGGTATAGTGTGTTCTTTCATTAAGACGAACTGGTATGTTCTATTTGTAGACATCAGACTCATTCGAAAATGTTCTAAGTTTTTTGTCATAAGCATCATCAGCACAAAAATGTAATGTGTCTCTAAGTTGTACTCCATTGAATCCTGAGAGAGATCTAAAACATCTCTTTAAAGAAACGATTACGTGCCTTGGAGAATCTTTCTATCTGTTTGTTTTATCTCATTTTTCCTAACAATTTTAAAGAGATGTCTTCATTCAAGGATCTGAGTTTGAATGATTCTGTGGCACCATCGATTCAAGTCATGAATCAGGACTTGGTTCGTCTTGATCGTTTTGATGGACACAACTTTACTCGTTGGCAAGAGAAGGTTCTATTTTTCCGGACGATGATCAAGTTGTCTTATAATTTGGGTGATGATCTTCAACCCGTTGAAGACGAGCAAGAGGGGCGACAACGATGAACGCAAGAAGGAACTGCATGAACAAAGGAGGAAATGAAAGGATGATGATTTTTGTGTAGAGGACACATTCTCAACGCACTGCCTCCATTCGTGTACAATGGACATAGGACAATCGAAACAAAGAAAGGATTATGGGTGGCGCCGACAACAAGTATCGCATTGAAGAGACAAGCAATCAGAAATTTTTGATTGCTAACTATTTCGATTACGAAATGACTGCAAGTAAGTCTATTCTTACTCTCAAGTTCACGAATTACAATCTATTGTTACTAATCTTAAAAATACTGAGATAACTTTTCCTGAAGCATTCCAAGTTAGAGCAATTATTACTCAATTACCAACTTCGTGGAATGGCTATAAAAAGAAACTGAAACATGATGAAATTAAGCACACTTTGGAATCCCTCATGCGTCATCTACGTATTGAGGAAGACTCTCGAAAACGAGAAAATACTGAACATGAGGAATCTCTTGATGACTTGGAGATAATGTTACTCTTAGTACTTCCAAGAGAGCTCGTGAGGAATCTCTTGATGACTCTCCTATGGAATCACAAGCGGATTCAGAAATAAGGAGAAGTAAAAGGCAAAGGAAAGAAAAAACCTTTGGTCCTGAATTTGTGACAATTTTACTTGAAGGTGATGTAAATAATATTACACATCAATCCAAGTTAATGATTGATGATAATGATCCTGTCACATATTTAGAAGCCATTTCCTCTCGTGATGCTGTTTTTTTGGAAAGAAGCCATCAACGATGAAATGAGTTCTATCATGTCAAAAATCAGACATGGAAATTGGTTGATTTGCCAAGTGGTTCTAAACCTATTGGTTCTAAATGGATTTTCAAAAGAAAGTTGAACGCAGATGGTTCAATTAATAAGTATAAATCTCGCCTAGTAGCAAAAGGTTTTAAACAATGTCAATGAGTAGATTATTTTGATACATACGCTCCTGTGGCTAGAATTTCATCTATCCGTGTGTTGTTATCTCTTGCTGTTGGACTTATTCCTTAGTTTTGATGATGAGTGTCATACTAGCTGTTATAGTGCAAAGGCAAAAAGATGTCTAGATTAAATGTATAGGTTTATTAGAGTTTGATTCATAAATAGGTTTGATCAAACAAGCATCAGTAAAGGGTCACTGACTTGTTTCAATGAGACTGGTCAGTCGATGGGTAGATAGGTCGAGAGATTAGTCAGAACCTCTCAAGATCAAGATCAAGGTGAGGGTTCAAACTCGAGAAATGAAGGCTAAGGGATCAAACTTAGTAATTTAAGTCAAGGATATGGAATCGAAATTTAGGCAAGTCTGTGATGACCTAAACTGATTACATATACCTTGTGTAGAAGGTCTAAGTTCCATAAGTTGGATGATGTTTGGAACTCGCCACAATTAAAATGATGTAATCTAACTACACAAATAAAAGTTAGATAGAAGTAATCACCGCATTGTATTTTATATACAATAATATAATGATCAATGATCGATAGTATCTCAAAGCAGAGACTCATGAACTCATTGATGTATTACCTCGATTAATTCAAGATTATCTTGGAAGACTACATGGATAAGGACAACCAACTACCTCGACTTATCAAGGAAATCAAAGGTTGAGATTAAAAAGACGTGGATATGACTGTTGTGCCTTCTAAGCCTGCTGATAGCAGACCTGCTACCTAGTCTGCTGGACCACAGAAGGGTAAGAAACAGAAATATTCCAAGGATAAGAATCTTAAACCCAAAAATGTTAATCATTCAAGGGATACTTATCTCAGGGGGAAAGGTAGACTGTTCCCTACTGATGATGATTGGAATATTTCTGCATCTAATGCTAGAAACTGTAAGGATAACCATGCTGCTAGGGTAAAACCTAGGCAATGGAATCAAGCAGAGGACTTATACAAGGCCTCGGCAGACTCATACCACGTATTGTTCTCTAAATGACAAACTAATAATGGTTATACTAATGCTTCTAACATCAAGAATCACTTCAAACAAAGATTACAAACCAAAAGGCCGTAAAACATATGTGATTCCTACACAACCTCTTCGTTAGAACTTATGGATGTGTGGAATACATGTATGAACCAAAGTATGAACCAAAGTATGACACATTCGTAAGAAGACCTTATGGAGACATGCCAAGGTCATGCTTACCATCGACCATTATGGACCCAAACAGGTTTGGGTACCTAAAATGCATTAACTTTGTCTTGTAGGGTGTCCGGTACTTTGACAAAGGATGTTCCGGACACATGACAAAGAATAAGCACTTTGTCTATCAAACTTTGTGGCAAAAGATGGTCCAAGGGTGAATTTGGCAACAAGAATACACCTGGATATACAAGAGGATATGGCACACTTGTGAGAAATGGACTTACAATCAAGGATGTTGCATATGTTGAGGGACTGAATACAACTTACTGTGAGCAATCGGACAATTCGTGACAAGGGTTACAAGGTCACTTTTGACAAAGACAACAATTAAGGGATTATGGAATTGAAGAAAAGGAAATTCCAATTATGTGTGATAACACAAGTGCAATTGCAATCACAGAAAATCCTGTGTTGCACTCTAGAACCAAGCACATTGATGTGAGACATCATTTTATAAGAGATCATGTTGAAAAGAAAGATGTGGTGGTTTTATACATCCTCATCAAGATCAACTTGCGATATTTTCACCAAGCCACTTGATAGTGAAAGATTTGCTAAATTAAGGACCGAACTTGGAATCATAAAGGTTGATCGATATTCAAAGAATGTACTCGAATTCACCAAGGGGATTAGTCTTTGCTATGTTGGGTGAGCTCACTTAGCGATTTAGTCATTGGTATCAACAATTCCATGTACTTATGTTTGATCAATTGAGCAAATGAGGTTGCCAAGGGTTGGTCTTTGTCATGTTGGGTGAGCTCACTTGATGGATCGGGTCATTGGTATTAAACTTCATCTTGTATTATCAATTGAACAAAACAAGAAGAAAACAGGATCAAGAGAGTCACTTTGACAAAGAAATCAAGAATGTTATCGCAGATCGCCGAGCCTACCTCGCGAGGATTACCTGCTTTGGATGGAACGTTACTCACCAAAGTTATTAAAGTCAAAAGCATATTGGCGGGATATTTATTTTATCCTTTATAACCGCAGCTTAACACGATTTAACGGTTATCGACGTTATGGAACACGTGTCATGCCAAAGATTTATTCAGATTAATCATGGTTGACCTGGATGTACGTGTTCGGCGGTTTCAACCACCCACCGCCTATATATTCAGGCTATCACACAAATAGAAATCGCCACTTGCAAATCATTTATCATCGCGATTTTTACATCGTGTGAACACAGATTTGAGATTCAATCTTCTTCATCTCATTCTTCTCATTATAATGGCCGAAAAAGTTGATGTACAAATTGAATCAAGCCAAAGTGTCAGAGGTTTTGTTGAAGATGCAAACAGAACTGAGTTGGCCATTAACATTGGTCGAAGAATAAGGAGGTATGCCGGTCTGGAGAATGTGTTGAATATAAGACTAGAGACAATTTCTTATACAAATGTTGTCAGTTTCTGGAGAAACATTCAGATAAAGGAAGGAACTGAAGCATTTAAGACTGCTGTAAATGGGCAAGAAATTGAAGTTTCCCCACCTGTGAGGGAAGTTTTTGGATTTGTTGAAGTGGTGGATGGGTCACCAATCCTGAAGCAATGGGATTGGACAAATTGGCATTTGTAGATCAGATTAAAACAGATGCAGCCACCAAATCCGTTCCATGCATCAACTGCAAACATATTGGAAGTGAATATAGTCTACTGAGCAAACTAATTGCTAAAAACATACTTGGACTGATTGGAAGTATGGACACTCTATCGTGACCCAAGATAGAGTTGATGATTATCATCTGTAGGAGCATAAAGTTTGATCAATGGGTTACTTCATTCATTATATGAAGAAAGTGGCCAAGGAAGAGAAATTAGGGAAGAGGAAGTCCAAGGCACTGCCCTTAGGATTGATGGTTCAGACCCTGCTGAATCATCTTGGAATCCCTGATGTAGCACTGAGAGTATTAATCAATCTAGATACAAGAAGGAAATTGATTATGTTATTCCCGGTCTAGATGATGATGAAGAGGAGGTTGGCGGAGAGGTCATTGCGATGATGATAATGATGATGATGATGGTGATGTTGGTGGTGAGCGGTGTTCAAAGAAACTAAGAAGATATCCATCAAACCTCCGCACCAAAGAAAGTCGCTAAGAAAAGAAAGAGTGGAGACACATGGAAGATAATCAAGTGTTAAAGCCTTCAAAGAAAACAAGAAAGCAAACAAAGACAGCATCATTGAGTCTGAGGTCAAGTGGAGGTTATCGACCTCTTGTTGTTGAAACAAGAAAAATCTGTTGTTGAAATTCCGAGGAACAACAGAAAGAGGACAATAGAAAGAGAAAGTCTCACGTGGTTGAGAAAGATGATGAACCCTCTCCAAGAGAAGGAAGGAAATTGCCAAAAGAAGAAATATAGCAAGGGAAAGAGTTGAAAAACTTGGAAGCTCAAAGAATCCAAGAGGAAGCACCAGTAGAAGAAGAAGAAGAAGAGGCTGTTGAGGCTGAGCCCTTAACTATCATTCCACCTGTGGTGATTACTGACTCCTCACCTGAAGAGTGTGTCAAGTCCACCGATCTTGCCGGACAAAGGTTGTTACTTGAGCAATCTGTTGAAGATATACAGCGATCTGTGACCCCGAGCTCTTTGTAGTATCCATTGAAGAACCACAAAGAAACCACCGAACTCGAACTCTTGTGGTAGTTGAAAAGATAATTGAAGACTTGGTTGAAGACCCTGCAATTGTGGCAAGAACTCGTGGGAAGAGCGATCTGCTGCTAACCCCGTTGATGAGCATGTAAGTCGGGGGAACCAAGTGTGGTATGCAGATGGAAGTAGTAGGTACAAATTTACAATCACAAAGAACTCACCGACTTTCGGACATCTGTTGAAGAAACCTTGAATCAACTTGTTGGAACCTTTGGAGGTCAACAAAGTCTTTGGAGTTGCTCCTCAGAGGTCTTTCATGCCATTTGAGAGGCATGTGAAAGCAAGGATGAAAACAGAGGAATATGTAGACCCCAAACTTTAGCAAATTGCTGACTACTTCCAGTGGAAGTTTGGTTTCTATAAAAGACAAAAGCCAGCTGTTGAACCAATGACAGATCTTGAAGAATGGGCTTTTGACAAGTTGGGAGTGGAAAACTTGCTGGATCTGATTGATACAACCCTGCTACAATCGAGACTGTTGGATTTGTTTGATGATCAACAGAAGGAGGAGGGTATCAAGTTTAGAGATCCAAGAAATGGAGATGATGATTATTCCTCATCATCAGATTCCGAGGAGATTTTCCTCTCGACCAGAGAGAATCCAGTGGGGTTGCACCGATAAATGAACCACCTGCATAACACTCATCGATCTTTGGTAAGTCTGCCGAGGGCCAAAGAGATGGAGATATGGATGAGGATCTACAGGATCTCACCATGGATGATCTGAAGCATTGATCAATGAGGGCATTACATTGAGTCTCTGGTAGGCTGGTTGATGAATCTGCTACATTTCTTGTTGTAGAGCCTACTGCACAAAATGAAGCCAACAGCAGTGAGGATTTTGATGGAGAGAAGATTATGGATCACAATGAACCAAGTGCCACTCGTAAGAATCCCTAGAATATCGGGGTGGATTTGACTTTGAGGGCATTCTTACTAAAACCGCCATCATCCTCGCACAAGATTGGTAATCTTGAAGGTTTCAAGTGGATAATGAGGCTACATTCAATCCACAGGACGTTGAATAGGAGGTGCAGTTCTTTGAGGTACAAACAAGCACTGGACAAAGGTTGAACAGAGGTGCAGTGCTTGAGTCTCAAACAAAGACTGGACAAAGGTTGGAACTGATTTGGGTTTGGAGGAAACCCCTGTTGTTAATGAGGTCGTCTTTGTAGTGGAGCCTACTCGAGCCAAGGCCACTTTGTAGGGGAAGGATAGTCAAGCAGGTGATATTGTTAATCCGTAAGAACAAATGCTGGACTATGACTACAAAGATGAAGAATTTCAAATTTTTGGAGAAGAAGAAGTTATCAAGAACCTGCACAAGATCCTATCATGGAAGATATTCTTGGTGCTATGGTTGAGGAAGGACCTCCCCCTGCTGGGAGAGATATGAGTAAGGCAATGGTCATCAGCAGACAACAGGCACAATATAGAGTTGAGGAGCCTGCTGATGGATCTACTGATAGTAGAATGAGGAGTGAAGTGCCGCTGAAGTGTTAAATGAGTTGAGGATTGTAAGGCATTGATATGCAACGATTAAGGACACAAGCTGACAGACAGAACAGAGATTTGAAGAACTAATGAAGATGGTGAATGAAAAGCACAATCTGCTGATACTGATTGCTTCAAATTTTACATCCACTCAAAATGTCACACCGATATGATGCTTTAGATGTGAGAGGCATCAAGGTTGGAAACACTCAAAAAGATAAATTTCGAAAGAACAACTTATTTCTATTCATCGAAACTTGACAACCTTGCCGCAACATCCGAACCTCATCAACTCGTTGTTGCACAACAACTCGCCGTGGCTCGACCCAAACTCACCGAAAGGATCAACAGATCGGAAGAGACATTGCAATCCAGGATTACCGCTTTGATACTAGAACCGAACTATGGAAGGTCAATTGAATAGAGTGATAGTATCACAGAGGTATTCATGGCCTTATATCCCGCTTTGTTGATGATGTCACTAAGGGGAAGATGGCTAATCACCGCAGCGAAAGGAGGTCGCGCAAGACTCTTTGCACGTAAGAGATGGACAGATGATACAAATGCTTTCGAGCAACTCCGCACTGGCAGAGTGCAACTCACTGATGATCTTCGAGGCGGTACAAGAAAGAGTATTACAACGGGAGGAAACCTTATCATGACAAAGGATTTCATGAAGGTCTAGACTCTTTCTTGGGACCGAAATTTTGGGAAGCAAGGGTTAAAGCCTTAAGGGCAAGCAACAGAGAGGTGGAAGAGGTGGAAAAGGTGGCGGAGGTGATAGGAGCTTGCCTATCACAAAAGCAAAGGATTCACTTGATGAGTTTAAAGATTTATACATGAAGTTTGGATTCAGGGTGAATCAGATTAATCTTATCTGCTCAAGCTTGGAACTCGTGGAAGCAAGTCAATCCCTACATTGATTTTACAATCGATTGAAAATGAATGGATGAGGATATGATAGAATGATCGAGCCTATCAAGAACAAGTGAGAAGGCTAGAAGTGAAAGAGAGAAGAGACAATAGATCAAAGATACTTATTATTCTTTATCCTTGTCGCATCTAGTTTGTAATAATCCTAACAATGTTTATAATGAGAATTGACTGTATTTGTTCTGCTTTTTGTGTTTTATCTTTTGCTTTGTTTGATTAGGTGAGGTAGTGGCATCATCACCAAAAAGGGGGAAATTGTTGGACTTATTCCTTAGTTTTGATGATGAGTGCCATACTAGCTGTTATAGTGCAAAGGCAAAAAGATGTCTAGATTAAATGTATAGGTTTATTAGAGTTTGATTCATAAATAGGTTTGATCAAACAAGCACTGTAAAGGGCTGCTGACTTGTTTCAGCAGACTGGTCTAGGTCAGTAGGGTAGATAGGTCAGTAGACTAGTCAGGAACCTGCTGAAGACTGAAGACTGAAGACTGAAGGCTGAGGGTTCAAACTCAGTAAATGAAGGCTAAGGGATCAAACTTAGTAATTTAAGTCAAGGATATGGAATCAGAATTTAGGCAAGTCTGTGATGACCTAAACTGATTACATATACCTTGTGTGTAAAGGTCTAAGTTCCATAAGTGGATGATGTTTGGAACTCGATTACAATTAAAATGATGTAATCTAACTACACAAATAAAAGTTTGATAAAGTAATCAATTGCATTGTATTTTATATACAAGAATATAATGATCAAAGAGATCGATAGTATCTCAAAGACTCATGAACTCTGCTTGATGTATTACCTCGATTAATTCAAGATTATCTTGAAGACTACATGGATAAGGGCACCAACTACCTCGACTTATCAAGGAAATCAAAGGTTGAGATTAAAAGACCTTGGGATGATTCATATTTTTATCCATTGGATACAAGTCAAAGGGTGGATGAGATCGCATCATCAAAAGGAATTTGACGATTGTCGATCCTATGAATAAGATGTAATGCAGATCGGATGGGACAAATACAAGGAACGGTCACATTTGAAATTCAAATACAAGTCACATGCATTCTTGCCTATAAATAGAAGACTTTCAACTCAAGAAAAGATGATGAATTTTGGATAAACTTTAAGTGCTAATTCAAAATGAAAAACACCCTCTCGAACTTATTGAGCATAAACTCGCCGATCCAAAGAAATTTCTTCAAGTGCATTCTCATTCAAGCTACATCAAGATTAAACACTTGAAGATCGCAAGTCGCTTGATTACATCATCCTAATCAAGCCTTTGCAATCAATCATTTATTTGATTCAATCTTTATTTTATAAAGAATCTATCAAGACAAAGTGAAGCATCCGTTGGGTGTGAAAGATCGTTGTTTGTGGTGGAGCCGGTGAAGAGGCAATCCTACCCTTCAAGGACCAAGTGGAAGACTCGGGAGCAAAGAATCCTACCTGCTCCGATTTTCGAGCTTGTGAAGCCATAGTTATTGGTGAAGGACAAGCAACCTTAGGAATCTTTGTAAAAGCTATATCAAAGATCCCTATTGATTTCCCTCCAACATCACAGGAGAAGAGTGGACTGACAGGATTACATCACCTGGAACCACTATAAAATCTGGCCATTTACTTTCAGCATTTTACTTTCTGCACTTAGTTTATTTCACTCATCAACCTCATGAATCTAGCAACCGAAATCACACACTTGCACTACAAAGTATCTAATACTTAGTATCATATTTAACAACAAGTAATAAGGCTTAATTTTGATTTAATTCATTGCACAAATTCAAAGAATGAACTATCAAGTAGACTCATTTATCAAGAGGCTTATCGAAGTCTCAAAGAGACTCTTCAAGTATCGCAGATCTTTGAAGTTGCAATTTGTTAACTCCAAAAGTTTTAAGTGTTAAGTTTATTCAGCCCCCCCTCTAAACTTAACCAAAGCCTTTTCAAGGGACCAACACTTGCATCCATTCACAATTTAGTTGTTCATCAAATGGATGTTAAAACGGCTTTTCTAAATGGTGATTTGGATGAAGAGGTATACATGGAGCAGCCCGAGGGTTTTGTTTTACCAGACAAGAGAAGAAAGTTTGTAAACTAGTGAAATCGCTTTACAGATTAAAACAAGCCCCTATGCAATGGCATGAAAATTTTAATAAAGTGATGTTGGCTAATGGCTTCAAAGTTAATGAAGCGGATAAGTGTATCTATTCTACGTATAGAAATGGTTCATGTATTTTGATTTGCCTATATGTGGATGATATGCTTATCTTTGGGCCAAACTTGGAATCAATAAAAGAGACCAAGCAAATGTTGGAATCTAACTTCGATATGAAGGATTTGGGGGAAGCAAATGTAATCTTATAGGGATAAAGATAATGAGGAAAGATGGATTTATATCATTAAATCAATCTCATTATCTTGAAAATATCCTTAAAAGATATGGTCATATAGATCATAAGCCAACATCTACACCCATTGATCCTAGTATCAAGTTAATGAAAAATACCGGTAGATGCTAAGACCAGTTACAATATGCAAGTGTGATTGGAAGTCTTATGTATGACATGCATTGCACAAGACTAGACATTGCATATGTTGTTGGATTGTTATGTCGATTTACTAGTAATCCAGGAACAGAACATTGGAACGCAGTTTCAAGAGTTCTGAGATATTTAAAAGGAACAATCGATTACGGATTACAGTATCGTGGTTTTCCCGCTGTTCTTGAAGGATACATCGATGCAAGTTGGAATAACATAGAATCGAATTGTAAATCAACAACGGGATGGGTTCTTACCTTAGGAGGTGCAACTGTTTCTTGGTGTTCTAAGAAACAAACTTGTGTCTCAGATTCGACTATGTTAGCAGAATTTATTGCATTAGCAGATGCATGTAAAGAAGCTGAATGGATAAGGAATTTATCAATTGACATTCCTTTATGGGACAAGCCATCCCCAGCTGTAATGATTCATTGTGACAATCAGGCTGCT
The DNA here is from genome assembly GCA_026214975.1 of Gentiana macrophylla. NCBI lineage: Eukaryota > Viridiplantae > Streptophyta > Magnoliopsida > Gentianales > Gentianaceae > Gentiana > Gentiana macrophylla. The sequence goes on from CM047814.1 coordinate 81,379,298, forward strand.
TTATATTCAGTAGCAAGTAAGACTTACAATGGTAAGCAACGAAACCTTAGTCTGAGACATCAGTCTATTAGAGGATTACTTAAGCAAGGAGTAATCATAGTTGACTATGTAGAGTCAAATAGCAATCTAGCAGATCCTTTCACAAAAGGACTGCCTAGAGAGATGATTGCAATAACATCGAAATGAATGGGATTAAGGTCTATGAAACATTAGTTAGTTTTAACGGGAGCCCTACTTATGTTTTGAAAAATAAACTGAGTTCAAAGGGTACAAACAAGTTAAAGTAGAACTAGATCGATGCGCTAGAGTATTTAATAGATCCCATTCATAAAATCTCTAGTGTGAGTAATTACTGCATGGTAAAGGTTGAAATTAGTTCTTAATAAGTTCTGTAATTGGGAAAAGTGACTCATGAGATCACTTTAAAAGAACTTACCTATGTGAGTGTGAAAGTCAGCCGCTTTCTATGAGATTTAGACCGTCTCTCTAAAGCATTCATGAATCTCGGGATGTACGCATGGCCATTAATGCGTTGGAATGAAGAGACAACTGCTTTTAACGGAATAGTATGTGTGATAACTCCGTAACATCATGATAGGGTCCTTGGTTTAAGATTTATTCACCACAAAGGTGCCTCGATGTGACTTTGAGTTGTTTACACTAAGTGGAAGTTCAAAGCCAAAAGCTACTTTCATTTATGTATGATTTCCTACGATGATGCTTAGTCCGTGTCTGCTTGAACTACTGTGGCTTGATCCCCAAAAGGGTACGTAGGCAGTCACTTAGGTGATGCAACCGATTTTTACATACAAACCTTTTTTGTGAAAAAATAGGGGGAAAATGTTAGATATTTTATTCACAAAGTCTGTTTTTAATTTTGTTTTGAATGTGTTGTTGCACACTGAGTGCGACAGGTTTCGCCGAAAAGAAACGGGGTGCATGCTCATTGAGACACATCTTTTGAAGACGAACTGGTATGTTCTTTCATGAAGAGGTACAGTGTGTTTTTTCGTTGTCTATTTATAGACATCAGACGCATTCGAAAATGTTCTAAGTTTTTTGTCATAAGCATCATCAGCACAAAAACGTAATGTGTCTCTAAGTTGTACTCCATTGAATCCTGAAAGAGATCTAAAACATCTCTTTAAAGAAACGATTACATGCCTTGGAGAATCTTTCTATCTGTTTGTTTTATCTCATTTTTCTAACACTATGTACATTGGAAAACCCCATATCATAAAAAGATATACAATCTTCAACAAGAACAAAGGTTGTCTCACAAAAACAACTAACAACCTATGAAACAACCCTGAATATATAAACTAAGATTCCACTGCATGTAGCAAAAATAAACTACATTAAAACTAAGGACCGCTACAAGCTGCAAAAATCCTCCATAGCTGCTGCCATCTCTGAACTTTCTTAAATCCTTGCCATCTGAAATAAAAAAAAAAACCAACAAATGCACCACAACACCAGAATATTGGAATGCACTTGAATGTTACAGTATCCATGTTGAATACATCTGAGAATGCCGGCTTGCATAGCTTTGATTTCAGCTTTCATATTGGAACCATTCTCATAGGCCTTATAACCTGAAAGAACACTATTGCCATATACATTCCTCACTACAAAAACCTCCACTGGTTGGCCCTCGGTTGCCTAGCGTACGTAGATCCATCGCGATTAAGCTTCAACTGACTTCCTTTTAGAAATCATCAATACACAAATCTGACTTTCTTAGGGCCAGGTGAATCCAAATGATGCAGGATGCCACTTTCTACCAGGATTTTGTCTTCTTTGCTCTTCAAGAGATGTTTCATGACCTTGGAAGCAAATTGAGTGTACATTCTGAACCACAAAGGGAATGGGGTTTTTCATAAGAGGGGCTGAGTCACGATAAATAAGAGCATTTCTTTCTTGACATAGTTCATATAAGATAAAGTAAAAGAGAATTTTAATAATTTTCCCTAAGGAGCTTTTATGAACTTTCAAAAGACAGGACTCCATGATATGATGGTTGTTTGTGGCCTGAATCTAAGGATGGTCCCACAGTTCAATAGTTCTCTTACATCTCTAAAAAGCATGTATTAAAGAGCCATGAGAGCTGCAAAAAGGGCGTTTGAAAGGGCCAGGGAGCAAGTGATTATAGAGCCTCCAAAAGAAAAAGAAAATGAGATTCTGCATGAAATAAAAGGCTTCCAAATTTCTCCAAGTTCAAATGTACTTAATCTCTTGCTTCTTGAAGGCAGTTATATTCATACCAACTTTGATCGGCAGAGTACCGATTCAGTTATAGTATACAACTGGCGAGCAAGGTCGCAATCCCACAACGAATCTAGTTAAGTGCCAAAACTAAGCATCGTCTCTAGTTCAGATCAACATGATATTTGGGAAGGTTATTAAACTAATGAATCTATTTCTACAATGACTAAATTACAACGAGAGTTTTAAACAATTAAAAGATATAGCCGAGCTATAATCCAATCTAATGCTCACAAACCCTAGCTAAGTTCGGGGATGTTCTTGAACTGCCTAAACATTCTCAATGTCATTCGAAGGGTGCCGTTTCCTATTTCCGAGAATAGACACCATACAATAATCTACCCTCCTATGTAAGGTTCAATAGCTGACTGGATTTAACTGACCTAACACAGTCTATGTTCAATGAAACGCACAACAAGTTGATACAAACCTCACACACGAAACCGAATCTAAACAATTTAGTCGGTTTTACAGAGTGATTATAGAACCCCGGTTCCCGTATCCTCTCACAAAATACATTTATAAAGACGATACGTGTAAAACGATTATCGAGTGATCAATTCAATAAACACAATCAAGTATAAGTTCTAGAACTACTACAAAGAATCAACAATCAAACACATCAAAAACAACACATTAACAAGCTAGGGTTCGATTTTGGAGATTATCGCATAACTCGGTTATAAAAAGATTAGCTACCCATTCTAACTATAAAAAAACAAGAAATCATTAGAGAAAATAATTATGCAATCAAAAGATTAAGAGTAGAAGTACCTATGTTGACAAAACCGGAAGAAACTTCGATTCCAAGAAAATCAACTTCACATAATATAAATTCAAGATGACCCAAGCATTTATTACAAAAGATGTTGTTAATACTAGCTAAGAATCTACTCTAATAGAGTCTAGAAGCTGAAACGTTGCATTTGCAGGTCTGAGCCCAGTGGAGAAAATAAAGATATATGTCAATCCATTTAAAATTGCCTTTTAAAGTGGGTTGGTGCAAGTGGCATAAAACACCGTAGGCACGCGCCTACCAAGATAGGTGTCCGCCCACCAAAAAATTGACCCAGATATAGGGTTTCAAGACTTTTTATGGGCGCGGGCTTATGCACCATGGGCGAGCGCCTATCATCAGGGTAAATTCTCCCAAACTCTCTGTTGTTGTAGGCGAGGGCCTAGATTTCCATGGGCGAGTGCCCATTGACTTTTCCTCCAAAGGTGGACTTTTTCACCATTCTGAATCTTCCTGAGAAATACCACGAACGATACCAAACATAACCCCTACGGGACACTAGGGTGTAACAATTATACATAAAAGGGACCAGAATCCCGGACTATACGTCCAGATCCCCTGAATATCAAAAAGGTGCAAAATGTGTCGAAACCGAGACAAATGTTTCCGGAATTAGGTAAAACGAGTCAAAAAGGGGTATAAAATCAGTAGGAAAACAGATTCGAGTTGACTCTCACTTCTTCTTAGTTGGTCATAAGCAGATGACACAATGAACCTGCCAGAGGTTTTAGGGAGCTAAACCCATTTCTTGAAAGCACCTCCGCAAACCTAGAGTGCTCATCCATGCAACCTTGCGTAGGAGACAACATCTTCCATGCATGCAACTTGTATCCTTGTCGAGACCTTAATTTCCACCACAACTTACAGGAGAAACTTTCCTAAATACACTTGAGACTTCTATAACCAAGCCCATTTTCTTCTATAGGAAAGCATACATCATTTGTTTTCTTCAAGTCCTTCTCTTCTTTTCTTGTGTGTCACTCTATAAGAACTGAGACATGATCCTTTCAAGTTGTTTCCAAATAGATATTGGAAGTTTCATAGCTGCCATCAAATTTATTGGGATTGATGAGAGGACATGTTAAATTAATATGACTCTTTCCCAATGAGATAGAAGTTTAACATACCATCCTCGCAACCACTTGTCAATTTTTTGTGCCAACACATTAAAGTAGGAAGCCTTTGCCTTGCCTATATGAACTAGACAGCCCAAGTACATAATAGGAGATTTGTCTACTGCATCTGAGTTAAAGTTTTATTTGGGCAACCGTAGCTGAGGGAGCCTTCCTACCAATCACAAAAGAGCTCTTGCTTCTATTTTCTAACCGGTTGCAGCTTCCTATTGCTCCAAAAAGCTCATCAACTTCTTAATAATTGCTAGATTGCAATTAGAGAAACTACTAGTCGTCTGCATACAATGAGTGTGTGATAATAGGGAACCCCCGAAGAGTTGAGTGAGTGTCCTTACCAGGCTGAAACACCCACTTGAGCCCCATAGATAGTGCCTCTGTAACAAGAATGAATATGTAGGGTGATACAGGGTCACCTTTCTTTATGCCTTTAGAAGATCGGAAGAGACCTACATGGCTGGCATTAATCGAAATAGAAAACCAACTACCCTTCAAGTTATTCATAATCCGAGTAGTGAAGTGATCAGAGACACCCAATTTCCTCAACAACTGTTCTAAGAATGGTTAGGATACTCTGTCAATATCCTTCATGACATAAGATAAGATATAAATATTATATTGTGACCTCTTGTCTTTTATAATAAAATTCAGCCATCTCTTGCACCAGCGGTACATTGTTAGCAATATCTATACCCTTCAAAAATGTTGGTTGCTCAATGATATTGGTCTAAAATCAGAGACTGGGGTGGGGGATCCAACTTTCGGGCCAAAAGTAACACAACTTTTTGTATATAAAATTATCCGTTCACTCAAAACGGGGGTTTACAACTTTTTAAATTGTTTCCAAAAATGTTTATCCTTCCTATCTGTGCACCATTGTTTGTTGTTATCCTTATCCTCACTCTAAGATGGAGACCCTAACAACACGTCCACCACCTTCCCTAAAGTCGCAGCACTATGAAGCTAGCTATTTAAACCCTCAAGTTAAACCTTTAAAACATATTTTCCTCACACCCCCTCCACTCTTTCCCACGCTCCTCTATCATAAGTTCCTCACCTTTCCTTCCATTCTCACTTATCTTCACCCACTACACTTTGTTTGGTTGAGTGGAACCATTCTCAACACACTAATCCTTCAAGGAATGAGTCTTACAAGGGCATTGATCATCACTATGCCCAATTCTACGACAAAATACACAATAAGAAATTTGCCACTCTCACCATTAAAGGTTGTCAAATCTAAAATGGCAACATCCGCTTGAAGCGGATGCCCCAATATATGTGCAAGCTTACAAACATCATGCTTATCAACTAAAAGGATATGTTTTCGCGAAATTCTACGTACTCAAACTAGAGCCAATGAAGCTTCCTTATTGCCACAAAAGTTCAACGTTGGAAATAACCATCAAATTAAGAGTGCCCAACCATCCATATATGCGGCGTGTAATCCTACTGACACACTGTTGCAACATGTTTGAAATAAACTAGTTCTGGTTTAATCTTCATCTGCATCCAAAGCTTCAGAAAAAAAATTTGCAAAGAACATCAAGCTTAGAGTGGTACTATGAAAACCTAATCAACAAAGCATTCTTAAAATGTTTTGAATAAAATCTAAATATCACTCCTCTAAGACTTCTCCTTTGCAATCGGATAAGGCCATGGGATTCAGTAAGGTAGAAGTAGCGCCCACCAATACTAACGCAAAACCTCTTTGATGAAGTTGTCTCTCTAATATCACCGCCTTCTGATCGATGAGGCCTTGATGGCTTCCATAGAATAAAAGATATCATGAAAGAAAGTCACAGACAACTGAAAAAAGATCATTGGTGCAAAGAAGGAATTTTCGTAGTGCGATGCAGCACGCGCACCACTCAAGTCGTTATGTCCCGATGAATTCAGAAAGTAGAATTCCAAAACTAGACAAGAGACCATGATGCCCGGTGAATCCTTGCACATTTCAACAATCGTCGGTAAGAAGACACCATATGATTATCCCCTCTGTCTTGAGTCATAAACGTCGGTAATTAAGGATTATCCCCTCTGTCTTGAGTCATTTCCGCAAGTGGTTAAGGGCTCGTAGAATTAAGCAGTAGTTAGCTTGGAATGCATCCTATTTGTTTCAACAATACCCAACAACGCTTAAATATTACTCTTTAATTAGGATGTTCATGTAATAATAGATATTTTACGGTTTAGTCAGTATTCCTCAAACAATAATTATTTTTGTGTAGTACAGTGCAGTAGTAGCGAAAGTGACCTTGATTCCTTCCCGATGCACTTGACCATCAAGTGCAACATTACACACAAAACGACGTCATTTCATATGTAAATTACACATAAAACGACATTATTTTATGTATTTTTTTTACACTTGATGGTCATGTGATAGTGTATTTTGATACACTATCACTAAAGCAGTACTCCCTCCGTTTCTTTAACCATCACTTTTCAAAATTTGTTTTTTATTTATTTATTTATCTGTCGTTTTAAATTCCAATACAACATTTATTGTTTTCTTTTTCATCTTTACCCCTCAATTTAAGTATAATATATAAACAAAGGGATCACATTCATACAACCCTCACTATTGATTATCACACCATAGGATCCATTCTGTTCATCGTTGTGGTTATTTTAAAATAGCTAATAAGTTAAAACGAGCAATAAATTTTGTATACGTTGAAACATGTTAAAATATTTATTTGGGTATTGTTATCAATAATATTAAAGAGAAAAATGTTTTTTTTTTTTTTGAGGGAAAAAAGAGAAAAATGTTAAAACGACTACTTCGTATAAGAGAAGTAAGACTACTTCAGTTGATTTGTTTATTTTTGTTCTTTTTAGGGAATATTAGGTTTTAGTCCAATTTCCGTTCTGTATATAAATTTTAATTCAGTTTATATTTTTTTTGTTGATTTAAGGACAAAACATTTCTTTCGGACTATTTTACCCTTTCTTTTAATCCAAAAGCATCTGTCCGTTCCATTATCAAACTCAGTCTAATCTTCATACCAGTGGATAGCACTATTTCCACGCTCCGGCAACCATCGTCCCTTCCCTGTTATTGAGCTTAATTTCATTGATAATCCCAACATCTCCGGCCAAATTCCGGCCGCCGTTGCCGGCCTCAATTCTCTCTTCCTGCTTAGGTTCATTAACGTCCCTAACCTTACCGGAAACATCCCTCCAGCCATGACTAAATTACAATTTTGGTCCTCTAACTAGACACATTTTTCGATTTTGGTCCTGATTTTTTTCCGGCGACAATTTTAGTTCTGTAAGCGGTCTTTTTTTTGCAAAAATAGTCCTAAACGCCGGAAAGACCACTTACAGGACTAAAATTGTCGCTTGAAAAGACCACTTACGGGACTAAAATTGTCGCCGAAAAAAGACCAATTTTAGTCCCGTAAGTGGTCTTTCCGGCGTTCAGGACTGTTTTTGCAAAAAAAAAAACAACTTACAGGACTAAAATTGTCGCCGGAGAAAAACCAGGACCAAAATCGAAAAACGTGTCTAGTTAGAGGACCAAAATTATAATTTAGCCCTCCAGCCATTACCAAGCTCCCATTACTCAGTATAATTAATGGCGTGACAATACAATTAAAGGCGTTCAGGTTCGATTTTCTTGAACTACAGCTTCAATTACCTGTATTCGTTTCGTTTTCTCGGTTTGCAGGACATCTTTTGTTACCTGTCAATATATTCATGGTGACTGATATATGCTTGTTTAGAAATGTCCAAATTACCTCATTTGTGAAGAACACCATTATTATATTATTTAAAAGCAAACGAGAAAGAAATTTAGTTCATTTATTGCTCTGTAATGTAATCTATTCTGTCATTTTCTTGTGGATGAAGTTGAATCGGAAGATTATGCATTTACTAGGACGTACATAGATGGCATTTTTATTTTAAAGCAAATAATAACTTTCATTGATTAGCCCTCAATGATTGATTTCTGGAGGTCCTTCATACTGAAAATTTGGTGGATAAATGAATTTATACCAAATGCTCACTTTCATTGACTCGTTTCTTTTGGGTATATATAGGCAGTAAGCTAGAATTGAAGAAGTGGGAATATCAGTACCAAAGTAATTTGTCTAAATTGTTTTGTACTTGTAGTTGTCCCAATGCCTATCTACTTGTTGGTTAAAGGTGCTGCATTTTAATGAATGATGATGCAGGTACTTTGACTGATGCCTTTGTAATTGTGTACTTTGTGACATCATTTTATTTGTCTTCTTTAGGTGTCCAATGGATGCCATTGATAATGCTTGGTTATTTAAAGGCAGGCGAGTGGCAAGTGTTCATTGTTGCTTTATTTGCTTTTTTTTTTTTTTTTTTGAGTTCATGTATAATTTTCACTTATGTAGTCTGGATTCTGATCTCCCTTTTCTTTTGGTCTCGGTACTCTGTTGTTCAAACTTTGGTAGCCATAGTTGCAAATTCGACTAATTCGAAAGTATCTACTTCTGCTAATTCTACTGTTCCTAGCATTTCAAGTTCTGAAAATTCTGGAAATCTCCGTATTGAGTCTGATAATTCGTGTATTAAGTCTGGGACTGTTCCTCTAGGCAACTGGGGTTGAGAGGAATCCCAAGGCAGGTATTGAAACTGCCATGGTAGATATTGAAGCTACCATTGTCAACTCTTTTGATAACCTGAAACTAATAATTCTGTTGAGAACACAAATAATAGTAAGTCTGTTGTGCTTGATAATATTGGTAATCCCACAGTTTAAGGGTTGGTTTAAAGATGCATCTATGATGTCTTAAAGAAGATTTGATTGTGTTGTTCACTTGGTTCATATCAATAAGCTTTCTAATACATTAGTTTTAGGGGCGTTACTGTTTTACTGTTAATAATATCGCTATGTATTCATCGTAAAAGGTGTTATTGCAAGCATATAGTGTCTTTATTTGGTTTTAATCTTTCCTTGCATTCCACTATTTGTTGTGGTGTGGTTTTGGCCTAGGTGATTGAAGGTTGTTGATTCAAATGGTGAGGCATTTTTGTCTTTAGAAAAATGGAGGAGCCTAGATTCTCTATTGATGAGGCCGAGCTGCTATTTAATGCATTTTCTAGGTCATAAACCTTTCATGAAGTTTGATGTGCTGTGGGTTTGAAGGATAAAGGTCTATAGATTGTAAAACATATCGCTTTGGTCTTCAATAACTTGAAGAATGTTTTACATCCTGATAGGCTTTTTGATTATATCCAATAGTATTAGGCTTTTATTCTCTTGATTCCCCGGGAGTTGCATCTCCATAATGCTTTGATAGATTGTTTAATTACGATATCCACCATTGTTTTTAAAGATTGCTGTATTACACAATGTTAATAGTGATATTTTGTCTGTTAATAAAACGTGTTCTTGTTACTGTTACTGTGTTACTGTAAACGCCGCGATAAAATTCGGTTTTCAATACTACGTCGAAAGGGTATCAAATGAGGTCTCAAAATGAAGATAAAAAAATATGAATTTTGGTGAAACAATTTTGATGCTCGGTGTTCTAAATCAAAAGTTACTGTCGTTTATAAAAAAGACGCTCCGGTTAATGCAAATATTTTTTCGGTTTTTAATATTTACGTCGGAAGGGTATCGTATTTGGGCTCAAATTAAAGAGCAAAAAAATATGAATTTTAGTGAAAAATTTTGACGATCGGAGTTCTAAATCAAAAATTACAGGAGTTTGGAAAAAAAAAAAAAAAAAAAAAAAAACAGCATCAGCGCAACGCCAAGAACCTTCATAAACATGTTTACATTGAAACATGAAGTCACGCGATTATGTAGGGTTAATTTTGTCCGTGTCGTCCTTTTTACAAATAAAAAAAAAGTGTGTCATATTTATTCAGTTTGTAAATATTTTTGTCATTTTCCCTCAATCCCATTTATTTTTAGTATTACATTTTCTAAACAATATTTATTGCCGTGGATGAGTCACTCTGGCAGTAAAACCTGATGCAGTAAAAAATGTGCGTCATAATTGTGATTTCCTATCCGTTAAAAACAAATTATAACCTCTCAAAAAAAGAAAAAATTCCTATTTTCTCATTTTACTATTAAAAAAAGAAAAGGATGTGTGCGTTATAATTGTGATTTCGTATCCGTAAGAAAATATATTTATTCCTCTAAAAAAAATTATTCCTATTTTCTCATTTTACATTGTTAGCTGAGAAATTAAACATTAGAATGCATTAATTTCTTCTTAGAATTCCTCTCTAAAAAAAAAAAAATTGAAAAAAAAAAAAAAAAAAAAAAAAAAACCTTCTAAGAATAATTTTAACTTTAATTTTCTTTTTGAATGTGTAATTTTAATCACCGATTTGAATAATGTGGAAATTGTCGACTTACCTAAAATATACGTATCGTTTAGTAAGCAAATAATGGTGAAACTGAAAATAAAAGTGTGGTTTGGAATATTTTTAGGGAATATTAGGTTTTAGTCCAATTTCGGTCCTGTAAATAAATTTTAATCCACATTCATTTTTTTTTGTTGATTTAAGGACAAAACATTTTCATTCGGATTATATTACCCCTAACAAATCAAAGCAACTCTCTCTGCCAATAGCTTGATTTGAATCGTTTCTTGGAGATTGCGACGACGACGAAGACGGAAGTGATGAATTGGATCCGGCAGACGAAGACGGAAGTGATGAATTGGATCCGGCACCTTTGAGCTTCGGAGTTTTCAGAACCGCAGTGCAGTTTTCTTCTAGCAATAATGAGATGGTCGTTTTAGGGAATCTGCAACTTCCGGCCGGCAAGACTACGATTAATCTTGTGTGGGAAGTTGGAGATCTGAATCGTTTCTTGGAGATTGCGACGACGACGAAGACGGAAGTGATGAATTGGATCCGGCACCTTTGAGCTTCGAGTTTTCGAACCGCGATCGCGCTTTCTTAGCAATAATGAGATGGTCGTTTTAGGGAATCTGCAACTTCCGGCCGGCAAGACTACGATTAATCATGTGTGGGAAGTTGGAAGAGTTTCCGGGAATACTCCACTTGTGCATTCTAGAAGTGGTGCTAATGTCAGGTGTAACGCCCCCAGACCCCGGGCCTGGTAGCGCTAAATGAGTCATTTATGATTCGGTCAACTGCTTAGACCGTCGTCCTTGCTAGGTCTAAAAGGGCTAACCCGAGTTGACAATACATTTATGTATCACACTTATATGGGGGTGAGCATTCACTTACTTTACCGATGTGGGACTTTACATTCTCCCACCTTATGAGGGACTGGCGTCCTCGTCAGGACGGCCAAGACTGTTCCCGGATCGTCCCTACTAGAGGTAACTAGAAGCCATCCTTACACCATCTTCTTGTATGGTGCAGCGCATAGTTCCGTCTGATAGTCGGCTCGATACCGTCTCAGAATGCCCCAGGACCGGAGTGCGGTAGCGCTAAATGAGTCATAAATGGTCCGGTCAACTGCTTAGACCATCGTCCTCGCTTGGTCTAAAATGGCTAACTCGAGTTGACAAGACATTTATGTCTCACACTTATATGGGGTGAGCATTCACTTACTTTACCGATGTGGAATTTTACATCAGGCCCACCGGCACGCTTGACTTTGCCACCGGGCAGGCTTCTTCCAGCAACGGTGGAGCTGCGGCCTCCACTAAAAAGAATGTGAGTTCATTGATCCCTTCTCTCACTTTTGAACAAGAGAATGTTAAAATTGTAAACAAATCAATGATTGCATTGAATACACGAAATCTATATCGAAATTTTCCAGAAAAGCTTCATCCAAGAAGATGACATTAACATTTGAATTTGCAATGGACCGCAATTTTTATTTTGAGTGGATATTCTTTTCGAATTACAGCAAATTGGCAATGCTAAAATGATATTGGAACTTCTATTAACTTCTGGGATCTTCAATTGCTGTTTAAATAGACCAAAAGAACTCAATTTGCTGTTGTAACCAGCGATGGTACTTGTAACCACCTCCTTGTTGTAGGTGTTTGATAAAAGGGGGATTAATGCCTGAATGAGCATGAAAAATACATCTTTCCATCTTTAGCTTCAACAGAGATCAGTTTTATAGCTAACAAGAAATGGAAAACATAAATGCATACAGGTTCACCGTTCATAGAATATTGGAAATTGAGGGTGGATTGAAGATGGCATCAAAATTTTCCTGGTGGCTGACAGATCCAAAGAAGAATCCATTGGCCACTTGGCACAAGAAATCTATCGACAGGAATCTCCGTAACTACGGTATGTTCTTTTGTTTTCCTGTTCGATTTTCATGTTATTATTTGTTGTGTATTTCTCTGAAATGGAGATTGAATTGGTTTATAAGGTCTTCGATATGATGATTTATATGATCAATACTACGATTTGGATATCAAAGAGGCTCTGAACCGGCTCCCGAGAGAGATCATCGATGCTAGGAACCTGCGGCTTAAGTGTGCCATGGATCTGTCAATGAAGCACCGGTATCTCTCTGAAGATCTCCAGGTAATATATGAGGAAATGACGAAATTAGCTTGGTAAATTATTCATGTCTAATTGATGCAGGTATTTAATAGCATATCTTTCAGCTTAGAAGTTGTGGATATAATATAACGGATTCTGGGGATACTAATATTACAGGTGCAATTATCAGTTTAGAGGCAGCCATTCTTGCAAATTCGACTAATTCTAAGGTATCTACTCTACTGCTAATGTTATTGTTCCTAGTATTTCAAGTTCAAAATTTTGGAAATTTGCGTATTGAGTCCGATAATTCACGTATTGAGTTTGGGATTAGTCGATGGCAACCGGGGTTGAGAGGAATCCCAAGGCGGTATTAAACCGCCATGGTAGATATTGAAGCTACCATCGTCAACTTTTTGATAACCATGAAGTTGAAACTAATAGTTCTGCTTTTTTTTTTTTTTTTTGAGGACTAATAGTTACTGCTGAGAACAGAAATCATGGTAGGTCTGTTGTTGATCATATTGGTGATCCCACGCTTTAAGGTTTGGTTTAAGGATGCATCTATGATGTTTTAAAGAAGATTGATCGTGTTTTTTACCTTGTTCGTATCATTAAGCTTTCTAATAGACTAGTGTTACTTTTTTAATGTGTTACTTTGTTGGTGTGTTACTGTGTTACTGTCACCATGTCATTTTAAGCCATATATAAGTCAAAAATAAGGCTGAAAATTAGATTTTAGAGCAAAAAATAAAGTGTTTAAGGGTTGAAAAACTTGAAATGCTTTTGTTGACTTTATGTTGTTGCCTTCTACTACTTTCTTCAAATATACCTTTAAAGATGCAATGTTGCAATGTTTTTTTTCAAAAAAGAATTGATAGTAGTGTGATTCAAACCCCCTCCCTTACATTGGAAGGCATACTAATGATGATATCTCAGTCATTAATGGATAAGAAATGCAATGGATATTTATTTTATGTGGTTATTAGTACCGAAAAGTGTTTTGAGAAGTTGAAAATGAAAACATAATTGGCTGTGTTACTATGGTGTTACTGCAGGCATATGAAGTCTTTATTTGGTTTTAATCTTTTTTTTGCATTCCACTATTTGTTGTGGTGTGGTTTTCGCCTAGGTGATTGAAGGTTGTTGATTCAAATGGTGAGGCAATGTTTTAAAGAAGATTGATAATATTGGTGATCCCACGGTTTAAGGGTTGGTTTAAGGATGCATCTATGATGTTTTAAAGAAGATTGATTGTGTTGCTCACTTGGTTCATATCATTAAGCTTTCTAATACACTAGTTTTGGGGGTGTTACCGTGTTACTGCTATTTAATGCATTTTCTGCTTCATACGTGTTTCATGATGTTTGATGTGGTGCGGGTTTGAAGGTAAATGTCTATAGATGGTAAAACATACGGCCTTGGTCTTCAACAACTTGAAGAATGTTTTAGTTCCCCTGATATTCTTTTTGATTATATTCAATAGTATTAGGCTTTTATTCTTTTGATTCCCGGGAAAGCATCTTCATAATGCTTTGATAGATTGTTTCATTACGATATGATGCATTTTTTGATAGTTTGTTGTATTACGCAATGTTAATGGTGATATTTTGTCTGTTAATAAAACGTGTTGTTTGCCATCATTATTGCGTGTCATCAAGTATTCGTGTATTCTTATGTCATTTGTATTCTTATGTTATTATAAACGCCGCGATAAAATTCGGCTTTCAAATACTACATCGAAAAGGTATCAAATGAGGTCTCAAAATGAAGATAAAAAAAAAATATGAATTTTGGTGAAACAATTTTGATGCTCGGTGTTCTAAATCAAAAGTTACGGTAGTTTATAAGAAAAACGCTCCGGTTAATGCAAATATTATTTTGGCTTTCAAAATTTACGTCGGATGGGTATCGTATTAGAGCTCAAATTAGAAGACAAAAAAAAGTATTTTGGTGAAAAGATTTACGACGATCGGAGTTAAATTAAAAGCTACGAGTGTTTGAAAAAAGATTAAAAAAGAAAAGAAAAGAAATTGGAAATGTGACGACAGTTTAGGCAGATCAACGCAGCTTCACAAACAACATTCAACCCTGAAACGCGCATTTTTAATTGTAGGGGTAATTTTATCCGTCTAAATTTTTTTTTTGTCTGTGTTCTACTTATTCATTTTGTAAATATTTTTGTCATTTTCTCTTACTCCCCCATATTTTTACTACTAAAAAATTTTGGTTGGTGGGTCCAATATTCTTTTTATTTACGAGTAGTGGAACCACTAGTTTAAACGTAGGGGACTGGTCATATATCATTCATTTTACTTATCATTATCGATGATTAATTCATTTACCCTCACGTAATATATGTTTTTATTTTAAATAAATATATATCAATGGAATAATTTTTAAGCAAACAAAAAATAAAATCATCAACAAATAATTAAAAGTTCTTGTATGATAAAATCTTCCACGGCTAAAAAAATCTAAATACACCTATTTTTTATTTTTAGTTTTATCATTTAATTTTTTTCACTAATTGATTCGCTCTCAATTTTGGACAAGATGTTGATCGAGTTCTGGACCAATTTCAATAATGAAGTATCAATCGTGTTTTCGACCGATATTGGGTCAAAAAAACATCCTGACTCAAATTCAGTAAGAATAAGGCGGGGGTGGATATTGTGTCAAAGTATGTCATCCAACCAGCTGATGTACCCAGCTCGACTCCTCCATCCGAGCCTCAGAAGAGTCCGACACCAGACTCTTAAAGTTTTGTTTATTTCCTTGAAAAGTTTTGTTCTATGATTTTACTAAAAGAAGTTATTTTGTTTTTGTATTCCTGTGTTTTTCTGAGCTTTGTTAAGCTTTGTTTTGTTTTTGTTATATTTTCGGAGGATTATTGCTGGAGGGTGTGCCCCCCCAGTATGCCATTATTAGTCTCAACTTTTGGATGACATGCTTGTTTAGATTGTATGTTGCTGAGCCTGACGCGTGGGTTCGGCCCGTGTAAACTTAAGTTAGTTAATGACTCTCGGTATGCAATTCTGAAATTTTCAGACCGTATATTTATGTAAGGCCGAACTCTATTCGTGAGTTCGGGTACTACAAGTTCGAATTATCACAAGATTAGCTTGAGTGCTATGTTAGTTTAGGACCTACTGGACTAAGTCTGACCGTCTTTAGCAAAAACTGAGTTAAATTAGACAAATAACAGAATGATGAGCAGGGCAAGATCGGCCTAACTTCTCGTGTGGAGATTTAAGGACGAGCAGGGCCAGGCTAGTGTTGCCTTCTCCTTTAAAAGCACAGCGAGCAGGGCCAGGTCGGACTGACTTCTCGCGTGAAGTTTTAAGGACGAGCAGGGCTAGGTTAGTGCTGACTTCTCGTTTAAAAGCGCGGTGAGTAAGGCCAGGTCGGACTGACTTCTCGCGTGAAGTTTTAAGGAAAAGCAGGCTAGGCTGAGTCGACTTCTTTTTAAAAGTGCAATGGCGGGGCAGTCGGATCGACTTCTCAGATGAAGTTTTAAGGACGAGCAGGGCCAGGCAAGTGTTGACTTCTCGTTTAAAAGTACGGCGAGCAGGGCTAGGTCGGACTGACTTCTCACATGAAGTTTTAAACGAGGCCCTTATGGACTTATAAAATGAGGTGAGGAAGCAAGTAAATGACAGAAAGTAAAATTTATTCAATGAAGCAAAAAATCCAAGAAGCAGAAATATCCAAGACAGATAGTGAAAACGGACAAATAGAACTAAAGTGCAGAAAAGAGAAATAGTCTAGAAAAAAATAAACGATGAAAACTTGCCTAATCGATCAGGCCAACACGATTCCCTTGTCCTTGATAGTGTCCTCATAGCAACTTCGGGCGACTTCGAGGTCTCCTTTGATTTCAACCGAGCCGCAGGCGGTCAGAAATTTCAAACTGGTGTGAGCTGGGGAAATTATTGCCCAAAGATCGATCAGAGCAGGCCTTCCCAAGATTATATTCTACGCTGACGACGATTTGAGCACGACGTATTTGACCATTAGAGTCCCCCCAACTGATTCCTTCCCGAATGTTGTCGCCAGCCAAGCCATTCCCATGGGGTGTACAGGAGGACCAGCAAATCCGAATAAAGGCACAGAAATAGGAGTCAGCTCGGACTCCTTAAGACCCATTGCCTGAAAGGCTGCAAAATACAGGATGTTGATGGTGCTACCAGTGTCGACGCAGACCCTCCTTACCAGATTCTTGTTAACCACAACTACTATGACCAAACCTTCATTGTTCGGGAGCAAGGGAAGTGGGTCCCTTGGCCCATAACTTACTTCCTGAAAAGGGATTTGACTTTCTTTGTTCGCCTGTACGCCCCCTGCTTGGGTGCTTAGGTTGCCAACCTCGAAGGCACTACCAGGGCCTCCCACAATATTATTGATGGTGTTGATAGGATGATTATCAATTTGTTGATATCCGGGGACCGATCTTTTCTTCGTTGGGGTTCTCCCTGCCTGTTACGATCCCGGTTGTAGTTTCTTGGCGGGTAGTCCCGCCGACCTCATCGCTCGCCATACTGGGGTCGACCCATAACTTCATCCAACTTTCCTTCTGTGATTGCTGCATCCATGTCCTTGTGGAAATCCTTGCAACTGTCCAGATCATGTCCAGTATCCTGGTGATACGTGCAAAACTTACTTTGGTCCCTTCTGTCCAAGGGACTTCGCAACGGCGTGGGAGTTTTCGCCAAACCCTTTCTCTCCATGATTGTCAATACTTGCTCCCGAGGCCTTCTAACGTTGGGAAGTCTCACGGCTGCAAGGCGCTTTTTTCTCTCAGATCGGCCCATGGCCGATCCACTCATACGATCTCCAGACGATTTCCTTTTCTTGTCAGAAGTATCTGTTAGATAAAGTGTGCCCGAAATACAATTGTTGCTTGTCCTTACGGGCAAGTGAGAGATTGTTGGAAGTAGCGCCCGAAAGACAATTTATGTAATTGTTTTTATAATTAATAAATGATAGATTTATTCTCATCTTATTAATTGCTTCGTGCTTGTAAGTAATACACTAATGAAAACCCTAAGTCATAACATATGTAGCCATATAACTTAATGTGTGTCACACGCGAAAATTAAGTTTATTGTGATACACTTGAACTGTTAGCCCATGGTGAACTTAATCAAAATATGGGGTCTATTGATTAAACCACCATTAATGCGCCCAGAATACTTTATGGTGTGACCATCTTATCCGGACCGTCGATATTGGTTATCTAAGTGGGGCATTTATATATGATGTAGTCATACAGGACTGGACCGATTTAATCTGCATTTCTCATATAATTTCGTGAATGAGAAATCTTATTAAATCACAGGATGATCATATATGGATTAACTTTAAGCCTGAAGTGATTGCATATTCCTACTGCTTTTAGGATAGGGTTTGATGTGTTCGTTAAGGATCGCTAAGAGGCGCGGTCC
Organism: Gentiana macrophylla; assembly: GCA_026214975.1. Classification (NCBI taxonomy): domain Eukaryota; kingdom Viridiplantae; phylum Streptophyta; class Magnoliopsida; order Gentianales; family Gentianaceae; genus Gentiana; species Gentiana macrophylla. Next base: position 81,397,360 of record CM047814.1, read on the forward strand.
GAATCATTTTCACGTTGGCAATATTCTGGGATGAGTGAGAAGTGTGTGTCTTACAGATATGGAAGCGGGAAGTAGAAAGACAATCCCCTTACTTGTTAATCCTAGAAACTGATCGATCCCGGGAGTTCGTATTGGTTATGAACTAATTGATCACTAGTGGGTTAATGGTAAATAAGGATAAGATGTAATGAAGAAGGTTTACGGAAATATTCCCACTTCATTACAGATAGTCTATAGAGGGTTAGTCTGTATGTAATGATTATATCAATGGACACTTATCGACTCGACGTTTTGAGAATAAATTATATCTATAATCGATAGAGTTGAAATTCGGATTTATGGTGGCGTAATTCTGAAATTAGTGAGTTGAGTAGGAATATTCTGTACGATGAATATTTTATTCAATTTATTATAATACTACGGTTATGAGTCCATGATCCCGGGTTGCCTCCTAACACGCGAGTGTTTTCTCGTTTTATGGAACCTCGAAAATTAAATTAAATAGCATTCAATATTATTTATTTTTTAAATAATATGTAAAATAGAAAAGACATTTTCTATTAAAATAATGACTATTGTGGCGTCATTTTGTGATAAATTAGGAAAAGAAATTTTCCTAGATTATGTCACATGTGTAATTAGTTAATTATTTATTTATTAGATAATTAATGGAAAAGAGATATGAGATTGATTTATTGGAAATTATCTCTTATCTTTTGGTAAATAACTTTTCCTGGTGGGAATATGTAATTGTGTTGTGAAAAGGATGACTCTCTCTTTACTAGTTATTTTCCTATATAAAGAGAGTTCCTCCCAACAAAATGACACATGAAAATTGCGCCACTTATCACCAAATAGAAGAGAAAAATTAGTTTCTTGTTCTAGTCATTAAGAAGAGAAAAACTAGGGTTTTTCTTGGGCATATTCGAGGAGGTTCTACGGCGAGGATCGACATCCACGTCGTCGCTAGGAGAAACAATCCGGAAGACTGCGGCTTGTCCCTTTAGTCGATTACTTCTCCCTCTCCTTTTGGTAAATCTTAAACCTTCTAATAGTTATATTAATTATTTATGTGGATCGTGTCGTGATAAAATCGCATGCGAATTTATTCGTAAACTTCATTGTGCATGATCGAGTGTCTCGATCGGTCCTGAGAATCAGATCTAACGATCCAATTATAGATCGGATCCGGATTCGGGTTTCGGTATATAAGCATGTGGTATCGGAGAAAGGTTAAAGCGATTTTGCGATCTTGATTGCATAATTAATTAATAAGGAGTGGAATTGAATAAATATTTCATCTTTTATATGTTTATTAAATAGATGTGTGGTTGAATATTTTGGTTGTTTGCATGGATTAGGGTTGAGATTGTTTACAATTAGATCTAGTGTGGCAAAATTTTATGAGTATAGGAAATTATGTATTTTATTTTGTTGTAATTTAATTTGCTAATAGCTAGAGAAATTTTATAAGCAGTGGCCGAGTTGTTTTTTTTACGCTGAAGATGGTCCCTGATTTGCATAAATGCTGAATCTCAATTCGCATGCGGATGTCAGCATGACATCAGCGTAAAAAAAAAATACCGCAACAAGCAAGTTTCGAAAGGGTGACCTGCAAGTTGGAAGAACATGGTTGTACCAACTCGACTGGAGAAATTTTGATAAAGAAATGGAGCAGAAACTTCATATACCAAGCGGCGGCTGATGTGCATTAAAAAAATTAGAAAATCCTTTAAAAGTAGGGTTTATCTATTTAATTATTTTAGGTTTATAGATTAAATACGTGGGTATCAAAATCCATGTCAGTGGTTTATTTTTCGCATTTATTTTCTCTTGTGATTATTTATGTGATATAACCATGTCATGCATCATATTTATGAATTCCACTCCAAGCATATGCATACATGTAGAAAATTAATATTGACATTAATTAGACATGTATGAACACGATAATTAATTTAGATTAAAAATAAATTAAATAAATTAAAGGAAACAGAATTTTATCGGGATATAAAATTCACATGATAAACTTAATTTGGGATTATTAATCCTTCGGGGTTTTATTTACGTAGTGACTACATAAATTAGAATTTTGATAATCAAAATTGGAGAATCATGAAAAGATAGGACACTAACTAGACAGTATTTGGAACCGATAAGTTGGTGATTGCTTTTCATGATTTATTGTTTTTCGATTATTGGAAAAATTCTGAGATCCTAAATTTTTATCATGACAAGATTAGGACTTTAAAATTCTTTAGTGAATTTTAATTGTGTAGTGTCTACACAAGTATTTTCTGTCGAAAAAAATTGGAAAATCATGAATATAGTGTCGCTAGTTAGACGGTATTTGAAACCGATAAACTAGTGGGAGCTTTAAATTTTGTGATTTATTGTTTTTCGAATTATTGAAAAATCATAAGTCCTAATATATTAGGATTATAAAATTTTTGGTGAATTTTAATTGTGTAGCGTCTACACAAAGAATTTATAAATCCATAAAATTGGAAAATCGTGAATATAGTGACATTAGTTAGACGGTATTTGGAACCGATAAACTAGTGGGAGGATTAAATTAAATATTTATGATCTATTGTTTTTGCATTGTTAAATTCTAAAATCCTAATGAGACTACGTACCAAATTTTCAAAATAACGAGTGGGAGCGGGGAAGGTGACAACCAACCCCTCGGCCTCTACTGTTGACACAAGCACGTGAGAGAAGGTGACGCCTCTAGCCGCTTTGATTACGGCCCCCTGCGGATGGCCTTCACCCCTATCAAAATTCAAGGCTTGGTCTCCGAAAGGATAGGATTTTGGGTACTGTCGAGTCATCGACCGACCACTGCGTGGCATACTCGGGGCGTACTTTGAGATCTGAAATGGTAGGTCACACTCAAAAGGATATTTTTGGAAATATCTTGGCTGAAAAAGGAAGGTAATCAACAATTGAATAGAGATGTTTGATTCTTAATGGTTTGATTGTTGAGAGAGATTGTCTCAATTTAACTATCATTGTGTTGATACCGACCCTGTGGCGGCAACATGATGTGAGGTTAAATCCTTGGTATGGTAGGATAAATTGCATGCATGACATCACGTTTATAATTCCTAAAATTATTATTTGTTGTGGTGTATGGTTTGATTTATATTTCTGTCATAATTTATTTTCGCAACTACATATCATTTCAAGGTATCTAAACTGCTAAAGACGATAAATTGACTAATGATGACTTCGTAAAAGTGGGAAATTAACAAGAACGTTGAACTCATTAATCGAGAATGCAAATTAATTTTTCGGAAGAGGATGTTCCTCTTGAGCATACAAACTTAAGTGATAAGAAAGTCACTGCTATCACTTGTGTTGAACGAGAGACAAAACAAAATTAGTTCAAAAGATGACGAGAATGATTTGGCATCAATCTCACTGGACATCCCACAGTTCACGAGTAGTGTCTACTCAAATGAACTGCGAGTTCACGGCCATTTCCTTTCAAGAAAGCCAAAGAATGGGAAGGTAAATGTCTACAAGTATAAGTCGTCAAAACTAAATAAGTTAAAGGCTAAATCAAAATATAATCATCGAAAGTAAAGGATAAGAAAAGTGATTTCGGATCACTAACCTATGAATTCTTATAGACTTTCTTAACCGAGTAATTTGACTCAGAAGCTAAAGTTCTTTTGTTAGAACAAGGTAGCTGGGCATTCATGATAAAGACTAGACAACGGGCAGTTATTTCAGCTAAGATAGTGAGAGTGATATAAGGAAATAAATTTCGGATTTTAATCCTTGAATTTCAAAGAAATATAATTTCTATTTTCAGATTCGTTGGAACAAATGGATTCACTTTCACATCGATAATATAGTTTCCTTAAAGAAAGTGAATATGACATTTATATACGATTCTGAGACTCGGACTTTTGCCTGATAAAGTCAGAACCACTAAGTAATGCTGAAAAAGTATATGTAACACATCATAAACTATTAAGACAAATGGTTTCCGTATTAAGATAAACGACTCCTTAGCATTTATTAATTAGTGCATATATCCGAAAGATAAGATCTGAAGACTGGCTAAGGGTGATTCCTATCTCCCAGTCTAAGAACACTATCTCAAAGGAAAAATGACTAAGCATCCTTTCAATTAGGAAAAGGTAATAGAGCTAAAGAAGTATCATAGCTTGCTCATATTGACCTTTAGGGTCTTATGAAGATACGAGCTAGTTGGAGCTTTTCAGTAGTGGCCTTTTTTGTCTAATGAATACTCAAAACTCCGATTAGTTTATCTAAATATTTGGATGAATCTCTGATATTACCAGAGAAACGAGTATTCCACGCTCAAATATATGCTATAGCACAGTTTTGGCACTGATGCTCGGCCTACCTCCGTGTGAAACGATTTCACTGAAAGGATAAACCATGGATTACCTTATATTTTTATTGATATGATACAATACACTGCTTAACTCGATTAAGATATTGGTTGCAAAATAACGGTTTACATTATTATGTAATACCGAGAAGTCTACCTAGAAGATGCTTATGAATTTATGGATAAAGAATGAAGTGCATTTACTCTACTTCCGCAAATAGAGGCATTTAGCACTAGTGCTTGAAGGTAGGACTGGAGATTTTACATACACGTTCAGATGGCGACTGTTCGTGAAATATCTTAATGCAATGAGTAATGGTTGGTTATAAGATTATTAAGATCGGATAGTGACGGTTACACCGTTACATCCTTTCTAAAAGAATGTTTAGATAACAACCTTAGGACTTGAAGTACAATTACTCAAGGAGTTACTATCTGATTTAATCAGACCATATCCAACATTGGTTGTTGAGGATTACACTAATTAATGCTACTGAAATAGATCAGAATATCAATCCACCAAAATGCAGTGAGAGTATGGTCTAACCATTGACCCGCTGTGATTATGCAGTCTCTACAGTTTGCTTGGGTGATTGATCACCTCCTTCTGCAAGGACTGTATAGGATTCTGACACTAGGAGGTTGGTTTAAAGCCATAAACCTATAAATGGAGTTTTGGTTCTCCAGTTCTGTTAACAATCCTGTAGAACCACCTAAGTGTCTCAAGCCCAGTAGGAGTAATTGAATCTACGTGATGAGAATGAATGGAAAGTTTATCTTTCAAGGCAAAGCCAAGTGGTCTAGGGGTAATTCCCTGAGAAGTAAATAGTTTAAAAGGGGTGATGCCCTTAAACTTTCTCACCACTCAACCTTGCTTGACTCTATGAAAAGCGAGAAAGATTACCAGGGTGCTTGCCTCAAACTTTCTTGTGGAACAACGGAGCTTGAATTCATTCGAGAAAAAAGAAGGTTTTAGCTTAAATCCAATGGCAGATTGACCGCCTATGCCTATATCCATTGGTGGATTAAAGCAAACCTCTAGGTCATCAAAGGTCACATGTGGGTTCGACTCGAATATTGATAAGTCTTTTGTAGACTAGGATATCAATATTGGTAAAGTAGTGAGTATTAGTGTTAATGACAAAGATAACACTTTGCATGCTTGAGAAAAACATGAGTGTGCTATCTCAAGTCAGAAACTGACGAGCCAAGATTCTCTGAATCAGAGAAGTGGACTATATACTTAGAATTTGAATCGGTCGAATTCATGAGAACAAGTTGTTGGGAATATCCAATGCATCTTAATGGTTAAGATGATAATGCATTTTCATATGCAAAATTCAACGAGAGGTTTCCTAACCAACCCTCACGGAATAATTCTCTCGATCTTCGGATATAGAGAAAATGGGATATGTTCTCTTTTGGATAGAGAAAGTCATGTTATTAAAAGTCAATAACAGTCGAGTCTCAGATTCGAGCAATGGAGAGCAGCATAGTGAATCTTCAAGTACCTTCGGAGAACAAGGACTAATATGCGCCTATATTCGGTGCATACCGAGTATTGTTGACTATACGATTCGACTTACGGTCAGATTAAGGATGATCGTTAGTCGATCTCGGGCTCAATGTTAACTCATTGTGATAGAGCTACGATGCGGAGCAATCCAAAGAGCGCCAATTTGACTCATTAGTCGAATACATAGCGACTTTCGGAGCAAACTAAAGAGGCAGTGTGGCTTGAGCAGTTCTTTGTTGGATCGGGAAGTGATTCCAGGTCTCGTAAGTCGATATCACTTTGCTGTGAAAACAGTGGAGTGGTAGCTTATGCAAAGGATCTTCGCAATCACAAGAGGTCAAAAGAATGTTGAAAGTAAATACCGCTTTGATCGTACAGCATCGCGTCTTTGAGGCGACATTTCGGTCCTAAAAGATCGCCTCAAGCCGACAACTTACCAAGTTGCGTGACATCTAGTGTCACTGATAAGCGCTTGGCAGGAATGAAATTGAGAGATATGTCTCATATGCTTTAGATCAAGTGGGAGAATGTTGTGGATAGATATAAGGGTGTGGTGCTCTAAACACAATCATTGCTTGTCTTTACGGGCAAGTGGGAGATTGTTAGATATAGTATGCCTGAAAGACAATTGTTGCTTGTCCTTACGGGCAAGTGGGAGATTGTTGGAAGTAGCGCCCGAAAGACAATTTATAATTAATAAATGACAGATTTATTTTCATCTTATTACTTGATTCATGCTTGTAAGTAATACACTACTGAAAACCCTAAGTCGTATCAAATGTAGCCATATAACTTAGTGTGTGTCACACGCGAGAATTAAGTTTATGGTGATACACTTGAATTGTTAGTCCGTGGTGAACTTAATCAAAGTATGGGGTCTATTGATTAAACCACCATTAATGCGTCCAAAACACTTTATGGTGTGACCGTCTTATCCGGACTGTAGATATTGATTATCGAAGTGGGGCATTTATATATGATGTAGTCATATAGACTGGACCGATTTATCTGCATTTCTCATATAATCCCGTGATTGAGATATCTTATTAAATCACAAGATGGTCATATATGGATTAACTTTAATCCTAAAGTGATTGCATACTCCTACTGGTTTCAGGATAGGGTTTGATGTGTTTGTTAAGGACTTCTAAGAGGCGCAGTCCGAATCACTTTCATGTTGGCACTATTCTTGGATGAGTGAGAAGTGTGTGTCTCACAGATATGAAATCCATTCCTTCCCGCGGGAAGTAGAAAAACAATCCCCTTATTTGTTAATCCTAGAAACTGATCGATCCCGGGAGTTCGTATTAGTTATGAACTAATTGATCACTAGTGGGTTAATGGTAAATAAGGATAAGATGTAATGAAGAAGGTTTACGGAAATATTCCCACTTCATTACGGATAGTCTGTGGAGGGTTAATCTGTATGTAATGATTATATCAATGGACACTTATAGACTCGACGTTTTGAGAATAAGTTATATCTATAATCGATAGAGTTCAGTTTTGGATTTATGGTGGCGTAATTCCGAAATTAATGAGTTGAGTAGGAATATTTTGTACGATGAATATTTTATGCAATTTATTGTAGCTTACTTATTTATAGTCTATGGTCCCTGGGTTGGCTCTAGCACACTAGTGTTTTCTTGTTTTATGGAACTCTAAAAATAAATTAAATAGTTGGCATATTTAATGAATATACGAATATTATTTATTTGGTAAATAATATGTAAAATAGAAAACAAATTTTCTATTAAAATAATGACTATTGTGGCGCCATTTTGTGATAAATTTGTAAAAGAAATTTTTCTATATTAAGTCACATGTGTAATTAGTTAATTATTTATTTGTTAGATAATTAATGGAAAAGAGATAATAGATTGATTTTTTGGGAATTATCTCTTATCAGTTGGCAAATATATTTTCTTTGTGGGAATAGGTAATTGTGGTGTAAAAAAAATAAATCTCTCTTTACTAGTTATTTTTCTATATAAAGAGAGTTCCTCCCAACACAATGACATATGAAAATTGCGCCACTTATCACTAAATAGAAGAAAAAAATTAGTTTCTTATTCTAGTCATTAAGAAGAGAAAAACTAGGGTTTTTCTTAGGCATATTCGAGGAGGTTCAACGGCGAGGATTGATCGCGTGTAAGTCGCTTAACACACACGAAATACTAGCAAGAGTACTAGGTCAATCGTAGTATAGCAAGAGGCGAGTCAAGGTCGATCACACAAAGTATCATTTAATAATGCTAAACACAACCACAATTCATAGGTCAACCGGATAGGGGTGGTCATTGACCAACATAAATGACAAGTAAATAAAAGAGATGCAAATAAACCAAACATCAATCATGTATCGAAAAGGCAATAGCCAAACTACTCATAACTAATCTCCCCTTAATCCTCATCTGATCCATATTTGTAATTAAGCTACGGGTGCAATTCCTAACCCTATCTACTCCGACAATGGCAGTAGACAATCTATACGCATGCTACTCTCCTTAATTGGTCCGTAATAGCCCATATGCATAAAGAACTAAAACTGCCGATATTGAGCGTTACCTCTGATGACGTGGTCAATCAGGTTATAAAATACTTGACCACCATAAACCAATACTAGCAAGAGGACTAGGCCCATCGTAGTATAGCTATAGTGAATCAAGGTCGATCCCACAGGGAACCAATTGTGGATCATCTTATATACAAACAATTAATTAAACATGTCAAGGACATAGAGGTGGTCTACGACCAACATAAGACAAGAAAAGTAAAGACACGACTCGACACAACGTAATTAACCTCCCCAATTATAGTCTTTATCGTTTGGACCTAGATAATTTATATAATAAATCAACTTATTAATCGTCAATCCGTTTGTATCTATTTTAGATTGGCTACGGAGTCATCCTCTTTAACTTGATGTAGCACCGGTAGTCACTAGATCACCGTGATATTGTTACGTGACTTCGCCTTTTAGTGTGCCTCCATCTCATATAACTCACACGCTACTTACGACTCACAGGATGCCGATATTGACCGTACACCTCGTCCCAAGCAACATTCCTATGGTTAGGCGTATTTCTAAACGATTACTCAAGCTCTCGTCCAACTAGCAATTACCAAGTTATAGTCTCATGCTAATCTACGACGTATGTATAATCAGTGCTAGCAATCCCCAAATATAAACCTACCTAGATAACATTGAACATCCAAGATCAATTCATAAGCCTACCTAAGAGTTTTATATTGGTATTTCCTTTTTACACATTTTAATTAAACTAAGCGAGTAACGTAGCCATAGCCATACCTATTGAGATAATAAATTCTATTAAGTTAACCTAACCATAAAGACGTGGCTATTTAACGGATAAAACAGGGCTCGGTCGACCGAATAGGTGGGCTCGGTCGACCGAGTGAACTCATTCGGTCACCCGAATCAATTTCGTCCCCAGATTACATCCCTGAACGTATCTCTCAGCGTTTCATCATACAGAACAGATTAAACAGTAATTCGTAAAGCAATTATATAAATTAACATAGATGCACGGTAATTAAACAACATAGATTCATACATAGACTCTAGGTAGAGGACGTAGGGTATGTGATCCTCATAGACAAGGCATCGCCACCTCCCTAACATCATAGCCTAGATCTACATCATCTAACTATGAACAATTAACTCAAACGATAAAACATAATTGGGGGGAGTTAATTACTTGAAAGAAAAGAAACAGAAAATAAAGGCTTACATATTGCAGCCCTTAAATCGCTGGGAACCTTCAATCTAATTATGCTACATTGTATCAAAATATCAAAGTAGAATTGTATGGTATTATTGAATGAATATGAATGAATTTACAATTTCTCAAGTCTTTGCTTATATAGGAGTTTCTGCGCGACTTAGGGAGGTTCTAGAAGATAGACTCGATAAAACCCTAAAAGTGACCGAAACCTGAGCCTCGGTCGACCGAGTGTGATGGCTCGGTCGACCGAACCTAAAATTTGCCCATTCTACACGCTTTTTCATCTGTCTTGCTCCCCATCGCGCGCTTGCATGTTGATCCGATTAATCTCTCATTTAATGCTCCGATTTCCTTCCTTCATTATCTTGAGATAATTGATTGAATGACATTAATCCTCTCGATTTGTTGTGATCTGCAAAATCAATAATTATCGCACAATAAATCGGCATTAAATAATAAAAACAACTAAATACCAAATATCATATTAATAATCACTTAACATTAAATAATAAATATAAACATGTGATTTAATATGAAATATATATTATTAATCTCGATTTAAGGTCAACGTTGATGACTTTCACGGGTATAATTTGACCGTCATCAACCTCATACCGCTAACCCACCTAGACAGCTGTCGCCACTGACCAGCACGTTCCTAGGGTCCATCAAGACTATGTCCTAATTAACACTTCACTTGCGGTCCTTCATGTTAATTTATGAATTGCGAAAACTAGATTGGTCAGACCTATTACTCGTTTTAATTAAACCTGTCGATGAACGTAGCTGTCACCGAACCACAGAATTAGGATTTACTAGGTATTCAGATCTAGCGATAACGACCGTCGCAGATCTGAAGAGCGCAACCCATAATTCTGCGTTTCTTATTAACGAATCGAATAAAGATTAAGGTTCGTTTAATTAATTCATAGATGATTAGATGCAAGCATGATCTAGATCTTACAAAAGAACAATCATGAATCGAAGAAAAGAAATAAAACATTGGAATAGATCTTACTCATGACGAAGAACATATCTACTCTTCTATTCTCTCTCCCTCCGGTGACTCAAGACGATCCATGAAGATCGTAAACCAAGCACAATTCAATAATGAAAGACTCATGAATTATTTGCAAGAAAGAAAAGAAGAAAATAAAAGAAGACTTTATTCCCAAAAGACTACATTGTCTCTAATTTATGAGTACCTAATAGAATGGATGATAGAATGGAAGATGAATACAAAATTCGTAGCTCTAATGGATTTATATAGGTGTATAAACCGACTTAGGGGTAAACCCAATGCTTGGAGGACAAGAAAAAGCGTTTCTGGAAGATTCTGGGCCTCGGTAAGTCGGCGGTACCTCCCGGGTTACCGAGGGTATGTTCGTCTTTTTCCTGCTGCCGACTTAACTTGGAATACCCTAGGCCCAGCTTCGGTATTTGGACCATAACTTGGCCTACGTAACTCCGATTTGGGTGATTCAAAATGTGTTGGAATCCTTGTTTCAGGACCTAAAACGGTCATGAAGAAGTCCAAGCCCATTTCGGCTTGTAAAAATTCAGAAACATCGTTGAAAGATCACCAATCAGATTCTCAGGTCCAATATCCGCTCGAAACACTTCAACCTTCAGCTCGGTTCAGTTATCTATCGATTAAATCTCTCCTACAGCCCAAATGATGCTTCATACACTCATCCATCTGTCAATAAAACCATACCACACATAGTAGCTTCTATTTCTAGTACATAAGAACTTTATTACTTAAACACAACAAAACTATTACAAGACTCCAAATAAAAATAAAAAGACTCAAAACTTGAAATAATAATCAAATAATCATGTGAAGTAAAAAAAAACTCCCGCACATCCTTTGCTCAACGGCCTTAGGAACATGGCGATGAAAAAAAACCTTCTCATTTTTATTTGATCATCGAAAAAAAAAAAAAACTGATAAAAAAAAAGATTAACCATAAATTAATGGTTATGTCTAACAATTAAATAAATAGTCCCCGGCAACGGCGCCAAAAACTTGATCGCGTGTAAGTCGCTTAACACACACGAAATACTAGCAAGAGTACTAGGTCAATCGTAGTTTAGCAAGGGCGAGTCAAGGTCGATCCCATAGAGACTATTCTTGAATGCTAAACACAACCACAATTCATAGGTCAACCGGATAGGGGTGGTAATTAACCAAAATAAATGACAAGTAAATAAAGAGATGCAAATAAACCAAACATCAATCATGTATCGAAAAGGCACTAACCAAACTACTCATAACTAATCTCCCCTTAATCCTCAGCTGATCCATATTTGTAATTAAGCTACGGGTGCAATTCCTAACCCAATCTACTCTGACAATGGCAGTAGACAATCTATACGCAAGCTACCCTCCTTAATTGGTCCGTAATAGCTCATACGCATAAAGAACTAGAACTGCCGATATTGAGCGTTACCTCATACCGCTAACCCGCCTAGACAACTGTCGACACTAACCAGCACGTTCCTAGGGTCCATCAAGACTATGTCCTAATTAACACTTCACTTGCGGTCCTTCATGTTAATTTACGAATTACGAATACTAGATTGGCCAGACCTATTACTCGTTTTAATTAAACCTGTCGATCAACGTAGCTGTCGCCGAACCACAGAATTAGGATTTACTAGGTATTCAGATCTAGCGATAAAGACCGTTGCACATCTGAAGAGCGCAACCCATAATTCAGCGTTTCCTATTAACGAATCGAATAAAGATTAAGGTTCGTTTAATTAATTCATAGATGATTAGATGCAAGAATGATCTAGATCTAACATAAGAACAATCATGAATCTAAGAAAATAAATCAAACAATGGAATAGATCTTACCCATGACGAAGAACAGATCTACTCTTCTATTCTCTCTCCCTCCGGCGACTCAAGACGATCCATGAAGATCATAAACCAAGTACAATTCAATAATGAAAGACTCATGACTTATTTGCAAGAAAGAAAAGAAGAAAATAAAAGAAGAGTTTATTCCCAAAAGACTACAATGTATCTAATTTATGTGTAACTAATAGAATGGATGATAGAATGGAAGATGAATACAAAATTCACAGCTCTAATGGCTTTAAATAGGTGTATAAACCGACTTAGGGGTAAACCCAATGCTTGGAGGACAAGAAAAAGCGTTTCTGGAAGATTCTGGGCCTCGGTAAGTCGGCGGTACCTCCCGGTTACCGAGGGTATGTTCGCTTTTTTCCCTCGCCGCCGACTTAACTTGGAATACCCTAGGCCCACTTGGTATTTGGACCATAACTTGGCCTACGTAACTCCGATTTGGGTGATTCAAAGTGTGTTGGAATCCTTGTTTCAGGACCTACAACTTTCATGCGGAAGTCCAAGCCTAGTGCGTCTTGTAAAGATTCAGAAACTGCGTTGAAATATCAAAAATCAGATTCTCAGGTCCAATATCCGCTCGAAACACTTCAACCTTCAGCTCGGTTCAGTTATCTATCGATTAAATCTCTCCTTCAGCCCAAATGATGCTTCCTACACTCATCCATCTGTCAATAAAACCATACCACACATAGTAGCTTCTATTTCTAGCAAATAACGCATAAAATACACGGTTAATACGCAAAATACCAATTTCGTCACCCCGGATGTGGCTTAATGACATTTAGCTAATTAACTCATGATTTCATACATATTATCCCCATTGAGAACACAAATCCGTGGTAGATTGATCGTAAATAATGGTACCAATTTGACCGTCATCAAGGATCGACGTCCACCAGTCGTCGCTAGGAGATACAATCCTGAAGACTGCGGCTTCTCCCTTTAGTCGATTGCTTCTCCCACTCCTTCTGGTAAATCTTCAACCTTATTATAGTTATATTAATTATTTATGTGAATCATGTCGGGGTAAAATTGCATGCGAATTTATTCGTAGCTTCCGCTGTGCATGATCGAGTGTCTCGATCGGTGCTGAGAATCAGATCTAGTGATCCAATTATGGATCGGATCCGGATTTGGGTTTCTGTATATCCAGCAGTATCTTCGGCCTTGTCCTTCTTGGACTCCGACTTTTCTAACTCCCGCTTCAGCCGATTGGCTTCTTCTCCTTAACAGTGTTTGAATGCTATCTCCAGGCACTCTTCCATAGATGCAGGAAGCTTGCTGCTCAGCTTGGCGTACAGCCTCCCTTCCTGTAATCCTACCACAAAGGACGCGATCCGAACATGATCATCGGCATCTCGCACCTGCAATGACTCCTCATTGAACCGCTTAAGGTATTGCAGCGCGGTTTCATCTTTCTTCTTTTAAGAGAAAACAGGTGAGTAGCATTCTTCTGAAATGGCTTCTCCATGATAAAAACGTTGAGGAACATCTTCCCTAGGGTAGCAAAGATGTAAATTTTCCTGGGCGGTATCTTCTTAAACCATTCTCTTGCTCGGCCAGTGAGTAGTGCTGGAAATGCCTTGCACTTCATTTCTTCCGGGGCACAGTCGAGATTCATATGCGTAAGGTACTGGAACAAGTGATCCTGAGGGTCTTTGGTTCCATCATAGGGTTCCAACTTTGGGATCTTAAACCTCGTTGGTCGGCGATAGTTATCAATCTGCTCTGAAAAAGGAGATGCGAGGGCCAGAAGCACAGATCTCCTTCGAGCTGCCTCCATCACCTGAGGCACGACCAACTGCTTCCTCAAATTTGATGAGGTTGACGGATCATCTCTCTTGGCTCTTTTATGCCTAGGAGTAGAAGGATTTTGCTACCAAGTCCCATCATTGGGGTCATCCTCCTCTCTTGTTCTTGTGAATTGTCCCCGAGCGGATCTCCGCCTGCTTGCCGATCCCGATCCCGTGAGTTTTCCTCAAGAGGTCCTCTTCCTCCGTAACTTCCAAGTCTTCATCCTCTTCATCCTCTTACTCAAACACTGTTTTGAGGACAACCTCTTTTGTTGTGTCATCTAGAGCCGTGAGTTGATCGACCAATACCGGTGGGTTGTGTCCAGAGAGACTTCTTCCTGCTGCTTGTTCTGGTTGATGTAAGCATCTGATTCCGTCGCATGATTGGCGTTGCTGCCATTGGCGGCTTGTTTTTTTGTGGTCACTATATTGTCTCTGAAGCTTTCCTGAGATTATCAAACAAAGAGGCCCTCCTTCTAGCGCCAATTGACGATCAAAAAACTCGTCTACTCAAACTTTAGGGCTTTTTCTCTTAACGATAACCTAAGGATGCTCCATATATATAGAAAATAATAAGAAGATGGGGTGTTTTTAGGATGATTTAGACTGCACTTGATGGTGATCAAGCTGATTACGTATCCAATGACGGGATTGGAATCAAGTCTCCGTAGTTCCTTAGGGATCGTTTATATAGAGGGGCTTGTGCCCTGGGGTTGACGTGTAGCGTGTTTGTGATGGACACTGATTGGCGTGCTCCCTAAGGAAATGGATTATGATTAATTAATCTCATTGATTCTAGGAGGTAATTGTGATATTCAAATATTCATATTAGGTGATAAACATTGGAGCCTTTATTACTCGGGATTCCTTCCATACTTATCTGATTTAGAGTATGTGCAAGGAGCTTGTCCCGAAGCGGACATCATCCGACCTTACAAGTCGGATGTGAGTAAGCTGGTACACAAGTGTTAGTTGACTTATGGAGGTCGGGAGAGTATGTATGCCTATATTACTTGGAGGTCGGCCCTGAGTAGTGACCTACCCAAAGAGATTGAGGAGAATAGCCTAACTACTTTGGCTCGGCTGCCGGGCGATCTGACCTTCTAGACATCCTTTCTCTTTATACTTAAGGTTGGGCCACTAAAATGGGTATCACGTGGGTATGTTCAATTCTTGGCATCGTCATAAGACCCCCAGATCCAGCCGTGCTTCGTGAGGTCGGGTCGAATTTGTTTAAATGCGGCGTCCTGACTTGGGTATCTAACTTATAGGCTTTAGATTTGAATGGCCAGGTGGCAGAGCTAACTGTGACGTTTTATAGCTATTCCGGGAATCGAGGCATCATTGCCCACTAACACTAACTAAGGTCATTTTTCGAGGTAAGTGGGGGGTTATAACCCATCAGATCAATCGTTTCATAACAACGCCATCTATTAAACCTGAAGATTTAGAGCCGGTTGCCAATTGCCATTCTTCATCTTTCAATCTTTATTTTTTCAAGTAAGAGCTTTTCCCTTCGCATTTTTGCTTAGTAGTTTAATTTCCCTTTAGGTACAAAACTTACTTCGCCAGAACCCTAAGTCCGACGTTGTGGAAATGGCTATTGCTGATAGTAGGGACGTTGGGTGATGGATTCTCGGTGAATCCCACTCTGCGGAAGCATAAAGAATAAAAAAAATCCCGAAACCTCGTGATTTAGGTGTTGGTGTTTGAACTGGTTTTTGAAAACTCGAAGTCAATACGGGTCATACAATCTTATATCTAGGATTGAGGACATGGATGAGCAAAGTCGATAGCCATCTTTGCGGCAGTGGCAGGCGGCGACTCTTATGATGTTTCGCAATCCTATGAATCGACTCGGTCTTTTCCTCGTAACTCACATGTTCGCTGCAGCGAAAGATGTTGTCAACTTTGGCCATCTTGTTGTGGGCGGTGTCAACTTTTCTACTACACGCATATCAAGTTAATGTTGTCCAAAATCAAGGACAATGATACCCGATCATATGCCGCCTATGTGACAATTTGGGACATATCGCTTGCTCGTTTACATCCCAATAGTGGATGAGAACGCTTCTTTGGCCAGGATAATCGAAAATTTAACAATCGGTTTTACAGCCACAAGTAATTTTCGTGATCGTGGTTTCAATTTTGAAATCCAAATTTCTATCAAAACCGAACTTGATTAGGACCAAAATATCAATTTCTCCAATCAAAGTTGGTCTCGACCAATCTTTTCCACAAAACTTTTACAAATCTCAAGGCCCTCTCAATCGGACAATCTTGAAGCTAGAATAGAATCCTATCGTAAGGAGAACAATGAGAATTTCCAACTCCTTCGTGGTATGCTTGCGAATCTTGAGAGGCGAGATGGAGCAATGGGCTCGGGCCGAGTTGAATCAAGACCAATGCACCGACTCTAGATCCCACACTTCCTTATGATAGAGAAGAGGCCGCTATGAATTTCGGATCCGACATTCAACTTAGTGAAGTAGAAGTGTCAAGCCTTCCTCCTACTTGGTGTAACGATGAAGACGGTTGTCTTA
This sequence comes from Gentiana macrophylla, assembly GCA_026214975.1. NCBI lineage: Eukaryota > Viridiplantae > Streptophyta > Magnoliopsida > Gentianales > Gentianaceae > Gentiana > Gentiana macrophylla. The sequence goes on from CM047814.1 coordinate 81,414,211, forward strand.
CGAAAGATCCGACATTAGAGATGTTTGAAGATGTTCACCACCAAGAAGGTAAAGAAATACACCCGATGTTGGAGAACATAGAGGACACGGTGCCTAAATTAGAGATAAGTCACCCGGAGGAAGTCACATACGAGGAGCCGTTGAAGCCAAAGAGTGTTGAGGTGGTTGTGGATAAGCAAGTGAGCGAAGCAGAAGTGATCTTCCCACTTGATTACTATATTTTGGACTGGGATGTGGAAGCACCTAATCCGGTTCTTATTTTCTTGGGAAGATACTTCACCAAAGTGCCTAGAGCCAAGGCACGACGGAGTCTATATAGAGATGAGATGGATGGCTCGTATTCTGAATATTCGTTGAAGAATCATGCAAGAAAAACTTATCCATTTGATAATGGATAGTAAGGTACGTGTGCTTTTATTGTCGAGCCAACGACGTTAACCAAAAGCGCTACCGAGGCAAAGCGACCGATAATAATAATAATAATAATAATTTGGATACGACTAGTCTTAATGAAATGTAGAATTTGTGATAGAAGTTGCACACATAACACAACCAAGTATCAGGATGAATGTTTGAATGTCTTTTAAAGGGAACGATTAGGTGGTTATCCGAAAATCCCGAGGGAGTACACAGAAAACGTTCAAATACATCATCTCTTAGACTTAGGTTGTTGAACCCTTGAGGATCTGGGTATAAAAGACTCAATACTCTTTCATACATTTCATTTTATGATCTAGTCTGTTTCCCGCCTTAATAAAACTGTGTGTAATAAAAATGAATTTAGACTTGATTATGATATATGCTCATGTGATACTCTCTATGATACGTATATGCTTAGATGTCCTATGTTTTCCCTGTATGGTGATTTTTCCATCTCGAGCGATTATTTCTGTGCTTGTATCAAACTTTTACATGCGATATGTTATATTCCCCGTGTCCCCGAGATATTTCCGTGTTTGTCAAGTGTGCGGGATATTTGTGATAGCATTTGTGCGCATTCGCATTTAATTCGAGTTTTCGGTGGATGGTCCACGATCACTTGCTTTCATCGAGCATTTACGAGCCGATTCTAGGCCACTTCAGAATTGCCACTTTCGAACTACAATCGGCTAAGTGTTCTTTTTCTTTTAATTCGCACAACCCGAGGGCACGTTGTGATTTAAGTGTGGGGGAGGGATTGGTTTATGTGTATCTACCATTTGCTTAAATTATTTTAAATTCTATGCTAAGGGCTAAATTTTTCAAATTTTTGTTTAGTCCCGAGTAAGCAATGCATATCTTTGTTCGGTTTTTTTTTAGTCATTGATGCTTTATACCGTATGTTTAGTAGGTTAGTTGTTTCACCCGATATTATATTTTTCACAAGCCATAGTGAATGATGAGCTAGAATATAAAGCTATACCCCTTTTGATTAGTGATTTTTGATTATCTTATAAGTCATGTGCTTAGTGCTAACGTACGTATCGTGAGAATTATGATAGTTTGTGTTTAGATCCAAAGTATGTTATACTGTGAATATCTTAGGTTTGAATGTGATAAGTAAAGCGTAACTATTGTAATTAAAAAAAAGTTGAGTTAAATGGAATTAATTGTGTGTGTCGGAAGCTGGTCGATGATTTGAGTGCGGTAGGTCATATCTCGAATGTCCTATACCACTATGATGACCAAAATCTCACGACGATCGTAAGAAGTCGCCTTATGATTTGAGTAAGGTAGGGTATATCTCGAATATCCTATTCTGCTATGACGGGCAATAGCTCAATCTGATGTGCGTTTAAATGAGAAAGTTAGTTAAATCAACTTACATAAGAAAGTGGTATGAATTGAGTGAAAGACTTAGTTATCGTGATACCTTATCCCCAAAAGATAAACCGATGAGATATGTTGTAGGGATTATCCTCTGAGTATATCAGAAAGGCCCTAGATATATTCTATCATTCTTTTCGGGATATGTCACGTTTTGTAGGGTACATCTTATAAGTATCATTTATTACTAGCTTGAAGGGGGGTATTAGCTAGTTTGCTTTGAATTTTTCAAGTTTGGACTTAGTGGAAGTTTTCTATGGCTATGCACACACACCAAGGTGAACCTCTGATTTATTAATATATGTTATATTTGCTGAGGTGTCTATCTTTTCTCGAGCCTTGATTCTTGTTTTGTTTTGCTCGGGACGAGCAAAAGATAAGTGTGGGGGAGTTGTTAAGGGTGATTTTATACGATTTCTAATGATATATTTTATAATGATTTCCACCACATTTATATAATTTGCATAGAAAATGAGCGTTTAATCGGTTTATTGAGCAAGTGGGGTTTTAAATGATTTATTTGCAAAGTTGGTTGAATTATGTGTTTTTATTGTTGATTTCTTATCTTTATGAATGTGATTACACTTTGCAATGTTTTGATGTCTTGTAGATACATATTTTCGATCTAAAAGATGATTAAAAGAAGATAAAGTTCAGATTTTGAGCATTGTTATATCATTTCAAGTCATTAATTCCTTAGATTTATCTAAATGTAAAAGTAGTAGGTATTATATAAAATATTATGTTTTTACTAGTTTTTTTTGTACCGGTTTAGTAGCCGGAGTGTCATGTAGAATTTACGTTTAGTATTTATCTATGATTATCTATCAAAAACCTATAAAAAAATATATCAGTATAAAAATATATCCACAGTACAAATATTGTACTGTTAAAAATTTTGTTTTCAGATTTACTCGTGGTTCATTTCTTTGTGTTCAGGTAAAAAAGATAAGAATTACTGTGGAGACGGAACTAAAGACTGAATCACGAGACGAGAGTTTTGCCTGACTGAAGCAAGAAAAATCTAAGAGGGGACAAAGAGAATATTTTGGAGACAAAGAGAATATTTGATGAAGAAGGCACGTTTTGGAGTCCTAAAATATGGATTTTGAAGGATGGAAGAATATGCCACAAGCTTACAAGATCAACGGATCATTTTTCCAACGCACTTCTACCGTAACCTATTTTCGATGGAAATTTTACCCGACTTAGAGGCATTTTCAGGGGACAAAGTCTTGATGAAAGTTGTAGATATTCAAACGAGCTATCCAACGCATTTTGAATCACGTCAATCGGAGGTCTACAACTCAAGTTATGATTTTTTTTCCGAACAGCGGAAAAAATGGACGAACCGGAGATATTATTTTGCACTCCCTAGCCTCCCCAACAAACTCATCATTACTCCCAAGCCTACATAACAACCTCCTAGCCTCCCCCAAATACTACCTCCCTTATACCTTCTCCCGAAATACCACCTCCTTCATACAATCTCTCCCTATATAAGCTCCTCCATTTCCATCCATCTTCCTTGCCCCTTTTTGGCCATTCTTGGCCGTCCCTTTCTCCTCTTCCATGCCCCTCCTTGGCCACTCTTCTTGGCCGCCCCTCTCTCCCTTGATTTCTCCACTCTTTTTCACTTTTCCTTGATGAAGACTTGAAGATGTGTGTATGTATATATACATATATGTCTATGTACATCTATATGTAAGCATATATGCAAGCTTCTTTCTTCTTTCTTTTTAGTTTTGGGCCCATATATGTATGCATATGTCTATGTATGTATATGTATATGCTTGTATGTATAAATAAAGTTGTAATAAAACGATGATGAGAAGCTAAAGCACGTTGGAACGAGCCTTGTGAAGCCGATTCTTAGCAACATCTCGATTTCGAATTTGGATTATCTTGTGAGTTTTAATAAAAGTTGTATCTTTCCTATGTTTTTATTGTTGTTATGCAATTTATATCGAGAGATGGTTGCTGTTTGATGTTTAACGTTTGACAAGAGTCGTTGTTAAACTAGATCACCATAGGAAAGTTTGGATCTTTAACCTATATATAACGAGAGTTGTTAGGTTGATATCTAGATTGCGAAATTGAAATAATTTCACACCTTTGTTATGAAACCGTTAATCTTTAAAATCGAAATAATAAGAGATTAATAGACGAATTTCTAAGATATTAGAAATTCATACCCACGATAGGTGAATCACAATTTTTGTTAAATCACCACAAGATAATCTGGAGTAGAAACTGAGGGTTGCTGGAGTCGGTGGATCAACGCTTGTTCGTTGTTAAATTACTTGAAAGAAAAATCGTTGTCTTTGCTTTTGCTTCGTCTTCATCATAGTAATCGTAGCAATTTTTATTGTCTTCTTAGTTTATAGATTAGAATTAACTTAGTTAGTTCGGTTCGTAATTATCTTTTCTGGCTTTGGATTGACAACCCTCTGTCCAGCTATTTGTTTTCGTTTTTAGTTTTTTATTTCTCGTGACACTTTTAGAAAAATTAAGAACTAGACCAACCTCGATTCCCTGTGGATCGACTCCGGTTTTTAATCGCTATACTACGATCCCTGCACTTGGGGTAAACCGGATTTATTTATTACTTGTTTGTTTTGCTTTGCTATAAAATCCGAGACAGAAGCCATCTATCCGGATCACGCCTGTGGAGGATCATGTCGTGGATGAGGTGGGTGCTTCTTCAACTGCTTCCCCTCAGGAGCAGGTCGACCCGAAAGATGCTGAGGAGGTGATGGAGAAAAGCCTATCGCTAGGGAAGAAGGGGCGGTGGAGGCCGATCCCACACGGGGTTGTCCCCAAAGAGAGAGCACGCCTAAGTCTTCCGAGGAGCTCGGAGGAAGCCGCTCCGAGCGAAGAACGGATCGCCAACATGTCGACGAAGAGTTGGCGATTATAGGTCAGTAAGATCGTGGAACCGTGAGCGACTTTTTCTTATTTTCTCTTTGTTTTAAAGCCGAGTTGTTGGGGTCCTAACGCTTGCTTTGCCTATTTATCTAGCGGGAAACGATTGGCCGAAAGTTTCAAAAGGTCGGGAAAAGCCTCTGCCGACTTAGCTGCCCAGAAGGTTAAGGTTGTCGAGCTGCAGCAAACTTGAGAGGAGCTCAAGGCGGCTGTCCATCTTAAGGCTACAGAAATGAAGTCCCTTCAATCTCAACTCCTAGCTCAAGAGGTTGAGCTAAAGTCCTTGGCGAGTGAACTTGCTGAGGAAAAGAAGGTGAAGGAGCAGGAGGTCGGCGACCTTCAGGCAAGGGTGGCCGACCTGGAAACCTCAGTCCTGGCTCGGTGTGCCGCGGCCATCCAAGAATATAAGGCTTCTGCGGATTTCGCCAAGTTATTGAAGGTGCTGCTAAACCCCGTCCTAAACCATGGGTATACCCAGGGAGAGGATGAGGTGAGGATTCGGTATCCTTCCCTGGTGCTGGACGACCTTGCCAAGAAGGTCTAATACAAACCGGGAATGGGTGCGGCATACACCGAACGTGTGCAGGATTTTAAGGCAGGGGTGGATATTGTGTCAAAGTATGTCATCCAACCAGCTGTTACCCAGCTCGGCTCCTCCATCCGAGCCTCAGAAGAGTCCGACACCAGACTCGTAAAGTTTTGTTTATTTCCTTGAAAATTTTTGTACTATGATTTTACTAAAAAAAGTTATTTTGTTTTTGTATTCCTGTATTTTTCTGAGCTTTGTTAAGCTTTGTTTTGTTTTTGTTATATTGTCGGAGGAGTATTGCCGAAGGGTGTGCCCCCAAGATGCCATTATTAGTCTCAACTTTTGGACGGCATACTTGTTTAGATTGTGTGTTGCTGAGCCTGACGTGAGGGTTCGGCCCGTGTAAACCTAAGTTAGTTAATGACTCTCGGTATGCAATTCTGAAATTTTCAGACCGCACATTTATGTAAGGCCAAACTCTATTCGTGAGTTCAGGTACTAAAAGTTCGAATTATCGCAAGATTAGCTTGAGTGCTATGTTAGTTTAGGACCTACTGGACTAAGTCTGACAGTCTTTAGCATAAAACGAGTTAGGTTAGACAAATAATAGAATGACAAGCAGGGCAAGATCGGCCTAACTTCTCATGTGGAGATTTAAGGACGAGCAGGGCCAGGCTAGTGCTGACTTCTCATTTAAAAGCGTGTTGAGCAGGGCCAAGTTAGTGCTGACTTCTCGTTTAAAAGTGCGGCGAGCAGGGCCAGGTCGGACTGACTTCTCGAGTGAAGTTTTAAGGACGAGCAGGGCCAGGCTAGTGCTGACTTCTCGTTTAAAAGCGTGGTGAGCAGGGCCAGGTCGAACAGACTTCTCGTTTGAAGTTTTAAGGAAAAGCAAGGCCATGCTAGTGCTGACTTCTCGTTTAAAAGCGCGGTGAGCAGGGCTAGGTCGGACTGACTTCTCGCGTGAAGTTTTAAACGAGGCCTTTATGTGCTGGATATACAGAAACCCGAATCCGGATCTGATCAATAATTGGATCGTCAAATCTGATTCCTAGCACAGATCTAGACACTCGATCTTGCACAGCGAAAGCTACGAATAAATTCGCATTCGATTTTACCATGATTTGATTCGCATAAACAATTAATATAACTATGAGAAGTTGAAGATTTACCTTATTTAAGAGGAATAGTAAATCGACATATGGAGAAGCCGCAGTCTTCCGGATTGTATCTCCTAGCTACGACTGGTGGACGTCGATCCTCGCCGTAGAACCTCCTCGAATATGCCCTTAATGACTAAGGCAAGAAACTAATTTTTCTTCCTTTATTTGTGAATGTGGCGCAAATTTAATGTGTGTTTTGTGCTAGGAGGAAATATCTTTATATAGGAAAATAACTAGCCAAGAGAGTTATCACTTTCACACCACAATTACATATTCCCACAAGGAAAAGATATTTGCCAAAAGATAAGAGATAATTCCCAAAAAATCAATCTCTTATTTTTTTTTTATTAATTATCCAATAAATAGATAATTAATTAATTACACAAGTGACATAATCTTGGAAAATTTCTTTTCCTAACTTTATCACATGAGGTGCCACTTTATATGTCATTATCTTAATAGAAAATGTATTTTCTATTTTACATATTATTTAGCAAATAAATAATATTGCATATTCATTAAATTGACCAACTATTTAATTTATTCTCGAGCTTCCATTAAACGAAAAAACACTCGCATGTTAGGAGTCAACCCGGGGACTATGGACATATAACCGGTAGCTACAATAAATTAAATAAAATATTCATCGAACAGAATATTTCTACTTAATTCATTAATTCCGGAATTACGCCACAATAAATCCGAAACTGAACTCTATCGATTATAGATATAAATTATTCTCAAAACGTCGAGTCGAGTCGATAAGTGTCCATTTATATAATCATTACATACATACTAACCTTCCATAGACTATCCGTAATGAAGCGAGATTATTTCCGTAAACCTTCTTCAATATATCTTATCCTTATTTACCATCAACCCACTAGTGATCAATTAGTTCATAACCAATACGAACTCCGCAGATCGATCAGTTTCAAGGATTAACAAATAAGGGGATTGTCTTTCTACTTCCCGCAGGAAGGAATGGATTCCATATATGTGAGACACACACTCCTCACTCATTCCAGAATAGTGCCAACGTGAAAGTGATTCGGACCGCGCCCTTAGCGATCCTTAACGAACACATCAAACCCTATCTTGAAACAAGTAGGAGTATGCAATCACTTCAGGATTAAGGTTAATCCATATATGATCATATTATGATTTAATAAGATTTCTCAATCACGGAATTATATGAGAAATACAGATTAAATCGGTCCAGTCCAATATGACTACATCATATATAAATGCCCCACTTAGATAACCAATATCGACGGTCCGGATAAGACGGCCACACTGTAATGTGTTCTGGGAGCATTAATGGTGGTTTAATCAATAGACCCCATACTTTGATTAAGTTCACCACGGACTAATAGTTCAAGTGTATCACCATAAACTTAATCCTCATGTGTGACACTCACTAAGTTATATGGTTACATATGATATGACTTGGGGTTTTCAAAGAAGTATTCTTATAAGCTCACGTAAAATAAGAAGATGAGAATAAATCTATCATTTATTATTTATAAAAAAAAATACATAAATTGTCTTTCGGGCGCTACTTCCAACATTATGGACTTATAAGGCAAGGAAGCAAGTAAACAACAAAAAGTAAAATTTATTCAATGAAGCAAAAACATCCAAAAGCGAAAATATCCAAGACAGATAGTAAAATGGACAAACGGAACTAAAGTGCGGAAAAGAGAAATAGTCTAGGAAAAGCAATAGACGATGAAAACTTGCCGAATCGATCAAAGCTAACACGATTCCTTTGTCCTTGATAGTGGCCTCATAGCAACTTCGGGCGACTTTGAGATCTCCTTTGATTTCAACCAAGGCACAGGTGATCGGAAATTTCAAACTGATGTGAGATGGGGAAATTATTGCCCGAAGATCGATCAGAGCAGGCCTTCCCAAGATTATATTGTACGCTGACAACGATTTGACCACGACGTAGTTGACCATTAGAGTCCTCCCAACTGATTCCTTCCCGAATGTTGTCACGAGCCGAACCATTCCCATGGGGTGAATAGGAGGACCAACAAATTCGAACAAAGGCACAGAAATGGGAGTCAACTCAGACTCATTAAGACCCATTTCCTGAAAGGCTGCAAAATACTGGACATTGATGGCGCTACCAAAGGTCGCCACGCACTTCTCCTTACTGCATTCTTGTTAACCACAACTTCAATGACCAAACCTCCGTTGTTCGGGACCAGGGTAAGTGGGTCCCTTTGCTCATAAGTTACTTCCTGAAAAGGGATTTGACCAAACCTCCCTTTCTACCAACGACCAAACCTCCCTTTCTACCATTGTTAGGAGAAAGGGAAATCAAATCTCAACCCTTCAAGATAATGAAGGAAAGTGGATCCATGATTTCTTCATTATCAAAGACATGGTCAAGAATTTTTTCAAAGGTCTTTTGAATACCAACATCTCTAGGTGCACCTTTAAGAGTATTAATGGTCATAATCTTAATGTGGACCAAAGGTCTCTCATTTCTAAGATCGTGATTATGTTGAGGTCTTTAGGTTGTGTCCTCTTTGAAACCTTTCAAAATCCTTAGTCCTGGTAGGTTTCAAGGTTGTTTCTTCCACACACAAAAAAACAAAAAAATTTGGGGTACTCTTGGGCCTAGAATCTATAAAGACTTATGTAATTGGTTACTGGTTCTTCTATTCCTACATATATAAAGTATATACCTTCTTGGCCCTTATCCTTGAAACTGACAATCCTTCCAAGGTTCAACAGATCAAGCCCATATCGCTTTGCAATGCGGATTACAAGATCTACACTAAAGTCCTTGCTATGAGACTTAAATCATGTACGTTTGACCTTATATACTCTGTTCAGTGTGGCTATTCCTAATAGGTTTGCTAAGGACAATATCCTTATTGCTCTGGAGATTCTGAAAGCAAGAAAAGATATTTTGTTATGAAAATTGATATCAAAAAAACGTATGATATACTTAATTGGAATCTACTCAAATTTATGTTTATTTTCTTTAACTTTCCTGATAAGTTTGAGAATATTATGAATTGTGTTACTTCCCCCACATTTTATATGTCATGGAATGGTGCACCCTTACCCCGTTTTCTCCTTTTAGACGATTAAGGCAAGATGACCCTTTATCTCCTTAACTTTCTGCTATCTACATTGAGTATTTGTCTATTGTTTCTTTTCTAGGGTTCTTCTAAGAATACATGGAAAGCTTTTCCTACCTCTAAGAATAGGCTTACGATTTCGCATCTAAAGTTTGTTGATGATATTTTGACGTTTTCTAAGCTAATGTTTGAGGTTTTAAACTTTTGATTAAAACCATTAAGACCAAAATCACCTTTTTCGTACTTGTTTTTATGCTTCTAGGATATGGGAAGTAAATGATGTTCTTAGATCTTTTAAAAATGATCAACTTAATTTTATGGAATGGTTTGCTTCTAATACTGATGATTCTAGGTGAAATTTTAAAATACAATCGTTGTATGAAGGTTTTACTAAGTGACATACATTACAACCACTCATTTCTAACCTCTCACACACGATAAAAGTGTATTATGTGAGAGAGTAAAAATGAGAGAGAGGCCTAATGATGTCACTGATATAACTCGCTACAACTGGCTGCACTATAAAAATCTCCAGTTCTGTGGCATCTCCAATCTAATTTGGATAGGGGCCCTAAAGATTCTCTTTCCAGCTTTGCTATGTGGCACATTAGGAAAGTTTTAAACTCCTTTGTTGATGTTGTGGAATCCGTTTTCTTTAGTGCTAATGAATTTATTAGAGTAAATTTGTCTGGCTTGCTTTCTTGCCCTCTCAAGAAAACTCGTTGGACCGCTTGTCAAACTCTCTTTGAAGGGCAGATTAAAGTGAAAAATGATACGACATGAGTGCGGATTACGCATACACCGCATGCGAAAAATACATGACAATACGACGTTACAACCATAATTCCAGACTGTTCGTCGGCTTTATTCCCCTTTAAAATCATGCAAGTATCATTCTGCGGTTCAAAACCACATTCTCGTTTTGCATGACCTCTATTAAACTCAGACATAGCTCAGGCAGCCAAATAAAATCAACACAAATATATCTTTCCAGAGTTGATAATTCTCTGTCTTAACGAGTTAAACAATATTACTTAAAATCAAATAAAAACAGCTTGAACATAAGATCCAATACAAAAATTTAACATTCCACTAGGAGAGAAACAGAACTGACAAGCATCCATAACTTTTGCAAACTTAAACTCAAAGTTTCACCAGGCAATACACAAAACCGATAATTAAGTATCAAAAAGCTATGAAATGGAGGACATTTAAGTTGATTAATGAAAATGAGACAAATTAACTTCATGATGATATTCATCCAAGCCCTTGACTCAAAATATTCTAACTGTCACAAAGCTCACTGATCTCCAGGTAAGGACTTGATGATATCCGAATCACCTGCACAATTGATCTCATTTAACTTGAAACAAAACTATAGTGGCCAACAAATATTAAGCACAACGAAGCAGAAACAATACCTGGATCAATGATGCTAAGGCAGGACACTCGATAGTACTTACCACACGCAGTTCCAAGATCAATGTTGTCTATAAGCACAACAAACAGGCGATCAGAAGAGTCGAAACAAGGTTCAAAAATGGCCTAAGAGGATGAAGGGGACCAAAAAAGAACAGTGCACGTTGTCCACAGGTACTACTCTCTTACACAAAATCTATAAAAATAAAACACCCGTTGACATCATGTGGTAATTGGGTACATACTTCTTAGTATTGACGGGTTAATTTAGACCCAAAACTGCATATATTCATCCAAGGCTACACACATATAGAAAAACACAAACTCCAAGAATCATGCATCTAAGAAAGCTGAGTAGAACATTTGAAAATTGCAAACAGAAAAGAACAAAATTTGGCTAATTGATAGGAGTTTAAGACAATATTCAACAAAATGGCAAAGGCTAAACAAGGAAAGGCATATGTATACACACACATATATACGTGTGTGTATGTGTGTTAATGATAAAATTATCAAGACTTTGTCACTCCGTAATGCAAGTGCTGTAAAATTACAATTAGCAATTCAACCTACGGTTCTTTTTGGGAAGATACAAGAACATTCCCACTAGGAGTCTTTATGGAAGATAGTTTGCAACAAAAGAAAAGTGCCTCGTTGTCCTATTCATACATGGATGCCAGGCAGATAAACACCAACGACATTGAAGCGACTGCAGATTGTGAATTAATTTTTTAATACAAGGTGTGTATCAAGTCTCCAACAGGAGGAATCAAATCATTCGTTTCTAGAGTGTTCGTTCTTAAGACACTTAGGTGCTACAATGGGATTATGTTCTGACAAGGTTAGTGGAGTCGAAATTCCACATCTCCATGCAGTACAAGGTGTTATTGGGTTTCTCAAATGTGATACTTACATGGAAACAATTTGTAGAATTCCCGTTCAGCACAAAAGCCAATCTGGTAAGTGAAATTGCAGATGATGCACTAATTGGAGATGATGAGGATTTTGAGGCGTATTTGACGAATTCCTAACTGAGTAGTGATAGTTACACAACAAATTGCACAGCACATTTTTGCACCATTGATTATGATGTGAGACCTATTGATTCCTATGGGTAATGATCAATGATGTAAAAGTGTGTTGTGACATTTTGTTGACTATTTTGTCGTGGAACAAAGAGTTTACTAACTCTTTCCAAACCAAATTGGAAGAGAGGAGTGTAATGTAGTATTCATGGATACTAAATAGCACAACAGCATTTGTGATGGTGAATTCAGCACTCGTACGTCATAGATTTATGCTACACTATTACCATTAAAAGTTGCTCAATTACAAAAACAAAAACAAAAAAGATTCATATCTAGAAGAGCATTAAGCAATGCCTTATTTAACAAACTCTCCTTCCCTCCTAGATCCCCTTGTTTTCAACAAGTTTTTTTTTTTTTTTGCCTTCCACCTATTTAGACACAGGTCACCTAGTCGTTTATAAGAAAAAATCGCTCACAAAGTTGAATTAATCAGCCAGACGCAAAACTATTTTACCCAACACAGAGAAAACTGTTATTTTATTCCTGTCTTTCTTCTTTCTTCATTTGCTCCTGACTTAATATAAAAGCTGCATTTTTTCATGATTTAAGGCGAGCAAGTATATCAATCATGCTTAGTTGTGATCAATGTAAAACACGATTATGTAAGCACACATATAATCATCAACAACAAACATTTTTTCCCAAAAAATGAGGAAATAGAAATAAATGCCCTAAAAGCAAATAGAACAAAAGCTAACACAGCACTTACTTCCATTGTAATGGTGCACTCCAACCTTAGCGAGCATGGCATAGTATTCAATTTCGGATTTCCTCAAAGGAGGGCAATTGTTCGAGATCAATATCAACTTCCCTGAAATTTCAACACCACCAATTTTACAAAAAAAATGAATTGCAATCAATCGATCTAACAAAATGAGGAATAATTACTAGTAAACCTTTTGAGTTCCTAAGGGTCTTGAGCACTGTCTTGTAACCAAGAGTGTACTTTCCACTCTTCATCACCAAAGCCAGTCTATTGTTGATGCTCTCATGTGTCTTCTTCTGCAAATTTTTCACATTCTCGATATGAATTTCAAACAAGTAAAAGAGTATTATAATACTTCGATAGACTCAAACGAACGGAGGCAACGCAGTGGACTTACGATCTTCTTTCCAGCGGAAGACATGGCGGATCAGGCGACGATGAACCGGCGTCTGGCGGCGGGGATGTCGAGTCCAGAGAGATAGGGTGACTTTCGCGTTAGGTGAATTGGCAAATGAGACACTAAATAAGGGTAGAGGGACTGATTAGGGTTTATGGCATGCTGAATAGGCCCAATTCGATTAAAGGCTTTCATTTTAAAACTGGGCTCTGCTATGGGTTAAACCTTGATGGCTAATCAGTGGGCTCTAACTCATAGCCCAATCATTGGTTTGGCAGAATTGATCTACTACTTCCCGGCAATGTGGTGTAATAATCCACTAAGAGATTCTTTCACTAGATTGATAAATAATAATAAAGAAGATTTATTAATGGCACTACATTCAATATATTCTAAGATCATATTTGTGTAAATTTTGACTTTTAGAGGTCGAAATGTGTTATTTCAACTCTCGAAAAGTCGAAATGTGTTATTTCGACATACTAAAAGTCGAATTTTACACAAGTATGGTGTCAAGATATCGCAGGTGTGGTCATTCACATCGCCTATAATAATAACACCTCAAAAAAATTTAATAATAAAAATAATAATAATAATATTTCTAGAGACTTCTAATTTTCCATGTATACTTAATTATATTACATTATTCTACTTGTTTATTCTATTCTTCATACTAATAGAAGAGGATCGCCTCCGCGTGAGTGAGGGAGTCGAAGACCAAAAAAATGAGTTAGTTATTCCAAACAATCTTCTTACGGCTAGATCCGAGATCTAACCAACAATCTCTGGATTTGATTTGTTTGAGTTGAACAATCCAAGATCTATCGTCTCTTGCAAATACCGGATATTTGTTGATTCCGTTCCAATGTTGTATTGTTGGAGTTGAGCTAAACCTGGCTAACAATTTCGCACATAAAGAGATATATGATCTAGTATTATCGGCTAGGTATATTAATGCACCAATTAAACTAAGGTATGATACTTCACGACTAAGGACATCTGTAAAAATCAAACACAAGGTATGATACTTCACGACTAAGGACTTCAGAAAATCAAACGCTTACCGCACAATATAAATGGGAAAAATAATATTCACATCGATTCGATCTCATTACCTCCTGGCCCGATACCATGTTAAGATCAAGTGCTTATCGTTGTACTAAACCAATTGGTGTTAGTAAAAATGTGCAACTATATTTCTTTAGGCATTCAAGAGTGTAGGAATCTTTCCCACACACCCCCCCAAAAATATGGGCAATCATCCCAACACTTGCATAATTTTTTATTCAAGAGTGTGAAATCTCTCCCAACACCCCCCTCAAGTGTGGCAATCTCTCTCAAATTTGCACATTTTTTTTAAATAATGTTACAACCATGATTCGATCCTTTAACATCTGGTTTTGATACCATGTTAAGATTAAGCATTTACCGTTGTACTAAAACCAATTGGTTGAAGTAAAGGTGCTACTATATTTCCTTATCACTTTAACACGCCCCCTTCAAGTGTGAGCCGATATCAAAGCTATGTCAACTAGGCACACAACTAGCCTGAGCCAACTAGGCTCACAAAGACCAACTAGGCCAGCCCAACACTTGCACAATATAAATGGGGGAAATAATGTTTACACCAGGGTTCGATCTCATGACCTCTGGCTCTGATACCATGTTACGATCAAACGCTTACCGTTGTAGTAAAATCAATGGGTGTTAGTAAAGGCGCTACTATATTTATTTATACATTCAAGAGTGTAAGAATCTCTCCCAACAACTTCTTTATTTATCGAGTGATCTAACGACCATTGGGTACTCAATGAATAAGATTTGTCCATATAGAATCATTCGGGATTTTCTCTGTATAATTTGATTGATTTAAAAGGATTCATCTTCTTGACGTTCAATTTGTAAACCAGGACAAAACTCGTTTGTCCAAAATCTTAACCTCAAATTTGTTTTTTAGATAATCAACTGCTTTTGAAATTTTTTCATGAGTTCCAACAGTATTTAAATCATCAACATATACATAGATTATTGCAAATTGTGATTCATATTTCACGATAGAAACACAGAGACAAATTAAATCGTTTTATAACCCTCTTTGATTAAGCTTCATTCATACGATTATATCACATTCATCCAGATTGCTTTAATCCATACAAGAATTATTGTGACATAAGTACTTGACAGAATAATTTTCACTATAATTTGACATTCTTCAGGTATTCTCATTCCTTTTATGATTTTTATATATACTATCAATCAGTATCAAATTTCACATATAGATAAATTGTAACAATATCCATAAAACGTATTTTAAATTTTAAAATAATAGTTTTTAAAATAAATGATTAATGGGTCTGCACCTAGGGCCGACTCTGTGTAGTAATGTGGATCAACCTTCATCGTTTGTGGCATTGTTTTAAAAATAGGTAGTCTTTTTATCCTTTCAATCACTTAGGATGTGATGTTATCGCAAGCATGTTAACGAAAAACTTGTTTGCTTCTCATTTAGTAAGTAGGATGGGTAATGCATCTTTGTTGCATTGTTTAGACATTTTTAGTCTTCTTGTAATTCCGGTCTCATTGTCCTTCTAGTCATTTGGGATTTGATTAGTGCTGTCCCTGAGTAATCAAAAACCTTATGTCATTTTTTTTTACATAGGACTTACACTCTTATGATAGAAAAATAAAAGCAATTACTATAAATATCATAAGAGAAAATATGTTTATGAGTAATAAAATTCAAGATCGGTAAAACAAAAAAATTTAATCGAATTTGAGTTAAATTGTTTTCCTTTTCACAGAATATGTTCTTATTAAAGTTCATTGCGCCGAAATTTAAGAACATAGCAATAGTAGTAGGTCCACTATACATTAATCTAGTCACTACACATTTTATGATTATTGATTATTTTAGATTATTATCAATCAAAGGGTCGTGTACACAATAACTATTTATAATACCGTTGTAATGATGACAGATGCTATATGACTCAATATGTACCATAAAACCAAGTAACTTAATTTTTTTTTGAAGAACAAGTAATAACTTAATTTAAATTAGACACATAATATATATACTACTATCTATATAAATTAAAGCCTTTAAAATTTACATTTTAAGGGAGACCCTAGGTTATGATCTTGGTGGCCTCCTCTGAGGGACGACTTAGATTCGATGTTATGATAAACAAGTCAACTAAGAGCTTGTTAGCTTCCCATTTTGTGTTGAGACAGATTGTCCACACTTGAGGGGGGTGTTGGGAGAGATTCTCACACTCTTGAATGTATAAGGAAATATAGTAGCGCATTTACTACCACCAATTTGTTTTAGTAGAATGATAAGCGTTTGATCTTAACATGGTATCGGAGCCAGATGTCACAAGCTTGAACCCTGGTGAACATCATTTTAAAAATTGTACAAGTGTTGAGATAGATTGCCCACACTTGAGGGTCTGTTGGGACAGATCGAGGCGGGGGGGTGTTGGGAGAGATTCTCACACTCTTGTATGTATAAGGAAATATAGTACGCCTTTAGTACTACGACCAATGGATTTTAGTAGAATGATAGGCGTTTGATCTTAAAATTTTGTAAGCAATAAAGGAATATATTCTTATCTTGCTATGTCCTCAAGTGTTGTTAATCGGGGTCTTTGATTTGTTTGTTTGTTTGTTTTTTTTTTTTTTTTTTTTTTTTTTTTTTTTTTTTTTTTCCGAGAAACGAAAGATTTTCATTACTAGCAATCAAAAACGATATGGGGAGTACAAGGATCTAGCAACCTCTTCATCACGTCCTAAGAGAGCGATCCAAGAGGAAAGACTCCGGTCCAAACGGCCGGAGTAACGGACTTTTAGCAAAAGAAGCAACATGATGGGAGATAATGTTAAGTTTTCTATTTACAAACACAAGCCTCACACCCAAAAAGAAAGTAGCAAAGAATGAATGTCCTTAATAATAGCATTAACCTCCGGGAAATTGAGATAGTGCCATTTACCATATTCGTAAGGACTGGCGGTCGAGTTTTCAAGAACAAATTATCCCAACCTTTGTCTCTAGCAGGTCAAAGTGACCATCGGACAACCTCGACTTTTCCAGATCTTAGCGGAGAATCAAGATGGTTGAAAGCCCTTCCCAAATCTCAACCAAGTTGTAATTTTTATCGTATATAAGCGGCTCCCCTCCCGCAGTTTTATGCAACTCCAAGCGACATCTGCTTGAATAAAGAAAGAGAATTGAGAGCGCTTGGTGGAAGGTTATTATTAACAATGTAATTTTTAGCATGAGTAAGGTAAGGATCGGAGAGTTAGCGGCACTAAAATCCCGATAATCTTTTCCAAAGAATGTAGGCTACGTTTTTGCATCGAAACATTTCTATTAAAAAGCCAATCATTTCTGGAAAGCGGATACCCCAAAACAAGAATATCGTATGCGTTCAATTTTGGATTTAAAGGTCTGCAAAATTTTTATCCTGAGAGATAGAGGTCCACCAAGAACATATACTAGCACTTTGGTTGAGGAAATGTGGCCAAGATAAAGAGCTGTGCGACCAGATGTCTCTGGCTCTGGGGCAAGTGAGGAAAATATGATCGATAGTTTCAGTTGGGTAACCACAAAAACAACAAGCAGGAGAGATACAACAATTTTTCATTCTTCTAGATAAGTGAGCTCGGCAAGGAAGAATACCACCAAGACATTTCGGAAGAAATGTTTAAGTTTGTTTGGGAGATTCGAGTCCAAAGGAGCTTCTGAATTTACCTTGACCATCGTAAAGAGGTAAAATTTGCGGCGAGGATTAGTGAAAGAGAGATCATTGAGTTTGTCAAAAAGGAAAGCATAAGCAGTTTTCAAAGAGAATTGACCATTCTTAGCAGGCTTCCAAAAGAGAGTGTCTGTAGAATTACAGATACTTATAGGGAGAGAAAGGATTTGGTGAGCATCCACCGGCCAATAAATCTTTTTGATCAAAGTTTCATCCCATTTGTTCTCTTTAATTAGATCTCTAACCCAGAAAATATTTGGGGAGTTAAGAGGAGGGGTTAAAGGCTTAAGATTAGGATTACCAGGTAACCAGTTATCCTCCCAGATTTTCACAGAGTCACCCTTTCCAATAGACCAGAAAATGGCTTCCTTAAAAAGAGGTAAGGTAGCTAGGATGCCTTTCCAAAAATAAGAGGAATTGGTTTTATTTGAGGCTTCTAGAAGAGAGCAGGTAGGAAAATATTTGGCCTTTAAAACTATAGAGATGAACAAATTGGGGTTGTTTAGAATCCTCCAAATTTGCCTGCATAGATAGGCCATATTGAGGGCTTCAAAATCCCTAAAACCAAGCCCACCAAGACCTTTCGGGAGACAGACCTTTTTCCAAGCTAGCCAGTGCAAGCCTTTTTTAGATTCAGTGTGATTTCCCCACCAGAAATTTTCCATAAGGGAGGTGATATCATTGCAGATTCCTTTAGGAATTTTCAAGACAGACATTGGATAAGAGGCAAGCATAGTGATGACGGACTTTAGGAGGACCTCTTTACCACCTTGGCTAAGGAAGTTATTTTTCCAGAAGATAATCTAGAGTGGATCTTGTCTTTTAAAAACCAAATATATCTCTTTTGATCTCCTAAAAGCAAAGGAGGCCAAGGTATTTAGTATGAGGGCCGAGAAATTCCTGGAATAATTCCAAGATTGAGTTTTTAAGTTCTTGAAAGAAGACCTTTACTAAAAAAGATGCCCGACTTTTGGATATTGACTTGTTGACCAGAACTGGATTGATAGACATCCAAGATATCACAAAGGTGTTTGGTTTGGGAAATATCAGCCTTGCACATTACCAAACTGTCATCTGCAAAGAAAAGGTGAGAGATAGAGGGGCAGGATCTAGCAAGTTTGATGCCTTGGATAAGACCGGAGCTTTCAGCTTTATGAAGTAGGAAACTTAGGGCCTCAAAACAAATTAATAAAATGTATGGGGAAAGAGGGTCACCCTGCCTGATGCCCCTAGAAGGCTTGATAAAACCAGTCCTGTAACCGTTAATGATAAAGGAGAAGGAGACAGTGGAGATACACTCAAAAATTCTGCTTATCCAAGCTTCACAGAAGCCCAATTTTTGCATGATAAACTTGAGAAAAGGCCATTCAATTCTGTCGAAATCCTTGGCCATGTCAAGTTTGAGAGCCATAAAGCCATTTTTCTTAGAATTGTCATGCAACATTAAATTCAGAATTTCATGGGCCAAGATGTAATTATCTGACATGTATCTGCCAGAAATGAAAGCTGATTGGTTGGGACTAATACAAGTGGGTAGGACCTTTTTGAGCCTATTAGCAAGAACTTTGGAGAGAATCCTATAGGAGACATTGCAGAGGCTAATAGGTCTATACTGGGTAACCTCAGAAGCATGAGCTATCTTAGGGACGAGGGAGATGCAAGTGTGATTTACTTCCTTAAGAATCTTTCCAGATACAAAGAAGCTTTGGACCATCATTAGTAAATCATGCTTGATGAGATGGTAAAAATGCTTGTAAAAGAGAGGAGTCATACCATCAGGACCTGGAGCAGAGTGAATTTTTAAGCTAAAGACTGCATTTCTGATTTCCCTTTCAGTGATAGGCAGCATCAACTTCTGATTCATGGCAGTGGTGATTTTCTTCTCCATGCCTCCAAAATGTCTCCCCAAATCAGCAAAATTCCCTGTGGAGGTAAATAGAGAGGAATAATAATTAGAAAATTCATTGGAGAAATCATCCAAAGAATGACACCAGAGATTAGTGTTGGCCCTTTTTAAAGAAGATATGTGATTTTTCCTCCTTTTGTTGGAGACAGTGGCATGGAAGAATTTGGTGTTTTTATCCCCACTTTGAAGCCAAGTGATTCTAGATTTTTGAGACCAGTAAAGTTCTTCTAGATCATAAGCTTTCTTTAGCTCCTTCTCCAGATTAAAAATAGTAGATGAGTTAGAACCAGAATTAATAGCATAATCAAGTTTATGCTTTAAGTCTTTAATTATATTTGCTGTGTTAGAAGGCATGTTCCCCTTCCATTTAAGAATTTGCACCCTGACAGCTTTTATTTTCATCAAGAATTTGTACATATAAGAGCCCACAACATTAGTGTTCCATCCAAATTACAATCGCATTATAAAAACCTTCCATCTGAATCCATCTTTGATCAAAAATAAATGATCTACCCTTATTGACACTAAGGGGGTAAGTATTACCCAAAAGGATGCAGTGATCAGAAGCAACCGTGTACAAGTGGGAACAACAAAATCTAGGGAAGAGGTCATGCCAAGAAGTAGAACACAGAAATCTATCTAACCTTTCAAAAGTAGTAATTTGGCCATTGCAGGTTCTTTTCCAAGTCCAAAAATGACCTTGGTATCCAAGATCAAAAAGGGAGTTGTCATTAACAAAACTTCTGAAATCTCGATAAGAGGTTTCAGACCGTAGAATACCACCCAACTTTTCCTTAGAAGACAGAATATCATTGAAATCACCTGCAATTAAGAAAAGATCACCCCAGAGAGTCATCCTAGAGGATAAAAAGGACCAACAATTTCTTCTATCAGCAGGATTTGATGGGGCATAAACCCCCACAAACCACCATTCAATATTATGAATTGGATCCCTGATTTTTGCCTCAATAGTGCAATAAGTTGTTAAAATTGAGATAATGGAGATACCTTGATTCCAAAGGAGAGCAAGTCCTCCAATAAACCAATAGGATCAACAACACAAGAATCCAACAAAGTTAAGTTTTGAAATGAGTTTTACGATAACATGTGACTTGTTCTTGGTTTCACACAGAAAACCATGTTTGGGGAGTGGAGTTTGTAGAACTCCTCAAGTTGGGAAACTGCCAAGGACCCCCCAAGCCTTGGCAATTCCACACCATGATCCTCATTGTGATGGGGGAGCCACTCAGGTGGCTTCCTCCACCCTATCCAATAAGCGAGCTTTTTCAAAAGCAGGCTCAAGTGAAGAGTCTGAGACAAAACAGTTGATTGTAGAGAACTTTCTTTTGGATAGAAGGAACCTTGCTGCTTGACGGTGACAAATTAAGTCACCTTGATGATTTGAGCCCTAATTTAATCTAGTGATGAACACACAAGAACCCTAATGCCAAAAAGAGGAATGAGGGGGTGGATTTTATGTATGCGGCTGAGTCCAAGACTGAATCTTGGATTGCCTACGTATCCTGTTCAATTCCAGGAATCAAGCCTTACGTAGTTCCTGGAATGGGGTATTTATAATGACAACACTTGCCTAAACCCTAAGGTTAAGTCGGCTTATATTATTGTCACCTTTACCCTTAAATGGGCCTTGACCCTTTGCCCAAGCTATTGCTATTAATGGGCTTAGTAAGGCGATCACGGACTCATCCTTGATGTCGATATACCGACCTGCGGTTATCGACTCTGGGGATCACTGTCCTACATTGCTAGCTGGTGCGGACTGAATGTCCTACACTGCTCGATACTCGATGGTCGATAGTCGTAGCCTGGCTTTGATATGGTGGCCTTGGCCTCGAGCCTGGGCATCGACATGGATGTCTTGGCGTTATTTATAGTGTGATGACCAACCGATAGGCGACGACACGTGGAGGAGTGAAACCTCAGATCGTCATAAGCCCCAGAGACTTGAGAGAGGCGACTCCGTTGTCGAGTCGAGTCTGTCACACATAGTCGTCTTCGAGTTGAGTTTTTCTTTGGCGGGAGAAAGCCCGCCTTTTCATAACCCTAATCGCCTAGCATCCACGTGGAGCGGTTTCAGCCCACGAAACGCTTGAATCCCGCAAAGACGCGCGTCATTGCCTTGATAACCGTGATTTTCGGTGCGTTATAACCCCCATAACTCACGTCTCTTCAAATCATTTGCAAACTTTTGCTTTCATATATAAAAGGAGAGAAACTAGACGTTGTTGCAACCTGCTTGCTATTTCTTCTCACAATCTCCAAATCCAAAACACCAAGTAAGATCATTTCTTTTATCTTAGTGTTCATCTTTTCTTTTGTTTTTGTCCATGTCTAGTAGTAGTGCAACTGAATCAGATAGGGGTAGTGATACATCTTCTCCATACCAAACTCCAGTATCTGCTGCCTCCGATCATCTTCTCCGACGGGATTCCGGCGAACCAACAGCCTACCCCCCTCCTGTCCCTAACAAGCCAAAAAAGCTAGTAACCAGGATGGATGGAAAGGGTGCAAAGGGGTGTCTGAGTACACTTTCTTCAGAGGATGTTGTCGAAATTTGCCAGAAATACAACATCACTAACCCTCCGTTTGAATCTCAACTCCCTTCCGGTAATCATATATTTGCCGACGAGCCCCCAGAAGGATTCTGTGCGGTTTATGAGAACCAACTGGCGAGTGGATTGAGGTTTCCACTCTGCCCAGCCGTTCTGGCCATCCTTCACCACTACGAGATTAGTGTCTCCCAACTTGCCCCAAATGGTGTCAGAACCCTGATGGGTTTTATCATAGCGTGTCGGGTGGCTCAGGTCTGTTTTTCAGTGCCCGTGTTCCGATACTACTACAAGATCACTACCACGCCCGACAAGCTATGGTATTCCTTCCAAAGGAGAGCAAATCAACACGAGTTCATAACCAAAGGGCCTTCTTCTCACGGGGAGTGGAAGCCTCGATTCTTTTTTCTCCGTCATGGTTTGGACAACCCCTACATCGGTCAGTGGAGATCGAGAGAGGGAAAACAAGACAAGTTTGGGAAGGCACCAGCTCCTCACGAGGCTCGACTCTTAAGTGGACACAATTTCGAGGTGTGTACTCGAGACCTGAGTCTCTTGTATCACCTGGCTCGCTTAGAGGAAGCTGGGCCCATGCCGTATGTAGGCCTGAACGTTCCTGATCACGAGAATCGTAGGATGTCTACTTATTTGCTTGTTTTTACACACTAGTAGTTCTTTAAGTCGATAACTTGTTGTTTGTTGGTTCAAACTAACTTGTCTTTTTCCTGTATTGCAGTGGGCAAATTTTCCAGGGTCACCAACCCTCAGCGCATTCCTGAGTCGACGGTCGTAGCTATTCCACCTCTCGGGGGTCAGGCCGCTGCCGACTTGCCAGTGGCTGAGATCGGCATGCCTTCCTCTTCTCGAGAGGGGGTCCTCCACCTAAACCAACCTTGCCGCGATCGAATCGTCGCCGGGCTGGAACGACCGGGGTGCCCCGACCACCGGCGAGCTAACCGTCCGATATGGCTCTCTTGAGATGAAGACGAAGAGGAACCTATCGACGACGACTCGAACATTGAGGCTAATGTTGAAGAGCCGGCGGTGCAAACAAAGAAAAGACCTTCATTGCCGAGGTGGTAAAGGAGCGACCGGGAAGCGAAGAGGAAGAAGGTTCTTTGAGACCTCTGCCGAGCCATGAATCGGTGTTGACTGGGTTTTGATGATTATACGGTGTGGATGACAAGGACTTGTCTTATGTTCTCATGGAAGTCGAATCGCCTCGTAAGTCGATCCTTCTTTTATATTCGCTTTCCTCGAGGCACGTGCCCTGTTTATTTATTACTCATTCTTCTATTTTGTAGCATACTCTTGTTGGTCGAGAGGCTGCTCGTCGGTTGGCTAGAACAGGAGAGTCGGCGAACGAAATTAAGAAGGAGAATGGCAGGTTACTCCAAGACAACATTGCAAAAAGCGCCGCACTCTCTGCCGTGGAGCAACAATATAACGAGTTGAAGCAACAGTCGGTCGTTGAGCTCGAGAAGCTACAAGGTAAGTTGGTGGCTGCTGAAGCAAAGCTGGCCACTACCGAGAAGGAGCTAGACCGACTGCGAGATGAAAGGCAAGATCAGGGTCGAGAGCTGCTCAAGCTGGCTCAAGACTATGAGAAGCTGCAGCAGTGTCAGAAAGCTGTGCTGCAGACGAAGAAGCTAGGAAGGCTCGCCAAGATCGAGACGCGCTACAGGCTGAACTATATCGAGCGCGCGCGCTAGTCGAGAGAGGCTAAGACTGAGGCCATCATGGAGTATCGCAAGTCATCCAACCTTGAAGATGATCTAGAAGTGATTATGCGGGCTTCGATGATGGGTGGATATACCCTGGCCGTGGATCAAATGAAGGAGGTCACTCCGAGCTTCGACATGTCGACTCTCCAGACGCCTATGTTCTATAATCCCGACTCGGAGAAGCTATATGATCGCATTTGAGGAGTTTCAAAGAGGAGAGTCCTTGGCCATAAAGTATGCTCCTCCTCGCCGCCCTCTACGCTAATCCGACCGTCGCCGATCCGACCCTGCCACAACCGAGCTGACTCCGGAAGCCGACCCCTGATCTTGATGTTTTTTATATCTTCTTCTTTTGATATTCGAACTTCTGATTTGTAACCATATTTATTTTAACTTCGGCTGGTCCTTTTGACCTGGCCTTGTCATGTAATTAACTTTATTTTGAATTTGACTTGCTTTTGAGATTTGATTTCTCTTTCTTGTGATTTTTGCTTTGCTTGTCTTAATGTTTCATAGTCTTTCGCTTGTCGAGCTCCTGGCTCTGCTCTTGCTCGCTTTTCATAGTCTTTCGCTTGTCGAGCTCCTGGCTCTGCTCTTGCTCGCTACTCGCTATTCGCTTTATTAATATTGTGTTGCCCCCCAAGTGTATTATGAACCTTTGGTTCTTATTGCACTTGAGATCGACTTGCTTGCCGTAGTCTTTTGTCCCTTAGGCTTATTTGACCTTTAGGCTGAGCATTTTAATATAAACTGTCCCTGGTTTTAGGTCTTTTTCGCCTCTTAGGCTTTTTCGACCTTCGACTGGGACAGGTGGCCCGACTATGCGAACCGTCCTTTGTCTAGGCCTTTTTCGCCACTCGGGCTCATTCGGCTTTCGACTGGGACAGGTGGCCCGACTATGCGAACCGTCCTTTGTCTAGGCCTTTTTCGCCACTCGGGCTCATTCGGCTTTCGACTGGGACAGGTGGCCCGACTATGCGAACCGTCCTTTGCTTTAGCCTTATTTGCCTCATGGGCTCGTTCGGCTCTTAGCTTTGACCTTTGGCCCGACCCTGCGAACCGTCTCTATGCCTTTGCATTCGTCGCCCATTAGGCTAACTTTGCTTTGGCTTTATCGAGATGTCCGACCTGCGGATTTCTCTACTCGTATTCGATTGTTTTGCCTTTTAACATTTTATATCGCATTCGACTTGTAATGTTTTGGCTGTGAATCCTATCAAACATAAAAAACATCTCGAAAAGATGGAAATTTATTAGAATACTCATAAAATTGTCTCATGGACTTATTACAAGATTCAGAATTGAAAGGTAAACAGGTTCATCAAAGTAAAGCTTATCTCAAATATAATACTTCCTCAGATTGTTGGCATGCCAATGTCGGGGAACAGTAGTTCCATCTGCCCGACCAAGTTGATAAGACCCTTTGGGGTGGACCTTCAGGATCTGATAAGGTCCTTCCCAATTCGGGGTTAATTTTCCGGCCGCCTCCTGTCGACTTGCTTCATTCTTCCTTAGAACCAAATCACCGACCTTGAAGTATCGATGCCTGACCCTCGAGTTGTAATACTGGGAGATCTTCTGTTTGTACCTTGCCATTCTGGCTGAGGCTATCTCTCTTCGTTCCTCGACATTGTCCCTTTCCTGTCGGAGTTCGGGATCATTTGTCTCAACATTGTAGGCCAGAACTCGAGGAGAGGGGACCCCGATCTCTGCGGGTATCACCGCTTCACACCCATATACCAAAGAGAAAGGAGTTTCCCCAGTCGATGAATTGGGAGCTGTCCTATATGACCATAGGATGCTCGGAAGTTGAATTGCCCAATCTCGACCTTCTGCCTCTAGTCTCTTTTTTAGACCCAGCTTGATCTGTCGATTAGTTTGCTCGACTTGACCGTTTGCTTGTGGATGAGCAACCGAGGTGAATCGCTGGTCGATATGGTATTCACTACACCATTCTCTAACTTTACGATCTTCGAACTGGGTACCGTTATCCGAGATCAGAGCCTTTGGGATCCCATATCTGCACAAAATGTCGACCCACAAGAATTTTTTGATGGTTGCAGCTTTGATGTCGGGTATAGCCTTAGCTTCGACCCATTTCGTGAAATAATCTACAGCAACGACCACATATTTAAGATTTCCCGGAGCTCGAGGTAGGGGTCCAACGATATCGACTCCCCACTGATCAAATGGCCATGCTGACGAGATGACATTCATGTCTTGCGCTTGTTGGTGGGAGATATTATCATGAATCTGACAAGTGTTGCATTTTTGGACGAGATTGTTCGCGTCTCGTTGCATCGACGGCCAAAAATACCCAGCTAACTTGCATTTTCGAGCTAACATTCTAGCCCCGCAGTGGTTTCCACATACCCCTCTATGGATTTCTTCCAAGAGATATTCACCTTCGGTTTCAGATACACATCTTAACCATGGACTTACGAAAGATTTCCGATATAGAACGTCGTCGAAAAACGCATATCGAGTGGATTGCAGTCGAACTTTTCTAGATTGTACCTTATCAGCTGGTAGAATTCCGTCTTTGAGATAGAGAGCGATCGAGTCCATCCACGTGGCCTGCTGAGTAATCGGCTGGGCCTCTGTCTCGATGTAACTCCTATCGGTCAGTAACTCGACTAGAACCTTCTTACTTGACATGAAGTTTGAGGCCAACTTGGAGAGCGCATCGGCTCTCTTGTTCTGACTTCGGGGAACCTGCTCGAATTGAACCGTTTTGAATTTTGGTATGAGGCTTTGGACAACTGCTAAGTAATTCTTCATGGTTTCTTCCTTAGCCTCATACTCCCCTTTAACATGATTGACCACTAGGCCGTGTCAGTCAGTAAAGAATGACAAATCTTGACACCCAGCTTCAAAGCGAGCTTTAAACCAGTAATCATAGCCTCATATTCGGCTTCGTTGTTCGTTGCTTTGAAGTCGAAACAAAGGGCGTAAGGGAATTCCTCGCCTTTCGGGCTTACCAGAAGGAGCCATGCTCCTGCCCCCTCCTTGCTCGATGCTCCATCGACTTGAAGAGTCCATTTTCCTCTGGGCTTTGCTTTTCCTGATCGAGTTGGACGGAGATCCCTTCAGCCAAAAAATCTGCCAAGGCACTGTGCTTTTATCGCAGATTCGAGGGACGAACTCGATATCGATTTGAGAGCCATTTCAATCACCCACTTTGCCAATCGACCGAGGTGTCGGGTTTTGCCAATATTTGCTTTAGTGGTTGGTCGGTGACTACCACAATGGGATGAGCTTGAAAATAGGGCCTCAACTTTCTCGAGTGTGAACAAGACATAATGCTAACTTCTCGGTTTGGCGAGTATCGGACCTCGGGGCCATGCAAAGCCTTGGCGACAAAGTAGATTGGCACTTGGCCATGTATCCCTTCTCGGACTAGGACCGCACTCATTCGCCTCTCGCATACCGCCAAATAAACTAACAACTTTTCCCTTCTCGAGGAGAAGTGAGGTAGGTAACTCCGACAAATAAGTCTTCAACTCTTCAAAGGCTGTCTGACATTCATCATCCCAATGAAAAGGACTGGCCTTTCGGAGTATCTTGAAAAATGGTAGTGCACGCCAGTCTTTGATCTCGAGAGAAACTGTTGAGAGCGGCCATTCGACCCGTGAGCCTTTGTACTTCTTTGATATTTCGTGAAGCGGGCATATTCTTGATGTATCAATTTTATCCGGTTAGCTCGAATCCCGTCCTTCAAATCATATAACCCAAGAACTTACCCGACCTAACTCCAAAAGTACACTTCTTCGGGTTTAGCCTCATCTGCGTTTCTCTCAACACTTCGAAAACCTCTCGAGCATCGACCAGGTATTGTCTCATAGATCGACTCTTGATAAGCAGGTCGTCTACATAAACTTCCATACATCTACCAATTTGTCTTGCAAATATCTTATTGATCGCCCTCGGTATGTTGCCCCAACATTCTTTAATCCGAATGGCATGGTCACATAGCGCGTAGTCTTTGAATTTGTGATAAACGCTGTTTTTCCGCATCTCGAGGATCCATTAAAATCGATGGTATCCTTTATATGCATCTAAAAACCAAAACTTCAAAATCAATGGTTGAGTCTACTAACTCGCCGATTTTAGGCAACGGATATGAATCTTTTGGACATGCTTTGTTTAGATCTGCATGAAGTCCACACACATGCGCCAACCGCCATCGGGCTTCTTGACTAATACCGGGTTAGCTAGCCACTCTGGGTAGAATACCTCTCTCACGATCTGGGCGCCAATAGCTTGCCGACTTCCAACTCTATAGCTTCAAGTCGATCGGACGCAAAATTCCTCTTCTTCGCTTGGTCGGCTTTTTAGCCTGGTCAATCTCAAGCTTATGAACCGCGATGTCGGTAGATAACCCGGCATGTCGGTGGCTTTCGAGCAAAGATGTCTCTCGAACTCGATTAGAAGCTTAACCAAAGAAATGTTTTTCTTTTAGGATCCAAATCCCGACTTGTATGCATTGATCGTCCTCTCCTTCCCCAGTCGGACGTTTTCAATCGCATCACTTGAGACCCAACTCTTCTCCCCTTCTTCCTCTGGAATCGCCTCGACTAAGACTTGTTGAACCGCCATCTTCCCATTCATGACCACAGAGTTACAACTCCGAGCGACTTCAACGTCTCCCTTTACCTCGTGGAAACCGTTCCTAGTGGGAAACTTCATGCTATTATGGAATGTTGAAATTATAGCCCGAAGGTCGAAGAGCGCTGGTCGTCCTAGGATAACATTGTACGCAGAGGGAGCCTTGACCACCACATAGTTTAATTCAAGTGTCCGTCCTTTCTCCCCGTCTCCAATTGTCGTGAGTAACTTTATCGAGCCCATGGGATGGACTGCTTGCCCCGTGAATCCGAACAGGGGAGATGCTATGGGGGCTAGATCCTTCTCTTTCAACTTCATCGCTTGAAACGCCGAGTGATATATGATGTTCACTGCACTCCCGTTATCGACACAGACTCTCGATACACGGGCTCGGCTAATAACTGCCTCAATAACTAACCCTTCGCTATGACTCCTCGACTTGGGGATATCATCTCGAGGGCCATATCCGACTTCTGTCGTGAATCTGAGCTGCTTGCGCTCTCTCGAGCTACCAGCTGGCTCTTCCCTGGTCTGATCCTTATCACCTTCATCCGGACCAAAATTGTATTGACATAGTTTACTGTGTCGATTTTCTTAGTACTGTCCCACCAAAGTTATCTCTGTTGTTTCCTTCTCGACCGGGGATCGATTCCTCACGAGGTGACCGATCCTTCGCCTCTCGGGTATCTCGACCTCGGTTCCTATCTTGGTTGGAGTTTTTCCTCTTAAACTCTCCACGCCTCCGGGCCCATCATATCGAGATCTGTCAACAACTTCGTCTAGCTTTCCTTCCCGAATGCAGGCGTCGATATCTCTCTTCGGTCGATCTGAGGTCCTCATTGTATGACCTATGTCTTCGTGAAAATCACAATATTTGCTTGCGTTCCTCTTCTCTCGAGATTTTTTCAACGGTGGCGGTTTCCTCGCCAAGTTTTTTGAAAGCATAATCGACAACACCTCCGATCGAGGTCGATTGAGCGGGATAAAGTCCTTATCACGTGAGGTCCTTTCTTGCCCCACGGTGCCGAGGTGGATGTGTCGATACGGTCCCAAATCGATGGCTTACTCTCGACGCCCTGCCTCTTGGGTGATTCTGTTCGGACCTCGGGTGTCCTTCTTGGATTCCATCCATCCGGATTGGGTGTGCCTTCGCCGCCGCCTCTTCCCTTGACAGAATCGATGCACCACGTTGACGCATTCGTCCATGGTATGGGGGAACGTCTCGCTCAACTTCATATATAACTTAGTATTACGCAGCCCCCCTACAAACGATGTGATCAGAAGTCGGTCATCTGCGTCCTTGACCTGCATGGCCTCGAGATTAAACCTCTTCGACCACGAAATTCCTATATAACTTAAGCGATACAGTCAAAGCTTTTTCTATTCTATTATTAACTGACTTATGTATCGGATTTCATTCACCCCACGGTTGGGAATTAATGATTGGCTCTGTCTACAAAGATTTTGGATTTGTTCATAATGATCAAATTATATCTGGTCTTGTTTCCACCTTTCCAGTCATTCTTGATACAACTTTTAAATATTTGATTTTTCGTTATTTAAATCGAGTATCTCCGTCACTTGTAGTTATTTATCATTCAATGAATGACTGATAAAAAATAAAAAATCCACTGATATTAGTATTCCATCACTGTTTCATCTTTTTGCTGCCTCACGTTCATGAGGTGCGTGGCGCTCAGATGAAACTTCTTGTTGACTATAAACGCATCTCGGAACTTTCGAGCGAGCATGGCAAAACTAGAGATCGACCCTGGTCGTAGCTTTGTGAACCATTCTCTTGCTCGACCTACGAGTAGCGTCTCGAATGCCCGACAACGCATTGCATCGGGTGCCCCATCTAACCTCATTTGTGATAGATACCTATGGAGATGGTCCTCCGGGTCGGTGGTGCCATCATAAGGTTCTATTTTCGGTATCTTAAACCCCTTGGGTTTAGGAAAGCTTTCGATCTCCTTCGTGAAGGGAGACTCGAGCCACAACGACACCTGATTCTTTCCCAAGATTGCATTCAACTCCTCCCTGGCGCTGTCATCGTCCCCTCTCTGGTGTTTTTGGTGAATCTCACGTCTCTTCCTTTCCACTGAGCTAGATGATGCGCTTATTTCATCCCCAGGAGCCTGCTTAGGCTTGTCCATTACGTCTTTCTGGCCGCCTTCCGCCATAGCCTCTTTCTGGCGGCGCTGCTCGCCGTCTTTCATGCTTGCCTCGGCTATTATCCTGGACATTACCTCCAAATTTGCCCCTGCCAACTGATCTGCAAGCGCCCGATATTCGGAGCAAGGGCTTGCTTTTCGTTGGTGGAGTCCGATGACGTGGTCAATCAGTTATAAAATACTTGACCACCATAAACCAATACTAGCAAGAGGACTAGGCCCATCGTAGTATAGCTATAGTGAATCAAGGTCGATCCTACGGGGAACCAATTGTGGGTCATTCCATATATAAACAATTAATTAAACATGTCAAGGACATGAGGCGGTCTACGACCAACAAAGGACAAGAAAAGTAAAGACACGACTCGACACAACGTAATTAACCTCCCCAATTATAGTCTTTATCGCTTTGGACCTAGATAATTTATATAATAAATCGAACTTATTAATCACAATCCGTTTGTATCTATCTTAGATTGGCTACGGGAGTCATCCTCTTTAACTTGACTTAGCACCGGTAAGTCACTAAATCACTGTGATATTGTTACGTGACTTCGCTTTTGGTGCCTCCATCTCATATAACTCACACGCTACTTACTCTAAGGATGCCGATATTGACCGTACACCTCGCCTAGGCAACATTCCTATGGGGTTAGGCGTATTTCCTAAACGATTACTCAAGCTCTCGTCCAACTAGCAATTACCAAGTTATAGTCTCATGCTAATCTACGACGTGCACGTATAATCAGTGCTAGCAATCCCCAAATATAAACCTACCTAGATAACGCCAACGTCCAAGATCAATTCATAAGCCTACCTAAGAGTTTTATATTAGTATTTCCTTTTTACACGCTTTTAATTAAACTAAGCGAGTAACGTAGCCATAGCCATACCTACCGAGATAATAAATTCTATTAAGTTAACCTAACCATAAAGACATGGCTATCTAACGGATGAACAGGGGCTCGGGTCGATCCGAATAACAGGGCTCGGTCGACCGAATGGTCTTTTCCCCAGATTACATCCTGAACGTATCTCTCAAATAAGCGTTTCATCATACACAACGGATTAAACAATGAATTGTAAAGCATTCATATTAACTAACTTAGATACACATTAATTGAACAATGCAGATTCATGAATAAATACTAAGTGTACGACGTAGGTTATGGGATCCCCATAGACAAGGAGTCGCCACATCCCTAACGTCATAGCCTAGATCTACATCATCTAGCTATGATTAATTAACTCAAACGATAAAGCATAATTGGGAGGGATTAATTACTTAAAAGAAAGAAACAGAAAATAAAAACACATAATGCAAATTTCTTAAATTGCTGGAAACCTTCAATCTACTTATGCTACATTGTATTAAAATATCAAAGTAGAATTATATTCTAAAGTATGAGAGGTGTGTCTTTACAATTTCGTAGCTGCTTGCTTATATAGAGGTTTTTGCCGACTTAGGGTGGTTCTAGAAGATAAGCACGATATAAGCCGGAAACCGACCCGAAGCTGACACTCGGTCAACCGAGAGCTGACACTCGGTCGACCGAAGCTATAGGCTCGGTCGAATCGAACCTACTTTTGCACACGTTAATCGCTTTTCTCGTCTAT
The DNA here is from genome assembly GCA_026214975.1 of Gentiana macrophylla. Lineage (NCBI taxonomy): Eukaryota > Viridiplantae > Streptophyta > Magnoliopsida > Gentianales > Gentianaceae > Gentiana > Gentiana macrophylla. The sequence goes on from CM047814.1 coordinate 81,446,701, forward strand.
CTTGCTCCCCACTCCACGCTTGCATGTTGATCCGATTAATCTTTCACTTAATGCTCCGATTTTCTTCCTTCCTTATCTTGAGATAATTGATTGAATGACATTAATCCTCTCGATTTGTTGTGATCTGCAAAATCAATAATTATCGCACAATAAATCGGCTTTAAATAATAAAAATGGCTAAATACCAAATATCATATTAATAATCACTTAACATTAAATAATAAATATAAACATGTGATTTAATATGAAATATATATTATTAATCTCGATTTAAGGTCTACGTTGATGACTTTACGGGTATAATTTGACCGTCATCAACTACTCCCCACTTTAGACTTTGATCGTCCCGAACAAAGCATCAATAAGTCATTCCCCAAGACAACACTTTCTATGGTCAAATCATACTTACACAAGAAACTCAAGTCAACTCATACTAGTCATGCTCATAAGATATCCATTATTCACTACTGACTATAAATCGAAGTGATGTGTGCATGTGCATTTAGTTTTATATATATGTGGCAAGATTAGAGTTTATGCTGACTTCGTAATCTCAACCTACCAACATCAGCATTCATACTTCTTATGCCTCGCAATGGTTAGAGCACTAGAGCAATAAGCAAGAGCGTATCTATAGGGTTTTTGGACTTGGAGACCGAGTACTACTCAAAGCCTCTTAAAGAGTTGAATATTCTTTTCATATCTTCATATGTTTCAAATACTATTAATCTCAAGGAAGAAAACTTTTTAGAGTATCCCCCTATCTTAGATCATGTATAGCATCGAATATTACCACAAGCGCGGGGCTACTTTGGTAATGTTACTACAAGCCCAGTGTTTAACATTTTGTTAAAACACAGGTACGTCTCAAGCTTATTACTCCGCTTTTGTTGGCAAGAAGATAAGAATACATCAGTCAATAAGTATCGACACTAAGTCTACATAACCAATCATCTATGCAATGTACACATAATTTCTTCAGTTATTATGATTTGCGCGGTATACTCGATTCACAGGTTGAGTAATTGAATAATAAATAACTACTTGCAAAAACGAGCATGAATATCCTTAAATTTACCTAACATAAGTATAAAATGATCACGTACTCATGAAACTTGGTTCCTTTCCTATCAATTCTTAGCTAGGAACTCACAATTCTAGGGGTACGAGATAAATAAGATGGTATGTATTCAATTTTTTCAATCATGTGCCGTTTCATTCAATTTTCCATTATAACATAACATGGCTAAGTCTCCTACCCCCCACTTAAACATGGCATTGTCCTCAATGACAAAAATAAATGAGAAGTTAAGAAAAAGACTTAGCTCTGGAAACGGCTCTCAAGTAATGGAACAATATCGGAGTAAATGTCAGCACGTCGTGGAGAGATGTACACATCATCTGTATAAGCAAACAAACTCCACGAAACCGTTAATAACACCATGTCTATGGAAGTTATAAAATAATGTGGCAGTAATGAGGTATAAATACCTAAAAACAGTTTAAGCCACTTTATTTTATACAACCAATGACAAGGGAAACCAAAAAGAAAAATACTAAATAGAAAGAAAAATAAACAAGCAACTAAAGATGGTGGTCTTCATCTAAAAACCGGGTGGATAAGACAAAGATCAAAAAGCTTAACCCCATGTGGGAAAACACGAGGTGGACTGGCTCACTATGTATTCATTCCATTATAAAAGAGAAACTTGGTAAGGTATAACAGATGCAATGCGACCTAGAGGATAACCATAAAATCAAACAAAACTTAACGCATAAACTTCTCGCTTGCATTGGATAGCAACAACTTAGGGAGATGTAGCTACTCCTCAAAATTACTAATAACCCAATGTATCACGTAAAATGCATAACCGTCATCAACAAGGTCGGATCGGTGTGATAGTTCAGAACAAAACTTATCATCTAGAAATGCCGGAATAGACGGAAATAATGTGAAATTTAAAACTTCCGGTAGAAAGATAAGTTGTACTTTGATCGAACCAAAAACCTTTAAAATCTAGCTAGGGTCAGAGCTACACTTACCCCAACTAGGATCATGAAAATCAAAATGATAATCATTAAAGCTTAGCAATATTTCAAATTCCGCAACACAAAGGTATTTTGTAAACAAAATGGAGGTTGAGAGTATGATGGGCTTAGAAAAAGATACACATAAGGTTGGGAAGAAAAGATAAAGGGTGGGTAAGAAATTATGTTTATGGGTGGGTTGAAAATTGTTTAAAATGGGATTGGGTGGGAGAGTGAAACGGATGGAAAGAAAGAGAGGCGATGAAAGAATGGTTAGAAATGTGAACTGTTGGGGCAGATTGGTGAGAGGATCGAAAAGTTTGAAGGTGAAAAGTGTAAAGGGAAAGATAAGGATAGTTGCAGAATGAATTGCACACCACTTTGTATTTTCACTTGGATCACCATTCTAAAAGGTTTTGGAAGTTGACCAAAATTGTTTTTGTTCGCACCAATCATTCTCTGTTACATTTTCAGTAATTCTCAAGCTCTCTTAATGCTTCCATCTTAAGATTGATTGCTAAATTTCCTTTTCTTTAGCAATTTTCTGACTCTCCTAGGAACTCTAATTCACGTGGCCTATATTGAGTAAAAAAGTTTTGCACATCCTTAGCCCAATGGCCATCGGAACACGGCAAAATAAAAAAACCTCAACATATTTCACGTTACTCTTATTTGACTCAAAGAAAACAAAACCTAAAATCCTAAAAAGAAATCCTAAGGGTTTTAAAGAAGTAGTTCTGTTTTAAAGTCCTCACTTCGACTTTCCAAAAATTATCCTTGTCGCTTATCATTCTTGGATCGCCGATATTGACCTCTCGAGCGCTATTAGAGGTGGCTTGTCGCTTTGCGGATTAATACCCTTCCTTGGTTGTGAGACCTAGAAAGCGACATTTATCCATACCATTTATCCAAAGCTCTTACATCGGCTCGTTTTTAGAATTAGTGAATTCTAAGAAACTCGGTTAAAATTACGGTTACTAATTACGCTTTTGGCCTTGACAATAAAAAACAATGAATCAAAGTACTCGAATAAGGTCGGTTATGTAGGCAAGCCTCACGCCGTCTTATTCGTTGGAACATGTGTGATGATTCAGGCCAATCCGTCAAGATAAGCCCGTTTAGCCCGAAGGCTTATCGGCTATGCTAACTCTTGTTGAATGGCATGAACGCACATCACACGTGGAGGGGAGTAGATTGAGCCGAAGCTCGGTTGAACTCGCCCAGCCATGGTTAGACCATTTCCGAACCCATGTACTAAGATTCTGCGATTTCTAAATTGTCACCCAAAGCGTAATCTCGTTTCTGTTTAAGGTGGGTTCACCGAGAAGCCATCACCATAAAACACAACGAAAGTAGAAGATGGTGTTCTCTCAAAACTCAACGTCTTCTTTAGATTGTGAATGCTTAAACTACACAATTTGTTGCTCCCCTGGCCAGTAGAAGCAATCTCATGCATAGGACCATGAGATTTTAACAGAACTACAAGGAACTCTTTATTCACTGCTTCCTTCAACTACTACATGTTTCCCTACGCCCTCTAGATGAGACAGATATGGGGCAAAACCTTCGACACTAATAAAATTAATCTTACAAACCAACTCCGGGCTAAGATTCGTACTAAGGTTCATGTATAGGCTAACTTATGCTCAAAAAACCAAAAGGTAATAAAACATAAGCAAAAAAAAAAAAGGGTAGTACATTGCCTTCAACATTGTACCACGAAGAATTTAAGCCTTTAAAATTTTTTTTCAGAGCCATCTTGGTGCTTTAAGGGTATTGCTTCCATCGCTTCCCATCTTAGATTCGTAGCTCCACATGTTTGCTTGGGTTATTTTCTCAAATACCATGCGAAAAATTATTGACTTGGATTATTGCTTCCCTGGTTTCGCAAACGTAAGAAAAAACAAAATGCAGACCGTGGATCGATTTTAACATGGTTCCCCATGTCGCTATCGGACCTACACGGATTAAACATACTGAGGATAAACAGACACGCCAAATTCCGCACTTCGAAAAACACAAATCGAAACCGTATAAATAGAGCAGAACAAAAAAAAAAAAAAAAAAGTTATAAATTCTCGGTCGACCGAATGAGGTCTCTCGGTCGACCGAATAATTTTTTTTTTTTTTTTTTTTTGAACTGAATTTTCGCATGAGAGACACAACCTGAGGGACTCAAAACGTAAAACGACACTAAAACGAAAACTTCGACATGAATAAGAAAATTATTTATATATAAAATTGACCGTTGGTTCCCGGCAACGGCGCCAAAAACTTGATGACGTGGTCAATCAGTTATAAAATACTTGACCACCATAAACCAATACTAGCAAGAGGACTAGGCCCATCGTAGTATAGCTATAGTGAATCAAGGTCGATCCCACAGGGGAACCAATTGTGGGTCATTCCATATATAAACAATTAATTAAACATGTCAAGGACATAGAGGCGGTCTACGACCAACAAAGGACAAGAAAAGTAAAGACACGACTCGACACAACGTAATTAACCTCCCCAATTATAGTCTTTATCGTTTGGACCTAGATAATTTATATAATAAACTCGAACTTATTAACCACAATCCGCTTGTATCTATCTTAGATTGGCTACGGGAGTCATCCTCTTTAACTTGACTTAGCACCGGTAAGTCACTAAATCACTGTGATATTGTTACGTGACTTCGCCTTTTGGTGCCTCCATCTCATATAACTCACACGCTACGACTCTCAAGGATGCCGATATTGACCGTACACCTCGCCTAGGCAACATTCCTATGGTTAGCGTATTTCCTAAACGATTACTCAAGCTCTCGTCCAACTAGCAATTACCAAGTTATAGTCTCATGCTAATCTACGACGTGCGTATAATCAAAAAGCTAGCAATCCCCAAATATAAACCTACCTAGATAACGCCGAACGTCCAAGATCAATTCATAAGCCTACCTAAGAGTTTTATATTAGTATTTCCTTTTACACGCTTTTAATTAAACTAAGCGAGTAACGTAGCCATAGCCATACCTCTTGAGATAATAAATTCTATTAAGTTAACCTAACCATAAAGACATGGCTATCTAACGGATGAACAGGGGCTCGGTCGACCGAATAACAGGCTCGGTCGACCGAATGGTCTTTTTCCCAGTTTACATCCCCGAACGTATCTCTCGGCGTTTCATCATACACAAACGGATTAAACAATGAATTCGTAAAGCATTCATATTAACTAACTTAGATACACATTAATTGAACAATGCAGATTCATGAATAAATACTAAGTGTATGACGTAGGTTATGGGATCCCCATAGACAAAGCGAGTCGCCACATCCCTAACGTCATAGCCTAGATCTACATCATCTAGCTATGATTAATTAACTCAAACGATAAAGCATAATTGGGAGGGATTAATTACTTAAAAGAAAGAAACAGAAAATAAAGGCTTACATAATACAAAATTTTTAAATTGCTGAAAACCTTCAATCTACTTATGCTACATTGTATTAAAATATCAAAGTAGAATTATATTCTAAAGTATGAGAGGTGTGTCTTTACAATTTCAGTAGTGCTTGCTTATATAGAGGTTTTTGCCGACTTAGGGTGGTTCTAGAAGATAAGCACGATATAAGCCGGAAACCGACCCGAAAGGCGACACTCGGTCAACCGAGAGTCGACACTCGGTCGACCGGCTATAGGCTCGGTCGACCGAACCTACTTTTGCACACGTTAATCGTTTTTCTCGTCTATCTTGCTCCCCACTCCACGCTTGCATGTTGATCCGATTAATCTTTCACTTAATGCTCCGATTTTCTTCCTTCCTTATCTTGAGATAATTGATTGAATGACATTAATCCTCTCGATTTGTTGTGATCTGCAAAATCAATAATTATCGCACAATAAATCGGCTTTAAATAATAAAAATGGCTAAATACCAAATATCATATTAATAATCACTTAACATTAAATAATAAATATAAACATGTGATTTAATATGAAATATATATTATTAATCTCGATTTAAGGTCAACGTTGATGACTTTTACGGGTATAATTTGACCGTCATCAGGGTCTCCTGGACAAGATTCAAAGCTGGATCTTTTCCCCCCTGTTTCTGCTGAGGATCGTGCTGAATAAGATCCAAGGCGGGATCTTCATCTCCTTGCATATCAGGATCGATCGGCTCGTTGATCTGGGAGCCTTGATCTACTGCTTTGGATGCAGTTTTGGATGCAGTTTTCTTGGGAGGCATCGTGTTTTTGCGTATTCAATCAATAGAGGCCCTCCTTCTAGCGCCAATGACGGTGACAAATTAAGTCACCTTGATGATTTGAGCCCTAATTTAATCTAGTGATGAACACACAAGAACCCTAATGCCAAAAAGAGGAATGAGGGGGTGGATTTTATGTATGCGGCTGAGTCCAAGACTGAATCTTGGATTGCCTACGTATCCTGTTCAATTCCAGGAATCAAGCCTTACGTAGTTCCTGGAATGGGGTATTTATAATGACAACACTTGCCTAAACCCTAAGGTTAAGTCGGCTTATGTTATTGTCACCTTTACCCTTAAATGGGCCTTGACCCCTTGCCCAAGCTATTGCTATTAATGGGCTTAGTAAGTCGATCGCGGACTTATCCTTGATGTCGATATACCGACCTACGGTTATCGACTCTGGAGATCACCGTCTCATTGCTAGCTGATGCGGATCAATGTCCTACACTGCTCGATACTCGATGGTCGATAGTCGTAGCCTGGCTTTGATATGGTGGCCTTGGCCTCGAGCCTGGCATCGACATGGATGTACTGACGTTATTTATAGTGTGATGACCAAACCGATGATTTAGCGACACATGGAGGAGTGAAACCTCAGATCGCCATCGCCGTATCTTGATCAACTGGGAACCTAACTGAGAAAGGATTAGCAATAATGTTTTCATCATCAGTCTTTTAAAATTTTAAGAAATTTTGGGCGTTCAAGTTAGTGTAATTAGTTGATTAGATTTATCAAATACTTAAGTTGTAGACATCTATTGATTAATTAGTATTCTTCCATATGGACGTTCGGTCATACCATACTTACAGTCAACGCTATGAAGCACCAACACTTTTATCCGGGAATCGTGCGTCGTGTCCGACATATTTTCAATACGACACGCGACCGACACGCTCCGACACATGTCCGACATGTATCGGCATATTAAAATATTAATATCTGACACGTTGTCAACACTCCCCGACGCGGCACCGACTCTCCTCGACAGTCCTGAACCCAATTTTCAAATTTTGTTTTTATTCTTTATTTAAGTTTTATTCAATAATAACGTTAAAATACACGATTTCATTTTCTATAATAATTCAATAAATAATACACCGTATTAAGTTTATATGTTTAATTTGTTGATAAACGATCATCTATATATATATATTAAAATACATTATATTTTTTATTTTAACAGAAAAAATATATCATCATAATATTATGAAAAAACTAAAACAAACAACAAAAATTGCATACCTCAAGAGGCATTCACATTATATATGAAAAAAAAAATTCAAAACTATATCCATCGTCTTAATAAAAACAAGGGGGAATGAGCAACAAGAACAAAAAAAATTAATAAATGGTTCTGAAAGGACAAAAATAACATTTTCATCATTATAAAGGACAAAAATCACAATTGTTACTTTAAAATTGTTACTTCACGTGTTAATGTTATTTTGTGTTTCACAATTGTTACTTCATATTTACTCTATTCCATATTTATTCTTCATAATCATTAGTTTTTCTTATTAAATTACGCTTTTTTCTATCCCGATTTTTTGATAATTTTATCTTTCTGGACAAAAATCTATAAAAACAAATCGGCAACTAAGTATACTTCCTTCAAGCTTTTAATTTGTTGTTTATGGGACTAAGCGAAAGTAGAGCAATTTTAGCACTATAAATTGTGCAGTGATCTATGCTTAAGAAACATCACAAAGTTTTAAGAGTACGCTATATATTATATATTGCCCTTCTTTTGCTTCCACTGATCATGCATCCAGGTAATTAAAATTTTACCAGTACTTTAATTAGTACTATACATTTTTCAAGAAAATCACATTTGCTTAATTATTATAACTTTAAAAAGGCTAGGTTTTTCTCATCGTTTTATTTGCAGCAAGGAAGCATGCGATTGATGGGATATCGTATCGTGTGTGGAGTAATTTGCGGAACAGATCCGTAATTTACGGATTAAATTACGGAATATTAATCTAGAAAATAAATCATGTGATTAGAACAATTCATATTATTTAGTAGATCTAACAAAATAAATATCATCATGCATATCTGATTCAAACAATAGACAATAAAGGTAGTATGCAAAAAATAAAGGACTAAGACAAACCGAGGCGATTAGTTACTCTTTCCTTAAGACAAATTGCTCCGGTATCTCGCCTACTGTAGAGTAGCAAACGTCTCTCAAGATACAACGGCTTTTACGTCTCGGATTTAGAGGCACTTCAAAAATCCGAGCTCCGGCGAACTTACAGAGTGCTCCGACTTCTCTTCGACTCAATATCTAGATCTACATGAATGACTAGATGTATATGACACTACCTTTGTGGTGGAAAAGACAAGAGAAAACTGAATCAATAAACTTTCATCCATAGGGTTGTTTATATAGTGGAGATGAGGAGCCAATGCTTAAATCTAATTGGCCGGAACACGTCACAAAACTTTTCCCCTTGGAAAAGTTACTAATTTCGAAATTATGCTTAATTTTATTTAAAAATTTTAAAATTAATTAAGCTATTTTCGAAAATCAATTCCACACTGTGATTGGTCGGATGACGCATCTCTGAATTCTGATTGGTCGAATAACTCAATGAAATCTGATTGGTCGAATTACACAATCACTTTCCAAAATTAATTTTACAGTTAATTTCATAAAGAAAATTTTGTCCAAAAAATAAATAGTAACACCCAAACCGAACCGAGCTCGAGCACGAGCCGAGCCGGACGGACGGTGACGGCGGCGCGCGCGTGTATGGAATTATCTAAGTCCTCCCTCCTGCACAAAGTGCCTTGCCCCTTGGCGCACATCCATAAGAGACACACTACCTCTTATCACTTGAGCTCCCAACACTCAAATTTCCAATGTGGGAGAATGGGGTGAGGTCCTCCCTTCAACTCCCATCTCCTACATATTTTCTATCAACTTTAGCCATTAATTTCTCATTCACCCGATATCCGAATCGAGTGATTCAAAAGCCCATCATCAACTACTCCGTATGGAGTATTTAATGATTTCATTAACTCTCGATGACATACATCGGAGCCTATCCGTAATCAGTGCTAAAGTTGACCATTCAACCTTTCAAAAAGGTCTTTTTCTCCAACAGCGATTGAAGCCCGATTAGAAATGAAAGAAAAATCAAATAAAATCAACAAGGGGGGCGGCCTTGCTGCTTCGATCCTAAATGAGGACGCTGATGATAAAGTGGAAGACAAGTGAACGGATGAGACATGCAATAAAGTTCAGGACGTGTGCATTTATTTATATACTTGGTAAACCCTGTGTAGATTGCGAGCTCAACAGCCAAAATGAATATAAATGCACAGATTTTGACTTCAAATAATAATCCATCACCAAAAGCTCTAGATTCTCTGAAATCTACTGTGTGCATTTTATGTTATAAAGATTGTCACATGGTAAAGAATTCTAGTTCGCATCACCTGGTGTAACGCCCCCAGACCCCGGGCCTGGTAGCGCTAAATAAGTCATAAATGCCCGGTCAATTGCTTAGACCGCCGTCCTCGCTTGGTCTAAAAGGGCTAACCGAGTTGACAAGACCTTTATGACTCACACTTATATGGGGGTGAGCATTCTATTACTTTATCGATGTGGGACTTTACATTCTCCCCCCCTTATAAGGGACTGACGTCCTCGCCAGGACGGCCGAGACTGTTCCCGGATCGTCCCTACCAGAGGTAACTAGAGGCCATCCTTACACCATTTTCTTGTATGGTGCAGCGCATAGTTCCGTCTGATAGTCGGCTCTGATACCATTCTGTAACGCCCCCATACCCCGGGCCTGGTAGCGCTAAATGAGTGATAAATGGTCCGGTCAACTCGGTTAACACCCCGAGTTTTCATTAAGGGTAAAATGGTAATTGGTTATAACCTAATCACTTTTTATCCTAATTGTTTAAGTAAAAAGGTTTAATTATTAATTGGGAGTTATTAAAAGGTATTTAAGGAAAATATCCCCCAATAAACCCCATTATTTCTTTCACGTTAAATTTTCTGGGAATTGAGAAAAGGGGATGGGGACTTTGAGCAGGGAGAAGGAAGAACAGAAACTTCAACCGTGCGGATAATCGAATTGTCGGTTGTGCAAGCAACAGTAGAAGAAAGTGATCACCGCGAGAAGACGATCGTTTTCATACTAACCGTTTACAAAACAATTTTTGGTAGAGGTTGTGAAATCAAAGGATTCAAGCCTTTTACTTTCAATTTGCCTTTGGAAGTCGTTTTAATCGCAATTGAGGTAAGGGGGTGTTCTTATCGGAAAATTTAATTTGAATTATGCTTTGAATTAGTTTAATGTGTACCGCACTTAATATTGAATATATGCGCGTCGGAACGGAGCCGCAGCCATCCTATTCCCGTAGAACCAATTCAGCTAGCAGGCTTAGTAAATGTGGAGAAATCTCATTAGTTGTATTCTATTATTATTATTATTATTATTATTATTATTATTATTATTATTATTATTATTATTATTATTATTTATTTATTTATTTTCTTCTGTTTTGTTCGACACTGTAATATTCCGATTTTCGGGAAAAGGGCAGACGTGTCATTTTACGAAAACGAAATATTAATATTTCTTTTCTTTTATTGGAGTTAAGTGTATTGTTAATTATATATATGTAATTTTCGAATTTATGTATATAATTAAAGGAAAATTTCTGATTTTTGGTAATTAAGGGTGATTATGGAAAATGGATTTAATGGAAATTGGTATTTAAGGAAAATTAAATAAGGTTATTCCCTAACCTTGACGCTAATCAGAATTCAGACTCCACGTTCTCCTTCTCTGCGCAATTTGGAGAAGAGAAAAGGCCAAGAGAGTTGTCACAATATCTGAAGCATTTCTTGATCGTTTTCAGATCGGATTGGAGAATCGTGGATCGCCGTGAGAAGAACAACGCTTTGGATATCAGGTTGTTGAGAAGTGTTGCAGATTTTCGAGGCTGCTTAGTCAGGTTTTTGGCTACAAATAGGTAAGAGACTCTTCCTATGATCTCAATTATCGTTTATAGGGTTTAGATCATGTTTTAAGACGTTTTAATGTTAGAAAGATGAGTCCTTGGTTGATCAATGATCATAGGTGTTATGGAATATTTAGATATGTTTTTCTATGTTTTACTTTGCTTAATTTGAGGTTAATTGGGTTAGAAACGGATTAGAAACCGTTTAGGATCGAAATCGGTTAGGCGGCGAGGTGAATCGCGACGCGCATTGGCTAGCAATCGCGCACACATTCTGATTATGAGATTGCGTTTTGGCTTTCGACGCCGAATGCGTACGCATTCAAAAGAATGCGCACGCATTCCTTGAACAGAGAGTATGGGTTTGTTTTCGTTTCTTTGAATGCGCGACGCATTCATAAGAATGCGACGCGCATTCATAAGAATCGCGACGCATTCATAAGAATCGCGCACGCATTGTTCAAACAGAGTTTTAGCTTAGGTTCTCGGTCAAGTAATGCGTGACGATTGTAGCGCAATGCGCACGCATTGTTTGGACAGACAGTTTCCAGCAGGTTTTGAAGCAGGGAATGCGTACGCCTTCCAGCTAATGCACACGCATTGCCCCAGTTTGCACTTAAATGATGTTTAGGCTATGTTGTTCAGTTTTAAACCCTTATTTGTGATATGTTAACATGGTATAATCTAAACAAGCCTGAATTGAGTTTCTGATTCATTAAGTTAAAACACCGAATGTACTCTTAAAGGGAGTTGAAGTTCGGATCCGTCAGAAGAGCATGCTAGGCTTGTGCTTTGATGAATTAATATTCATCAATGTCTGTGTAATTGCTAGGCCTTGTTTATATCTAGTGGTCTAGGAAGAGAGTAGTATTTGTGAGGGAGTTTAATTGAAAACACTTAGGTGGTTAGTTAATCATTTTAATAAATACGTACTTGACTAGTAAAAGATTAAACAACATGTCTCTCTTAAATAGGCACCAGTCTATATCGCGATATGTGTGCTACCTTTGAAGGTGGAAGAACTCCGTAGGTCAAAAAAACCCTAAGTACGGAAGGACTCCACTGAGACGCGCGTACTATCGGAGTCTACCTATTCTAGACTTCGTGGATATTGGTGTGATCCACTAATATGTTGCCAAGAGTGTCCCAAAAGTGGATACGCGTAGTGCCCTTGAGTGCGGTTGTAACATAGATAAGTTAAGTAGAAATGTTTAGTCAATTCATGTTGATGGACATGGAATGAACCCCAGATTGAGTCGTCACACAAAGATAACTAAACGATTAAATATATTTTCTTTATAAATTATAATTGTTGTCATAGCTTATCTCTTTTATTAAGTACCTTGTACTTACCTCAAATGCATGTTTTTCTATGTGTTTGTGGGTGAGAAGATGAACAGTTGATCAGGGTTACGAGGATGAGTTCGATGATGATGTATGACGATGCCTCGTTGAAGACTTTATATTTATTTATTTCGTCTTTCATTTATTAGGCTGTTGGAGTACGTTTGGTTTAGACTTTTGGTCTTTCGAGACTTGTAGTACCCTTTACGTTTCTTTTAAATTTCGTATTTTCTTGAATGTAATAAGGTTACATTTCCATCTTTAGGCTGTATTCTATTCTTGGATTTTTTTTTTATTGGAAATTTATTACCCGAGTCTTTTGCTTCCATTTGCTTGTTTTTGATACGACGTAGTAGAGGCTTACGTATGAAATAAATTTATTTTTATTTTATACGTGCGAACGTTCCTTTTCCGGATAAGGACTCGGTGTTCGAACGGGGCGTTACAGTCACAGTTTTAATTTATATGTTTTTCTGGTTAGTAATGGGTCGAGACTTATACCCACTTGCTGAACCAATTTTCGAATATGAAATAATAAGAGTACAAAAAAACCAGAGAAATTATATATGTATGCTATTTTCAGGAAAGAAGAGGATATATGTTCTGCGTACAGAATGGTACTAATTTGTCTAAATATATTTTAGTTAACTGATATGAAGTAAGAATAATTGTGTAAAGTGAGTGACTATATTTTCTTTACATATATATACACAACAAAATACTATACATGTTGACGGTTATAGTAAAAGTGTGGTATATTACGGTAAAAGCGTATTATATGAATTTTGTATTATAATGTATATTACACGATACGATGTGGCTTGTATGTTCATGTGGAACATTATATGTTAAATTGCAAAGTCTAACTTCTGACTTCAGGTGCCTTAGCATCAATAGCCACAACTGAGACCCTCTGCGGGGAGAAGGTGGTAGCTAGCCCAGAAGGCGGTTGTTTAGACCTTGTGGGGTCATTGGTTTAGTAGTCATTGACGCCTTTTACAACGTGCTAGGTAGTTAATCTAGATTGTCTAGGACTAGATGTCCTTAGGAAGCCGTTTAAGTGAAATGAATTTAAGTGGTTAGATTTTTAACTACGTAATAAACATATGTGACGAGTCTAAAAGCTAAAACGTTGTAATTCTTGGTGAGACACATTTATGATTTGCAACATGGAATTATTTCTCATATGTAACGAATAATATTCGGGTTTTGGAAAATGTTCCACACCGAACCATCCGTGCCATATGAGGTGTTGAATATGTCCCAGTGCATACCCATCATTCGGGCATTGTGTCCTTGAATTACAATGTAACATAGATAATTGCTCGTGATGGTCCTAACAGACCTAGCAGGGGGGAGTGTACTTTAATGCAACCTATGTGGTAGAGATTGTAGACTTTATCTTGATGTATATTATATAAATATATTGCGTAACCGTTTCTTCTACCCCTTACTAAGTATGTAAGTACTTACCCCTTCCTTCTTTATTGTCCCCACCCCGAGAAGGTGGTTGTCAGGATGATGATGAGTACGGTTATGATGACGGAGCCAAAGTTTGAGCTCAAGAGATTATGATGTTATGGAGTTTTATTTTATGCGATTTTATTATTCAGTTTTTGAGAGATAGACTTTAGTATCTTTTCAGTTTCAAATTTGGATGTAATAAGTTAAACAACATTTATTTCGTTGTTTTGTCGTTTCAGTTTTTCTTAGACGTAGATTTTGGAACTGGTGATCCGTTGTTTGTCGTTTGACAATCTTTTCCGAGTTATCTTCAGTTTTAATTTACACCGCTTTTACTCTAATTGATTGTTACGAGGCTTATGTATATATTACTTTTGACGATTTAAAAAGTTAAGATATGCATGCCAGACGTTCTTTCTGAATAAGGACTCGGTATCCGGGACGGGGCGTCACACCTGGGGCTGGGATTGAATGGATATATACTACATCCTACAGGTACTTGAAATTGCCCTCCTTATAAATAAATACGAGTTTCAAATGATTTGAATTTCATATCATGAAAATTGTGCATTATATTATATGAATGTATGAACATCGTGTAATGGAAAATATTTATTAAGATTAGAGATGTTTTGTCTTTGTTTTATCTCACTGTTATTTTTTTTTTCTCTAGAGAATTAGGAATAAGGACAGCTTTTGAAATATTTTTGAGTAACATACGATAAATTTTACATTTTTATGGGTAATTAGAGATAAGGACACAATCCTAATATTTTTAAGTAATATGACAACTACATATTTTTTATAGGGAGAAGGACAACTGCATAATTTTTATGGAAAATTAGGGATAAGGACACAATCAAAAATATTATTAAGCAACAGGACAACTATATATTTTTATAGGAGAGAAGGACAATCGCATAATTTTTATAGCGAGAAGGACAAACAAATGAATCCCGAAAATCGGTGAATCTCCTAGTGAATCCCAAATCGATGAATTTCGATAGTGAATTTTGATGATGAATCCGAAAATCAGTGAATCCCGACAATGAATTTTGAAAATTAGTGAATTTTGACAAAGTGAATTTAGCAAAGAATTTAAACAGTGAATTTCGAATACAAGTGAATTTCGATAGTGGATAAATAGTTTTATCCTTTATGCAAAAGTTTCAAAAGACTGTCCTTCTACTTAATTGATGAAATATTTTTGTCCTTCTCCCTCATTCCCCCTAATTTTTATAGCGAGAAGGACAAACAGTGAATCCCGAAAATCAGTGAATCTCCCCAGTGAATCCCGAAATTAGTGAATTTCAACAATGAATTTCGACAGTGAATCCCGAAAATCAGTGACTTTCGACAATGAATTTTGAAAATTAGTGAATTTTAGAGTGAATTTTGGCGATGAATTTAAATAAATGAATTTTGATTAAATGGATAAATAGTTTTGTCCTTTATGCAAAAGTTTCAAAAATCGTCCTTCTACTTAATTGATGAAATATTTATGTCCTTCTCCTCATTTCCCCCATTTTTTATAGGAGAAGAATTTTATATTTTTATAGCACGAAGGACAAAAAAAAAAAAAAAAGCGATGCGTCGTCCTGCTGCGAGTTTTTTTTTTTTAAAATTTATTTTTAATTTTTTATTTTTTTTATCTTTTCTCCTGGATTTTCAAACGCTCATATATTTTGATTTATAAATCCAAGCGTGATGAAAATTTCACTGAATTTTTATTTTTTGTAGCTCTTCGTTTTGAGACGTGGTTCGATATAATTACATCTTTTTTCGTGAGATTCACTGTCGAAATTCACTCAGTGAATCTTCCCAGTGAATCCCGAAAATCAGTGAATATCGACAATGAATTTCGAACAATTGTGAATTTCGACAACGGATTTTCTAAGATCACGTTGGAATATGTTGAATGTGGTCTCAAAATAAAGAGCATGAAAAAAAAATTGGTGAAAGAATTTTCAAATTTGGAGCTGTAGATTGAAAGATATGAGTGTTTAAAAAAAATAGATGATAGATAAAGTGTGTTGAGTTTTTCTTTTTTTATTTAGAAAACCTGCGCAAAAAAAAATAAAAATAAAAAATAGTTTTGTCATTTATGCAAAAGTTTCAAAAATGTGTCCTTCTCCCTAATTGATGAAATGTTTGTGTCCTACTTCCTTATTACCCCTTGTTTTTTACAGCTTTTTTTTAAAGGGGTCCGAAGGGAAAAAATAGCTTTTTTCTTTGCTATTCAACAAATTCACAAAAGTGTATTATTGTCGTTTTGAGGATTTATGGTGTATTATTATTCTTTCTATCTAAGGAAATACTACAGTCCAGTCAATATAAAAAACTGGAGCATCCAGTTTGCCGTTAGATTAATTTTAAAATAATAATAACCGTTTGACGTATTTGATACACCATAAGATATTGTGTACCGTTTTTACCTTTTAAATATATGTTCCCGGTCATCCTAAAAATAATTACTCCTTGACCGATCAGCCTGACCGATCGATCCATGTACTACCATTTTACCATTTAAAATTACCAACTCATCTATAAGGTTTATCCTGTGGCATTCGATCCTCTTGCTTGCTTTCCCAAATCAAAGAATCCGACTTCCATTTTTTTTTTATGAATTATATAATTTGATTAAATCAATCTTAAATTGAACAGAGTTCTTCAATAAAAAAATAGGCTTGCTACGACAAGTCAATTACAGTAAATTCTAAGGAAACTTATTGAAATCCCAAATTCGTAACCAAACAACCCATGCTCTCCCTACGATTGCAGCCAGAATCCTTCGTTGCCATGATAACACTAAACCAAATTGATGTGATTGTTGTATCATTAAAATGTCTCGTAAAAATGTATCTCTGCAAATTAAACTAAAGTCCATGTCGCCCATGCCCATGCCCCCTACCGTCACCGATAGGCCATAGCCGGAGCTGCCTCATCATCTTTTTTTTTCAAAGCAAAGTCGATGGATTTTTCCCCTCAAAAAAAAAAAAAAAAGTCGATGGATTTTTTTATTTTTTATTTTTACAGCAGCTTAAAGAAAAAGAAAAAAAAGAAAGAAAGAATTAGGTGTGTTAAAATACAAACTAGCTATGGTGTACTAAACAATAATCCAACGAATATAGTTATTTACATATGTTTTCAACGGTGTAGATTAAAAACTGAACCATCCCTTTAAATTAAACAATTGGACTGTAGCCGTTCTCATCTATCTAAATTAAGTGAGGGAAAAGGGTGTGTTAGTAAGGGGAAATTGGAAATCTAAACTATCTTAAAACTCCCCAAACCCTAACTTTATTTCAGTTGTCTGCATCATTGGAAAACAGAGCATCAACATTTCTTATCAATCTATCCGTTGTATTTTCAAATCAATCACGCCGCGAAAATCCGAACAAAGAGGGCAACGTTTTGACAAAAAGATTTCTTTGATCAAGTAAGAATTTTCAAAACCCGTTTTTGGATCTAGACTTATTTTCTAGATCTAGAACTTTTCTTGAAATCTGTATTAGATATATTTGAGTAGTTTAGAAGATGGTAGTAACATTAGACCTGTGCTAAAGAGGGCCTAAGGCGAATTAATTGGTTGGACGGACCCTTTGTAGGTTGGTCGATCGGCGCATTAAATTGGTTGGTTAGGAGATGCCGATCGGTCGGTCAGGCGATACCGGTTTCTATGTATAAATATATAATAAATATAAAAAATCAAACAAATAATAATATTTTTTTTCATTTGTAACCCGCCGCATATTTTACACTTTTTTTTTTTTTATATATATTTCTATTTTCTTATTGAATTCAGTGTGTTCTATTATTACATTGGACCTTAATTTTTTTTCCAAGTAACCCGAACTCTAGAGCGACCAAGTATGTGGTCGACGGAGTCTAAGCTGAATTATCAAAGTGTGAAGCCCGATACATTACGGGGCTTGGGTCATCTGCCAATATGACCCCGTCACATTAGATTTTGGTTACTTTCATTAAAAAATCCATGCATGTCCTTTCGATTGCATATCCTAGATGGAAATTGAAGGAAAATTCTAGGAACGTTAGAAATGGCATTCCTGCAACAGTTTTGTGGTATTTTCCGCCGATACCAAGGTTTTTATGAATGTTTCAAGTCCTTACATGATATATAATAACATTATTATTATTAGAGAAATTGAGGGAAAATGACAAAAATAAAAATAAAAATTACACAAAGAATAAATAAGACACTCTTATTTTTTTAGTTGCAATAAGGACAAACAATTTTAGACGGACAAAATTATCCCTTTATAGAAGGGAAGCACTCATATGCATATCTTTGGTACTCCCGCTGCTTCATGATTGGTTTTTTTTTTTTTTTTTTTTTTTTTTTTTACATCTCATCTGTAACTTTTGATTTACAAACTCCGATCATCAAATTTTTCACTAAAATTCTTTTTTTTTGCTCTTTAATTTGAGCCCAAATACGATACTGCTTCCGACGTAAATTTTGAAAGCGAAAAATATTTGTATTAACAGAGAGTTTTTCTTATAAATGACTGACTTTTGATTACGAGACATCGATCATCAAAATTGTTTCACCAAACTTCATATTTTTTTATCTTCATTTTGAGACCTCATTTGATACCTTTTAACGTAGTATTTGAAAGCCGAATTTAATCGCAGCATTTATACTATTAATGATAATTAAGCCTTAAATGAGCCCGATACTGATATTGATAATTAAGCCTCAAGCATTACACTAACACAGTATCAGTAAACAATATCAATATCAGTAACAGGCTCATTTAAGGCTTAATTATCATTAATAGTATACGATTAGCCAAAAATCATGGACTCGGAAATAGCAGAGAACAAGGTTGCATACTCAATGAAAGATTCCATTATCAATGAAGTTGTTGAACCGCTTGTTCGAATCGAAAGTTTGAGCGATTCTTTGGGCTTTAATGGTGTTTAAAGCCTGATATTCAAGACAAGTTGTATCGACTTGAGGTGAAGCTTGATGTTATTGAAGCGAGATTATAAGCGGAATTCAGAGTTGAAATAGAGCGACTTTTGAATGATTTCAAGCCGCAAAATGAACGGAAAATTAATTGATTCGAGCAGCATTTTCAACACCATTTTTTTTGAATCAAAAGCGCTCAAAGGCTTTTGAATCGAAGATTGATGATTTTGGGAATGAAAATTTAATAAAATAAAACTCCTATTCAACAAACTTTGGAAAAGGGAAAAAGTCATTCTCAGATCACAACAGATATCGATGTCGATCACAACAAAGATCGATATTAGTATCACAAAGATATGATGTCGATTATCACAACAGATTGATGTCGATTATCACATTCAAACACAAGAACACACAAACAGTATCACGGTGTGTGAGCTTGCTAATGTTTAATCCTTATGACATAAACAACTTTTATAACAACATTAACATCAACATGTATGATAATTAAGCTCACATGTTAACACTAAGATAGATAATCGCTCTAATTAATATTGTATTGCACTCCATCTTGTTGTAAGAACAGCTCCATATCTTGCTCCATATTATGTCTTAATCTCAACTCAAAAGAAGCCCTTGATCATCTTTAAAACGGCTCCAAACAACCATAATGTTCATTAAAAAAGTCATCAAAAGAGGGTGAAAAATCACTCCAAATTAGCTCATCTTATGGTGAGTTATTGATCATTTCTAGGCTGACAAAGTCTGATGCAACTGACAAATATGTTAACTGTGAAGGAGAACAAACCTAAAAAGGCGAAAATATTGGATGTAAATACGATAAAAGGGTCCTATATAACACCGAAAACTGACTTCTTTGTTCTATACATAAACACCACCCAACAAAAAGCTCAAGCAACGTACTATACTTCCTTCCATTTTAGCTTTCAAAGCGACAATTAATCGTACAATAACTCAACAAACAACAATATTTCTGAGAAATTGTAATGCTAGATTCCCTTAGCTTTGCATTTCCTGGATCCTTAAATCATCTATTAGCTAAAACACATATGATAGAAGAAAAAAAAAATCAATGAATTATTTTTAGCATGTGTGTCAAAAGAGATCATACGCTTTTGTTCATTTGAACAAATCATTTAGTGGACTTGAATTTCCCTTTCGTGCCTTAACATGTTAGGAGAATCTCCATCCGAAAAAATCGAAAATCGAAAAAATGATAAATTGCCTAACTTGGAAATAGATATCAAACTCAGAGACACCCAAGAAGTTTTCTGCTCTTGCAATTGATCAGGTAATGCCGAATTTGACAGTTACAAAGAAGAAGCCGCATAACTCAATGATTTGTTGGGCAATACTTTTTCTTGAAAATCAGTTGAAACCGATGCATTAGCAACCAGAGAAGCAGCAATCATTAGCGAAATTGAGAAGAAATTGAAATGGAAGAAAGTGGGTTTTCCTGTTTAGCGAACAGAGTCGGTTAACAAATAAACAGGGGTATATTCGTCCGGTGGAATTTATTTGTCCTTAATGCAACTAAAAAATTGAAGCTGGATTAGCACTTAATTAAGGGGAAAAATGTGGACTATAAACTAATTTTTCCTTATTATTATTATTATTATTATTATTATTATTATTATTATTATTATTATTATTATTATTATTATTATAAGATGCTTCAATTATTAAAATACATTGTAAAACCAAGTTCAATAAATACGTTTCTCGAAAAAAAAAGTTCAATAAATATTTAGAACCCGAGAAATTACATCAACTCCTATATATATATATATATATATATATATATATATATATATATATATATATATATATGTTGAGAATTTGAATTCAAAATTTAATGGAGAATCGCATCGGTTCGGTGAAAAGTTACAACCCCGTAAGAGGTTGTGTACTTTTGGTTAAAGGTCATAACCTTTAAATGACTCGACATGTTTCTCCTATAAATTCCCATCAATTGTATGAAAAAAAAGGATAATGGTCCTAAAGGACACAATATGAAAGATATCAGGCAAAAAGGACTATAAGAAAATATTTTTGTCAAAAAGGATATTTCACTAGTGAAAGTGAAAGTGAATTACGTTTTACGTCGGTTTTTGTCAAAAAGGACAATTTACGTTGATTTTTGTCAAAAAGGACATTTAAGTACAAAACCAACGTAATTCACTTTCAATTCACTATCATTTTCACTTTAATTAGTGAAAATGTCATTTTTGACAAAAATCTTTTCTTATAGTCATAAAATCCTGACATCTTTCTAAATGTGTATTAATTGACAATTAACTAGAAAAAAAATGCAGATTTTTCATGTGAAATTTCTTAGATAAAAATTCTGGCCAGTTGCATTAAAACACATACAAATAATTCATAGATTTGAGTCCTGAAGAGATATACAGAACATGATCGGTTCGCCGTCTTCTTCTCATTGAAGTGCAACAAACCGAAGAATGAATGACTGTTGTATCTTGGGTGACGATTGCCATTACCGTGTGCACATAATCGGGAAAAAAAATCTCAAGGACAGATTGCTGCACTCGTCTCAGTCAATAAGTTTTCTAATCCAATTTTATGTTTTCGTTTTGCTTGTATTACGTGTTGAAAAACATGATAGTTTGATTATTTTCCCCAACAATCTTAAGACGTTTTTGTTGTGTCTTTGTCTGCATGTTGTTTCTTGGTTTTACTGAATATTAGACTCTGCTCAAAAACGCAGTTCCATTCATCCATTATGTCATTTTGTGAATCGAAATAGTCACATGATAAAGATGGATATTGTTGGAAACATTACTTGTCTAAATTCGTTTATAAGTAATCTGTTTTATATTGTTTATAGAAACTTTGCGGATATAATAGGCAAAATTCAATAACACGTATAAACAAACACTTTGCGTAACTTTTATTCATATTCATACAAGTACACATATGCACATAGAATTGAATGACATAAAGCAATAGTAGATCACGAAAACTTATTGTTTAGACTGAGGCGCATAGAAAACTTTCCTTAAGACATTATTTCCCCGACTATGTGCACACGGATATGGCAACATATCTCCCAAGATACAACAGTCTCCTTGTTCTAGTCTTGCACTTAGATGTGAACAAGCGGCGAACTGATCCTGCCTTGAATATCTCTGACTATGCACAAGTGTTTATGCAAAAATGGCTTTTAATTTGTGTAGAATTTTGATAAGTAGTATGTGAAAAAATCTGTATATCTTTTATTGACAAATGAGAGAATTTATAGGAGTAAGGAAGCCATTCACTACCGGTCTCATCATTTCAAAAATGATTCAACCAAACGGGTGCAACCTTTAACCGAAAGGATACAACCTCTTACGTAGTTGTAACCTTTCACCGAACCGATGCGACCCTCCATAACTTTTGAATTAATTTTAATTCATATTTCTCCAACAATCCCCCACACAAATGAAATTAAGGCAAATGCAGTGCAGACTCTGAAGAGATATCAAACGGAGCTCTATTGCATCATGTGAGGTGGTTTGCTGCCTTAAACCTTCCCTAATAGAATACCATTAGACATACTCGGCTAAGTAGTGAATTAGGTCTTGAACTGCTTAGGCTTTGGTGCATGCCTAGACAATGATATCCACACAATAGACCCCTGGCATTCTCGAAGTTCTTATGGTTGTGTCCATTTTGGCCCTAGAACACCTTGGTTTCAGAAAGCGTGTTAGAGAATTCAGCCCACTTACATAGGTGACCTCCTATAAAGAGTACTATGCAATACCCCATATGGCTTAACCAAGATATAGGAATCATTAAAAGCTTTATGCTTAACCTGAACCCTTCAGCAGACATCACTTTTGTTTTAACAGAATGGGTAAGTGCTAATTGTCCCTCATAACTTAGTTGTCCCTTTTGAACCATGATCTTGGGATCTCCAGTCACTATGGTGGGGTTGCCATTATAAGGGAACATGCGTAATAGGATTCAGCCCCATTCCGTTTGTCAAAAATTTGACACCCGATATCTAGCTAAACCTTTTTATAAGCGGATCCGCAAGATTCTCCTTCATCTTTATACAATCGAGGAAATCAAACCATTATAGATCATTCTTAAATGGTATTGTGTCTACGAGATATGAATCTTAACTTACCATTTTCCATATTACTATGTGCTTATTCTATCACTTACCGACTATTGCATGCTAATAACAGTGATAGGCTTTAAGCCACACACAATATCTTTTCAAGGAACTTTGAATTAATTCAACTTCCTTTCCATTTCTTTCTTTCGTTACGTCACTTTTTTTTAGGTAAATTCCCTTTACCATTCACCCCCACATTTCAAAGAATATGATGAAGTTTAAGTCCAGAAGATATTCTTCCCCCACAGGTTTTTGTAAACCTCAAGTTAATCATTATTTTGCAACATTAACTGATTAAGGTACGTATAGTTCAACGATTCGATGAATGTTGTCGGTATCAAAACAAAATTCATTAAATCTTGAATCACACTTTCCACCTTGATCACCATGAATTGATTAACCTTTTTATTATGTCGATTTAAACGTATCAACAAACGCATAAACAACTTCGTCTTTACATCTTGAAATGAACACCACAAAACCGAAAGAAAATCTATAATGAATATGAATATAACAACATATTGTATATAAATTCATAATAACTTATCACAACCATTAAGTTGTTTACATAAATACTCACATACACATTTATACAAATTATTACACATATATAATAATGTATAAATTAAATTGTTTATTACAAACAATGAATTAGATTCAAAGTTTAACAAAAGAAGTTCAATCATCAGGTTCATTGCAAGCGGACAAATTCAATTCATCCATTGTCTCGGTCACTATTTCTGCCACGTTTGATTGTCAATCTTTCGAGGCTTTCGGCATTCATTCCTGCGGTGTCCTTGTTTTCCACAATTAAAGCATTTACCATTAAATGACTTAGCCCTCTTGATTGCCCTTAAAACTTTCACCCTTGAACTTTCTTTTCTGACCTTTGCCATTATTTTCACCGGAACCGGATTCCACTAAATTTGCCTTGGATTGTCCAAATTTCCCTCTTCTGTCAAGCTGCCGATTGTTCTCTTCAACCCTTATTTTCACCACCAACTTATTCATGGTCATCTCTTTGTTTTTATGCTTTAAATAATTTTTGAAATCTCTCCACGAAGGTGGAAGTTTCCCAATTATTGCCGCAACTTGAAATGGTTCATTAATAACCAAACCTTCCTCAAGACACTCGGAGATAATTATCTACAACTCTTCCATTTGGCTAACAACGGTTTTGGATTCCATCATCTTCCATAAACCGGTCAACAATATATTTTCACACTCTTGCACCGCATGAGGATCCTCAATTAGCCATTTTGCCAAACTCAAAGTTGTCAAATAGAATGACATTTTCTAATGCCATCTCTTGAAGTTCTGCTCGTTGAACTTCTCCAGTTTTTCATGGTGAGACGAACTCGTTCTTTGCACAACAACAGGTTGCACAAACGACAAATGAGTTGTTTCCAATGTCCTTCAATTTCTGTTCATAAACAGAAGATCAACAATAAAAGTTGCAAAACATACTCTGTTATGCACACTTTTTCCGATATGGGTATATCGCAATTTTAAAAATTCACGAACATTTTAAACATACAACATGAACATTTTTGTAATCTACAACATCAAATAAACAACTTTCGTACTTTAACTTTTCAGAAATTATGAGTATTTACAAATTATTTTGGACTACAACACAAGGTAGGAAAATTTTCCAATTTTTCAAAAAGTCGTGACTATATTTATATTTTTCGGCACAACAAATTTTTCAACCAAATTGCAGATTTTTGTTACAAGTAAACTATACTCACATACTTATAGAATAATATTAACACGAAAATCATGTTAACATAATTTTTCAAAAGGTATACGAGGCAACAAGTGCATTTTTTACACAAAAGCATCCTATTTATCCACAATTTCATTTTGCAGATTTTTCTAATAGTCATTTCACATCTCTGTTGGATCGAAAACGCGCAAAACAATACTCTGTAGAGCGGGGTGAATAGAGTATTATGACCTTTTAAAAATTATTTAACCACTTTAAGTATACTTATACAGATTAGAACAAACAGTGGTTAACACAGATAATCAGAGTATACTTAACTTAGTTCAGTTAATGAACCTAGGCGGAAGATCTAGTTTCAATTAACTATATAAGAACCTAAGTTAACTTCAGTTGATATGTTTCTAAGTCAAGTTCAGTTTGTGAAGATAGTTACTGTGATATGCAAAAACTGAAACTTATACCAAATGAAGAAACATGTTGAACATTTCACCAAAATCAGAATAGCAAACTTGCATATTCAGATTTTAGGTGTTATTAGCCTATAACATGCAGCTTCTAAGTTTTTAACAAAATATCACAGAATTGCAGATTCGGTTTTATCTTTATTAAAGCCTAAGCATGCAATTCTAAGGTGTGTGTAAAAGTAATTGTTGGAGAAAATGTGGAATTGAATTAAAAATGAATTAAAAATGATTTTTTAATCATTTTATTCAGTGACTTTATAAGCGTATTTCGGATATATTCTTGTATAGAATATATGTAATGTTTTATTAATTCTGAAAACTACGTGAGTCGTAGATGAATTCAGGATTTGGAATCATTCAATTCGGATAACGAGTGAATGAGAAATTAACGCTTAAAGTCGGTTTGTTGGAAAATTAATGATAAGTCATATTGGGCCTATTGGGCTTAAGTGTGTGTTATGGAAAGGAAAAATGGGAAGAAACTTTTCTCCCACATTGGTTGGAAGAAGGAAAAAGAAGCAATATTTATATGATATTGTTTTAGTGTAGTTGGAATAAGAAACCAACATTATACACCGCTTCTACGCTGCGAGCGCGAGGGGGTGCAAATCCAATCCGGATTTACCGCCGGGCTTGTGCGCGCCAGCGTGTCCTGCGTACACGAATGCAGCTCGATTCGAAGGTTCACGATCGAGTTCGGTTTTGCAAATCATAATTTTACCGAAGTCATATCGATAGAGGTCTTTGAGAACGAGCGACTTCATCTGTTGAGGTGAGCCATCGCTAAAGCTTCTTGAGACTGCTCGGTTCTGTCCCAACATTAATGCATGAAGAAAGCCGAGGCTTTTGGCTTTCCAGTTCAACATTATGATGATATTAATGACAATTAATTTGAGTGAGAGTTTGTTCATTTTCCATCGTTTTTCCATGTCCTCTACTATATATACGAGCTACATGAATGGGAATTAGATACAAGATATACAACACAGAGTTGCATACATTCATATCATTCTTTTGCATACTGTTCTTGCATCAAGTGAAGAGATACTGAAACACGGTTAGAGTTCGCCGGTGTTCAGAGTTTGCAGTACCGCTATTCTGAAAGGTAATTTGAGAATTCCTGGGAGACAATTGTCTTTGCAAAGCGGGGTACATACTGGGGGCAAATTTGTCTTAAGGATGAGTTCGTCTCGGCTCGGATCGTGCATATCCTTTCATTTCATTCTGTATCTTTGTAATTCTTTATTTGAATAATAAAATTGTTGATTTAATTTTCGTTTATTTATTTTAATTATACACGGGTAATAACAATAAACTATCTAAAGCACATATGTGTGATCTACTAAATATCACACCCACACACAAGAGGTTTCACTGGATGTCGCTTGAGTCTTATACAAAATACAACAAAAAGAAAGATAAAAATACAACACATTTACTGTTAAAGTGTTACTAACCGGATTACCAAATTAGTGTTAGTCTTAACACTAAGATGTCTTAAATCTTTAGTAACAACACTTAACAGATTTCTACAAAACACACTCACCAAAGGAGTAACACTCACCAAAGGAGTACTTACCAAGAATCACTGCCTGGATCCTTGAACATGAATTCAGCTCCGTGAATTCGTAACCCGGATTCAGCTCCGTGAACCCGTATCTCAGCAGGACCGAACCCGAACTGCTGAACCACAGCTTGGCCTAGATGTGCCTTGTTATTGCTCCTCAATAACAAGTTGAGAACACTCTCAACACTACAACACAACTAACTAAAGGTTTCTTTAGAGATACATTCTAACACACTCGCACGTCACTTTTCTAACACTCAAGAAATAAAACATTGATTTCAGAATACAAGTGTTAAGAAAATAGAGTTGAGACTTAGTGAAATAAATGTTGTCTTATGGAGAGGCTGTTCTACTCTCTTTGATGTGGCTGTGGTAGTATATATACTACTAGACAATAAGAGAGGATGTCTAGAGTATTGAGTTTGGCTTTTTCAATCCAGCCTGCTTTTTGTCTTTTAGCTTGTAGTCCATCTTTCATCCAACGGCTTCATTAGGCTTTCCCATGAGAGATTAAATGTCTGCACACTTAACAGTAAAATTATATCTGTGGTAGAAAATAAAATGTACACGTATAGACTTTGCACAGAACGGTCACGAAGACCTTGGGTAATGCAACAGTCACAAAGTTCAAATACTGTTCACATAGGTGAGACAAATTAGTACACAATCACAAATACAATACATTGTTCAATAAAGCTTTCTCATATACCAAGAATACATATATTCAGAACATTTACATTTCTAAGAACTTAATTTATGTTAATATTTTCGGATTAATTATTTCACACTGATAGACAAAATATATACATGATATTATACCACTTGTATATATTTCGTATGTCTCTTCATAGAAAATATATATTACACAAATTACTAAGAGAAAGATGCAACAATTAGGCCACACAGAAAAGTTGGACCGAGACAAAATATCAGGATATTTAAGCTCATTATATAACATATCATATACTATGACAACATCACAATATTATTAATAGATTATGCAAAATGATACAGCATCAGCAAATTTTTGAGAGAATAGCAAGCAGTAACATAGATCTAAAAAGGTTGATCAGATTTTATTAGATCTAAAACATGCAGTTGAAAATTGAGACATATTGGACACTGAATGAATCTCGAGGATCAAATGGACTTGGAAAGAAAAACAAGATTGGGTAATATAAAAGAAAGGAGGCTGGAGAAAGAGGGCCGACATATAAATTATATAGATTTTTATCCAGAAGGACAAAATTATCAAAAAATCGGGATAGAAGGAAACTGTAATTTAATAAGGACAAAAGTAACAATTATGAAGTAACAAATATGAAGTAACAAATGCGGAATAGAGTAAATATGAAGTAACAATTGTGAAACACAAAGTAACATTAACACGTGAAGTAATAATTTTAAAGTAACAATTGTGATTTTTGTCCTTTATTATCATGAAATTATTCTTTTTCATGCCAGCCGTTCCATTATTAACTTTTTGTCATGTGGCTCTTTCCCTAAATTATAAAATAACTGTGATATGGAATACATATCCAGTGAAATCTATGTAACATATGTATAATATAATAATACAAAACGTATATAAGACACAACTACTCTATTAAGAAGGGCCTTAATAAAATAATAATATAAGATAACTATATAGTATAAATAGATCATAAAAATATGTCACAAGCATAAGAGTTAATATAGATAAAATAATGTGACACATATAGTAAGATTAGTGTAATGTCATGACAAAGATCATTACATACTTATTAAATCAAACTTTTAATGTGACATACACATACTTAGATAAAATACTAATTAAGAAATTTATGTCACATAGAATAGTGTGACATTCACAAGATATTGATTAAGTTTAATATCATAAAATATTTATATAAGTCACATATAAAACATAGAAATCAAACTTGATGTGACTTGATTATTTTCAAACACATGTCACTTGAGATAAAGACATTTAGTGACATAGTTAATTGTAGAGTAATTATGAGATATATCCCAAAATAGATATATTTTGAAATACATCAACACAAAATACTCAACAATCTCCGAAATTGATCTGAACATGTATTAGAAGATGTTTAAGATCGCACACATCATGTAAAATAAATTTATCGAAAGATTCGCACATAAGGATGTTTGTTGTACCACATTTAACTAATAAGCATCCGGTTAAACATGAATTTTCTGTTTCAACTTTTTCTAAAGTTGTTTTAAAAATTCACGGACACTTTTAACAAATAATACCAACGTATTTGTAATCTACAACACCTTAGAAACAACTTTTACTCTTCGAGTTTTCTGAAATAAGTAGTAAAAACAAAGTATTTTAGCCTTGAAAACAATGTATTTAGTCGTGCCAATTTTCTGAATAATGTGTAAAAATTGTTTCTGTTACTACAACTTTTTCGATGTTGATTTTCCAGAATCGCAGATGCAATTAAATGTTTAAACATTTATAAAACTATATGCACACGAAACAGATTACACACGAATCAGATTATTCACACAGGAACAATAATGTCTTAAGATTATTGGAAAAATTACTTGTATGAATTCGTTTGTCGTAATCTGTTTTATATCGTTTATAGAAACTTTGCAGATATAGTAGGCAAAATTCAATAACACAGATAAACATACACTTTGCAGAACTTTTATTCATATTCATACAAGTACACATATGCACATAGAATTGAATGACAAAAAGCAATAGTAGATGCAAAAACTTATTGTTTAGACTGAGGCACGTAGAACGCTTTCCTTAAGACATTATTGCCCCGACTATGTGCACACGGATATGGGAACATGTCTCCCAAGATACAACAGTCTCCTTGTTCTAGTCTTGCAGTTAGATGTGAACAAGCGGCGAACTGATCCGGTCTTGAATATCTCGACTATGCACAAGTGTTTATGCAAAAATGGCTTTTAATTTATAGGAGTAAGGAAGCCATTTATACCGGTTGCATCTTTTCAAAATGATTTAACCGAACATGTGCAACCTTTAACCGAAATGATACAACCTTTGAAAAGATGCAACCTCCGTAATTTTAGAATTAATTTTAATTCAAGTTTCTCCAACAGATATAACGTTGATTAGGTACAACATCTTGACTTACTGCATGGAAAATAAACTTTGAATATTCTATTGACAAAAGTTTTGATAATTAAATTGGTCTTTAGAGAAAAGAAAAGGATAGTTTGTTTATGCTATGTGAATGGTACATACAGAGGTTACTATATGATTTCCCTTTTCTTTCCATTTATGCATGTCAGTTTTGGTGACTTGATATCTAAACTGATGAATAAACTGGTGGAACTAATCTGAGAAATTGAGACTGAGAATGATGGTCAGTTCAGTAAGTATATTCAGGTCTGTGAAAGTTAGTTGTGGTGAAGTGCAAACCGAGTTTCTTCTGAAGTCAGCAGTCAGTTTTGGTCTATTGTGTTTTGCTGAGTATAACTGAGTTCTACATCTGAAGCAGTTGGTTACAAGTCTGAGAAAGTCAGTTTTGAGCTGAATTTCATCAGGTGGACAACAGCTGGAGCTGGGGTCCACATCTGGGGAATTTATGACAATTCCCACAAAGATCTTTGGAGGTTAGGGTTTGGGATTTGTGCTTATAAATACCAATGTTGTAATCAATGCAATGTGTGACTTTCAAGAGTGTTAATTTCACAACTGTATGGAATACCTTGTAACTTTTGTGCATAATAAAATATCTCATTTTCTGTCCGTAGAGTAGTCGGCACAACGCCGGAAACCACGTTAAATCATCGTGTTCTCTTTGTTTCTATGTTTTATCAATTTCCGCCATACTTTATATTTGCATTGCTTCTATTTTACTCCTTTTTAAACTGTATGTTTCTCATCTGTGTTTCAACAAACTGGTATCGGAGCATCATGTTCAAGATTCAGAGAGTTGCAGGCTGAACTGAGTTGATCTTCACCAAGACTAGTGACCGGTGCTAGGATTTTGTGATCAAAGGTATGTTCTTTAATTAGAAGGATGTCAGTAATGAACATAAAGATTAATTAATTTACAGGGAAATCAAGATGCGGGCCTTGTTAAAGTAACAAGGATTGTGGGCTCCTTTATCGATAGAGGGGATGCAGGTTCTGAGATTATGCTATTCTGGAGGAGAAAAACACATTCAAACATCATGCTGTGCTTGTCTGATGATGTTATCACAGAAGTTGCTGAGGAAGACACCGCTGCCAAGTTATGGTTAAAGCTTGAAAGCCTATTTATGACTAAGTCATTGACCAACAAGTTGCTGTTGAAGCAGAGGCTTTTCAACCTGAGGATGCATGAGGGGCTCAACTGAGAGATCATCTTGATCACTTGAACACAATATTACTCGATCTCAGGAATATTGATGTGAAGATTGAGGATGAAGATGTTGCTTTGATTTTGCTGGTTTCATTACCAACTTCCTATGAGAACTTTGTGCAGTCCTTCATAGTTGGGAATGATACAGTTGCTTTAGAGGATGTAAGGTCAACTTTACATGCCAAGAAGCTGAGACATAAGGCAGCTGGAGCAGACAATCTGGCTGCTGGACTAGTAGTCAGTACCAGCAGTGAAAAAGAGCATGGTCAGTCTAGGAATAAAAATTCCAAGAAGACAAGGTCCAAAGGCCTTAAATCCACAGATGTTTGCAATTACTGTAAAGAGCAGGGACATTGGAAGTCCAATTGTCCAAAGAGGAAGAAATAGCAAGAGAACAGTTCTGGCACAACTGATGTGGCAGCTAAGCATGACTCAGATAAGGATATGGTCCTAGTGGCAGGAGAATCAACATATGAAACTGATGTATGGATTCTGGACTTTAGGGCATCCTTTCATATTTGTCATCACAGAGAGTGGTTCTCAAGTTATTAGCAGATAGATGGTGATCATATATCTATGGCAAACAACAAGGTCTGCAAGGTAGTTGGGATTGGCTAAGTTCAGTTGAGGACAGAGGACGGAAGATTCTGTAAACTGGGTGAAGTTAGACATGTTCCACAAATGACCAATAACTTGGTATCTCTCAGTTCTTTGGACAGTAGGGGATTCAATTTTAAGGAGGAAAGTGGAAAACCGACTGTCTATAAATACCCAGTTGAGCTTCTCAAGGGAGTCAAGAAAAGGACTCTGTATATATTACAAGGTCGAGTTGTTCTTTGGATTCTGCTGCTTTGTGGCATCACCGAGATTCATCGATCCACACTTACAAAACTATGGCATATGAGGCCCAGGTCACATGGGTGAAAAGGGGATGCGGTTCTTTCTCAAAAGGATCTTCTTGGGGAGTGTAAGGTCAAGCATTCGGACTTTTGTGAGCATTGTGTGTTTGGAAAGCTTCATAGGAGCAAGTTCTCAAAAAGGGTACACAACACAAAGTCATCACTTAATTACATTCATTCTGATTGTTGGGGGCCATAAAAGGTGGAGTCATTGGGTGGTCACAGATATTTTGTGTCATTCATATATGACTATTCAAGGATGACTTGGGTGTGATGATGAAACACAAAAGTGAGGTATTCAAGAGCTTCATGCAATGGAAAGCTCTAGTTGAAAATCAGTTGGGGAAGAAGATCAAGACGCTTCGTACAGATAATGGTCTGGAATTCTGCTGGACTGAGTTTGATACATTTTGTAGAAATTAGGGTATTGCCAGACATCATACAGTGTGGAATAATCCTCAGCAAAATGGTGTAGTTAAAAAATGAATCAAACTCTTCTATAGAGAGCAAGATGCATGCTCTTTCATGCTGCATTATCAAGGAGATTTTGGGCAAAGGCTGTAAGCACAGCTTGCTACTTAATCAACAAGAGTCCTCACACAGGGTCAGGCAAGCCTGCTGACTTCTCAGTTCTAAGGGTATTTGGAAGCAAAGTATACTATCATGTCAGTGAAGGGAAACTAGAACCAAAGGCCAAGAAAGGAGTGTTTGTGGGGTATGGTGATAGAGTAAAGGGTTATAGAATTTGGTCATCAACGAAAAAGCGAGTTATTCTCAAAGTGAGATACTGATTTTGATGAAAATTCTATGCCTAGTTCATCGATGAGAGGACAATCGAATTGAAACCGATTAAACGAGAAAACTAACAGCAAGGTGGAGTCAGTTGGAATGCAACAATCAACTAATCCAAGTCAGTTTTCATCTGATCTGGTTACTAAACTAGAACTGAATCCAATCTAGTCAGCTGAGCAAATGTTAGTTGAGCGTCAAACCGAGAACGTGGAGTCGATGAGTATAGGCGCCCAGTGAGCTAGAAGATCCAATGTTGGGGTCCCCAAGAGGTATGAGTTTGATGATATGGAGAAGAAGTGGATGGTTTTGAACCTTCTACTTAATGGGAAGCGATGACATGTTACGAAGCATCGCAATGGCTTGCTCCCACGAGAGATGAAATGGAGTCATTACTGAAGAATCATACTTGGGATCTAGTTTAACATCCAACTGATAGGAGAGTTGTTACTTGCAAATGGATCTTCAAGAAGAAGGAAGGGATAACTGAGGCATAAGGAGTTAAGTATAAAGCACGTTTGGTTGCAAGAGGGTTTAGTCAGAAAGAAAGGGTTGACTTTGATGAGATATACTCACCAGTGGTCAGACATACTTCAATCAGAGTGTTACTAGAAATGGTGGCACAACATGACTTAGAACTTGAGCAGTTAGATGTGAAGACAACTTTCTATATGTTGAGGTAGATATTGAGATATACATGACTCAGCCAGAGGGTTTCAAAGTTCTTGGTAAGGAAGATTTTGTGTGTAAGTTGAAGAAGTCCTTGTAAGGACTAAAACAAGCTCCTAGGCAATGGTATAAAAGGGTTGACAGTTACATGATCCAGTTGAGTTACAGCAGAAGTCCTTATGATTGTTGTGTTTACAACAATTAGTTGGAAGATGGATCATACATATATCTTGTGTTATATGTGGATGACATCTTGATAGCTTTGCAAAAAGAAGTCGATGTTCATGATTCAAAGACCTTCTCGGTGCTGAGTTTGAAATGAAAGATTTGGGTGCAGCCAAGAAAATTTTAGGGATGGAGATATGGAGATCGATGGAAAAAGAAACTGTTTTTATCTCAGCAGGGGAATATACAGAAGATTTTGTCAAAGTTTGGCATGTCAGCTACTAAGCCAATAGATACTCCTATGGCATCAAATGTTCATTTGTCAGTTTTTGCTTCATAATCAACAGAGGAGAAGGAGTACATGTCAAGAGTTCCCTATGCTAGTGCGCCTGATTGGCGATCGATGTATGTCATGGTGTGCACTAGGCTGGAGCTCGAGCGATCGATGTTGTCGGCGAGTTCATGGCTCACCTTTGTAAAGGAACAACTGAAAGCTATGAAAAGAATTTTCAGGTACCTTAGGGGTATAGCTGATGTTGGTCTCATTTATTGAAGTGATACTCAATAACTGTTCACAGGATACTGTGATGCTGATTATGTAGGTGATTTGGACAGCAGAAAATGTCTGGTTATATTTTCACATTGGGGAATTCAGTTGTCAGCTAGAAAGAAGCTCTTCAGGCAACAACGGCTTTATCAACTACTGAAGCTGAGTATATGGCTCTTACTGAAGCAGCCAAGTAGGGTATATAGTTGAAGGGACTAGTCAGTGATTTGGGGCTACATCAGGATCAAGATGAGATTTATTGTTATAGTTTGAGTGCAATTTGTCTAGCCAAGGATCAGGTTCATCATGGGAGAACCAAACATATTGATGTGAGATATCATTTTCTGTGAAATGAGAAGAGGGTTGTAGTGAAAAAGATCAGGACCAAAGATAATCCTGCTGATATGTTCACTAAACCAGTTCAGTAGAGCAAGTTTTAGTTGTGTCTGGACTTGCTGAATATTCAAAGCTTATAAACTGAAATCTGGATACTCAATTGAGGGAAAATCAACTGAGTGGATTCTGTGGAGAAGTCCGGTACTGTACATCTTGGAATTGACGAATGTATCTGGTACAAGTACGTCTGATTATGCAATCTAATTGACTGTGAATGAGAGTTCAAGTCAAGGTGGAGATTTGTCTGTTTGGATGACTTGATCTCTAAACTGATGAATAAACTAGTGGAACTAATCTGAGAATCTGAGACTGAGAATGACTGTCAGTTCAGTAAGTATATTCAGTTCCGTGAAAGTCAGTTGTGGTGAAGTGCAAACTGAGTTTCTTAAATCAGCAGTCAGTTTTGATCTGCTAAGTTTTGCTGAGTATAGCCGAGTTCTACATCTGAAGCAGTTGGTTACTAGTCTGGGAAAGTCAGTTTTGAGTTGAGTTTCATCTGGTGGATAACAACTGGAGCTGGGGGTCCACATCTGGGGTATTTATGACAATTCCGACAAAGATCTTTGGCGGTTATGGTTTGGGATTTGTGCCTATAAATACAAATGTTGTAATCAATGCAATGTGTGTCTTTCAAGAGTGTTAATATCATAAGTGTGTGGAGTACCTTGTAACTTTTGCGCATAATAAAATATCTTCTTTCTGTCGATGGAGTAGTCGGCACAACGCCGGAAACCACGTTAAATCACAGTGTTCTCTTTATTTTTGTGTTTTATCAATTTCCGTCATACTTTATGTTTGCATTGCTTCTGTTTTAGTCATTCTTAAACTGCAAGTTTCTCATCTGTGTTTCAATAATGCAAATGTATAGTCCTATTAGATTTTGGTCTATCCTTTTCTGAAAAATGTACCGGATGAGATTTGATCGAATTCGGTTTCTTGTATTTACATCTATTTTATTGATTCGTTACTATTTTCTTACTGTTACTATATTGTTTTCTCTTTCCACGTTAATTTTCAAACTCTCATATTTTTTATGTAGATCTTCAAATGTGATTAAAATTTCACCAATTTTTTTATTTTTCATGTTCTTCATTTTCAGATTTGGTTCGATATTATTACACGTTTTTCGTGAGATTAATTATCGAAATTCACTTAGTGAATCCCGAAAAGCAATGAATTTCGATAGTGAATTTTGAATAATAGTGAATTTCGACAGTGGATTTTCGGAAATTACGTCGGCAATATGCTGAATGTGGTCTCAAAATGAGAGAATGAAAAAATAAAAAAAATTGATGAAAGAATTTTCAAATTTAAAGTTGTAGACTGAAAAATATAAGGATTTAAAAATAATGGATAAGAGAGAAAATCATTTTTTTTTTTTTTTGGGAAAGGCATCCGGTCATTATTCTTTATGTCAATTTTGTCATTTATGTAAAAGTTTTGAAAATGTGTCATATTCACTAATACATAAAATATTTTTGTCTTTCTACCTAATTCCTCCTAATATAAATTCACTACAAGAAAAACTATCTATTGCTACACTAGCTTTTGTCACTCACACAAAAAAAAGTGTGGCAATATATACTTAGTTAGACTAATTTGCTATGCTTTTATGGCTAAAAATAAGTATATAACAACATTTTTTTTTGTGGCAAAAACTAGTGTTTCAAAAAAGATTACCAAGTTTAGAATGCCTTGTTGATGCTCATCGCTAAAGGTTGCCAAATTGAAAAGATGTTTGCTATGTCCTCAAGTGTAGTGAATCGCCGGTCTTGGATTATTCAATTAGATTGATCAAAGAGTTATGAATCTTCACCGGCCTTGCTTTTGTTCTTTATGGGAGTACTTAATTTGATACGAATATTTCGCAACTATAAATTGTGCATTCATCTATGTATAAAAAACATCGCAAACATATATCTTCTGAGCTTTAAGAGTATACATATATCTAGAGGCAAATTATAAGAATGTTGAAGCAGACTATTGCCTTTCTTCTGCTTACACTAATTATGCATCCAGGTAAGTTTTACAATTAAAAGGTTTTATTACTACCTTTTTCAAGCAAATCATACATTGTCGTTTGTTTTATAAATTATAATTACTTCTTATGTATATATTTGTAGCAAGGAGCATGTAATTGAAGCCCGATTGGAAATGAAAGAAAAATCAAACAAAACCAAGGGGCTTGCTGCTTGGATCCTGCTTAATGAGGATGAACCTGAGGAGGAGGAAGAAGATGAGTGCTTAGGTTTGACATGCTCAAATACACCGGACGAGTGCATATATTTACTTGATTATAAAAATAAACCGTGCGGACCATGCACGCCCACCGGAGGATATGAATGGAAATGCTCAGCTTTTCAATACCCTTATTAGTCCAATACTAGAGCCAAGGACGTAACCAGGGGTTGGCTTGGGTGGGCAGTACTGCACCCGGTTTTTATTTTCTCTACATCAAATAAACTATGTAATTCAGTAAAACATAGTTAGTTCTATTAATCCAGATCAACGCGACCTTACAAATATGGTCATTTAGTATATCTAAATATCAATTCTGGTTTCGTCATTCTAGTGCCCTTGATCCTTCGCGGTCTACGGTGTCTTTGATATTCTCTAAAACGTATAATATAAAAAATGCCACAGGGTAGCTTGTGGAGAATTCTATAAAAAAGTGGATCACCCTAAAAAAAAAGTTTCATCAGATCATACAAATTATATCAGCCATGTGTAATAGACTATATTATTATAATTAAAGATGTTTTGCCTTGCTTTTTAACTCATCCGTTTTTTTAAGGGCGTGAAAGTTTCACTAATTTAGTCACATAATATGTGTGCGGGAAAAAAACAAATAATGCCCTACAAATGCTGTACTAAGACTGCACCAAGTCACTAACATTACAACATTTCCTTACTAATCTCACGCATGACAAAAGTAAATTATGTAAAAGAGGAGAAAAACGAGAGACCATCATGTATTGCGTCTAGTTTATTTTTCGCTGAACAATGAAACACTATCCTTTTAGTCACGGTTTGAATTTTTCCATCCGAATTCGAGTCAGAATGTATGAAATAGGCTTTGTGGCCGATATTGGTCAAGAAAACACTTAAATGTGACTGAAATTAAGCCAAAATAATCAACCACATTCTAACTTATGTTGGGTCAGAATAGTGTGTGCCGTGTAATAAAAATATCCTTGCTTATTATTTAAGGGTTTGCGTCTGAATTGTTCCGACTTCCGATTAAATTCAGGAAAAACACGAACTCACCTAAACAAATACCACCTTCATAAGCAACAGTGGCGAACATAGGAAATTTTTCCAGTAGTAGCCAAATTCAAAAAATAAAGGTGAAAAATGACTTAACAACCAAGTTTCAAACTTA
This sequence comes from Gentiana macrophylla, assembly GCA_026214975.1. NCBI lineage: Eukaryota > Viridiplantae > Streptophyta > Magnoliopsida > Gentianales > Gentianaceae > Gentiana > Gentiana macrophylla. The sequence goes on from CM047814.1 coordinate 81,484,821, forward strand.
GTATTAAAGCTTCAAACCAGTTGAACTGAATAAATAATTATACTAGAGATTGTCTGAAATAATATACATACACGGTCATAATATTATTAGAGAGGTATACTAGTAACTTTGCCCAGAAATTTGAGTGGGGCCATGCACCTCACCCCTACCATGCTGGGTCCGCCCGTGATAAGCAACATTTATAATTTATTTAAATTCATTCCTCTTTCTCCAGCAACCAACAGAATTCGTCGCACCTTTTGATACCAAACGATGAATTTTCATAAGGAAATCATATACTTCACCTCAAATCACATCGAACAATTGAATTCGGACCAAGTGCACAGATTAAAGCACATAGCTAACAAAGTGTCGAGGATAATATGGAAATTAGCTAAATATCATTACGTTGTATTTAATTATGGGCCAATGGTCCAAAAGGACACAAAATAGAATTAATTAGGCAACAATAAAGCTAGGTCCCCCGAATTTGTTCACAAAAAATTCACCGAAATAAAATCAGGGCCATGTGTTGGCTTTTTGACATGGACCGGTGAAAGAAGAAAACAAAAATGAAGGGCATAGACTGCATTTCGGTAAGGTTTTGGGAGTTTACTTTCGGGGCATGTATTATTCTTGATTAGGCAAATAGGACATGCTAAACATTTCATTGGTTATAAAGACACAAATTAGATAGATAGATAACAATACCTTTAATGAAAAAAAAAAAAAAAAACGATAAAAAGGGAAATAGGTGCATGGAAGGGTTTTATTTTATAGGTTTTTGTCCACAAGGACAAACTAATTTATTTATCGGGCTTCAAGGACACTAGATATTAATTAGGACAAAACATGAGTAAACTTACCAATATACCTTTTTTTCCTAATTATCTCTCAATTAGTCTTCTGCACCCTCCTTCCATAAAAAAACCTAAATCGTATTGCTGAGGAAGCCGGCGCTTGTCCCGTTATGGCGATGGAACGTGTGGCCGCCGATATCAGGGCACAAGGAAGCGTGGCTCGTATGTCGGATCCGCAATTGATTAAGGAAATCAAGCAGGCTGTTATTATCCCTGTTATGGCGAAAGCCCGAATTAGGCATTTCGTGGAGGCCCAAATTTTGGAAGCGATTGGAATTGATTATGTTGATGAATCGGAGGTGTTAACTCTGGCGGACGATGAAAATCATATCAATAAGCATAATTTCCGTATCCCTTTTGTTTGTGGATGCCATAATTTAGAGAATCCTTCAAGAATCGAGAGAAGGTCTTTGCAATGATCCGTACTAAAGGTGAGGCCGGCACCGGAAACATCATTGAAGCTGTCCACCATGTCTGGTCCGTGATGGGTGATAGCAAAATAACTAACTGCTAACTTTAACCGACAGAGTATCGGGCCAACAGTAGTATAATGGTAACAAGGTCGAATCCACAGGGAATAACGTTTAAGTACCAAAGTCGACGTAGAACTTAGTTCAGGTCTAGATTATGGTAGGGAGATATTACACTAGTGCAAAAGTAAAGATTAACTAACGGTTGTAGTTTAGTTATTAAAAGGTATAGCCGAATTATGATCCAACGAGTTACTTTTACCCCTAAGAGAAGACTTGACAAGGAGCGTATTTTAACCAACCTACCTTTTCAAAGTAATTTAATGACATCCACGGGTGCCAACTCCTAATTCTGGTGTTAAGGTCTGAACAACTCTCGCTCAACACCCTATGTGAAATTAATTAATTTTCCCTTTAGAAAACCGATTAACCTAACATGATTACGCTCTTAGAGTCGCTCGAACAACGATGACAAACCTCTGTATTGGAAACGGTCCTAACAACTAGGCCGAATCTACGCAACGATCCCAAAACCCCTTATCCACATCTCACCGCAAAATACATCTATAGGTTCAATGTGCGTGATAGTGAACTAGGTGATCAATCTAATTCAAAGACGTTTAAAATAAGTTTTAGGACGTGGATTAATCATTAAAACATAAAATTACGCGCTACACAACTCCCGTTTTGATCTCCTTTAGGGTGTTTCACTCGTTTTCACATATTTCGGCTATGAAAAATTTAGCTACCCATATAAACAGATTCTGTCAACATGTCATGGATTAAAATGGCGGGAAGTTTTACATAATAGCCTTCTGTCAATATGGCAGAATTCTATTAAAACCAAATTAAAACCGAAATCCAATCATTTGTCAGATTCTCCTATATATGGATACTACTACAGATACATACATATATATATATATATATATATATATATATATATATATATATATACGAGAATGAAAGAAACAAGAAACAACAAGAAAGAAATAGCTAGATATAGATATAACAATAATGAGAGAAAACAAAAGCAAACTTACTATTATAATGAGAGATATCTTCGATTACATAAAAAAACTTGATATTACAACGATTTCAAAGAACACCGAACTTCCAATAATTTCCCGAGCATTACAACGATACTATTATTACTAAATTTATTTCGGCATAAGGCCTTATATAAAACCTATAAAACTAAAAAAAATAAGAAGGAGATATATATATATATATATATATATATATATATATATATATATATATATATATATATATATATATATACGAGAATGAAAGAAACAAGAAACAACAAGAAAGAAATAGCTAGATATAGATATAACAATAATGAGAGAAAACAAAAGCAAACTTACTATTATAACAGAGATATCTTCGATTACATAAAAAAAAACTTGATATTACAACGATTTCAGCAACACCGAACTTCCAATAATTTCCCGAGCATTACAACGATACTATTATTACTAAATTTATTTTGGCATAAGGCCTTATATACAACCTAAAAAACTAAAAAAATAAGAAGGATATATATATATATATATATATATATATATATATATATATATTATGGTCTCTCCAGCTTGCTCTCTGAATGCTCCTTATATAGGCAAAGTTCCAGGGGCCGGACCAGGCCGGGTAGGGGCCGGACCAGGCCGGACTAATCATGACATTCATCTCCCCTTAATTTCCAATTTACGGATAAAAATTTATATTTTGGAATAAAACTTTAAAAATTCATATCTTGAGTTCTAGATCTCCAAATGACATGATTCAAGAGGCATTAGAAAGCTCTCGGAAAAATCTACAACTTTCATGAAGGACTCCTCTTCAGAAAATATCGTTTTGATGAGCCATTCGTTTGTCGAAGACATTTCTCGATTACCACTAAATCGAATCGATTAGCCACTTGACCACTTCGATTGACCACTTGACCACTTAAGCAATTCGATTGACCACTTAAGCTCGTGACATTCTCTAAATCCCTTCAAAATGTCGATTCTCGGGGTCTTGGCTTATACATCTGCAATAAAATACCACAAATACCCACGTAAATCTGTCACGACATTCCGATTTACTAAAATCGGTACAAAATCTAGTAAAAACACGATATTTTACATGATAACTACTACTAACATACTTAGATAAATCTAAGGAATTTATGACTCGAAATGATATAATAACGCTCAAAATGATATTAGAAATAGAGTAAAATGTTATGAAAATAACTGTGAATTTTTCCCTCATCACAACCCCCCACTTAGCTTTTGGTCGTCCTCGAGCAAAACAAGCGATAAAATAAAATGAATGAGGAAAAAAAATCATGAAGATATAAGATGTAAGGGACAACCAGATGATGAAACCATTCGAATCATAACCACACGTTAACCTCAATATAAATGTATAACAGAGTGCGTGTGTGACAAGTCTTTTCAATTTCCACTATCCTCGCAAAAGTATCTATTCAGACAGTCCTAATGACTTTCCTAGGTATAGACACTAACAGTTCCACACAAAGTCCTCCCCTGTACTTATTAGGATAATCCCTAAAGCATATCATTCAGTTTATACTGGGGATAGTCAGAAGATAACTAAGTTTTCAACCATGCTTAATTCATTCCCAGCAATAGGATGTTTCGTGATAACACCCTAGCTGGACTTAATTTCACATATGTAGCATATGCCTTCATTCCCAGCAATAGGATGTTTCGTGATAACACCCTAGCCGGACTACTATCATCAGCGTAATGGGAGCTTTTAAACCTCATAGTGATATAGGACGTTTCGTGATAACACCCTACTGTACTCAAATCATTGGTAGCTACAACCGACATATATGTAGTTCATCTTAATTTGGTATTTTTCTTTTCATTCCACTTAACTTATATCCTTTCTATCATATTCAAACCTTCAGATATTCACAGTACACGAAAAAAAATTAGGTACTAAGTTACTGCAATTATCTCTAGAATAACCACTTAGGATACTGAATGGATACAATTTAAAATTTTCGCTTCAATATCAAAGGCTTACGTGAACAATGAATTCATGTTACACAAATAAATTTGGGGTTAAAATGCACTTACGGTTCACTTTGATTATATACTCCAAATCGATCATTACATCGTCAAATCCATGAAATATATACCTTATACAATTTATTTTAATCAACTAAATAATGCTCGAAAAAAATCAAAAACTAAGGGATTTTCTGATACAAAATAAATACTTAATGCCATTACTAGACCAACCTCAACTCTACCCCCCACTTACGAACTTGCAATGTCCCAAGCGTGTGAATGAGATAGAGAGGAAAACTTAGCTTATAAACCTGGCAGAAAGGTGCTACCGAATCCCGTAACAGCCATGAGAAAGCACGACCCGAATCCCTATACAAAACTAAAACAAAGAAAACATGGGACATGGTCCTCGTGCCAAGACATCGAATAGGGATATGGGAATAATAAGGAAATGGCCCTGTCACGTCAGAAAATTCGATAGGCAATATGTGCATACATATCATATAGAGCATATACATATCATAGTCAAGGCATCAATTCAAATTGGAAACAGACTAAATCATAAAATGTAGTGAGTCTTTTATACCCAGATTCTCAAGGGTTCTCACAAAAACCCAACAACCTAAGTCCAAGAAATGATGAATTTGAATTTTTTTTTTCTCAGATTTTACCTAGAGATTTTCGGATAACCACCTAATCGTTCTCTTTTAATGACATTCAAACACTCATCCAGAGACTTGGTTGTGCTATGTGTTCAACTTCCATTATGATCATACTTTCCACAGATTCTACATTTCATTAAGACTAGTCTTATCCAAATTATTATTATTATTAATAACGGGCTGCCTCTCGGTAGCGCTTTTGTTTAACGTCGTTCGCTCGACAGAGACTCAGAAACAATTAATCAAGGCTCGGGATCAGTCAAATGCACAATTTCGAGATCCTCATCAAATGGTAACTTCCTATACTTTTTTAGACGAAGACCGTTCGTGATGAACGTTCCGTGCTTCGGATGTGTTACCTCGATGGCTCCTGAGTCGAAAACTCGCAATACCGTATATGGTCCCGACCATCTTGACTTAAGTTTGCCTTGAAACAAATGGAGGCGAGTGTTATAGAAAAGGACCTCATCACCTACGTTGAAAATACGCGGTTTGATCAACTTATCATGAAGCATTTTGGTCTTTTCCTTATATTTCGCCGAACAATCGTAAGCTTGAAGGCGAAACTCATCTAACTCGTTCAATTGGGCCATCCTTCTTTCACCGATTAATACGTCATCCATATTAGATTCTTAATTGCCCAATAGGCCTTATGCTCTACCTCTACGGGGAGATGGCAAGCCTTGCCAAAAACAAGCATGTAGGGTGACATACCTATTGGTGTCTTGAACGCAGTTCGGTGTGCCCAAAGCGCATCATCTAACTTCTTTGACCAATCTTTTAGATTAGAATTGACTGTCTTCTCCAAGATTCTTTTAATTCCCCGATTGGAAACTTCTACTTGGCCACTAGTCTGAGGGTGGTAGGCAGTGCCTAACTTATGAGTGACCCCATACTTCATTAAAAGCTTATTGAAATCTCTATTTGCAAAGTGACTTCCATTGTCACTGATTATCGCTCGAGGTATTCCAAACCGGGATAGAATATGTTTCTTAAGAAACCGTATGACTACATGTTTATCGTTAGTAGGCGAAGCAATTGCCTCAACCCACTTTGAAACGTAATCACAGGCGACAAGAATGTACTGATTCCCGAAAGAAGACGGATATGGTCCCATGAAGTCTAATCCCCATATATCAAACACTTCACACACTATTATCGGTTTCTGGGGCATCTCATTTCCCTTGGAAATCCTCCCTGAGCGTTGACAGGCATCACATGTCTTAACATACGAATGTGCATCCTTGAAAATAGTGGGCCAGTAGAACCCACTTTGTAACACCTTCAATGCTGTTCTCTCGCCCGAGAAGTGGCCACCAGCCTCTTTATCATGGCAAAACGAGAGAATACTCACTATCTCACTGTCATCAACACATCTCCTTAGGATTCCATCTGCACATAGCCTAAAAATTAAGGGATCTTCCCACACATATCGGTTCACCTCACTATAAGACTTCCTTTCTCGATTCTCATCAAACTCGTGATCTACTTAATCCACACTCATGATAATTAACGAATGGTGCATACCAAGGGTTCCTTTCTTCCCTCTCTCTGGAAATTTCCTCGCTAAACAGGGGAGCATCGTATCCACTACTGAACAACCGCTCATCCCGAAACGATCATCAATCTCAACTTTAATAGAGTGTTTCTTGTCTCCATGGTCCATCCTACTGAGGGGGTCAGCTACTACGTTCTCACACCCCTTTCTATTCTTAATTTCTACGTCGAACTCTTGAAGAAGCAAGATCCACCTTAACAAGCGTGGTTTTGCATCAAACTTGGCAAATAGGTATTTCAATGCAGCATGGTCAGTGTGAACTATGACTTTTGATCCAACCAAGTATGACCGGAACTTGTCGAAAGCAAAAACAACAGCTAAAAGTTCCTTTTCAGTTGTGGCGTACTTTTGTTGAGCCAAGTTCATGGTATGACTCGCATAGTAGATAGGGCGAAATAACTTGTCGACTTTCTGACCTAGGACAGCTCCTACGGCATAATCACTAGCATCACACATCACTTCGAACCCCTTGGACCAATCAGGTGCTACCAAGATAGGAGCCGAAGTAAGAAGTTTCTTAAGAGTTCGAAAAGCATCTAGGCATGCCGCATCAAAAACACAAGGGGCACCCTTCATCAATTGAAGAGTAAGAGGTCTAGCAATGTGGGAAAAACCCGGAATGAATCTACGATAAAAACCTGCATGACCCAAGAATGAACGTAGAGTTTTCAGATTTGTAGGCATAGGAAGCTTGGAAATTGCCTCTATTTTCGCTCTATCGACCTCTATTCCATTACCTGATACCTTATGTCCTAAAACAATTCCTTCAGTTACCATGAAATGACACTTTTTCCAATTTAAAACCAAGTTTGTCTTTTCACAACGTGCAAGCACCTTATCAATATTCGACAAACACTCATCAAAAGTATCACCAAAAATGCTAAAGTCATCCATAAAAACTTCCATGAAATGCTCTATCATATCAGCAAAGATGGCCATCATGCATCGCTGGAACGTCGCGGGTGCATTACACAACCCAAACGGCATTCTTTTGAATGCAAAGGTGCCATACGGACATGTGAATGTAGTCTTATCCTGGTCATGTATATCGATGTGAATTTGATAATAGCCACTAAAACCGTCCAAAAGCGAAAAAATGCATGACCACTCGTGACGCTTCTAGCATTTGATCAATAAAGGGTAGGGAAAATGATCTTTCCTAGTCTTATCATTCAAAGATGCGAAAATCAATACAAACTCGTGACCAAAGAACTAAACGAGTAGGAATGGGCACACCTTTTTCATTAAGCTCAACTGTGATGCCTCCTTTCTTAGGCACGACTTGCGTGGGGCTCACCCATTCAATGTCGGAGATTGCGAGATTATCCCTAACTCAAGCATCTTTACTACGTCTTTTCTTACCACTTCTTGCATATATGGGTTCACCGTCTCGAAATCGCCTTAACCGGCTTGGCACCTTCTTCCAGATGATCTTGTGCTTGCGAGATATCAAAGACTCGATCCCTTTATGTCAACCATCTTCCATCCGAAGGCCTTTTGTGTTTCTTCAAAACGTGGATCAACTTAGCTTCCTCGCAAAACGGTTAGTGCATATGAAGCAATAAGAGGAAGTAATTCATCAGTTCTAAAAACACATACTTTAAATGCTTAGGAAGTGGCTTCACCTCCAGATCATGTAGGTGGTTCCTCGATTGACGGCTTTGACAAATTGCTACCAAACCGAGCTCTAGCTTCTTATTCCAAATTATGTCGACAAAAGGAGTTGCCTCCAAATGATATACTGAACTCTCATTTGTGGATCGTCATCCTCTCATGGTTCTTGACTTCATCAAACATTCTTCCATTGGTTCTTGGTATCTCTGCAGTTAGTGTGCTCCAAAATACAAGGATATATAGCATCAATGTAAAAACAATCACTCTTTTCATCATCAGGATGCTTCATTGCATTATACACATTTATGGCTACACTTTCTTTCCCGACTGTAGTATAATCTCTCCCTCTTAACGCCTATCAAGGTCTCTCCTGTTCAAGAAAGGCCGACCTAACAAAAGTGGGGTTTTAGTATCCATATCCATATCTAAGACTACAAAGTCAACGGGAAAACAAACTTGTCTACCTGCACTAACACATCTTCACCTACCCCTGAGGTTTCCTAATGCACCTATCTCGCCATCCAGTAAGGTCATTCCTGCTTGGCTCTAACGCCCCCAATCCCAATTTCTCATAAATTCCTCTAGGCATCAGCTCACAAAAGCCCCTAGATCACATAGCACGTTTTTAAACACAGTTTCTCCAATGGTAATTGGGATGGTAAAGCTACCTCTATCCTGCAACTTGGGGGGTATTCTATTATCAAGGATTGCAGAACATTCCTCACTCAAATGTACCATATGTTGCATCTTCTCCTTACTCGACAACATTCCTTTCAAAAATTTAAAATATGGGGGAATGCTCGAAATTGCCTCTAATAGGGGAATATTCATCTCTACCTTTCTTAAGAGATTCAGAAATTTTGCCTGACCCTGGGTCAGTATGTCCTTTCTGGGTCCCTTAGGAGGATAGGGCAAAGTATTAACATCAAAATCAGGGGGAGGAGGAGGAATTCTGTTTTTCTTACCTCTTTCTTTAGGCGGCGAGGCTTCTTCTTCTTTGATGTTTAGGACCACATAGTCTTTCTTTGGTGCTGCCTCTACCAATGCTTTTTTATTTGCCTCAGCCAAAGCTTTTTTCGTGGCTTCCAATTCTTTCCTCATTGCGTCCATTCTTTGCTCGACATTGCCAATCTCCAAATCTTCGATCTCGACTTCACCATACATCGCTTCCTTCACGGTCAACCGCTTTCTCTCACTCTTTTTAGTCTCTCGCTCTCAACCCATGATTCTTTCTTTTTGTCACTCACCCCGACCTCTTTACTTCACTTCGTGTGAACACATCATTCACACCCTTTGAGTTCCTCTCAGGTGTTACTGGGAGTCCACCACTTAGATTTGTCTTCAGAGTGTCGGTTATTTGACCCACTTGGGTCTCCAAATTCCGAATGGCAGAATGTGTGGCCACTTTTTGTTCTACAACATTCTTATTTAACTCAGAAACAGTCCTGTCTAATCTCTCCAGGAGTATCTCAGTGGCCATCTTCTGAACACCAGAATTGTTTGATTGCTGAATGCTTTGATTGTTCTGGTGTAGATGAGCGTTTGGATGATGATAGGTGCCAGAATTATTACTTCTCAATGGCTGGCTCACTTGTTGATTCTGATTGTTTTGCTGACCCTGATTCTGATTCCAGCCTTGAATTTGGTTCCAATTTTGATTATGCTGTTGTCCTTGTGACTGAGACTGCGGATTCTGACTATTCTGATAGTAGCCTTGGTTTTGATTCTAGTATGAACTCTGATTATGGGGATTCTGATTCCAAGGTCGGTTGTATGAGCTTTGGTTTTGCCTAAAACCTTGGTTCTGATTATTGTTTCGATTCCACTCTGATTCTGCCCCTCAGGTTCCAACCTTGATTCTGCTGATTCTGATTCCATTGCCCCTGGTTTCCTTGTCCAACATAATTCACATCATATTGTTGTGAATCATTACCCATACCATAATCCATTTGAGGCCCTTGCTGATTATCAATGTTCTGATTCCACTGTTGCTGGCCAAACTCTTGTTGATTCATATTCATTTGACCCATTGCATAAATATCCATTCGCTGTTGATCATTCTGATTTCCTAACTGTTGTTGTACAGGAGTAGGTTGCAACTGTTGTGGATAAGTGGGTTTTCTCGATGATGTACATTCCATGGATGAATGTCCACTTCCACAAAGCTAGCATTGCTGTGTTTTCTTTCTTTCTAACTCCATTCGGTCCATCTTTAGTACCATTTCTTGCATCTTATCGTGTATGGCCGATTCTCTATCAAGTTCTTCTTTCAACGACTTCACACTTTCCATTGGGGCTTTCTTCTTCTTTCTACTGGACCCCATTGTCCTTCTCCTTCTCCGCATTCTCAATCTGTCTCATAGCTTGTTCTCGGCGGCATTCATAATGTCTCCACCATCATGCGGCATTCAGCTTGTTCTGGTCCATCGGCTCTAAGGCCCTGAATAACATAATGACTTGCTCCACCGTAGAAAAACCGTGTGGAGGGCATCTCTTCAGTAAACCCCTAAATCTCTCATAAGTCTCTTTTAATGTCTCTCCCTCGAGACCGTCAAACGAAGAGATTTCTTCTTTCCAGATCTAACATCTTCGCCGGAGGAAAGTACTTTTCGTAAATACTCTCGCTACATCCGCCTGTATGCAATGAATCATTGGGTAATGAATCGAACCAATCTTTTGCGGCTCCTCTCAATGCAAACGGAAAACGATTAGCTTCACCGCCTCGCTCACTCACCCCATTATATTTCATCGCTCCACAAATCTGAGAAAGTGGTCAAGAAACTGCTCGGGTTCTCGCTTGATTTCCGTGGAATAGAGCATGTTCCCCAACATGTTCGTAATGTTCTGTTTGATGTCCATGTTGTTTGCATTAATTGGGGGCACTCTAATGGGATTGTGCCCTATAACTTCCTGAGGATTAGTGACGTAATCTCGGCAAACCCTCGGTCATTGTATCTGGCCGAGCCATCCGTGGTGATAATCCCGTTGTTGTTGCCGCGATAATCCCGCCGCATAGGTGGTTGCCGATTATATGGGTTTTGTAACCCTGTTGATTTCCTTGATTCTCTAGCATCCGTAATACTAGATTTACCGCCTCTTGGTCAAATTCGGGTCCTAAGTTCTGCGTGATTCAATATTTTGTCCTCCTCTGCATCGTCCAATCCTCGCCCTCTCGATTAAGCCGTGGGGTTCTCGCTGACGCAATCTCGTGTTGTCATCTCTTGACGGCTCATGACGAGGGTCCTCGGTGGAGTATGCAATGGTAGTGTTGCGTTACCACCAAGAGTGTCCGAGGTTTGCCCTTGTACATTGTGCTCGCTTAAAGGCTCTTTGCCATCTCTATGAGTTGGTGAATCCTCCATTCCTCTCGAGAGATTCTCGACAATGAACTCTCTACTACCCCTTCTTCCTCGAACAAAGGGTTTGGACCGCAATCGAGGTTCTCCTCGGCGCCGATCGCTTTATGACGCGTCGTAAGCTTCAATTTCTTCAATTGGCTCGATGAGTGGTTCTTTGGAGCTTGGGTCATGCAATCGACAAACAAGAAACAACGAAAAAAAATAAAACGACCTAAGCCCAAGCTTTCGGTCAACTTACAAGATATCAAACGTTACCTCCCCAGCAAAGGCGCCAAAAAGCTTGATAGCAAAATAACTAACTGCTAACTTTAACCAACAGAGTATCGGGTCAACAAGAGTATAATGGTAACAAGGTCGAATCCACAGGGGAATAACGTTTAAGTACCAAAGTCGACGTAGAACTTAGTTCAGTCAAGATTATGGTAGGAGATATTACACTAAAGGTGCAAAAGTAAAGATTAACTAACGGTTGTAGTTTAGTTATTAAAAGGTATAGCCGAATTATGATCCAACGAGTTACTTTTACCCCTAAGAGAAGCCTTGACAGGGAGCGTGTTTTAACCAACCTACCTTTTCAAAGTAATTTAACGACATCCACGGGTGCCAACTCCTAATTCTGGTGTTAAGGTCTGAACAACTCTCTCTCAACACCCTATGTGAAATTAATTAATTTTCCCTTTAGAAAACCGATTAACCTAACATGATTACGCTCTTAGAGTCGCTCGAACAACGATGACAAACCTCTGTATTGGAAACGGTCCTAACAACTAGGCCGAATCTACGCAACGATCCCAAAACCCCTTATCCCACATCTCACCGCAAAATACATCTATAGGTTCGATGTGCGTGATAGTGAACTAGGTGATCAATCTAATTCAAAGACGTTTAAAATAAGTTTTAGGACGTGGATTAATCATTAAAACATAAAATTACGCGCTACACAACTCCCGTTTTGATCTCCTTTTAGTATGCTTCACTCGCTTTCACATATTTCGCTATGAAAAGTTTAGCTACCCATATAAACGGATTCTCACAACATGTCATGGATTAAAATGGCGGGAAGTTTTACATAATAGCCTTCATCAATATGGCGTAATTCTATTAAAACCAAATTAAAACCGAAATCCAATCATTTGTCGATTCTCCTATATATGGATACTACTACATACATACATACATATATATATATATATATATATATATATATATATATATATATATATACGATACTAGAATGAAAGAAACAAGAAACAACAAGAAAGAAATAGCTAGATATAGATATAACAATAATGAGAGAAAACAAAAGCAAACTTACTATTATAACAGAGATATCTTCGATTACATAAAAAAACTTGATATTACAACGATTTCAAGAACAATCGAACTTCCAATAATTTCCTTGAGCATTACAACGATACTATTATTACTAAATTATATATATATATATATATATATATATATATATATATATATATATATCTTCTTATTTTTTTAGTTTTTTTTAGGTTGTATATAAGGCCTTATGCCGAAATAAATTTAGTATATATATATATATATATATATATATATATATATATATATATATATATATATATATATATATATATATATATATATATATATATATTATGGTCACTCCAGCTTGCTCTCTGAATGCTCCTTATATAGGCAAAGTTCCAGGGGGCCGGACCAGGCCGGACTAATCATGACATTCATCTCCCTTAATTTCCAATTTACGGATAAAAATTTATATTTTGGAATAAAACTTTAAAAATTCATATCTTGAGTTCTAGATCTCCAAATGACATGATTCAAGAGGCATTAGAAAGCTCTCGAAAATCTACAACTTTCATGAAGGACTCCTCTTCGAAAATATCGCTTTTGATGAGCCATTCGCTTGTCAAAGACATTTCTCGATTACCACTAAATCGAATCGATTAGCCACTTGACCACTTCGATTGACCACTTAAGCTCGTGACATTCACTAAATCCCTTCAAAATGTCGATTCTCGGGGTCTTGGCATATACATCTGCAATAAAATACCACAAATACCCACGTAAATCTGACACGACATTCCGATTTACTAAAATCGGTACAAAATCTAGTAAAAACACGATATTTTACATGATAACTACTACTAACATACTTAGATAAATCTAAGGAATTTATTACTCGAAATAATATAATAACGCTCAAAATGATATTAGAAATAGAGTAAAATGTTATGAAAATAACTGTGAATTTTTCCCTCATCAATGGGTGATATCAGAGTCCTCAGAAACATGGACGATGACGAGGTATTTACATTTGCTAAAAAATTCAAGCCCCATATGATTTAGTTATGCGCACAAAGCAATCGGGAAGGCTTCCGGTGGTGCATTTTGCTACCGGAGGTGTCTTTTTCTCGCAAATCGCTTTGCAGATTTTGTGCCTCCTGTCCCTTTTCTTGACCTCGTGGCTAACTGCTTTTGCAAATCGCTTGCGATTCAAGCCGGATTGAAGATGTTTGCTTCTGGTGAATAAGGAGGCTGGTGAATTCAAATTCGTGAGGGATGTAATGGGAATTAGGTTTAACGCCGTGAATTCAAATTCGGCGACAAAAAAATGCCTGATGTCAAAATCCGCTATCGCTTCACGCCCGATCAAAAGTCCGGCCGATTCATTGATTTTTTTAATGTTTAGGGTTTAGGTTGTTACTATTAATTTTGTAAAGTTGTAAATTTAAAAAGTTTAGTGTTGTTGCTATTAATTTTGTAAAAGTTACTACATTTTCTTGATGTAGTTTATCTTTTTGGGTCATTATTATTTGTTTATTGACCGTTACGACATTTTACGGGTTGTTACTACCTTTTTTAGGTCATACATTACTTGTTTATGGATATTACGACATTTTAATGTTACGGGCATTACTCCGCTACGACATTTTACGGGTTGTTGCTACCTTTTTTAGGTCATTACTACTTGTTTATGGATGTTACGACATTTTAATGTTACGGGTCATATCTGCTATTTACATTTTACGGTCATTACTTACTTATTTTTTAACAAATAAGGGCTGTTACTAATTGTTTTTAGACCGTTACTACTTTTTCATTAGATGTTACGACATTTTATGGGCTGTTACTACTTGTTTCTTGACTGTTACTATTTGTAGAAGGGTAAAAAGTAACAAGGGGTATTTTTGTCCAAATATTTTGTTTTTGTCCTTTATAACAGCTGAAAAATAAGAATGTCCTTGCAGACCCATTTATGTGTTTTTTTGTCCTGGTAGCCCCTTCCCCCTTTATTTTATTCATGGACGCTGAAAAGTTAGGAAAAAAAAGAAAAAAATTGTAATTTTCTCTCACTTACTCAATATTTCAAACAGTTATTTCTTTTGATATAAAACTCCGATCATCGTAATTCGTTCACCATAATTCATATTTTTCCGTCCTCTTTTTTGACTTAATTTCTTAAAATCGATTTTTCTTCTTCATCGGGATGTAGTGACCACCCCGATTCATTGACCACCGCTATGAAGAGACCACCGTGATGCATTGACCACCAAAATGTATTGACCACCGCGATGCAGTGACCACCCTGATGTATTGAACACCGCGATGCCGCCGAGATGCAGTGACCACCCCGATGCAGTGACCCCCATGATGCATTTACCAGCCCCGATGCATTGACCCCCGCGATGCAGTGACCTCCCCGATCGACTGACAACCGTGATGTAGTGACCACCCTTGATGCAGTGACCATCACAATGCATTCACCACCCCGATGCAATGACCAACCGCAATGCAGTGACCAACCGCGATGCATTGACCACCGCGATGCAGTGACCACTCGCGATGTAGTGACCAACGCGATGCATTAACCACCGCGATACAGTGACCACCACGATGCATTAACCACCGTGATGCAGTGACCACTCGCGATGTAGTGACCACCGCGATGCATTAACCACCGTGATGCAGTGACCACCCCGATCCAGTGACAATCCGACGTATTGACCACCACGATGCAGTGACCATCGTAATGCATTCACCACGGTGATGCAATAACCAACCCGAAGCATTGACCACCCTGATGCAATGACCACCGAGATGCGTTGACCGCCACGATGCAGTGACCAACCCGCTTCAGTGACCACCGAGATGCATTGACAACCGTGATGCGGTGACACCGCATTGCATTGACCACCGTGATGTAGTGACCACCCCGATGCAGTGGCCACCACAATGCAGTGACATTTAACGATGCGGTGACATGTGAAGATGCATTGATATTTGACGATGTAGTGACATGTGAAGACGTAGTGAAATGTAAAGATACACTTCAAGTGCTAACTATCTGAAGTGACAATAATAACTTATACAGTTTTTGAAGACAAACATGTGCAAGAGTTACATTATATACATTAATTGTTTCACTGTTTTTGCAGTGACATTATACACACAATGTTAATATTCAACAAGAGTTATACCACAAAAAGAAAATAACAAAAAGTGATTTTGGACCAAGGAAAATGATAGTGACATTAGTTGCAAAAACAATGTCATCCCAAAGCTCTAGCTCTATTTCGTACACGCTGACTAGCATAGTGCAACCACCCACCCCTCCTTCCACCAATTATGTCATTTTATCGCAAAACGCCAAGAAAGCTTTTCACAAGTATCAATCTAACATCACATCTTCTTCTTTTTGAGGAAATCTAACATCATATCAAAATAAATTCCAATATAAATTATAACATCATTCATTTTGAAATTAAATGCAAATGATGTAACATAGAAACACCAAAGTATGACACCACCACCCACCGCCGATCGGAAACCTTCACTCCTCCACTTGTTGTCAACACACAGTCAGAGTAAGGCCATAAAAGGACCATCCTATCTTAACCTTCCAGACAACAAGACAAAACTAATCCAACGCCCTAGACAAATCCAATCCCACGATTCCCGCCGGAGACACTGAAGAAGAAAATCCGTTAGATCTCCAAAGCAAAAGAACAAAGTATCCGTCAATCTAACCCTTATAAACAGGCCAAAAGAGCAACAAATTTAAAAAGATGGGAAAAGAGAAGCCATCTCAATCTGCGAAATTTGTCATGTTTGGGGCTCAGATTGACGAGAATCAGCCATCAAAGTAATTCATTCCGGAATCAGCCTTGGAGTTCTAGAGTTGAGCAATGGAATTTTTTCCTTTCTAAAACAACAACAACGAAGAAGGGTATAAAAGGGTAATTTAGGTAAGTTTGACGTGAACTGAATGACGTGAACGAATTGTTAGTATAGTTGAAGAAGATTAGGATAAATAGATGAAGATTGAAGAACTAAGGGTTCAAACTCAGTTATGAAGACCAAGTCGAGACTGTAAAGTTAGACTTCAGGCAAGATTGTGGTGACCTGAACTGACTTTATGGATCTTGTATGAAGACCTAAGAATCATAAGGACAATGAATTCTTAGATGGTAATGAGTCATGGTGTACCCTGATTAAGTCAATTATAATCAGATGAAAATTGGAGTACTGATATTTGAAGAAGAGTAAAATCTCAGTTAACCCTCCAAGTCAGTAAGGAAACCGACAAACAATAAAATCATGATTAAATCGATAAGAAACTCGATTTTAGAAGTCAACCATCCAACAAACCGATAGTACAATCGAAAGTTATAAAGGAAGCAAATTCATTGATGAGTTCTTGACACGTGAGCGGTCGTCGAAGATATAGTCGTTACAAAAGAGACGTTGATACAATTCGAATTGAAGTCGATGAACGTTGGACCTCACACTATAAATAGAGACTTTGCACCCAAGATAAAAATAACGAATTAACAAGCATTATCAAGCAAGTTTGTGCATTAGTCATCTTATTCGAATTACTATCATCTCAGCGCTATAACAAGATCATATCTAGAAATTCTTCAAGTGTTCAAGCTACACAGATTTTATCAAGAATCATACACTTTGAAGAACCACAAACAAGAATCAATTTATTGATTCTCAGCCCAACTTTGATTCTACATCAAAGGTTTTAGACTGTGAAGCAAACCAGGAAGGTTTCGCCAAGGACAGTTGTGACAAGCAGTCGGGTAGACTGTGTTTGTGGTGGTAGCTGGTGAAGAGGCAATTCAACCCTCCAAGGATCAGTGTTCAAGCAATTGAAGAACATCAACACTACCTGCTCTACAACCTGCTTAGATAGTGAAGCTGTGATTAGCCAAGGACTATTGTTTAGGACTTTTTGTAACAGTTCACCTCAAGAATTTCTAGTGGAATTTTCCTCCGCACCACAGGGGAAGAGAGGACTGATAGGATTACACCACCTGGAACCTCTATAACACTTGTCTTATTTACTTAACGCACTTAGTTATTTATTTAGCATTTAATTACAACATTTTGATAATTGATTGTTATACACCTCACAGCTTCACAAAACTCACATTCATCGTAATTCAGCTTTACTACACTCGCCACACAGAGAATAACAAGAACAAGAAAAAGGCTAGAACTTTATCCGCGCCGGTTGACTCGGGCCAAGCTTAAGTCGCTTTGACTTAAACTCAGGTTAGTCAGCTTAACAACACACAAGTTTAACTGAACCTTAATTTGTTTTAAATCCAGTTTTAGGGACAAGTTTATTCACCCCCCCTCTAAACTTGTGTTAGCCTTTCCAAGAGACCAACAACCCACTTATGCAAGTAACCACATGGATAATGGGCTTGCGTGTTTAGAGTGGAATTTGTCCACACCCGAGCTTTCCGACTTGCGGTATCGAGATGGGCCCATCGTCTCGGTTCTCTGATCACGTCGGTTGTCGATGTCTCAACTCGTAACTCGACCCTTGGGGCTATCACTTATTCTCGCTTTCAGAGGACTATCTTGTGACGTCACATAGAGGTGCAATATTCGGTATCGTCAATACACATACTTAGATAAAATACTAATTAAGAAATTTATGTCACATAGAATAGTGTGGCATTCACAAGATATAGATTAAGTTTAATATCATAAAATATTTATATAAGTCACATATAAAACATAGAAATCAAACTTGATGTGACTTGATTATTTTCAAACACAAGTCACTAAGATAAAGACATTTAGTGACATAGTTAATTGTAGATTAATTATGAGATTTATCCCAAAATAAATATATTTTGAAATACATCAACACAAAATACTCAACAATCTCCAGAATTTGATACAAACATATATTAGAAGATGTTTAAGATCGCACACATCATGTAAAATAAATTTATCGAAAGATTCGCACATAAGCATGCTGTTGTACCACATTTAACTAATAAGCATACGGTTAAACATGATTTTTCTGTTTCAACTTTTTCTAAAGTTGTTTTAAAAATTCACGGACACTTTTAATAAATAATACCAACGTATTTGTAATCTACAACACCTTAGAAACAACTTTTACTCTTCGAGTTTTCAGAAATAAGTAGTAATTACAAAGTAGTAATTAATAAGTAGTAATTACAAAGTATTACAACGACCGGAGAGTGTGAAATCTCGTCGGAGTAAACTAAAAGCACCGTGGAGGCGTAATTGAGAGAAACAAGAGCCAATCTTTGAACCGAAACACATAAGTGATGAATCTCTATCGCTTTTCCTTCATTACGCTTTCATTAAGGTTGAATATGTATGCCTATCATTTTTTTACAGTTTTTTTTTTCTGGAGAATTCGACTGGGTTTGAAGGAGGTGGGAATCGCCTGTAACGCCAACAACTCGACGTTACGTTGATGTTTCAACGCCGGTATATATGGCGTTGTCTCACAGCTCGAATTTCCCACCTCTCCTTAAACGTCATCTTGTTTGATGCCAAATATTACTCCCAACATCCGGATAGTCGGGCGCTTGACCGAGCAAAAGTAATCAAGGGTGTGAGCTTAAAACGTCAGGGTAGTTGACGCCCGTGTTTCATTTTAACGTTGGTATTGATGGCATTTTAGGCAATTTTTTCAACTCTTATCCCCGGGTGTGTTTCTTATTTTTTGAATGGTATGTCTTGTTTTTTTGTTTAGGGAATCATGGTTAGGACGAGATCTAGTGTTGCGAATGAGCTAACAAGGGATTCACCGAATGATATTGAAGTGGATCAAGTGCTTAAAGATCCACCAATTCCGCCAAGTAATGCACCTGTTGTTGGGGGTTCATGTAGGATGTAATATCACCGGATGGATCAAAGCTCCTCCCGATTACGCAGCGGAAAGTACAAGATCTAGATCTAGTCAACCAAAGCACATAAAATAATAAATCTAATCCTACGAGGGGGTTAGATTGCTTACCGGTTTATTGTGAATAAACGTCTAGAACAATCTTCAATCCAAGCTAGATGAGAAGCCACAGTCTTCCAACATGTGTCGAAAGCACCACCAGGTGGATGGTGTTTCAAGCCACCGGACCTCCTCAATATGCTACCTCGAGAAAACCCGGTTTTCCAAAACTCGAACCCAAGAACATAAGACCGAAAATTCTAAGCCCTAATACATCTTCTAAGTCTAAAATTGTGTGTCTAAAGGCTTGGGAGAACTCTCTTTATATATGAGAGTAATCCTTGTCCTCCAAGGATTTAATAATTAAAAGATAATTATTAGATTAATCCTTAATTTAAATATAAGATAAATATAATATATCTCCCAAGATGCATTGACCACCAAGATGCATTGACCACCAAGATTCTATTATTATTATTATTATTATTATTATTATTATTATTATTATTATTATTATTATTTATTTATTTATTTTCTTCTGTTTTGTTCGACACTGTAATATTCCGATTTTCGGGAAAAGGGCAGACGTGTCATTTTACGAAAACGAAATATTAATATTTCTTTTCTTTTATTGGAGTTAAGTGTATTGTTAATTATATATATGTAATTTTCGAATTTATGTATATAATTAAAGGAAAATTTCTGATTTTTGGTAATTAAGGGTGATTATGGAAAATGGATTTAATGGAAATTGGTATTTAAGGAAAATTAAATAAGGTTATTCCCTAACCTTGACGCTAATCAGAATTCAGACTCCACGTTCTCCTTCTCTGCGCAATTTGGAGAAGAGAAAAGGCCAAGAGAGTTGTCACAATATCTGAAGCATTTCTTGATCGTTTTCAGATCGGATTGGAGAATCAAGATCGTCGTGAGAAGGGCAACGTTTGGATATCAGGTTGTTGAGAAGTGTTGCAGATTTTCGAGGCTGCTTAGTCAGGTTTTTGGCTACAAATAGGTAAGAGACTCTTCCTATGATCTCAATTATCGTTTATAGGGTTTAGATCATGTTTTAAGACGTTTTAATGTTAGAAAGATGAGTCCTTGGTTGATCAATGATCATAGGTGTTATGGAATATTTAGATATGTTTTTCTATGTTTTACTTTGCTTAATTTGAGGTTAATTGGGTTAGAAACGGATTAGAAACCGTTTAGGATCGAAATCGGTTAGGGCGGCGAAAGAGTGACGCGACGCGCATTGGCTAGCAATGCGCATACATTCCTCAAGTATGAGATTGCGTGTTTTGGCTTCTGGACGCTGAATGCGTACGCATTCAAAAGAATGCGCACGCATTCCTTGAACAGAGAGTTATGGGTTTGTTTCTGGTTGCTGAATGCGCACGCATTCATAAGAATGCGCACGCATTCATAAGAATGCGCACGCATTCATAAGAATGCGCACGCATTGTTCAAACAGAGAGTTTTAGCTTAGGTTCTGGTCAAGTAATGCGTACGCATTGTAGCGCAATGCGCACGCATTGTTTGGACAGACAGTTTCCAGCAGGTTTTGAAGCAGGGAATGCGTACGCCTTCCAGCTAATGCACACGCATTGCCCCAGTTTGCACTTAAATGATGTTTAGGCTATGTTGTTCAGTTTTAAACCCTTATTTGTGATATGTTAACATGGTATAATCTAAACAAGCCTGAATTGAGTTTCTGATTCATTAAGTTAAAACACCGAATGTACTCTTAAAGGGAGTTGAAGTTCGGATCCGTCAGAAGAGCATGCTAGGCTTGTGCTTTGATGAATTAATATTCATCAATGTCTCATGTAATTGCTAGGCCTTGTTTATATCTAGTGGTCTAGGAAGAGAGTAGTATTTGTGAGGAGTTTAATTGAAAACACTTAGGTGGTTAGTTAATCATTTTAATAAATACGTACTTGACTAGTAAAAGATTAAACAACATGTCTCTCTTAAATAGGCACCACTCTATATCGCGATATGTGTGCTACCTTTGAAGGTGGAAGAACTCCGTAGGTCAAAAAAACCCTAAGTACGGAAGGACTCCACTGAGACGCGCGTACTATCGGAGTCTACCTATTCTAGACTTCGTGGATATTGGTGTGATCCACTAATATGTTGCCAAGAGTGTCCCAAAAGTGGATACGCGTAGTGCCCTTGAGTGCGGTTGTAACATAGATAAGTTAAGTAGAAATGTTTAGTCAATTCATGTTGATGGACATGGAATGAACCCCAGATTGAGTCGTCACACAAAGATAACTAAACGATTAAATATATTTTCTTTATAAATTATAATTGTTGTCATAGCTTATCTCTTTTATTAAGTACCTTGTACTTACCTCAAATGCATGTTTTTCTATGTGTTTGTGGGTGAGAAGATGAAACAGCTTGATCGTGGTTACGAGGATGAGTTCGATGATGATGTATGATTTGATGCCTCGTTGAAGACTTTATATTTATTTATTTCGCTCTTTCATTTATTAGGCTGTTGAGTACGCTTGGTTTAGACTTTTGGTCTTTCGAGACTTGTAGTACTTTTACGTTTCTTTTAAATTTCGTATTTTCTTGAATGTAATAAGGTTACATTTCCATCTTTAGGCTGTATTCTATTCTTGGATTTTTTTTTATTGGAAATTTATTACCCGAGTCTTTTGCTTCCATTTGCTTGTTTTTGATACGACGTAGTAGAGGCTTACGTATGAAATAAATTTATTTTTATTTTATACGTGCCGAACGTTCCTTTTCCGGATAAGGACTCGGTGTTCGGGAACGGGGCGTTACAGTCACAGTTTTAATTTATATGTTTTTCTGGTTAGTAATGGGTCGAGACTTATACCCACTTGCTGAACCAATTTTCGAATATGAAATAATAAGAGTACAAAAAAACCAGAGAAATTATATATGTATGCTATTTTCAGGAAAGAAGAGGATATATGTTCTGCGTACAGAATGGTACTAATTTGTCTAAATATATTTTAGTTAACTGATATGAAGTAAGAATAATTGTGTAAAGTGAGTGACTATATTTTCTTTACATATATATACACAACAAAATACTATACATGTTGACGGTTATAGTAAAAGTGTGGTATATTACGGTAAAAGCGTATTATATGAATTTTGTATTATAATGTATATTACACGATACGATGTGGCTTGTATGTTCATGTGGAACATTATATGTTAAATTGCAAAGTCTAACTTCTGACTTCAGGTGCCTTAGCATCAATAGCCACAACTGAGACCCTCTGCGGGGAGAAGGTGGTAGCTAGCCCAGAAGGCGGTTGTTTAGACCTTGTGGGGTCATTGGTTTAGTAGTCATTGACGCCTTTTACAACGTGCTAGGTAGTTAATCTAGATTGTCTAGGACTAGATGTCCTTAGGAAGCCGTTTAAGTGAAATGAATTTAAGTGGTTAGATTTTTAACTACGTAATAAACATATGTGACGAGTCTAAAAGCTAAAACGTTGTAATTCTTGGTGAGACACATTTATGATTTGCAACATGGAATTATTTCTCATATGTAACGAATAATATTCGGGTTTTGGAAAATGTTCCACACCGAACCATCCGTGCTATATGAGGTGTTGAATATGTCCCAAAGGCATACCCATCATTCGGGCATTGTGTCCTTGAATTACAATGTAACATAGATAATTGCTCGTGATGGTCCTAACAGACCTAGCAGGGGGGAGTGTACTTTAATGCAACCTATGTGGTAGAGATTGTAGACTTTATCTTGATGTATATTATATAAATATATTGCGTAACCGTTTCTTCTACCCCTTACTAAGTATGTAAGTACTTACCCTTCCTTCTTTATTGTCCCCACCCCGAGAAGGTGGTTGTCGTGATGATGATGAGTACGGTTATGATGACGGAGCCAAAGTTTGAGCTCAAGAGATTATGATGTTATGGAGTTTTATTTTATGCGATTTTATTATTCGATTTTGAGAGATAGACTTTAGTATCTTTTCGCCAAATTTGGATGTAATAAGTTAAACAACATTTATTTCGTTGTTTTGTCGTTTTCGATTTTTCTTAGACGTAGATTTTGGAACCGGTGATCCGTTGTTTGTCGCTTGACAATCTTTTCCGAGTTATCTTCGCTTTTAATTTACACCGCTTTTACTCTAATTGATTGTTACGAGGCTTATGTATATATTACTTTTGACGATTTAAAAGTTAAGATATGCATGCCGACGCTCTTCTTCTCGAATAAGACTTCAGATCCGGGACGGGCGTCACACACTGGGCTGGGATTGAATGGATATATACTACATCCTACAGGTACTTGAAATTGCCCTCCTTATAAATAAATACGAGTTTCAAATGATTTGAATTTCATATCATGAAAATTGTGCATTATATTATATGAATGTATGAACATCGTGTAATGGAAAATATTTATTAAGATTAGAGATGTTTTGTCTTTGTTTTATCTCACTGTTATTTTTTTTTTCTCTAGAGAATTAGGAATAAGGACAGCTTTTGAAATATTTTTGAGTAACATGACAGCCACACATTTTTTATGGGTAATTAGAGATAAGGACACAATCTGGAATATTTTTAAGTAATATGACAGCTACATATTTTTTATAGGGAGAAGGACAACTGCATAATTTTTATGGAAAATTAGGGATAAGGACACAATCTGAAATATTATTAAGCAACAGGACAACTATATATTTTATAGGAGAAGGACAATCGCATAATTTTTATAGCGAGTAGGACAAACAAATGAATCCTTAAAATCGGTGAATCTCCTAGTGAATCCCAAATCAATGAATTTCGATAGTGAATTTTGATGATGAATCCCAAAATCGGTGAATCCCGACAATGAATTTTGAAAATTAGTGAATTTTGACAAGTGAATTTCGGCAATAATTTAAAATGATGAATTTCAATACAAGTGAATTTCGATAGTGGATAAATAGTTTTATCCTTTATGCAAAAGTTTCAAAAGATCGTCCCTTCTACTTAATTGATGAAATATTTTTGTCCTTCTCCTCATTCCCTAATTTTTATAGCGAGAAGGACAAACAAATAATCCCGAAAATCAATGAATCTCCCAAAGGAATCCCGAAATTAGTGAATTTCAACAATGAATTTCGACAGTGAATCCCGAAAATCAGTGACTTTCGACAATGAATTTTGAAAATTAGTGAATTTCGAGAGTGAATTTTGGCAGTGAATTTAAACAGTGAATTTCGACAGTGGATAAATAGTTTTGTCCTTTATGCAAAAGTTTCAAAAAACTGTCCTTCTACTTAATTGATGAAATATTTATGTCCTTCTCCCTCATTCCCCCCATTTTTTTTATAGGGAGAAGAATTTTATATTTTTTATAGCCTGAAGGACAAAAAAAAAAAAAAAAAAAAGCGATGCGTCCTGCTGCAGGGTTTTTTTTTTTTAAAATTTATTTTTTATTTTTTATTTTTTTTATCTTTTCTCCTGGATTTTCAAACGCTCATATATTTTGATTTATAAATCCAAGCGTGATGAAAATTTCACTGAATTTTTATTTTTTGTAGCTCTTCGTTTTGAGACGTGGTTCGATATAATTACATCTTTTTTTTCGTGAGATTCATCAATCGAAATTCACTCAATGAATCCCCAAGAATCCCGAAAATCGATGAATATCGACAATGAATTTCGAACAATTGTGAATTTCGACAACGGATTTTCTAAGATCACGTTGGAATATGTTGAATGTGGTCTCAAAATAAAGAGCATGAAAAAAAAATTGGTGAAAGAATTTTCAAATTTGGAGCTGTAGATTGAAAGATATGAGTGTTTAAAAAAAATAGATGATAGATAAAGTGTGTTGAGTTTTTCTTTTTTTATTTAGAAAACCTGCGCAAAAAAAAATAAAAATAAAAAATAGTTTTGTCATTTATGCAAAAGTTTCAAAAATGTGTCCTTCTCCCTAATTGATGAAATGTTTGTGTCCTACTTCCTTATTACCCCTTGTTTTTTACAGCTTTTTTTTAAAGGGGTCCGAAGGGAAAAAATAGCTTTTTTCTTTGCTATTCAACAAATTCACAAAAGTGTATTATTGTCGTTTTGAGGATTTATGGTGTATTATTATTCTTTCTATCTAAGGAAATACTACAGTCCAGTCAATATAAAAAACTGGAGCATCCAGTTTGCCGTTAGATTAATTTTAAAATAATAATAACCGTTTGACGTATTTGATACACCATAAGATATTGTGTACCGTTTTTACCTTTTAAATATATGTTCCCGGTCATCCTAAAAATAATTACTCCTTGACCGATCAGCCTGACCGATCAGTCTGTGTACTACCATTTTTACCATTTAAAATTACCAGCTCATCTATAAGGTTTATCCTGTGGCATTCGATCCTCTTGCTTGCTTTCCCAAATCAAAGAATCCGACTTCCATTTTTTTTTTATGAATTATATAATTTGATTAAATCAATCTTAAATTGAACAGAGTTCTTCAATAAAAAAATAGGCTTGCTACGACAAGTCAATTACAGTAAATTCTAAGGAAACTTATTGAAATCCCAAATTCTGTAACCAAACAACCCATGCTCTCCCTACGATTGCAGCAGAATCCTTCGTTGCCATGATAACACTAAACCAAATTGATGTGATTGTTGTATCATTAAAATGTCTCGTAAAAATGTATCTCTGCAAATTAAACTAAAGTCCATGTCGCCCATGCCCATGCCCCCTACCGTCACCGATAGGCCATAGCCGAGTCTGCCTCATCATCTTTTTTTTCAAAGCAAAGTCGATGGATTTTTCCCTCAAAAAAAAAAAAAAAAAAAAAAAATGGATTTTTTTATTTTTTATTTTTACAGCAGCTTAAAGAAAAAGAAAAAAAAGAAAGAAAGAATTAGGTGTGTTAAAATACAAACTAGCTATGGTGTACTAAACAATAATCCAACGAATATAGTTATTTACATATGTTTTCAACGGTGTAGATTAAAAACTCAACCATCCCTTTAAATTAAAACAATTGGATCAGTAAATGTTCTCATCTATCTAAATTAAGTGAGGGAAAAGGGTGTGTTAGTAAGGGGAAATTGGAAATCTAAACTATCTTAAAACTCCCCAAACCCTAACTTTATTTCAGTTGTCTGCATCATTGGAAAACAGAGCATCAACATTTCTTATCAATCTATCCGTTGTATTTTCAAATCAATCACGCCGCGAAAATCCGAACAAAGAGGGCAACGTTTTGACAAAAAGATTTCTTTGATCAAGTAAGAATTTTCAAAACCCGTTTTTGGATCTAGACTTATTTTCTAGATCTAGAACTTTTCTTGAAATCTGTATTAGATATATTTGAGTAGTTTAGAAGATGGTAGTAACATTAGACCTGTGCTAAAGAGGGCCTAAGACGAATTGGTTGGACGGACCCTTTGTAGGTTGGTCGATCAGGCGCGACCAATTGGTTGGTTAGGAGATGCCGATCGGTCGGTCAGGCGATACCGGTTTCTATGTATAAATATATAATAAATATAAAAAATCAAACAAATAATAATATTTTTTTTCATTTGTAACCCGCCGCATATTTTACACTTTTTTTTTTTTTTTTTATATATATTTCTATTTTCTTATTGAATTCAAAGTGTGTTCTATTATTACATTGGACCTTAATTTTTTTCCAAGTAACCTGAACTCTAGAGCGACCAAGTATGTGGTCGAAGGAGTCTAAGCTGAATTATCAAAGTGTGAAGCCCGATACATTACGGGGCTTGGGTCATCTGCCAATATGACCCCGTCACATTAGATTTTGGTTACTTTCATTAAAAAATCCATGCATGTCCTTTCGATTGCATATCCTAGATGGAAATTGAAGGAAAATTCTAGGAACGTTAGAAATGGCATTCCTGCAACAGTTTTGTGGTATTTTCCGCCGATACCAAGGTTTTTATGAATGTTTCAAGTCCTTACATGATATATAATAACATTATTATTATTAGAGAAATTGAGGGAAAATGACAAAAATAAAAATAAAAATTACACAAAGAATAAATAAGACACTCTTATTTTTTTAGTTGCAATAAGGACAAACAATTTTAGACGGACAAAATTATCCCTTTATAGAAGGGAAGCACTCATATGCATATCTTTGGTACTCCCGCTGCTTCATGATTGGTTTTTTTTTTTTTTTTTTTTTTTTTTTTTTTTTTTTTTTTTTCATACATCTGTAACTTTTGATTTACAACTCCGATCATCGAAATTTTTTCACTAAAATTCTTTTTTTTTGCTCTTTAATTTGAGCCCAAATACGATACCCTTCCGACGTAAATTTTGAAAGCCGAAAAAATATTTGTATTAACCAGAGAGTTTTTCTTATAAATGACCTGACTTTTGATTCTGAACATCGATCATCAAAATTGTTTCACCAAACTTCATATTTTTTTTATCTTCATTTTGAGACCTCATTTGATACCTTTTCGACGTAGTATTTGAAAGCCGAATTTAATCGCAGCATTTATACTATTAATGATAATTAAGCCTTAAATGAGCCCGATACTGATATTGATAATTAAGCCTCAAGCATTACACTAACACAGTATCAGTAAACAATATCAATATCGATGTGTGCTCATTTAAGGCTTAATTATCATTAATAGTATACGATTAGCCAAAAATCATGGACTCGAAATAGCAGAGAACAAGGTTGCATACTCAATGAAAGATTCCATTATCAATGAAGTTGTTGAACCGCTTGTTCGAATCGAAAGTTTGAGCGATTCTTTGGGCTTTAATGGTCGCTTAAAGCCTGATATTCAAGAAGAAGTTGTATCACTGAGGGTCAAGCTTGATGTTATTGAAGCAGATTATAAGCGGAATTCGTGAGTCAAAATAGAGCGACTTTTGGACAGATTTCAAGCCGCAAAATGAACGGAAAATTAATTGATTCGAGCGATTTTCAACACCATTTTTTGTCAATCAAAATCGCTCAAGGCTTTTGAACTGAAAGATTGATGATTTTGGGAATGAAAATTTAATAAAATAAAACTCCTATTCAACAAACTTTGGAAAAGGGAAAAAGTCATTCTCGTATCACAATGTCGATGATCGATCACAACAAGATGTCGATTAGTATCACAAAGAATAAAGATCGTGATCACAACAGATGATGACGAGATCACATTCAAACACAAGAACACACAAACAGTATCACGGTGTGTGAGCTTGCTAATGTTTAATCCTTATGACATAAACAACTTTTATAACAACATTAACATCAACATGTATGATAATTAAGCTCACATGTTAACACTAAGATAGATAATCGCTCTAATTAATATTGTATTGCACTCCATCTTGTTGTAAGAACCGCTCCATATGCTGCTCCATATTATGTCTTAATCTCAGCTCAAAAGAAGCCCTTGATCATCTTTAAAAACGGCTCCAAACAACCATAATGTTCAGCCCAAAAAGCTGTCAAAAGAGGGCTGAAAAATCTGCTCCAAATTAGCTCATCTTATGGTGAGTTATTGATCATTTCTAGGCTGACAAAGTCTGATGCAACTGACAAATATGTTAACTGTGAAGGAGAACAAACCTAAAAAGGCGAAAATATTGGATGTAAATACGATAAAAGGGTCCTATATAACACTGAAAACTGACTTCTTTGTTCTATACATAAACACCACCCAACAAAAAGCTCAAGCAACGTACTATACTTCCTTCCATTTTAGCTTTCAAAGCGACAATTAATCGTACAATAACTCAACAAACAACAATATTTCTGAGAAATTGTAATGCTAGATTCCCTTAGCTTTGCATTTCCTGGATCCTTAAATCATCTATTAGCTAAAACACATATGATAGAAGAAAAAAAAATCAATGAATTATTTTTAGCAGGTGTGTCAAAAGAGATCATACGCTTTTGTTCATTTGAACAAATCATTTAGTGGACTTGAATTTCCTTTCGTGCCTTAACATGTTAGAGAATCTCCATCCGAAAAATCAAAATCGAAAAATGATAAATTGCCTAACTTGGAAATAGATATCAAACTCGTAGACACCCAAGAAGTTTTCTCGCTTTGCAATTGATCGTAATGCCGAATTTGATGCTTACAAAGAAGAAGCCGCATAACTCAATGATTTGTTGGGCAATACTTTTCTTGAAAATCGCTTGAAACCGATGCATTAGCAACCAGAGAAGCAATCATTAGCGAAATTGAGAAGAAATTGAAATGGAAGAAAGTGGGTTTTCCTCGCTTAGTTTAGCAGAGCAGTCGGTTAACAAATAAACAGGGTATATTCGTCCGGTGGAATTTATTTGTCCTTAATGCAACTAAAAATTGAAGTTCGGATTAGCACTTAATTAAGGGAAAAATGTGGACTATAAACTAATTTTTCCTTATTATTATTATTATTATTATTATTATTATTATTATTATTATTATTATTATTATTATTATTATTATAAGATGCTTCAATTATTAAAATACATTGTAAAACCAAGTTCAATAAATACGCTTTCTCGAAAAAAAAAGTTCAATAAATATTTAGAACCCGAGAAATTACATCAACTCCTATATATATATATATATATATATATATATATATATATATATATATATATATATATATATATATATATATATGTTGGAGAATTTGAATTCAAAATTTAATGGAGAATCGATCGGTTCGGTGAAAAGCTACAACCCCGTAAGAGGTTGTGTACTTTTAGTTAAAGGTCATAACCTTTAAATGACTCGACATGTTTCTCCTATAAATTCCCATCAATTGTATGAAAAAAAGGATAATGGTCCTAGCGACACAATATGAAAGATATCGCAAAAAAAGACTATAAGAAAATATTTTTGTCAAAAAGGATATTTCACTAGTGAAAGTGAAAGTGAATTACGTTTTACGTCGGTTTTTGTCAAAAAGGACAATTTACGTTGATTTTTGTCAAAAAGGACATTTAAGTACAAAACCAACGTAATTCACTTTCAATTCACTATCATTTTCACTTTAATTAGTGAAAATGTCATTTTTGACAAAAATCTTTTCTTATAGTCATAAAATCCTGACATCTTTCTAAATGTGTATTAATTGACAATTAACTAGAAAAAATGCATTTTTCATGTGAAATTTCTTAGATAAAAATTCGCCGCTTGCATTAAAACACATACAAATAATTCATAGATTTGAGTCCTCAAGAGATATACGTAACATGATCGGTTCGCCGCCTTCTTCTCATTGAAGTGCAACAAACCGAAGAATGAATGATCATTGTATCTTGGGTGACGATTGCCATTACCGTGTGCACATAATCGGGAAAAAAAATCTCAAGGACAGATTGCTGCACTCGTCTCAGTCAATAAGTTTTCTAATCCAATTTTATGTTTTCGTTTTGCTTGTATTACGTGTTGAAAAACATGATAGTTTGATTATTTTCCCCAACAATCTTAAGACGTTTTTGTTGTGTCTTTGTCTGCATGTTGTTTCTTGGTTTTACTGAATATTAGACTCTGCTCAAAAACGCAGTTCCATTCATCCATTATGTCATTTTGTGAATCGAAATAGTCACATGATAAAGATGGATATTGTTGGAAACATTACTTGTCTAAATTCGTTTGTCGTAATCTGTTTTATATTGTTTATAGAAACTTTGCAGATATAATAGGCAAAATTCAATAACATGTATAAACAAACACTTTGCGTAACTTTTATTCATATTCATACAAGTACACATATGCACATAGAATTGAATGACATAAAGCAATAGTAGATGCGAAAACTTATTGTTTAGACTGAGGCGCATAGAAAACTTTCCTTAAGACATTATTTCCCCGACTATGTGCACACGGATATGGCAACATATCTCCCAAGATACAACAGCTCCTTTGTTCTAGTCTTGCACTTAGATGTGAACAAGCGCTAACTGATCCTCGCCTTGAATATCTCTCGACTATGCACAAGTGTTTATGCAAAAATGGCTTTTAATTTGTGTAGAATTTTGATAAGTAGTATGTGAAAAATCAGATATCTTTTATTGACAAATGAGAGAATTTATAGGAGTAAGGCCATTCACTACCGGTCTCATCATTTCAAAATGATTCAACCAAACGGGTGCAACTTTAACCGAAAGGATACAACCTCTTACGTAGTTGTAACCTTTCACCGAACCGATGCGACCTCTCCATAACTTTTGAATTAATTTTAATTCATATTTCTCCAACAATCCCCACACAAATGAAATTAAGGCAAATGCAAGTCAGCATCAAGAGATATCAAACGGAGCTCTATTGCATCATGTGAGGTGGTTTGTCGCCTTAAACCTTCCCTAATAGAATACCATTAGACATACTCGCTAAGTAGTGAATTAGGTCTTGAATCGCTTAGGCTTTGGTGCATGCCTGACAATGATATCCACACAATAGACCCCTGGCATTCTCGGTTCTTATGGTTGTGTCCATTTTGGCCCTAGAACACCTTGGTTTCGTAAAGCGTGTTAGAGAATTCAAATTTCACTTACATAGTGACCTCCTATAAAGAGTACTATGCAATACCCCATATGGCTTAACCAAGATATAGAATCATTAAAAGCTTTATGCTTAACTCCGAACCCTTCAAAGAGACATCACTTTTGTTTTAACAGAACGGGTAAGTGCTAATTGTCCTCATAACTTAGTTGTCCCTTTGAACCATGATCTTGGGATCTCCAAATACTATGGTGGGGTTGCCATTATAAGGAACATGCGTAATAGATTCAAATTTCATTCCGCTTGTCAAAAATTTGACACCCGATATCTAGCTAAACCTTTTATAAGCGGATCCGCAAGATTCTCCTTCATCTTTATACAATCGAGGAAATCAAACCATTATAGATCATTCTTAAATGGTATTGTGTCTACGAGATATGAATCTTAACTTACCATTTTCCATATTACTATGTGCTTATTCTATCACTTACCGACTATTGCATGCTAATAATGTTGATAGGCTTTAAGCCACACACAATATCTTTTCAAGGAACTTTGAATTAATTCAACTTCCTTTCCATTTCTTTCTTTCGTTACGCACTTTTTTAGGTAAATTCCTTTACCATTCACCCCACATTTCAAAGAATATGATGAAGTTTAAGTCCGTAAGATATTCTTCCCCCACAGGTTTTTGTAAACCTCAAGTTAATCATTATTTTGCAACATTAACTGATTAAGGTACGTATAGTTCAACGATTCGATGAATGTTGTCGGTATCAAAACAAAATTCATTAAATCTTGAATCACACTTTCCACCTTGATCACCATGAATTGATTAACCTTTTATTATGTCGATTTAAACGTATCAACAAACGCATAAACAACTTCGTCTTTACATCTTGAAATGAACACCACAAAACCGAAAGAAAATCTATAATGAATATGAATATAACAACATATTGTATATAAATTCATAATAACTTATCACAACCATTAAGTTGTTTACATAAATACTCACATACACATTTATACAAATTATTACACATATATAATAATGTATAAATTAAATTGTTTATTACAAACAATGAATTAGATTCAAAGTTTAACAAAAGAAGTTCAATCATCAGGTTCATTGCAAGCGGACAAATTCAATTCATCCATTGTCTCGGTCACTATTTCTGCCACGTTTGATTGTCAATCTTTCGAGGCTTTCGGCATTCATTCCTGCGGTGTCCTTGTTTTCCACAATTAAAGCATTTACCATTAAATGACTTAGCCCTCTTGATTGCCCTTAAAACTTTCACCCTTGAACTTTCTTTTCTGACCTTTGCCATTATTTTCACCGAACCGATTCCACTAAATTTGCCTTGGATTGTCCAAATTTCCTCTTCTCATCAAGTCGCCGATTGTTCTCTTCAACCCTTATTTTCACCACCAACTTATTCATGGTCATCTCTTTGTTTTTATGCTTTAAATAATTTTTGAAATCTCTCCACGAAGGTGGAAGTTTCCCAATTATTGCCGCAACTTGAAATGGTTCATTAATAACCAAACCTTCCTCGAGACACTCGGAGATAATTATCTACAACTCTTCCATTTGGCTAACAGCGGTTTTGGATTCCATCATCTTCCATAAACCGGTCAACAATATATTTTCACACTCTTGCACCGCATGAGGATCCTCAATTAGCCATTTTGCCAAACTCAAAGTTGTCAAATAGAATGACATTTTCTAATGCCATCTCTTGAAGTTCTGCGCGTTGAACTTCTCCAGCTTTTCATGGTGAGATTTAACTCGTTCTTTGCACAACAACAAAGTTGCACAAACGACAAATGAGTTGTTTCCAATGTCCTTCAATTTCTGCTCATAAACAGAAGATCAACAATAAAAGTTGCAAAACATACTGCTATGCATGCACACTTTTTCCGATATGGGTATATCGCAATTTTAAAAATTCACGAACATTTTAAACATACAACATGAACATTTTTGTAATCTACAACATCAAATAAACAACTTTCAGATTTTTAACTTTTCAGAAATTATGAGTATTTACAAATTATTTTGGACTACAACACAAGGTAGGAAAATTTTCCAATTTTTCAAAAAGTCGTGACTATATTTATATTTTTCGGCACAACAAATTTTTCAACCAAATTGCAGATTTTTGTTACAAGTAAACTATACTCACATACTTATAGAATAATATTAACACGAAAATCATGTTAACATAATTTTTCAAAAGGTATACGAGGCAACAAGTGCATTTTTTACACAAAAGCATCCTATTTATCCACAATTTCATTTTGCAGATTTTTCTAATAGTCATTTCACATCTCTGTTGGATCGAGAACGCGCAAACAATACTCTAGAGCGGGGGTGAATAGAGTATTATGACCTTTTAAAAATTATTTAACCACTTTAAGTATACTTATACAGATTAGAACAAACAGTGGTTAACACAGATAATCAGAGTATACTTAACTTAGTTCAGTTAATGAACCTAGGCGGAAGATCTAGTTTCAATTAACTATATAAGAACCTAAGTTAACTTCAGTTGATATGTTTCTAAGTCAAGTTCAGTTTGTGAAGATAGTTACTGTGATATGCAAAAACTGAAACTTATACCAAATGAAGAAACATGTTGAACATTTCACCAAAATCGTAATAGCAAACTTGCATATTCAGATTTTAGGTGTTATTAGCCTATAACATGCAGCTTTCTAAGTTTTTAACAAATATCACGCGACTGCAGATTCGGTTTTATCTTTATTAAAGCCTAAGCATGCAATTCTAAGGTGTGTGTAAAAGTAATTGTTGGAGAAAATGTGGAATTGAATTAAAAATGAATTAAAAATGATTTTTTAATCATTTTATTCAGTGACTTTATAAGCGTATTTCGATATATTCTTGTATAGAATATATGTAATGTTTTATTAATTCTGAAAACTACGTGAGTCGTAGATGAATTCAGATTTGGAATCATTCAATTCGGATAACGAGTGAATGAGAAATTAACGCTTAAAGTCGGTTTGTTGGAAAATTAATGATAAGTCATATTGGGCCTATTGGGCTTAAGTGTGTGTTATGGAAAGGAAAATGGGAAGAAACTTTTCTCCCACATTGGTTGGAAGAAGGAAAAAGAAGCAATATTTATATGATATTGTTTTAGTGTAGTTGGAATAAGAAACCAACATTATACACCGCTTCTCACGCTGGCGCAGGGGTGCAAATCCAATCCGATTTACCTTTGGGCTTGTGCATGCGCGCCAGCGTGTCCTCGCGTATTACGAATGCAGCTCGATTCGAAGGTTCACAATGAGTTCGGTTTTGCAATCGTTAATTTTATCAAGTCAGACGTGAAGGAGGGCTCAGCCGAACGAACGACTTCGATCTGTGAGGTGAGCCATCGCCAAAGGTCGCGAGAGGCTTCGGTTCCCGTCCAACATTAATGCATGAAGAAAGCCGAGGCTTTTGGCTTTCCAGCCCAACATTATGATGATATTAATGACAATTAATTTGAGCCGAGGTCGCTCATTTTCCATCGCTTTTCCATGTCCTCTACTATATATACGAGCTACATGAATGGGAATTAGATACAAGATATACAACACGTAGTTGCATACATTCATATCATTCTTTTGCATAATCGTTCTTGCATCAAGTGAAGAGATATATCAAACACGGTTAGAGTTCGCGGTGTTCAGAGTTTGCGATCGCTTATTCTCGAAGGTAATTTGAGAATTCTCGAGACAATTGTTTAAAACGGGTACATACCGGGCAAATTTGTCTTAAGGACGAGTTCGTCTCTTTCTCAGATCGTGCATATCCTTTCATTTCATTCTCAGATCTTTGTAATTCTTTATTTGAATAATAAAATTGTTGATTTAATTTTCGCTTATTTATTTTAATTATACACGGGTAATAACAATAAACTATCTAAAGCACATATGTGTGATCTACTAAATATCACACCCACACACAAGAGGTTTCACTGGATGTCGCTTGAGTCTTATACAAAATACAACAAAAAGAAAGATAAAATACAACACATTTATCATTAAAGTGTTACTAACCGGATTACCAAATTAGTGTTAGTCTTAACACTAAGATGTCTTAAATCTTTAGTAACAACACTTAATGATTTTCTACAAAACACACTCACCAAAGGAGTAACACTCACCAAAGGAGTACTTACCAAGAATCACCGCCTGATCCTTGAACATGAATTCACTCCGTGAATTCAGAATCCGGATTCAAATTGCAGTGAACCCGTATCTCAAATAGGACTCGAACCCGAATCAACCAACCACACAACTTTGGTTTAGATGTGCCTTGTTATTGCTCCTCAATAACAAGTTGAGAACACTCTCAACACTACAACACAACTAACTAAAGGTTTCTTTAGAGATACATTCTAACACACTCGCACGTCACTTTTCTAACACTCAAGAAATAAAACATTGATTTCAGAATACAAGTGTTAAGAAAATAGAGTTGAGACTTAGTGAAATAAATGTTGTCTTATGGAGAGGCTGTTCTACTCTCTTTGATGTGGCTGTGGTAGTATATATACTACTAGACAATAAGAGAGGATGTCTAGAGTATTGAGTTTGGCTTTTTCAATCCAGCCTGCTTTTTGTCTTTTAGCTTGTAGTCCATCTTTCATCCAACGGCTTCATTAGGCTTTCCCATGAGAGATTAAATGTCTGCACACTTAACAGTAAAATTATATCTGTGGTAGAAAATAAAATGTACACGTATAGACTTTGCACAGAACGGTCACGAAGACCTTGGGTAATGCAACAGTCACAAAGTTCAAATACTGTTCACATAGGTGAGACAAATTAGTACACAATCACAAATACAATACATTGTTCAATAAAGCTTTCTCATATACCAAGAATACATATATTCAGAACATTTACACATTCTAAGAACTTAATTTATGTTAATATTTTCGGATTAATTATTTCACACTGATAGACAAAATATATACATGATATTATACCACTTGTATATATTTCGTATGTCTCTTCATAGAAAATATATATTACACAAATTACTAAGAGAAAGATGCAACAATTAGGCCACACAGAAAAGTTGGACTGAGACAAAATATCAGGATATTTAAGCTCATTATATAACATATCATATACTATGACAACATCACAATATTATTAATAGATTATGCAAAATGATACAGCATCAGCAAATTTTTGAGAGAATAGCAAGCAGTAACATAGATCTAAAAGGTTGATCAGATTTTATTAGATCTAAAACATGCAGTTGAAAATTGAGACATATTGGACACTGAATGAATCTCGAGGATCAAATGGACTTGGAAAGAAAAACAAGATTGGGTAATATAAAAGAAAGGAGGCTGGAGAAAGAGGGCCGACATATAAATTATATGATTTTTATCCGTAAGGACAAAATTATCAAAAATCTGGATAGAAGAAACTCAGAATTTAATAAGAACAAAAGAATAATTATGAAGAATAAATATGAAGTAATAAATGCGGAATAGAAGTAAATATGAAGAATAATCATAAAACACAAAGTAACATTAACACGTGAAGTAATAATTTTAAAGTAACAATTGTGATTTTTGTCCTTTATTATCATGAAATTGTTACTTTTGTCCTTCCAGACCCATTTATTAACTTTTTTGTCCTTGTGGCCCCTTCCCCCTAAATTATAAAATAACTGTGATATGGAATACATATCCAGTGAAATCTATGTAACATATGTATAATATAATAATACAAAACGTATATAAGACACAACTACTCTATTAAGAAGGGCCTTAATAAAATAATAATATAAGATAACTATATAGTATAAATAGATCATAAAAATATGTCACAAGCATAAGAGTTAATATAGATAAAATAATGTGACACATATAGTAAGATTAGTGTAATGTCATGACAAAGATCATTACATACTTATTAAATCAAACTTTTAATGTGACATACACATACTTAGATAAAATACTAATTAAGAAATTTATGTCACATAGAATAGTGTGACATTCACAAGATATTGATTAAGTTTAATATCATAAAATATTTATATAAGTCACATATAAAACATAGAAATCAAACTTGATGTGACTTGATTATTTTCAAACACATGTCACTTGAGATAAAGACATTTAGTGACATAGTTAATTGTAGAGTAATTATGAGATATATCCCAAAATAGATATATTTTGAAATACATCAACACAAAATACTCAACAATCTCCAGAATTTGATACGAACATGTATTAGAAGATGTTTAAGATCGCACACATCATGTAAAATAAATTTATCGAAAGATTCGCACATAAGGATGCTGTTGTACCACATTTAACTAATAAGCATCCGGTTAAACATGAATTTTCTGTTTCAACTTTTTCTAAAGTTGTTTTAAAAATTCACGGACACTTTTAACAAATAATACCAACGTATTTGTAATCTACAACACCTTAGAAACAACTTTTACTCTTCGAGTTTTCAAAATAAGTAGTAAAACAAAGTATTTTAGCCTTGAAAACAATGTATTTAGTCGTGCAATTTTCTCAATAATGTGTAAAAATTGTTTCACATTACAACTTTTTCGATGTTGATTTTCCGTAATCGCAGATGCAATTAAATGTTTAAACATTTATAAAACTATATGCACACGAAACAGATTACACACGAATCAGATTATTCACACAGGAACAATAATGTCTTAAGATTATTGGAAAAATTACTTGTATGAATTCGCTTGTCGTAATCGCTTTATATCGCTTATAGAAACTTTGCGTATATAGTAGGCAAAATTCAATAACACGTATAAACATACACTTTGCAGAACTTTTATTCATATTCATACAAGTACACATATGCACATAGAATTGAATGACAAAAAGCAATAGTAGATGCAAAAACTTATTGTTTAGACTGAGGCACGTAGAACGCTTTCCTTAAGACATTATTGCCCCGACTATGTGCACACGGATATGGGAACATGTCTCCCAAGATACAACAGTCTCCTTGTTCTAGTCTTGCAGTTAGATGTGAACAAGCGGCGAACTGATCCGGTCTTGAATATCTCTGACTATGCACAAGTGTTTATGCAAAAAATGGCTTTTAATTTATAGGAGTAAGGAAGCCATTTATACCGGTTGCATCTTTTCAAAAATGATTTAACCGAACATGTGCAACCTTTAACCGAAATGATACAACCTTTGAAAAGATGCAACCTCCGTAATTTTAGAATTAATTTTAATTCAAGTTTCTCCAACAGATATAACGTTGATTAGGTACAACATCTTGACTTACTGCATGGAAAATAAACTTTGAATATTCTATTGACAAAAGTTTTGATAATTAAATTGGTCTTTAGAGAAAAGAAAAGGATAGTTTGTTTATGCTATGTGAATGGTACATACAGAGGTTACTATATGATTTCCCTTTTCTTTCCATTTATGCATGTCAGTTTTGGTGACTTGATATCTAAACTGATGAATAAACTGGTGGAACTAATCTGAGAAATTGAGACTGAGAATGATGGTCAGTTCAGTAAGTATATTCAGGTCTGTGAAAGTTAGTTGTGGTGAAGTGCAAACCGAGTTTCTTCCGTCGCTAGCCGCTTTTGGTCTATTGTGTTTTGCTGAGTATAACTGAGTTCTACATCCAAGCGCTTGGTTACAAGTCCGAGAAAGTCGCTTTGAGTCGATTTCATCAGTGGACAACAAATTGAGCTGGGTCCACATCTGGGGAATTTATGACAATTCCCACAAAGATCTTTGGAGGTTAGGGTTTGGGATTTGTGCTTATAAATACCAATGTTGTAATCAATGCAATGTGTGACTTTCAAGAGTGTTAATTTCACAACTGTATGGAATACCTTGTAACTTTTGTGCATAATAAAATATCTCATTTTCTGTCCGTAGAGTAGTCGGCACAACGCCGAAACCACGTTAAATCATCGTGTTCTCTTTGTTTCTATGTTTTATCAATTTCCGCCATACTTTATATTTGCATTGCTTCTATTTTACTCCTTTTAAATCAGATGTTTCTCATCCGTGTTTCAACAAACCGGTATCGGAGCATCATGTTCAAGATTCGTGAGAGTTGCAGTCGAATCGAGTTGATCTTCACCAAGACTAGTGACCGGTGCTAGGATTTTGTGATCAAAGGTATGTTCTTTAATTAGAAGGATGTCGAGAATGAACATAAAGATTAATTAATTTACAGGGAAATCAAGATGCGGGCCTTGTTAAAGTAACAAGGATTGTGGGCTCCTTTATCTGATAGAGGGGATGCCAGTTCTACAGATTATGCTATTCTGGAGGAGAAAAACACATTCAAACATCATGCTGTGCTTGTCTGATGATGTTATCACAGAAGTTGCTGAGGAAGACACCGCTGCCAAGTTATGGTTAAAGCTTGAAAGCCTATTTATGACTAAGTCATTGACCAACAAGTTGCTGTTGAAGCAGAGGCTTTTCAACCTGAGGATGCATGAGGGGCTCAACTGAGAGATCATCTTGATCACTTGAACACAATATTACTCGATCTCAGGAATATTGATGTGAAGATTGAGGATGAAGATGTTGCTTTGATTTTGCTGGTTTCATTACCAACTTCCTATGAGAACTTTGTGCAGTCCTTCATAGTTGGGAATGATACAGTTGCTTTAGAGGATGTAAGGTCAACTTTACATGCCAAGAAGCTGAGACATAAGGCAGCTGGAGCAGACAATCTGTCAGCTTTGGACTAGTAGTCGATGCACCAAAGAGTGAAAAGAGCATGGTCGGGCCTAGAATAAAAATTCCAAGAAGACAAGGTCCAAAGGCCTTAAATCCACAGATGTTTGCAATTCTTCAGAAAGAGCGGGGACATTGGAAGTCCAATTGTCCAAAGAGGAAGAAATAGCAAGAGAATGGGCCTGCACAACTGATGTGGCAAATAAGCATGACTCAGATAAGGATATGGTCCTAGTGGCAGGAGAATCAACATATGAAACTGATGTATGGATTCTGGACTTTAGGGCATCCTTTCATATTTGTCATCACAGAGAGTGGTTCTCAAGTTATTAGCAGATAGATGGTGATCATATATCTATGGCAAACAACAAGGTCTGCAAGGTAGTTGGGATTGGCTAAGTTCAGTTGAGGACAGAGGACGGAAGATTCTGTAAACTGGGTGAAGTTAGACATGTTCCACAAATGACCAATAACTTGGTATCTCTCGCTTTTGGACAAGAGGGATTCAATTTTAAGGAGGAAAGTGGAAAACCGACCGCCTATAAATACCCAGGGCTGAGCTTCTCAAGGAGTCAAGAAAAGGACTCAGATATATTACAAGTGGTCGCTTGTTGCTGGGTTCTCTCTTCATTGTGGCATCACCGAGATTCATCACCACACTTACAAAACTATGGCATATGAGACTGGGTCACATGGGTGAAAAGGGGATGCAGGTTCTTTCTCAAAAGGATCTTCTTGGGGAGTGTAAGGTCAAGCATTCGGACTTTTGTGAGCATTGTGTGTTTGGAAAGCTTCATAGGAGCAAGTTCTCAAAAAGGGTACACAACACAAAGTCATCACTTAATTACATTCATTCTGATTGTTGGGGGCCATAAAAGGTGGAGTCATTGGGTGGTCACAGATATTTTGTGTCATTCATATATGACTATTCAAGGATGACTTGGGTGTGATGATGAAACACAAAAGTGAGGTATTCAAGAGCTTCATGCAATGGAAAGCTCTAGTTGAAAATCAGTTGGGGAAGAAGATCAAGACGCTTCGTACAGATAATGGTCTGGAATTCTGCTGGACTGAGTTTGATACATTTTGTAGAAATTAGGGTATTGCCAGACATCATACAAAGGTGGAATAATCCTCAAGAAAATGGTGTAGTTAAAAATGAATCAAACTCTTCTATAGAGAGCAAGATGCATGCTCTTTCATGCTGCATTATCAAGGAGATTTTGGGCAAAGGCTGTAAGCACAGCTTGCTACTTAATCAACAAGAGTCCTCACACGTGGTCGAGCAAGCCTCACGA
Organism: Gentiana macrophylla; assembly: GCA_026214975.1. NCBI lineage: Eukaryota > Viridiplantae > Streptophyta > Magnoliopsida > Gentianales > Gentianaceae > Gentiana > Gentiana macrophylla. Next base: position 81,527,081 of record CM047814.1, read on the forward strand.
CTTCTCGCCTAAGGGTATTTGGAAGCAAAGTATACTATCATGTCAGTGAAGGGAAACTAGAACCAAAGGCCAAGAAAGGAGTGTTTGTGGGGTATGGTGATAGAGTAAAGGGTTATAGAATTTGGTCATCAATGTAAAACAGAGTTATTCTCACAGAGATACGCTTTTGATGAAAATTCTATGCCTAGTTCATCGCTGAGAGGACAATCGAATTGAAACCAGCTCAAACCGAAAACTAACAAAGAAGGTGGAGTCAGTTGGAATGCAACAATCAACTAATCCAAGTCAGTTTTCATCTGATCTGGTTACTAAACTAGAACTGAATCCAATCTAGTCAGCTGAGCAAATGTTAGTTGAGCGTCAAACTGAGAACGTGGGTCAGTAGAGTATAGCTGCCAGCAGAGCTAGAAGATCCAATGTTGGGGGTCCCCCCAAGAGGTATGAGTTTGATGATATGGAGAAGAAGTGGATGGTTTTGAACCTTCTACTTAATGGGAAGCAGTGACATGTTCTGAAGCATCGCAATGGCTTGCTCCCACGAGAGATGAAATGGAGTCATTACTGAAGAATCATACTTGGGATCTAGTTTAACATCCAACTGATAGGAGAGTTGTTACTTGCAAATGGATCTTCAAGAAGAAGGAAGGGATAACTGAGGCATAAGGAGTTAAGTATAAAGCACGTTTGGTTGCAAGAGGGTTTAGTCAGAAAGAAAGGGTTGACTTTGATGAGATATACTCACCAGTGGTCAGACATACTTCAATCAGAGTGTTACTAGAAATGGTGGCACAACATGACTTAGAACTTGAGCAGTTAGATGTGAAGACAACTTTCTATATGTTGAGGTAGATATTGAGATATACCACTACTAGAATTTCCCGGATTTGGGACGAATTTTTGTGACGAAAATTGTTCGTCACAAATTTCCGACAACATTGCAACGAATTAGCGACAAACCACATATTTCTTTTTTTTTTTGCAATAAATAGGGACAAAATTGTGACAAACTATGTACATGGCAAAATGTACGTGACTATTTTGTCACAAATCTTTGCGCCAAATTCGGGCGCCATAATTTGTGAGAATTCTGTGACAAACTGACTTGGTCATAAAAGTCTTCATTGCTAATCTGCCGCTAACCGACATATTTGTCCACATCGCAAAATTGTCACATATTTTCCACAAAATTGCTACGAATTAGCGACAAACCGCGTAATTCTTTTTTTTCAATAAATTGAGACAACATTGTGACATAATATGTACGTGGCAAAATGTATGTGACTGTTTTGTCACAAATCTTCGCGCCAAATTCGGGCGCCATAATTTGTGAGAATTATGTGACAAACTTGCTTGGTCATAAAAGTCTTCGTTGCTAATCTGACGCTAACCGACATATCTGTCCACATCACAAAATTGTCACATATTTTCGACAATATAGCTACAAATTTCCTGGATTTGTGATGAAAATTTGTGATTAAAATGGTTCGTCACTAATTTGCGACATCATTGCTACAAATTAGTGAAAAAACATAAAAAGATTATTTTTATAAAAATTGTGACGGTATTGTGACAAAATATATACATGACAAAAAACCAGTAACTATTTTGTCGCAAACCATCGCGCCAAATTTATGCGCCATTATTTGTGACAAGTATGCGACAAACTAGCTTGGTTACAAAAAATTCCTTGCTAATTCATCACTGACGGATAAATTTGCCCATATATGTTTACTTTTAACAAATCAAATTATAAAGGCCAATAAGGCCTTGATTTAGCGGTCAAAATTAAGGCCAAGGACCACCTCTTAAGATCTTGGGTTCGAGACCTACTAAGTGTAAATGTGTGTGAGTGTTATACTTCTTCGTATATTATATAAATATATAGTGAACTTAATTTGAATTTCAAATACATATAATGTACAAAATTGACATGGGTATAACCCAAAGATTATCAACATTGGACGTTTTGGGCGAATTCGGGTCAAAATGGTCAAGAGGCTAAATCAAGACAAAATCGTAGACGCTTTGGGCCAAAGAGGTCAAATGGTCAAGCGGGCGGATCAAGACAAGGCCATTGTGGTCTTTAGCTAATCAAGTTCAATCCCGAGGTTCACTATTGAGTTGTGATTCAAACTCGAGGTTCGTTATTGAGTAGTAATTTCAAACCCGGGGTTCGTTATTTAGTCGGTTGAAACCCGAGGTTCGTTAGTGAGTTCATGATGTGAAACCCAATGTTCGTTAGTGAGTTAATGATTCGAAGCCTGAGGATCATTAATTAGTCATGCGTTAATGATTTGAAACTTGAGGTGTGTTAGTGGGTTAGTGATTTGAAACTCAAGATTCGTTACTGAGTTCATGATATGAAACCCGAGGTTCGTTAGTTAGCTAGTATGAGTTAATGATTTGAAACCCGAGGTTCGTTAGTGAGTTAATGATTTGAAACATGAGGCTCGTTAGTGAGTTAATGATTTCAAACCCGAGGTTCGTTAGTGAGTTCATGGTATGAAACCCGAGGTTCGTTAGTGAGTTCATGGTATGAAACCCGATAGCGAGTTAATGATTCAATACTCAAAGTTCATTAGTTATTCATGAGTTAATCACTACAAGAAAACTGGAAGTTTACGACGCACAGTTTACGACGTGCAATAAATGCGCGTAGTAAATCTTAGATTTTACGACATTCTTCATACGCGGCGTCGTATATATCCATAAAAGCATGTTGTAAGAAAGTGATACTTAAAATTTACTACGTGCTATTGAATCCCGTCGTAAGCATTTCTTATTAAAAAACTCTACTTCCGTGTTTCTTTTAACTTTTCATCTCAAAATTCATTTCACGGCGCCACTTTCACAAAACCCTACTCCGTCCGATCTTGCCGGCACCCGATCTCCTCGCCACTAACACCGGCGATTGCGCGTTCCTTTCACCGTCATTTATTGCGATTTGACCACCACACTACCGCTTCTAAATTTGCAAGTGTAAGTGTTAAAGCTTATGAACTGATTTACCAAACCTTCGAAGTTTTTTTCTTTATGTTTTTTCTAAATAATCGACACTAAGCACTTTGGCTGGAGCTTGTGAGTAGTGAATACTAACAACTGCATCTCCGCTATTCAATTTCCCAATATATTTGTTTTCCGTGGTGGATCGCATCGGTGGTGTGGGTATTGAATCTATGTGGGTGTATAGGGATCAGGTTTGTAATTGACAGAGAAGAATGTGTATCTCATAAGGCGGAGTATGGTGCTACTGTTCGTTTTTCATGTGTCATCATCAAATCCGAAGGCGCCTGGTATTATACTCCAGATGGTGTTGATCTTGTGGTATGATTTTCTTTTGCCATATTTTGATGTCACTACAAAAACTTGTTATTTAACTACGATTTTAACGGTGGATTTTACATTCGACCGCTAGTGATGCGACGCTTAATGGTGGTTTTTATCATCCGCCGCCAAGATGATGTGGTTAAATAAAAAAAAACCTCTGGTATACATTAATACATACAAACAAATAAAAACAATAACCCTCTTTTTTCTCTCTCCCCGTAGCTGAATCCTTAACCTACCATGGCTCCTCTGCTCATCGCCCTCAAGCCACCGGAGTTGAAGTTGAAGTTGAAGTCGGCCTTATGATTTTCAAGATTCTCAATCAGTTCTGATATTTCCTCTGGTATAGCACCGACATCGGTCGTCGCAGGAGTGGAAGTCACAACCTTCACCGATCTATTAGTTTTCTGACCGCTATATCATCTGCTCATTTAGACATTATGCGCATCTTCGGATTCGCACACTCGTCCATTGAAGAGCTTTCCGTTAGGATCATCCTCGATCTGTAAGTTCTGTATTTGATTTCATTTATTTTTGCCTTTTTTTGCTCTCTTCATCTTCCTCCTTCTAGGGTTACCGATTTCTCTGTGTGTGGTTTAAATTGAATTTTCCGCTGGTAAGGGGGATTTCATCTGGGAATTTATAATTCTCGAGCAACTTCATATGGATGATATGCTATTTTTCATATTTTTCTTTTGCAGATGGGTGAGAAATTTTATTTCCTTTTTGCTGATGTGCTATTTCCCCGTTTTGATTTGCAGGACAGTGAGAATTGGCTATTGTCATTCAAATTTAACTGTATTTAAGCATCTACCTGGTAATTTTAAGTTTCTCACAGATCTTGTTTCTGTTTCGGGTTTGTTTGTTTGTTTTTTTAAACGTTCATTGTTTGGAAACTTATTTCAATTCTACTAAGTTGATTTCCCATTGTTTGTCTTTCTCTCATAAGATTCATACGTGACTGCGGGGGTTAGAAAAACTGCTGTAATTGTGGGTTTTGTGGAAAGCTTGATGGTAGTGTCTTGCTGTAGATTTATGCTCTATGATGCTGTCCTTACCTAGTTCATTTTTAGCTTTCTGAAAACTTTCATCGATTTTGATGACGTTTTTCTTTTTGGACTAAAATTTTGGATAGCATTAATCGTTGCTCAGTTTTTATGCATTAGCAGAATCACCATTGTAATGCTAGTAACTGATCCATGACATGTACATCTATTAGTTCAAGAATTCTCTTTAAATTGTTTGCTGGAGTTTATTTCGCTTTTTTGTTAATAGAAATCCGAAAATATGACCTTTATCTGTCTTTCTTTAGCAAAAATGGCATCTTGTTTTTTTGTGTAGAGCTATTTCCAATCACATTGCATTATTGATATTAGTTTATCTTAGAAAAGTCTACTCATTTTCTTTGTTTGTCTTATGTTCTTTATCCTGGACCTTAGTTGTAGAAATTATGTTAAAAAGAAGAAGAGAACCCTCTCTTCAATGAAACAAAGAAGGCGGGAAAAACACAACTAGAAAATATGAATAAGAGCTTCTTTCATTGACTTGAAAATTTTAGGTGTGTTAATGTTACTTATTAGGCTTCTGTGTGTTTGGCTGGCGATAGTGCTTCCTATCATAGTAACTCTGTTTTCGGGGGACGACGTTGTCATCGTAGCGTATTGGTAGGACACTAGGACACAATTATAACTCTAATTTTGGGGGAATCTGTGAAGTACTACAATTATATTGTCCTGATTGTTCCTTTAAATGGATTTTTCTAAATGAAAATTTAAGCAGATTCAAGCTCTTTTTTTGTTTTCTTCTCTTTTTGATTGTTGAAATTCATGTCTTGATGAAGTTATTATTTTGATTTAGATGGAAGCTATGCGATCACGGGAAAAGACCAAAAGGACACCGAGGCCACAGAGGAGGGAACTAGAGGTGTAGCCTTAAGGGCAACTTCTCATATGTTCTGCAAAACTCTTACCGTATCTGATAGTAGCACACATGGAGGATTTTCCGTTCCGCGAAGAACTGCTGGAGACTGTTTCCCTCCTTTGGTATAGCTTGTTTTTGAAAAATTGTTAGGCTTTTTCATGTTTGAAGTGGATCAGGTATATCATTTAGTGGGCTAACTTTTTTTGATGATTTTAATTAGGATTACAAGGAGCAGAGGCCCTCCCATGTTCTTATGGAAAACGTTCTACATGGTTCTGCAAAAAAAGGATAATAACTTGGTGAAAACAAAAACAAGTCTTTATGTGTTCTTACTATTAATACATGAAAGAGATGTACCCATATCTACAGAAATATACTTGATGTATTGAATGGATATTTCAGGGGAGAAGGTGGGGATCTGAGATTGGGGATAAGAAAAGCCAATGCGCCTACAAATGGTCTATCTGATTCAATAATCAAAGCTCAGAATTCTTATCCAAATGTTCTTGCCCCGGTTGCAAATGTTGTGGCGACCAATGGCTCCTTTCAAATATTCTACAACCCAAGGTAGTAAAGAAACTTTTTTCTTAATCTTATTTTCTTTGAAAGATTAAAGGAGCGGATTACTCTGTCTAGCTCTGTTTGGCTCATTTACTCTGTTTAACGGATTTTTTCCACTGCTAAACAGAGTAAGAATGGACACATACTTCTTGTCTTCTCATTTCTTCATCGTGTGGCATGGGTAATCTCGTCATTTAACCTATCTGTATGTTGGACTAACTATATAAACTGCATTTGTAGATGGGATTTTTGTTTTCACAGAGGCAGTGTAGTTGAGCACCTTGATGGCCACACTGATATAATTCACTTGCAGCTTTACAGCCATTGGTTTATTGTTCCAAACTGTTTATATGAAGGTACTGTTTCTTCACCGTGAACTATAGTGAGTGTTCATCTTCTACTCATCATGCACCGGATGACATGAAAAGCATGTTGCATTAATCATTTCTGTTTTCAATTGTTTTATTATGCTCGTTTATGCTATTAGCGAGCTGTTATGCTGAAATTTGTTTGTTTCATTTAATCGCGATTTTGAAGAAACAGAGACGGTGTTTCTTTGGATGAGATGTTCTTTTTCCCTGATTTGTTTCCTTTGATAATCTTCTTATAGAACCCGAATTTGCCACAGTCTATGGCACAAAATGCAACTATGATTGTTTTCACGAGGTTTGAGGATACTTGTCATGAAATAGACTCGGTTCAGGATTGGTGGGATCTCAAATATCCTTGGGACTCATAGTTCCTTGTGGAACCACTGAATTATTATTCTCAAAAAGGTTTGGCATTGTTTTTCAGTTCCCTGAGAGGTACATTTTCCTTTCTATAACTCTTTTATTAAATTGTTAGTGTTTTCTCTCCTTTATCCTAGTTTGTTGAGTTTCCCAATGATACCATTCATTTCCAAGCACCATCCCTTTTCTTTTCTTTTAGCTTCCCTCTTTCATTTTTGCTCAATTCCTGACATTTGAAGATTACCTACCTTGGTCAGGTACTTTGCTGCAGAGAATGTTCTTGATGGAGTTACTTTTGGGTGGCCAAGGCGGAGAAGTTTAAAGAAGTAGTGACATGTGTCCTACCATATCTTAGGAACAAAGGGACCCAGATTCCGGATGATATGCTGAAAGAGGCCACAATGGACATGTACTAGCGGTGCAAGTGAGATCGTCATGATTTTAAACAAGTTCTTCACGATGTTTAACAACACCGTCAAGAATCTGAGTGGGATGCAAAACTCAAGACACTTTTAGAGACGATTGTTCGTTCACAAGATTGAGATGTTTTCAGTGATAAAACCATTAGTCTCTTGTATTTGTCCGTTGACCATGAATAATATTGATTTCATGTTTTGAAATGCTATTTGACTCAATTATGAATAAAATGATTTGCTTCATTTTCATGATCATGGAAGTGTTTTGATTATTTATGCTATTCAAACCTTTTTTTTAAGAGAATTATTGAATATAATTTTTGTAAATAATAAATATAGTAAAAATGTGAAATATAAATTTTGTTACAAAGTCATTGCAACTATTGATTTTGACACAACAATTCATTACAAATATAGGTAAAATTTGTCACAAATTTGTCGTAAAACACCGTCACAAAATTAATTCAAAAGTGTAGGGAATAATTGTCACATTTGTATCACTAAATTTGGTACCAAAATTGTCACGGGAATTCATCACATAATAATCACTATAATTTTGTCACAATTTTATCGTAAACAATCATCACAAATTCATATCAAATTTGTAAGATATGGTTATCACTATTTCATCAAAAGAATTGGTTACAAAATTTTCGTATTTTTTTGTTGTACATTTGTCGCTATTTTATGAAGCAACTTTGACACAACACTCCATCACAAACTTATCGGAAAATTTTGTCACATATCCGTTGCAAAATATAATTTTTGTCGCAGATTCATCAGTAAATTTTTTGTCATATCTATGTCACAAAGTATGACTTTCGGCACAATTTTGTCACAAAACTTAGTGACAAGGTTAATTTCACTCAAAAATTTGCAACGGGTGTTCCGTGACGGAAATAGATTCGTCACTGATTCGTCACAAACGAGCGTTAGTGACAAATTTGTGACGAAAACCGCCGTCACAAATTCGAGAAATTCTAGTAGTGTACATGACTCAGCCAGAGGGTTTCAAAGTTCTTGGTAAGGAAGATTTTGTGTGTAAGTTGAAGAAGTCCTTGTAAGGACTAAAACAAGCTCCTAGGCAATGGTATAAAAGGGTTGACAGTTACATGATCCAGTTGAGTTACAGCAGAAGTCCTTATGATTGTTGTGTTTACAACAATTAGTTGGAAGATGGATCATACATATATCTTGTGTTATATGTGGATGACATGCTGATAGCTGCAAAAAAGAAGTCTGATGTTCAGTATCTGAAAGACCTTCTCGGTGCTGAGTTTGAAATGAAAGATTTGGGTGCAGCCAAGAAAATTTTAGGGATGGAGATATGGAGATCGATGGAAAAAGAAACTGTTTTATCTCAAAGCAGGGAATATACTGAAAGATTTTGTCAAAGTTTGGCATGTCGACTACTAAGCCAATAGATACTCTATGGCATCAAATGTTCATTTGTCGCTTTTGCTTCATAATCAACGAGAGGAGAAGGAGTACATGTCAAGAGTTCCTATGCTAGTGCGCATGATTGGCGATCGATGTATGTCATGGTGTGCACTAGGCTGGAGCCGCTCAGCGATCGATGTTGTCGGCGAGTTCATGGCTCACTGTAAAGGAACACTGAAAAGCTATGAAAAAAGAATTTTCGTGTACCTTAGGGTATAGGCGATGTTGGTCTCATTTATTGAAGTGATACTCAATAACTGTTCACAGGATACTGTGATGCTGATTATGTAGGTGATTTGGACAGCAGAAAATGTCTGGTTATATTTTCACATTGGGGAATTCAGTTGTCAGCTAGAAAGAAGCTCTTCAGGCAACAACGGCTTTATCAACTACTCAAGTGAGTATATGGCTCTTCTTGAGCAAACAAGTAGGTATATAGTTGAAGGGACTAGTCGCTGATTTGGGGGCTACATCGTGGATCAAGATGAGATTTATTGTTATAGTTTGAGTGCAATTTGTCTAGCCAAGGATCAGGTTCATCATGGGAGAACCAAACATATTGATGTGAGATATCATTTTCTGTGAAATGAGAAGAGGGTTGTAGTGAAAAAGATCAGGACCAAAGATAATCCTGCTGATATGTTCACTAAACCAGTTCAGTAGAGCAAGTTTTAGTTGTGTCTGGACTTGCTGAATATTCAAAGCTTATAAACTGAAATCTGGATACTCAATTGAGGGAAAATCAACTGAGTGGATTCTGTGGAGAAGTCCGCATCAGACATCTTGGAATTGACGAATGTATCTGGTACAAGTACGTCTGATTATGCAATCTAATTGATTTGTGAATGAGAGTTCAAGTCAAGGTGGAGATTTGTCTGCTTGGATGACTTGATCTCTAAACTGATGAATAAACTAGTGGAACTAATCTGAGAATCTGAGACTGAGAATGACTGTCAGTTCAGTAAGTATATTCAGCTCCGTGAAAGTCAGTTGTGGTGAAGTGCAAACTGAGTTTCTTAAATCAGCAGTCAGTTTTGATCTGCTAAGTTTTGCTGAGTATAGCCGAGTTCTACATCCGAAGCAGTTGGTTACTAGTCTGGGAAAGTCAGTTTTGAGTTGAGTTTCATCTGGTGGATAACAACTGGAGCTGGGGGTCCACATCTGGGGTATTTATGACAATTCCGACAAAGATCTTTGGCGGTTATGGTTTGGGATTTGTGCCTATAAATACAAATGTTGTAATCAATGCAATGTGTGTCTTTCAAGAGTGTTAATATCATAAGTGTGTGGAGTACCTTGTAACTTTTGCGCATAATAAAATATCTTCTTTCTGTCGATGGAGTAGTCGGCACAACGCCGGAAACCACGTTAAATCACAGTGTTCTCTTTATTTTTGTGTTTTATCAATTTCCGTCATACTTTATGTTTGCATTGCTTCTGTTTTAGTCATTCTTAAACTGCAAGTTTCTCATCTGTGTTTCAATAATGCAAATGTATAGTCCTATTAGATTTTGGTCTATCCTTTTCTGAAAAATGTACCGGATGAGATTTGATCGAATTCGGTTTCTTGTATTTACATCTATTTTATTGATTCGTTACTATTTTCTTACTGTTACTATATTGTTTTCTCTTTCCACGTTAATTTTCAAACTCTCATATTTTTTATGTAGATCTTCAAATGTGATTAAAATTTCACCAATTTTTTTATTTTTCATGTTCTTCATTTTCAGATTTGGTTCGATATTATTACACGTTTTTCGTGAGATTAATTATCGAAATTCACTTAGTGAATCCCAAAAGCAATGAATTTCGATAGTGAATTTTGAATAATAGTGAATTTCGACAGTGGATTTTCGGAAATTACGTCGGCAATATCTTGAATGTGGTCTCAAAATGAGAGAATGAAAAATAAAAAAATTGATGAAAGAATTTTCAAATTTAAAGTTGTAGATCTAAAATATAAGGATTTAAAAATAATGGATAAGAGAGAAAATCATTGTATTTTTTTGGGAAAGGCATCCGGTCATTATTCTTTATGTCAATTTTGTCATTTATGTAAAAGTTTTGAAAATGTGTCATATTCACTAATACATAAAATATTTTTGTCTTTCTACCTAATTCCTCCTAATATAAATTCACTACAAGAAAAACTATCTATTGCTACACTAGCTTTTGTCACTCACACAAAAAAAAGTGTGGCAATATATACTTAGTTAGACTAATTTGCTATGCTTTTATGGCTAAAAATAAGTATATAACAACATTTTTTTTTGTGGCAAAAACTAGTGTTTCAAAAAAGATTACCAAGTTTAGAATGCCTTGTTGATGCTCATCGCTAAAGGTTGCCAAATTGAAAAGATGTTTGCTATGTCCTCAAGTGTAGTGAATCGCCGGTCTTGGATTATTCAATTAGATTGATCAAAGAGTTATGAATCTTCACCGGCCTTGCTTTTGTTCTTTATGGGAGTACTTAATTTGATACGAATATTTCGCAACTATAAATTGTGCATTCATCTATGTATAAAAAACATCGCAAACATATATCTTCTGAGCTTTAAGAGTATACATATATCTAGAGGCAAATTATAAGAATGTTGAAGCAGACTATTGCCTTTCTTCTGCTTACACTAATTATGCATCCAGGTAAGTTTTTACAATTAAAAGGTTTTATTACTACCTTTTTCAAGCAAATCATACATTGTCGTTTGTTTTTATAAATTATAATTACTTCTTATGTATATATTTGTAGCAAGGGAGCATGTAATTGAAGCCCGATTGGAAATGAAAGAAAAATCAAACAAAACCAAGGGCTTGCTGCTTGGATCCTGCTTAATGAGGATGAACCTGAGGAGGAGGAAGAAGATGAGTGCTTAGGTTTGACATGCTCAAATACACCGGACGAGTGCATATATTTACTTGATTATAAAAATAAACCGTGCGGACCATGCACGCCCACCGGAGGATATGAATGGAAATGCTCAGCTTTTCAATACCCTTATTAGTCCAATACTAGAGCCAAGGACGTAACCAGGGGTTGGCTTGGGTGGGCAGTACTGCACCCGGTTTTTATTTTCTCTACATCAAATAAACTATGTAATTCAGTAAAACATAGTTAGTTCTATTAATCCAGTCAACGCGACCTTACAAATATGGTCATTTAGTATATCTAAATATCAATTCCTGGTTTCGTCATTCTAGTGCCCTTGATCCTTCGCGGTCTACGGTGTGCTGATATTCTCTAAAACGTATAATATAAAAAATGCCACAGGGTAGCTTGTGGAGAATTCTATAAAAAAGTGGATCACCCTAAAAAAAAAGTTTCATCAGATCATACAAATTATATCAGCCATGTGTAATAGACTATATTATTATAATTAAAGATGTTTTGCCTTGCTTTTTAACTCATCCGTTTTTTTAAGGGCGTGAAAGTTTCACTAATTTAGTCACATAATATGTGTGCGGAAAAAAAACAAATAATGCCCTACAAATGCTGTACTAAGACTGCACCAAGTCACTAACATTACAACATTTCCTTACTAATCTCACGCATGACAAAAGTAAATTATGTAAAAGAGGAGAAAAACGAGAGACCATCATGTATTGCGTCTAGTTTATTTTTCGCTGAACAATGAAACACTATCCTTTTAGTCACGGTTTGAATTTTTCCATCCGAATTCGAGTCAGAATGTATGAAATAGGCTTTGTGGCCGATATTGGTCAAGAAAACACTTAAATGTGACTGAAATTAAGCCAAAATAATCAACCACATTCTAACTTATGTTGGGTCAGAATAGTGTGTGCCGTGTAATAAAAATATCCTTGCTTATTATTTAAGGGTTTGCGTCTGAATTGTTCCGACTTCCGATTAAATTCAGGAAAAACACGAACTCACCTAAACAAATACCACCTTCATAAGCAACAGTGGCGAACATAGGAAATTTTTCCAGTAGTAGCCAAATTCAAAAAATAAAGGTGAAAAATGACTTAACAACCAAGTTTCAAACTTAGTATTAAAGCTTCAAACCAGGTTGAATCAATAAATAATTATACTTAGAGATTATGCAAATAATATACATACACGGTCATAATATTATTAGAGAGGTATACTAGTAACTTTGCCCAGAAATTTGAGTGGGGCCATGCACCTCACCCCTACCATGCTGGGTCCGCCCGTGATAAGCAACATTTATAATTTATTTAAATTCATTCCTCTTTCTCCAGCAACCAACAGAATTCGTCGCACCTTTTGATACCAAACGATGAATTTTCATAAGGAAATCATATACTTCACCTCAAATCACATCGAACAATTGAATTCGGACCAAGTGCACAGATTAAAGCACATAGCTAACAAAGTGTCGAGGATAATATGGAAATTAGCTAAATATCATTACGTTGTATTTAATTATGGGCCAATGGTCCAAAAGACACACAAAATAAATTAATTAGGCAACAATAAAGCTAGGTCCCCCGAATTTGTTCACAAAAAATTCACCGAAATAAAATCAGGGCCATGTGTTGGCTTTTTGACATGGACCGGTGAAAGAAGAAAACAAAAATGAAGGGCATAGACTGCATTTCGGTAAGGTTTTGGGAGTTTACTTTCGGGGCATGTATTATTCTTGATTAGGCAAATAGGACATGCTAAACATTTCATTGGTTATAAAGACACAAATTAGATAGATAGATAACAATACCTTTAATGAAAAAAAAAAAAAAAAAACGATAAAAAGGGAAATAGGTGCATGGAAGGGTTTTATTTTATAGGTTTTTGTCCACAAGGACAAACTAATTTATTTATCGGGCTTCAAGGACACTAGATATTAATTAGGACAAAACATGAGTAAACTTACCAATATACCTTTTTTTCCTAATTATCTCTCAATTAGTCTTCTGCACCCTCCTTCCATAAAAAAACCTAAATCGTATTGCTGAGGAAGCCGGCGCTTGTCCCGTTATGGCGATGGAACGTGTGGCCGCCGATATCAGGGCACAAGGAAGCGTGGCTCGTATGTCGGATCCGCAATTGATTAAGGAAATCAAGCAGGCTGTTATTATCCCTGTTATGGCGAAAGCCCGAATTAGGCATTTCGTGGAGGCCCAAATTTTGGAAGCGATTGGAATTGATTATGTTGATGAATCGGAGGTGTTAACTCTGGCGGACGATGAAAATCATATCAATAAGCATAATTTCCGTATCCCTTTTGTTTGTGGATGCCATAATTTAGGAGAATCCGCCGAAGAATCGAGAGAAGGTCTTTGCAATGATCCGTACTTAAAAGGTGAGGCCGGCACGGAAACATCATTGAAGTCGCCCACCATGTCCGGTCCGTGATGGGTGATAGCAAAATAACTAATCGCTAACTTTAACCGGCCAGAGTATCGGGCCACACATGATATAATGGTAACAAGGTCGAATCCACAGGGAATAACGTTTAAGTACCAAAGTCGACGTAGAACTTAGTTCAGGTCTAGATTATGGTAGGGAGATATTACACTAGTGCAAAAGTAAAGATTAACTAACGGTTGTAGTTTAGTTATTAAAAGGTATAGCCGAATTATGATCCAACGAGTTACTTTTACCCCTAAGAGAAGACTTGACAAGGAGCGTATTTTAACCAACCTACCTTTTCAAAGTAATTTAATGACATCCACGGGTGCCAACTCCTAATTACAGTGTGTTAAGGTCCAACAACTCTCGCTCAACACCCTATGTGAAATTAATTAATTTTCCCTTTAGAAAACCGATTAACCTAACATGATTACGCTCTTGAGAGTCGCTCGAACAACGATGACAAACCTCAGTATTGGAAACGGTCCTAACAACTAGGCCGAATCTACGCAAGCGATCCCAAAACCCTTATCCACATCTCACCGCAAAATACATCTATAGGTTCAATGTGCGTGATAGTGAACTAGGTGATCAATCTAATTCAAAGACGTTTAAAATAAGTTTTAGGGCGTGGATTAATCATTAAAACATAAAATTACGCTACACACAACTCCCGTTTGATCTCCTTTTAGGGTGTTTCACTCGTTTTCACATATTTCGGCTATGAAAAATTTAGCTACCCATATAAAACAGCAGTTCATCAACATGTCATGGATTAAAATGGCGGGAAGTTTTACATAATAGCCTTACATCAATATGGCGAAATTCTATTAAAACCAAATTAAAACCGAAATCAATCATTTGTCGATTCTCCTATATATGGATACTACTACAGATACATACATATATATATATATATATATATATATATATATATATATATATATATATATATATATATATATATATATATGAGAATGAAAGAAACAAGAAACAACAAGAAAGAAATAGCTAGATATAGATATAACAATAATGAGAGAAAACAAAAGCAAACTTACTATTATAACAGAGATATCTTCGATTACATAAAAAAACTTGATATTACAACGATTTAAAGAACACCGAACTTCCAATAATTTCCGAGCATTACAACGATACTATTATTACTAAATTTATTTCGCATAAGGCCTTATATAAAACCTATAAAACTAAAAAAAGAAGGAGATATATATATATATATATATATATATATATATATATATATATATATATATATATATATATATATATATATAAGAATGAAAGAAACAAGAAACAACAAGAAAGAAATAGCTAGATATAGATATAACAATAATGAGAGAAAACAAAAGCAAACTTACTATTATAACAGAGATATCTTCGATTACATAAAAAAAACTTGATATTACAACGATTTCAAAGAACAATCTAACTTCCAATAATTTCCGAGCATTACAACGATACTATTATTACTAAATTTATTTTGGCATAAGGCCTTATATACAACCTAAAAACTAAAAAAATAAGAAGGATATATATATATATATATATATATATATATATATATATATATATATATATATATATATATATATATATATATATATATATATATATATATATATATTATCTCTCTCAGCTTGCTCTCTGAATGCTCCTTATATAGGCAAAGTTCCAGGGGCCGGACCAGGCCGGTAGGGGCGGACCAGGCCGGACTAATCATGACATTCATCTCCCTTAATTTCCAATTTACGGATAAAAATTTATATTTTGGAATAAAACTTTAAAAATTCATATCTTGAGTTCTAGATCTCCAAATGACATGATTCAAGAGGCATTAGAAAGCTCTCGGAAAAATCTACAACTTTCATGAAGGACTCCTCTTCAGAAAATATCGTTTTGATGAGCCATTCGTTTGTCGAAGACATTTCTCGATTACCACTAAATCGAATCGATTAGCCACTTGACCACTTCGATTGACCACTTGACCACTTAAGCAATTCGATTGACCACTTAAGCTCGTGACATTCTCTAAATCCCTTCAAAATGTCGATTCTCGGGGTCTTGGCTTATACATCTGCAATAAAATACCACAAATACCCACGTAAATGCGTCCACGACATTCCGATTTACTAAAATCGGTACAAAATCTAGTAAAAACACGATATTTTACATGATAACTACTACTAACATACTTAGATAAATCTAAGGAATTTATGACTCGAAATGATATAATAACGCTCAAAATGATATTAGAAATGAGAGTAAAATGTTATGAAAATAATCGTGAATTTTCCCTCATCACAACCCCCCACTTAGCTTTTGGTGGTCCCATCGGCAAAACAAGCGATAAAATAAAATGAATGAGGAAAAAAATCATGAAGATATAAGATGTAAGGACAACCAGGATGATGAAACCATTGAATCATAACCACACGTTAACCTCAATATAAATGTATAACAGAGTGCGTGTGTGACAAGTCTTTTCAATTTCCACTATCCTCAAAAAGTATCTATTCAGATAGTCTAATGACTTTCCTAGGTATAGACACTAACGATTCCACACAAAGTCCTCCCACTGTACTTATTAGGATAATCCCTAAAGCATATCATTCGGTTTATCTTTGGGATAGTCGAAGATAACTAAGTTTTCAACCATGCTTAATTCATTCCCGGCAATAGGATGTTTCGTGATAACACCTAGTTGGACTTAATTTCACATATGTAGCATATGCCTTCATTCCCAAAGAATAGGATGTTTCGTGATAACACCCTAGTGGACTACTATCATCGAGCGCGTCGGGAGCTTTTAAACCTCATAGTGATATAGGGCGTTTAGTGATAACACCTCTTGTACTCAAATCATTGGTAGCTACAACCGACATATATGTAGTTCATCTTAATTTGGTATTTTTCTTTTCATTCCACTTAACTTATATCCTTTCTATCATATTCAAACCTTGGATATTTCACGATTACGAAAAAAATTAGGTACTAAGTTCTTGCAATTATCTACTAGAATAACCACTTAGGATCTTGAATGGATACAATTTAAAATTTTAAACTTCAATATCAAAGGCTTACGTGAACAATGAATTCATGTTACACAAATAAATTTGGGGTTAAAATGCACTTACGGTTCACTTTGATTATATACTCCAAATCGATCATTACATCGTCAAATCCATGAAATATATACCTTATACAATTTATTTTAATCAACTAAATAATGCTCGAAAAAAATCAAAAACTAAGGGATTTTCTGATACAAAATAAATACTTAATGCCATTACTAGACCAACCTCAACTCTACCCCCCACTTACGAACTTGCAATGTCCCAGCGTGTGAATGAGATAGAGAGGAAAACTTAGCTTATAAACTGGGCGAAAGGTGCTACGAATCCCGTAACAGCCATGAGAAAGCACGACCCGAATCCCTATACAAAACTAAAACAAAGAAAACATGGGACATGGTCCTCGTGCCAAGACATCGAATAGGGATATGGGAATAATAAGGAAATGGCCCTGTCACGTCAGAAAATTCGATAGGCAATATGTGCATACATATCATATAGAGCATATACATATCATAGTCAAGGCATCAATTCAAATTGGAAACAGACTAAATCATAAAATGTAGTGAGTCTTTTATACCCAGATTCTCAAGGGTTCTGTCAAAACAGTCCAACAACCTAAGTCCAAGAAATGATGAATTTGAATTTTTTTTTCTGTATTTTACCTAGAGATTTTCGGATAACCACCTAATCGTTCTCTTTTAATGACATTCAAACACTCATCCAGAGACTTGGTTGTGCTATGTGTTCAACTTCCATTATGATCATACTTTCCACAGATTCTACATTTCATTAAGACTAGTCTTATCCAAATTATTATTATTATTAATAACGGGCTGCCTCTCGGTAGCGCTTTTGTTTAACGTCGTTCGCTCGACAGAGACTCAGAAACAATTAATCAAGGCTCGGGATCGAGTCAAATGCACAATTTGAGATCCTCATCAAATGGTAACTTCCTATACTTTTTTAGGCGAAGACCGTTCGTGATGAGCGTTCCGTGCTTGGATGTGTTACCTCGATGGCTCCTGAGTCGAAAACTTCGCAATACCGTATATGGTCCCGACCATCTTGACTTAAGTTTGCCTTGAAACAAATGGAGGCGAGTGTTATAGAAAAGGACCTCATCACCTACGTTGAAAATACGCGGTTTGATCAACTTATCATGAAGCATTTTGGTCTTTTCCTTATATTTAGCGCCGAACAATCGTAAGCTTGAAGGCGAAACTCATCTAACTCGTTCAATTGGGCCATCCTTCTTTCACCGATTAATCGTCATCCATATTAGATTCTTAATTGCCCAATAGGCCTTATGCTCTACCTCTACGGGAGATGGCAAGCCTTGCCAAAAACAAGCATGTAGGGTGACATACCTATTGGTGTCTTGAACGCAGATTCGGTGTGCCCAAAGCGCATCATCTAACTTCTTTGACCAATCTTTTAGATTAGAATTGACTGTCTTCTCAAGATTCTTTTAATTCCCGATTGGAAACTTCTACTTGGCCACTAGTCGAGAGGTGGTAGGCGATTGCCTAACTTATGAGTGACCCCATACTTCATTAAAAGCTTATTGAAATCTCTATTTGCAAAGTGACTTCCATTGTCACGATTATCGCTTCGAGTATTCCAAACCGGGATAGAATATGTTTCTTAAGAAACCGTATGACTACATGTTTATCGTTAGTAAGCGAAGCAATTGCCTCAACCCACTTTGAAAGCGTAATCACAAGCGACAAAGAATGTACTTGATTCCCGAAAGAAGGCGGATATGGTCCCATGAAGTCTAATCCCCATATATCAAACACTTCACACACTATTATCGGTTTACGGGGCATCTCATTTCCTTGGAAATCCTCCTCGAAAGGTTGACGGGCATCACATGTCTTAACATACGAATGTGCATCCTTGAAAATAGTGGGCGATGGGAACCCACTTTGTAACACCTTCAATGCTGTTCTCTCGCCCGAGAAGTGGCCACCAGCCTCTTTATCATGGCAAAACGAGAGAATACTCACTATCTCACTGTCATCAACACATCTCCTTAGGATTCCATCTGCACATAGCCTAAAAATTAAGGGATCTTCCCACACATATCGGTTCACCTCACTATAAGACTTCCTTTTCTGATTCTCATCAAACTCAGGATCTACGAATCCACACTCATGATAATTAACGAATGGTGCATACCAAGGGTTCCTTTTCTTCCCTCTCTGCGGAGAAATTTCGCTAAACAGGGAGCATCGTATCCACTTCTGAACAAGCGCTCATCCTCGAAAGCGATCATCAATCTCAACTTTAATAGAGTGTTTCTTGTCTCCATGGTCCATCCTACTGAGGGGGTCAGCTACTACGTTCTCACACCCCTTTCTATTCTTAATTTCTACGTCGAACTCTTGAAGAAGCAAGATCCACCTTAACAAGCGTGGTTTTGCATCAAACTTGGCAAATAGGTATTTCAATGCGGCATGGTCGATTGTGAACTATGACTTTTGATCCAACCAAGTATGACCGGAACTTGTCGAAAGCAAAAACAACAGCTAAAAGTTCCTTTTCAGTTGTGGCGTACTTTTGTTGAGCCAAGTTCATGGTATGACTCGCATAGTAGATAGGGCGAAATAACTTGTCGACTTTCTCGACCTAGGGCGACTCTACGGCATAATCACTAGCATCACACATCACTTGAACCCTTGGACCAATCAGGTGCTACCAAGATAGGAGCAGTAAGAAGTTTCTTAAGAGTTCGAAAAGCATCTGGGCATGCCGCATCAAAAACACAAGGGCACCGCTTCATCAATTGAAGAGTAAGAGGTCTAGCAATGTGGGAAAAACCGGAATGAATCTACGATAAAAACACGCATGACCCAAGAATGAGCGTAGAGTTTTCAGTTTGTAGGCATAGGAAGCTTGAAATTGCCTCTATTTTCGCTCTATCGACCTCTATTCCATTACCACGATACCTTATGTCCTAAAACAATTCCTTGATTACCATGAAATGACACTTTTTCCAATTTAAAACCAAGTTTGTCTTTTCACAACGCAAAGCACCTTATCAATATTCGACAAACACTCATCAAAAGTATCACCAAAAATGCTAAAGTCATCCATAAAAACTTCCATGAAATGCTCTATCATATCGAAGAAAGATGGCCATCATGCATCATTTGGGCGTCGCGGGTGCATTACACAACCCAAACGGCATTCTTTTGAATGCAAAGGTGCCATACGGACATGTGAATGTAGTCTTATCCTGGTCATGTATATCGATGTGAATTTGATAATAGCCACTAAAACCGTCCAAAAAGCAGTAAAATGCATGACCACTCAGACGCTCTAGCATTTGATCAATAAAGGGTAGGGGAAAATGATCTTTCCTAGTCTTATCATTCAGCATGCGAAAATCAATACAAACTCTGTGACCAGCAACTAAACGAGTAGGAATGGGCACACCTTTTTCATTAAGCTCAACTGTGATGCCTCCTTTCTTAGGCACGACTTGCGTGGGGCTCACCCATTCAATGTCGGAGATTGCGTAGATTATCCCTAACTCAAGCATCTTTACTACGTCTTTTCTTACCACTTCTTGCATATATGGGTTCAGCCGTCTCGGAAACTGCCTAACCGGCTTGGCACCTTCTTCCAGGATGATCTTGTGCTTGCAGATATCAGCACTGATCCCTTTTATGTCAACCATCTTCCATCCGAAGGCCTTTTTGTGTTTCTTCAAAACGTGGATCAACTTAGCTTCCTGCAAAACGGTTAGTGCAGATGAAGCAATAAGAGGAAGTAATTCATCAGGTTCTAAAAACACATACTTTAAATGCTTAGGAAGTGGCTTGGCTCGGATCGATGAGGTGGTTCCTCGATTGGCGGCTTTGTGACTTGCCGTCAAACCGAGCTCTAACTTCTTATTCCGACTTAAGTCGACAAAAGGAGTTGCCTCCAAATGATATACTGAACTCTCATTTGTGGATCGTCATCCTCTGCGGTTCTTGACTTCATCAAACATTCTTCCATTGGTTCTTGGTATCTCTGCGAGTTAGTGTGCTCCAAAATACAAGGATATATAGCATCAACAGAAAAACAATCACTCTTTTCATCATCGGGATGCTTCATTGCATTATACACATTTATGGCTACACTTTCTTTCCCGACTCGTAGTATAATCTCTCCCCTCTTAACGTCTATCAAGGTCTCTCTCCTGTGTTTCAAGAAAGGCCGACCTAACAAAAGTGGGGTTTTAGTATCCATATCCATATCTAAGACTACAAAGTCAGCGGGAAAACAAACTTGTCTACTGTACCAACACATCTTGACTACCCCTGAGAGGTTTCCTAATGACCTATCTCGCCATCTGTAAGGTCATTCTGTTGGCTCTAACGCTCCCAATCCCAATTTCTCATAAATTCCTCTAGGCATCAGGCTCACAAAAGCCCCTAGATCACATAGCACGTTTTTAAACACAGTTTCTCCAATGGTAATTGGGATGGTAAAGCTACCTCTATCCTGCAACTTGGGGGGTATTCTATTATCAAGGATTGCAGAACATTCCTCACTCAAATGTACCATATGTTGCATCTTCTCCTTACTCGACAACATTCCTTTCAAAAATTTAAAATATGGGGGAATGCTCGAAATTGCCTCTAATAGGGGAATATTCATCTCTACCTTTCTTAAGAGATTCAGAAATTTTGCACGACCACAGGTCGATATGTCCTTCTCTGGGTCCCTTAGGAGGATAGGGCAAAAATATTAACATCAAAATCGGGGAGGAGGAGGAATTCTGTTTTCTTACCTCTTTCTTTAGCGGCGAGGCTTCTTCTTCTTTGATGTTTAGGACCACATAGTCTTTCTTTGGTCTTTGCCTCTACCAATGCTTTTTATTTGCCTCATTAAAAGCTTTTTCGTGGCTTCCAATTCTTTCCTCATTGCGTCCATTCTTTGCTCGACATTGCCAATCTCCAAATCTTCGATCTCGACTTCACCATACATCGCTCCTTCACGGTCAACTGCTTTCTCTTTCTCAGCCTTTTTAGTCTCTGCTTCCTCAACCCATGATTCTTTCTTTTTGTCACTCAGCCCGACCTCTTTACCACTTCGTGTGAACACATCATTCACACCCTTTGAGTTCCTCTCAGTGTTACTTGGGAGTCCACCACTTAGATTTGTCTTCAGAGTGTCGGTTATTTGACCCACTTGGGTCTCCAAATTCCGAATGGCAGAATGTGTGGCCACTTTTTGTTCTACAACATTCTTATTTAACTTTCGAAAGCTTGATCTGTCTAATCTCTCCAGGAGTATCTCAGTGGCCATCTTCTGAACACCAGAATTGTTTGATTGCTGAATGCTTTGATTGTTCTGGTGTAGATGAGCGTTTGGATGATGATAGGTGCCAGAATTATTACTTCTCAATGGTGGCTCACTTGTTGATTCGATTGTTTCTTGACCACGATTCGATTCGACCTTGAATTTGGTTCCAATTTTGATTATGCTGTTGTCCTTGTGACTGAGACTGCGGATTCTGACTATTCTGATAGTAGCCTTGGTTTTGATTCTAGTATGAACTCTGATTATGGGGATTCTGATTCCAAGGTCGGTTGTATGAGCTTTGGTTTTGCCTAAAACCTTGGTTCTGATTATTGTTTCGATTCCAATTCTGATTCTGCCCCTGGTTCCAACCTTGATTCTGCTGATTCTGATTCCATTGCCCCTGGTTTCCTTGTCCAACATAATTCACATCATATTGTTGTGAATCATTACCCATACCATAATCCATTTGAGGCCCTGCGATTATCAATGTTACGATTCCACTTTATTCTCTTGGCCAAACTCTTGTTGATTCATATTCATTTGACCCATTGCATAAATATCCATTCGCTGTTGATCATTCTGATTTCCTAACTGTTGTTGTACAGGAGTAGGTTGCAAGCTGTTGTGGATAAGTGGGTTTTCGATGATGTACATTCCATGGATGAATGTCCACTTCCACAAAGCTAGCATTCTTGTGTTTTCTTTCTTTCTAACTCCATTCGGTCCATCTTTAGTACCATTTCTTGCATCTTATCGTGTATGGCCGATTCTCTATCAAGTTCTTCTTTCAACGACTTCACACTTTCCATTGGGGCTTTCTTCTTTCTTCTCTGGACCCCCATTGTCCTTCTCCTTCTGCGCATTCTCAATCTCTCTCATAGCTTGTTCGGCGGCGATTCATAATGTCTCCACCATCAAGCGGCATTCGACATTTCAGTCCATCGGCTCTAAGGCCACTGAATAACATAATGACTTGCTCCACCGTAGAAAAACCGTGTGGAGGGCATCTCTTCAGTAAACCCCTAAATCTCTCATAAGTCTCTTTTAATGTCTCTCCTCGAGACCGTCAAACGAAGAGATTTCTTCTTTCAGATCTAACATCTTCGCCGGAGGAAAGTACTTTTTCAGAAATACTCTCGCTACATCTGCCCAGGTATGCAATGAATCATTGGGTAATGAATCGAACCAATCCTTTGCGGCTCCTCTCAATGCAAACGGAAAAACGATTAGCTTCACCGCCTCGTCACTCACCCCATTATATTTCATCGTTCCACAAATCTGGAGAAAGTGGTCAAGGAAACTGTTCGGGTTCTCAGTTGATTTCCCGTGGAATAGAGCATGTTCCCCTAACATGTTCAGAATGTTCTGTTTGATGTCCATGTTGTTTGCATTAATTGGGGGCACTCTAATGGGATTGTGCCCTATAACTTCCTGAGGATTAGTGACGTAATCTCGGCAAACCCTCGTCATTTGTACTGCTTTGAGCCATCTGTGGCTGATAATCCTGTTGTTGTTGCTGTTGATAATCCTGCTGCATAGGTGGTTGCTGATTATATGGGTTTTGTAACCCCTGTTGATTTCCTTGATTCTCTAGCATCTGTAATACTAGATTTACCGTCTCTTGGTCAAATTCGGGTCCTAAGTTCTGCGTATTCTGAATATTTTGTCCTCCTCATCTTGTCCAATCCACATCCCTCTGATTAAGGCTGTGGGGTTCTCGGTTGGCCTTAATCTTGTGTTGTCATCTCTTGGCGGCTCATGGCGAGGTCCTCGGTGGAGTATGCAATGGTAGTGTTGCGTTACCACCAGTAGTGTCTGAGGTTTGCCCTTGTACATTGTGCTCGCTTAAAGGCTCTTTGCCATCTCTATGAGTTGGTGAATCCTCCATTCCCTCTGAGGATTCTGACAATGAACTCTCTACTACCCCTTCTTCCTCGAACAAAGGGTTTGGGTAGCAATCGAGGTTCTCCTCGGCGCCGATCGTTTCTATGGCGTCGCGTAAGCTTCAATTTCTTCAATTGGCTCGATGAGTGGTTCTTTGGAGCTTGGGTCATGCAGCGACAAACAAGAAACAACGAGAAAAAAATAAAAACGACCTAAGCCCAAGCTTTCGGTCAACTTACAAGATATCAAACGTTACCTCCCCAGGAAAAGGCGCCAAAAAGCTTGATAGCAAAATAACTAACTCGCTAACTTTAACCAGCAGTATCGGGTCAGCGATAGTATAATGGTAACAAGGTCGAATCCACGAGGAATAACGTTTAAGTACCAAAGTCGACGTAGAACTTAGTTCGAGTCAAGATTATGGTAGGAGATATTACACTAGTGCAAAAGTAAAGATTAACTAACGGTTTGTAGTTTAGTTATTAAAAGGTATAGCCGAATTATGATCCAACGAGTTACTTTTACCCCCTAAGAGAAGCCTTGACGGGGCGTGTTTTAACCAACCTACCTTTTCAAAGTAATTTAACGACATCCACGGGTGCCAACTCCTAATTGCGGTGTTAAAGGTGCGAACAACTCTCTCTCAACACCCTATGTGAAATTAATTAATTTTCCCTTTAGAAAACCGATTAACCTAACATGATTACGCTCTTGAAGTCGCTCGAACAACGATGACAAACCTCAGTATTGGAAACGGTCCTAACAACTAGGCCGAATCTACGCATAGCGATCCCAAAACCCTTATCCCACATCTCACATAAAATACATCTATAGGTTCGATGTGCGTGATAGTGAACTAGGTGATCAATCTAATTCAAAGACGTTTAAAATAAGTTTTAGGGCGTGGATTAATCATTAAAACATAAAATTACGCGCACACAACTCCCGTTTTGATCTCCTTTAGGCGTTTCACTCGTTTTCACATATTTCGGCTATGAAAAGTTTAGCTACCCATATAAACGGATTACATCAACATGTCATGGATTAAAATGGCGGAAGTTTTACATAATAGCCTTACATCAATATGGCGAATTCTATTAAAACCAAATTAAAACCGAAATCCAATCATTTGTCAGATTCTCCTATATATGGATACTACTACAGATACATACATACATATATATATATATATATATATATATATATATATATATATATATATATATATATATATATATATATATATATATACACGAGAATGAAAGAAACAAGAAACAACAAGAAAGAAATAGCTAGATATAGATATAACAATAATGAGAGAAAACAAAAGCAAACTTACTATTATAACAGAGATATCTTGATTACATAAAAAAAAACTTGATATTACAACGATTTCAAAGAACACGAACTTCCAATAATTTCCGAGCATTACAACGATACTATTATTATAAATTTTATATATATATATATATATATATATATATATATATATATATATATATATATATATATATATATATATTATTTTTTTAGTTTTTTAGGTTGTATATAAGGCCTTATGCGAAATAAATTTAGTATATATATATATATATATATATATATATATATATATATATATATATATATATATATATATTATATATATATATATATTATGGTCACTCCAGCTTGCTCTCTGAATGCTCCTTATATAGGCAAAGTTCCAGGGGCCGGACCAGGCCGGACTAATCATGACATTCATCTCCCCTTAATTTCCAATTTACGGATAAAAATTTATATTTTGGAATAAAACTTTAAAAATTCATATCTTGAGTTCTAGATCTCCAAATGACATGATTCAAGAGGCATTAGAAAGCTCTCGGAAAATCTACAACTTTCATGAAGGACTCCTCTTCAGAAAATATCGTTTTGATGAGCCATTCGTTTGTCAAAGACATTTCTCGATTACCACTAAATCGAATCGATTAGCCACTTGACCACTTCGATTGACCACTTAAGCTCGTGACATTCACTAAATCCCTTCAAAATGTCGATTCTCGGGGTCTTGGCATATACATCTGCAATAAAATACCACAAATACCCACGTAAATCTGACACGACATTCCGATTTACTAAAATCGGTACAAAATCTAGTAAAAACACGATATTTTACATGATAACTACTACTAACATACTTAGATAAATCTAAGGAATTTATTACTCGAAATAATATAATAACGCTCAAAATGATATTAGAAATAGAGTAAAATGTTATGAAAATAACTGTGAATTTTTCCCTCATCAATGGGTGATATCAGAGTCCTCAGAAACATGGACGATGACGAGGTATTTACATTTGCTAAAAAAATTCAAGCCCCATATGATTTAGTTATGCAGACAAAGCAACTGGGAAGGCTTCCGGTGGTGCATTTTGCTACCGGAGGTGTCTTTTTCTGCAAATCGTTTGCAGATTTTGTGCCTCCCTGTCCCCTTTTCTTGACCTCGTGGCTAATCTGTTTTTGCAAATCGTTTGCAGATTCAAGCCGGATTGAAGATGTTTGCTTCTAGGGTGAATAAGGAGGCCAGTGAATTCAAATTCCGGTGAGGGATGTAATGGGAATTAGGTTTAACGCCGGTGAATTCAAATTCTGGCGACAAAAAAAATGCCTGATGTCAAAATCCGGCTACTGCTTCACGCTCCGATCAAAAGTCCGGCTGATTCATTGATTTTTTTTTAATGTTTAGGGTTTAGGGTTGTTACTATTAATTTTGTAAAGTTGTAAATTTAAAAAGTTTAGTGTTGTTGCTATTAATTTTGTAAAAGTTACTACATTTTCTTGATGTAGTTTATCTCTTTTTTGGGCTGTTACTATTTGTTTATTGACCGTTACGACATTTTACGGGTTGTTACTACCTTTTTTTAGTCTGTTACTACTTGTTTATGGATATTACGACATTTTAATGTTACGGGCTGTTACTCCGTTACGACATTTTACGGGTTGTTGCTACCTTTTTTTAGGCTGTTACTACTTGTTTATGGATGTTACGACATTTTAATGTTACGGGCTGTTACTCCGTTACGACATTTTACGGGCTGTTACTACTTATTTTTTAACAAATAAGGGCTGTTACTAATTGTTTTTAGACCGTTACTACTTTTTCATTAGATGTTACGACATTTTATGGGCTGTTACTACTTGTTTCTTGACTGTTACTATTTGTAGAAGGGTAAAAAGTAACAAGGGGTATTTTTGTCCAAATATTTTGTTTTTGTCCTTTATAACAGCTGAAAAATAAGAATGTCCTTGCAGACCCATTTATGTGTTTTTTTGTCCTGGTAGCCCCTTCCCCCTTTATTTTATTCATGGACGCTGAAAAGTTAGGAAAAAAAAGAAAAAAATTGTAATTTTCTCTCACTTACTCAATATTTCAAACAGTTATTTCTTTTGATATAAAACTCCGATCATCGTAATTCGTTCACCATAATTCATATTTTTCCGTCCTCTTTTTTGACTTAATTTCTTAAAATCGATTTTTCTTCTTCATCGGGATGTAGTGACCACCCCGATTCATTGACCACCGCTATGAAGAGACCACCGTGATGCATTGACCACCAAAATGTATTGACCACCGCGATCACGATGACCACCACGATGTATTGAACACCGCGATGCCGCCGAGATCAAGATGACCACCCGATCACGGTGACCCCCATGATGCATTTACGGCCCGATGCATTGACCCCGCGATCGATGACCTCCCGATCGGTGACAACCGTGATGTAGTGACCACCCCTGATCGCGTGACCATCACAATGCATTCACCACCCGATGCAATGACCAACCGCAATCACGGTGACCAACCGCGATGCATTGACCACCGCGATCACGATGACCACTCGCGATGTAGTGACCAACGCGATGCATTAACCACCGCGATCTGATGACCACCACGATGCATTAACCACCGTGATCACGGTGACCACTCGCGATGTAGTGACCACCGCGATGCATTAACCACCGTGATCGCGTTGACCACCCGATCCGGTGACAATCCGACGTATTGACCACCACGATGCAGTGACCATCGTAATGCATTCACCACGGTGATGCAATAACCAACCCGAAGCATTGACCACCCTGATGCAATGACCACCGAGATGCGTTGACCGCCACGATGCAGTGACCAACCCGCTTCAGTGACCACCGAGATGCATTGACAACCGTGATGCGGTGACACCGCATTGCATTGACCACCGTGATGTAGTGACCACCCCGATGCAGTGGCCACCACAATGCAGTGACATTTAACGATGCGGTGACATGTGAAGATGCATTGATATTTGACGATGTAGTGACATGTGAAGACGTAGTGAAATGTAAAGATACACTTCAAGTGCTAACTATCTGAAGTGACAATAATAACTTATACAGTTTTTGAAGACAAACATGTGCAAGAGTTACATTATATACATTAATTGTTTCACTGTTTTTGCAGTGACATTATACACACAATGTTAATATTCAACAAGAGTTATACCACAAAAAGAAAATAACAAAAAGTGATTTTGGACCAAGGAAAATGATAGTGACATTAGTTGCAAAAACAATGTCATCCCAAAGCTCTAGCTCTATTTCGTACACGTTGACTAGCATAGTGCAACCACCCACCCCTCCCTTCCACCAATTATGTCATTTTACTGCAAAACGTCAGTAAAGCTTTTCACAAGTATCAATCTAACATCACATCTTCTTCTTTTTGAGGAAATCTAACATCATATCAAAATAAATTCCAATATAAATTATAACATCATTCATTTTGAAATTAAATGCAAATGATGTAACATAGAAACACCAAAGTATGACACCACCACCCACCGCCGATCGGAAACCTTCACTCCTCCACTTGTTGTCAACACACAGTCAGAGTAAGGCCATAAAAGGACCATCCTATCTTAACCTTCCAGACAACAAGACAAAACTAATCCAACGCCCTAGACAAATCCAATCCCACGATTCCCGCCGGAGACACTGAAGAAGAAAATCCGTTAGATCTCCAAAGCAAAAGAACAAAGTATCCGTCAATCTAACCCTTATAAACAGGCCAAAAGAGCAACAAATTTAAAAAGATGGGAAAAGAGAAGCCATCTCAATCTGCGAAATTTGTCATGTTTGGGGCTCAGTTGACGAATCGACCATCAAAGTAATTCATTCCGAATCGACCTTGGAGTTCTAGAGTTGAGCAATGGAATTTTTCCTTTCTAAAACAACAACAACGAAGAAGGGTATAAAAGGGTAATTTAGGTAAGTTTGACGTGAACTGAATGACGTGAACGAATTGTTAGTATAGTTGAAGAAGATTAGGATAAATAGATGAAGATTGAAGAACTAAGGGTTCAAACTCAGTTATGAAGACCAAGTCGAGACTGTAAAGTTAGACTTCAGGCAAGATTGTGGTGACCTGAACTGACTTTATGGATCTTGTATGAAGACCTAAGAATCATAAGGACAATGAATTCTTAGATGGTAATGAGTCATGGTGTACCCTGATTAAGTCAATTATAATCAGATGAAAATTGGAGTACTGATATTTGAAGAAGAGTAAAATCTCAGTTAACCCTCCAAGTCAGTAAGGAAACCGACAAACAATAAAATCAGTATTAAACTGATAAGGAAACTCAGTTTTAGAAGTCAACCATCCAACAAACTGATAGTACAGTCGAAAGTTATAAAGGAAGCAAATTCATTGGATGAGTTACTGACACAGCAGAACGGTCAGAAGATATAGTCGTTACAAAAGAGACGTTGATACAATTCGAATTGAAGTCAGATGAACGTTGGACCTCACACTATAAATAGGAGACTTTGCACCCAAGATAAAAATAACGAATTAACAAGCATTATCAAGCAAGTTTGTGCATTAGTCATCTTATTCGAATTACTATCATCTCAGTGCTATAACAAGATCATATCTAGAAATTCTTCAAGTGTTCAAGCTACACATATTTTATCAAGAATCATACACTTTGAAGAACCACAAACAAGAATCAATTTATTGATTCTCAGCCCAACTTTGATTCTACATCAAAGGTTTTAGACTGTGAAGCAAACCAGGAAGGTTTCGCCAAGGACAGTTGTGACAAGCAGTCGGGTAGACTGTGTTTGTGGTGGTAGCTGGTGAAGAGGCAATTCAATCCTCCAAGGATCAGTGTTCAAGCAATTGAAGAACATCAACACTACCTGTTCTACAACTGTTTAGATAGTGAAGCTAGGGATTAGCCAAGGACTATTGTTTAGGACTTTTTGTAACAGTTCACCTCAAGAATTTCTAGTGGAATTTTCCTCCGCACCACAGGGGAAGAGAGGACTGATAGGATTACACCACCTGGAACCTCTATAACACTTGTCTTATTTACTTAACGCACTTAGTTATTTATTTAGCATTTAATTACAGCATTTTGATAATTGATTGTTATACACCTCACAGTTCACAAAACTCACATTCATCAGAATTCAGTTTACTACACTCAGTTTTCACAGAGAATAACAAGAACAAGAAAAAGGCTAGAACTTTATCCGCTGCCGGTTGACTCAGTTTCAAGCTTAAGTCAGTTTGACTTAAACTCAGGTTAGTCAGCTTAACAACACACAAGTTTAACTGAACCTTAATTTGTTTTAAATCCAGTTTTAGGGACAAGTTTATTCACCCCCCCTCTAAACTTGTGTTAGCCTTTCCAAGAGACCAACAACCCACTTATGCAAGTAACCACATGGATAATGGGCTTGCGTGTTTAGAGTGGAATTTGTCCACACCCGAGCTTTCCGACTTGCGGTATCGAGATGGGCCCATCGTCTCGGTTCTCTGATCACGTCGGTTGTCGATGTCTCAACTCGTAACTCGACCCTTGGGCTATCACTTATTCTCGTTTCAGGAGGACTATCTTGTGACGTCACATAGAGGTGCAATATTCGGTATCGTCAATACACATACTTAGATAAAATACTAATTAAGAAATTTATGTCACATAGAATAGTGTGGCATTCACAAGATATAGATTAAGTTTAATATCATAAAATATTTATATAAGTCACATATAAAACATAGAAATCAAACTTGATGTGACTTGATTATTTTCAAACACAAGTCACTAAGATAAAGACATTTAGTGACATAGTTAATTGTAGATTAATTATGAGATTTATCCCAAAATAAATATATTTTGAAATACATCAACACAAAATACTCAACAATCTCCAGAATTTGATACAAACATATATTAGAAGATGTTTAAGATCGCACACATCATGTAAAATAAATTTATCGAAAGATTCGCACATAAGCATGCTGTTGTACCACATTTAACTAATAAGCATACGGTTAAACATGATTTTTCTGTTTCAACTTTTTCTAAAGTTGTTTTAAAAATTCACGGACACTTTTAATAAATAATACCAACGTATTTGTAATCTACAACACCTTAGAAACAACTTTTACTCTTCGAGTTTTCTGAAATAAGTAGTAATTACAAAGTAGTAATTAATAAGTAGTAATTACAAAGTATTACAACGACCGGAGAGTGTGAAATCTCGTCGGAGTAAACTAAAAAGCACCGGTGGAGGCAGAATTGAGAGAAACAAGAGCCAATCTTTGAACCGAAACACATAAGTGATGAATCTCTATCGTTTTTCCTTCATTACGCTTTCATTAAGGTTGAATATGTATGCCTATCATTTTTTTACAGTTTTTTTTTTCTGGAGAATTCGACTGGGTTTGAAGGAGGTGGGAATCGCCTGTAACGCCAACAACTCTGACGTTACGTTGATGTTTCAACGTCAGTATATATGGCGTTGTCTGTTGTGCCTGAATTTCCCACCTCTCCTTAAACGTCATCTTGTTTGATGCCAAATATTACTCCCAACATCTGGATAGCTGGCGTTTGACTGAGCAAAAGTAATCAAGGGTGTGAGCTTAAAACGTCAGGGTAGTTGACGCCCGTGTTTCATTTTAACGTTGGTATTGATGGCATTTTAGGCAATTTTTTCAACTCTTATCCCCGGGTGTGTTTCTTATTTTTTGAATGGTATGTCTTGTTTTTTTGTTTAGGGAATCATGGTTAGGACGAGATCTAGTGTTGCGAATGAGCTAACAAGGGATTCACCGAATGATATTGAAGTGGATCAAGTGCTTAAAGATCCACCAATTCCGCCAAGTAATGCACCTGTTGTTGGGGGTTCATGTAGGATGTAATATCACCGGATGGATCAAAGCTCCTCCCGATTACGCAGCGGAAAGTACAAGATCTAGATCTAGTCAACCAAAGCACATAAAATAATAAATCTAATCCTACGAGGGGGTTAGATTGCTTACCGGTTTATTGTGAATAAACGTCTAGAACAATCTTCAATCCAAGCTAGATGAGAAGCCACAGTCTTCCAACATGTGTGTCGAAGCACCACCAGGTGGATGGTGTTTCAAGCCACCGGACCTCCTCAATATGCTACCTCAGAAAACCCGAAGTTTTCCAAAACTCGAACCCAAGAACATAAGACCGAAAATTCTAAGCCCTAATACATCTTCTAAGTCGAAAATTGTGTGTCTAAAGGCTTGGGAGAACTCTCTTTATATAGAGAGTAATCCTTGTCCTCCAAGGATTTAATAATTAAAAGATAATTATTAGATTAATCCTTAATTTAAATATAAGATAAATATAATATATCTCCCAAGATGCATTGACCACCAAGATGCATTGACCACTGCGATGCAGTGACCACCCTGATGCATTGACCACCGTGATGCCGCCGAGATGCAGTGACCACCCCGATGCAGTCACCCCCGCGATGCATTTACCAGCCCTAATGCATTGACCCCTGCGATGCAGTGACCCCCCGATGCACTGACAACCGTGATGCAGTGACCACCCTTGATGCAGTGACCATCACGATCATTCACCACCCCGATGTAATGACCAACCGTCATGCAGTGACCAACCGCAATGCATTAACCACCACGATGCAGTGACCACCCTTGATACAGTGACCAACCACGATGCAGTGACCACCTCGATGTAGTGACCAGCCCGATGCGGTGACCACCGCGATACATTAACCATATTGATGCAGTGACCACCATGATGCTGTGACCACTCCGATCCAATGACAACCTGATGCATTGACCACCGTGATGCAGAGACCATCGTAATGCATTCTACACGGCGATACAATAACCACCCCGTAGCAGTGACCACCGCGATGCATTGACCACCTCGATGCAATGACCACCGCGATGCATTGACCACCACGATGTAGTGACCAACCCGATTTAGTGACCACCGAGAAGCATTGACAACCATGATGCAGTGACTCCGCGTTGCATTGACCACTGCAATGTAGTGACCACCACGATGCAGTGGCCACCATAATGCAGTGACAAGTGAAGATGCAGTGACATGTGTAGAAGCATTGATATTTGACAATGCAGTGACATGTGAAGACGTAGTGAAATGTAAAGATACACTTGAAGTGCTAACTATCTGAAGTGACAGTAATAACTTATACACTTTTTGAAGACAAACATGTTCAAGAGTTACATTATATACATTAATTGTTTCACTGTTTTTGCAGTGACATTATATACACAATGTTAATATTCAACAAGAGTTATACCACAAAAAGAAAATAACAAAAAGTGATTTTGGACAAAGGAAAATGATAGTGACATTAGTTGCGAAAACAAAGTCATCCCAAAGCTCTAGCTCTATTTCGTACACGTTAACTAGCATAGTGCAACCACCCACCCCTCCCTTCCACCAATTATGTCATTTTACTGCAAAACGTCACTAAAGCTTTTCACAAGTATCAATCTAACATCATATCAAAGTAAATTCCTATATAAATTATAGCATCATTCATTTTGAAATTAAATGCAAATGATAGTGGCTTCAAACATAGTGAAAATGTTTAACTGAGCACCCCGTCTGCCACATGAATAGGATACGCCAAGTGAATATATGCTTTGTAAGCCTTTTACTTGACAAAAACAAAAGCCAGGAGGCCGGATGAACAACCAAGAACCATCAGGAAAGATAACTATTTTTTTTACAATGAACTAACATAAAAACACCAAAGCGTGACACCACCACCCACCGCCGATCTGAAACCTTCACTCCTCCACTTGTTGTCAACACACAGTCAGAGTGAGGCCGTATAAGGACCATCCCATCTTAAGCTGCCAGACAACAAGACAAAACTAATCCAACGCCCTGGACAAATCCAATCCCGCGATTCCCGCCGGAGACGCTGAAGAAGAAAAGCCGTTAGATCTCCAAAGCAAACGAACAAAGTATCCGTCAATCTAACCCTTACAAATAGGCCAAAAGAGCAACAAATTTAAAAAGGTGGGAAATGAGAAGCCATCTCAATCTGCGAAATTTGTCATGTTGGGGGCTCAGATTGACGAGAATCAGCCATCAAAGTAATTCATTCCGGAATCAGCCTTGGAGTTCTAGAGTTGAGCAATGGAATTTTTTCCTTTCTAAAATAACAACAACAATGAAGGGTATAAAAGGGTAATTTAGGTAAGTTTGATAAAACGTTTACTTATAAACAATAAACTTTTTTAAGTGTCCTGAGTGCCTAATTAAGTCTCGAAATCAGTCATTTTAAACAAATATCCATTTAATTATTTAGTGAATTAGGTATAAGAACAAATTTTGGCATATTAAGTAATAAGACAACCAAATAATTTTTATAGGGTCAACGACAACCTCTACAATTTTTATAGCCTAAATGATCACAAAAAAAAACAAACAAACCCACGCGGGCTACATGTAGACCTGTACCTTTTTTTTCCCTCTTTCCACCTTCATTTTCAAACACTCATATCTTTTGATCTAGATCTTCCAACGTGATGAAAATTTCATTGAATTTTTATTTTTCATTCTCTTCATTTTAAGACTTAGGTCGATATAACTACATCGTTTTTCGTGAGATTCATTGTCGAAATTCACTCGGTGAATCTCGACAGTGAATCCCGATAAGCAATGAATTTCGACAGAGGATTTTCAGAAATCACGTCGGATATGATGAATGTGGTCTCAAAATAAAGAGCACGAAAAAATAAAAAAATTCGGTGAAAGAATCCTTTATGAAAAGTGTGTTGTTTTGTTTATTGCGCAAGTAAGCTCACCAAAACCTCGCGGAACAAAAATTTCCAGAACGTTGCATTGTTGTGTTTGTACATGTTTATCGCCAAGCAATTCTCCAACCAAGAGGGGGTCTCAAGGGTGGAGGTGAAAGAACTCCATTATTGTTGGTAAATAATCTCTTTCCACATGCTATAGGTCCAGGGACAGTCCCTCATAACATGTAAGCCCCGAAGATGATATTTATCTCCGAAGCAGTTCGCCAAGCCCGTGAACTTAGACTGGCTTGGCCTTGATTTATTTTTTGAATACTAAATTTATGTAATTCGCCGATTGGCCTTGTTTGTATAGTTGTGTGCCTTTTTGTACAGTTTCACTTAAATAAAATATCCGGTTTCGACCAAAAAGTGTGTTGTTTTGTTTCTTGGAAGAAAAAGCGCCAGAATTAAAAAAATTAATTTTTTTTTTGTCCTTTATGGAAAGGTTTTGAAAAGTTGTCATATTCCCTAATTGATAAAATGTTTTGTCCTTCTCCCCAATTCACCCTTAATTATTTATGACTTGTTGCCTAAGTTAGTCTAGGCCTATATATTTGTACGCGCTCTATTCAATTGAATCAATGAAAAGCAATCATTTACGAATTATGTTATGGTATCAAAGCAAATCGAATTTCTCTCTCTCGTTATGCCAATTCTTAACTAAACCCTAACCATTCTTCCCTAAAAAATAAGGAACCAGCTGCATGTCTTCTTCTTCTCCAACGGCCATGTCCGATTCTACAATCATCTCCGGTGGGGCCTTGGCAGCCCTAATCGATAAACCCCTCCTTGCCGTCTGCTGTCCCAGCTACCTTCTTCGCCGGTGGTTCATCCACCTCTCTCTTCCCTCATCATATACCGAATACAGTTCTGACAGCTCCCTCCTCTTATTCGCCGACGACTATTGTTGCTGTTCATTATGCTGGTCCGCCCACGTCCTATACTTCCAACCGAGGCAGCAGCTCAAATTTTTTTCGAGGAAAGGGGCATGACCGAGATATTGGATCTTTCCGCCCTTCCTACTCCGGACACCATCCAGGTTCTGCGTCATTCACCTGCCAAACTTGTGCTCAGGTCGGCCATACTGCTCCATCATGTCACTACCGCAACGACTATTCCCATCCATCAACCCATCGGCCACTACCACCTCGGCCTCATTAGGCATACTCGGCCTCTCCACACACACACATCCAGGTTTTGATTGGATTGCGGATACCGGGACTACTCACAATCTCACTTATGATCTTTGAAATCTCAACCTCTCATCTGCACTTTATGTTGGGGCCGACATAGTGCATATAAGCGACAATACATCTTTATCTATTACCCATTGCGGCTCTTAATCTGTACATTGTCCCTCCCAATTTTTTTATTTATAATAAAACTTTCTTGCTGCTTTTTTGTTAGGTTTTTTTCTCTTTCCACATTAATTTTCAAACACTTAAATTTATTGATCGAGATCTCCAAACGTGATGAAAATTTCAACGATTTTTTTTAATGCTCTTCGTTTTGAGATTTCACCGATTTTTTTAATTTTTTAATGCTCATCGTTTTGAGATTTCACCGGTTTTTTACTTTTTGAATGCTCTTCATTTTGAGAGTTGGTTCGATATAACATCGTTTTCGAGAGATTAATTGTCGAAATTCACTTAGTGAATATCATTTGTGAATGTAACGCCCCGTCCCGAAAATCCGGGTATTTTCGGAATACGGACCGTTGGGCCATGCTCCAGACCAATTACTATATTTGACCAATTACTATATTTGAAAAAAAAACATAGGAATGTAAATGGGTGAACAATGAGTTGTTCAGATTAATGGGTTTTATAGCACATACTCAGTAGTAAGCAATGAGAGAATTCGAAGGGGGAAATTTCTTAATGGATTTGGTAATGATTTTATGTAATATTAAGGTACTCTGTGGACTTAGTCCCGAGTTGTAATGTTTTAGCTTCTGTTTTTAGTGTTGATTTGTACTTCCGTAGAAAGGCTTCATGTTTCGAGATTTCATCTCGAAGCATGGCCGAACGGTCCGTTTTTCGAAAATACTTGGGTTTTCGAGACGCGGCGTTACAGCGAATCCCGAAAAGCTATGGATTTTGACAGTGGATTTTCGGAAATTACGTTGAGAATATGCTGAATGTAGTCTCAAAAAGAGAGCATGAAAAAAATAAAAAAATCGATGAAAGAATTTTCAAGTTTGGAGTTGTAGATTGAAACATACAAGTGTTTAAAAATAGGGGGAATGAGGCAGAAGGACAAAAATATTTCATCAATTGAGTAGAAGGACAGTCTTTTGAAACTTTTGCATAAAGGACAAAACTATTTATCCACTATCGAAATTCACTTGTGTTCGAAATTCATTGTTTAAATTCATTGCCAAATTCACTTGTCGAAATTCACTAATTTTCAAAATTCATTGTCGGGATTCACCGATTTTTGTCAAAATTCACTATCGAAATTCACCGATTTCGGGATTCACTAGGAGATTCACCGATTTTCGGATTCACTTGTTTGTCCTTCTCGCTATAAAATTATGCGATTGTCCTTCTCCCTATAAAAAATATGTAGTTGTCCTGTTGCTTAATAATATTTCAGATTGTGTCCTTATCCCTAATTTCCCATTAAAAATAATGGATCAGAAAGAAAATGTGTTGTATTTTTTTTGTTGGAAGGCGTCCACTCCTTTTTTAATAGCAATTTTTTCATTTATGCAAAAGTTTTGAAAATGTGTGTTATTCACTAATATATAAAATATTTTTGTCCTTCTACCTAATCCGTCTAATATACAATACTAAGTTTAGAATGCCTTGTTGATGCTCATCGCTAAAGGTTGCCAAATTAATGACCAATGATTTGAAACAAAGTATTGCATCAGATTTTTTTGAGCGGAAAAACAAATCAATATATTCGAAATGATTTTATATCACATTTATATTCATAATTTTTATTTCAAAAATTATATCGAATACTACAAATGCACTTCAAAACTATTGAAACACATACAAAATCATAATTAAGAAATAGAACCAAAATCGTTTCACCCATAGAGTCAAATAGCATCTTCAACATGAAATCAAAAAATTTCGCAATTAGTAGACAATTTCGTAAAACTAATGTTTTCTTTCACTAAAATCAACTCAATTTCTTGTGTATAGGCAATGTTCTCTAGAACCATAATGAGTTGTTCATCACATTCAAAATCTCGACGGTCTCACTCAACATCATGACTTCTTTGTTCTTCCCACATCTTTTGTAACTCATGATTTTCTTGAGTTATGTGTAACCTTGAATCGGCTCCTTTAATGCTATAGACTCCAAATTCATTTTGAGCATCTTCCATATCTACACAAATAGAAGAAATTGTATTTTCAAGAACAAATTTCATGACTTTGTGATGACAAACCTATATATACTGAGAAATATCCTATTAAGAGAAGGTCACATAGTCATATATCTGTTAACAAGATTACACACAAACACCTAAACAAGAAAAACAAAACCATCACCACAAAAATAATCCAATGTGATGTTTCTTATGCATACTTATGTGGCAAGGATTTTGGGAGAGGTATTTGGATGGGCCGGAGAAGGTGCCAGAAGGAAGGCTGGCCGGAGTTTGGAAGAGCCCTGGAGGGGGAGGGGGAAGAGAATGTTCCAGGAAAGAAGATTTGTCTAGAAGATAAAAGAAGAATATATTTGTAATTTTGTATTATAGTCAAAGTGATTGCCCTGAAAATAATTTAAGAGTAATTGCCATGGAATTACCAGCTGCCTATTTACTAGGTGTTAATCCACTTTTGCTAATTTTGTTAAGACAAAATGATTTTGTTTGGACTAAATTACCCATGATATATGTCACACTCAATTTAAGCATTTAAGATGTGTAATTATGTTTTATTGATAGTATTTTGTTACAAAAAAGGCCACTAATATAGCAAGATGCTAATAAAGAGAGAGGCAAAATTAATATTACAAAGGGAAGTGATAGAGTGATAGAGTAACTCATACATTTCCCGATTCGAAATTATGCAAACAGATTCCCAAACCCGAAAGATCCAAAAAGAAGACCAAAGATACCGCCAGGGACGGGCGGTTGCATCTTATGAGATGTAGGTCAGCCAACTCGTCAAAATAAAATTACGTTAGGGCAATTTTTTTAGGTATACATAGATATATGAAGATGACCCGCTTATTTTTACATATTGATTTGTACTGACCTGTATTGAGATATAATATATATAGATAATTAGGAAACATGACCCTTTTTGGAACATTTTTATGTAACATGATACCCAAATATTTTTTATAGGTTATTGGCAGGAAGGACAAAATAATTAAAAAATTCGGATGCAAGGACAATGCTAATTAATCAGGACAAAATATATGTAACTTTCCAAAAATACCCTTTTCTTATATATCTATAAAATAAAATAAAAACCCTCCTTCTAAAAAGAAAATAGCATTGGCGTTCCTTCTCCATCAGCGTTCATTCTAAGAGACCAGATCGACATCAGCGTTTGAAGCAGCCGGAGGAGACAAGGATGCTCGTTACTCTGAGGTCTTCGAGGATGATTTTCCGACCAAATTTGATTCCAATTTTAGGACACCTTCTTCTCCGGCTGGACTCAAAGCTCCGTTGGTGGGGATTACGGCTTCTCCTCATTTCTGTTTCTGCTGCTATTGGATTGAAGGATTGCTCGATTGATAATACTGATGGGTCGATTTTGCCTTCTATTGCTGGTGGTACTGGGCAGGTTACTCTGGTGATGGAAGCTTCGACTGCCCCGCCCATTGCTCCAACCAGATCCAATTTCCGGCCATGTGCACCGGCGAAGGCTTTTTTTTTTGAACGACAGAGAGGAGAGAGTCACAGGAGGAGAAAACCAATTTCCGACTGTGGCGGCGGCGTGGTGATTGGGGCCATGGAAGATTGGCCACGAAAATCGAATCAAGGATTTGATTGAGGATGGAAACGGAAGGGATTCTGTAAACTGTTGCTATTTCGGCTTGAATCACTACTCCGCCCATTGCTCCGCCCAAGTCCAATTTCCGGCCAAGAAGGGGCTGTCCAATTTCCGGCCAAGAAGCTTATACTTTGGTGAAGCAGTCTGTTTTTTTTGTTTTTTTTTGTTTTGTTTTTTTTTTTGGTTGAAAAGTATACGATTTAGGGTTATTACTATTAATTTTGTAACGTTACTTATATTTTACGGTCATTATTATTTCTTTTTAGGTCATTACTACTTGTTTATTGGATGTTACGACATTTTAATGTTACGGGTGTTATTACTCCGTTCTACATTTTACGGGTCACACTATTTGTTTATTGGATGGTAAGACATTTTAATGTTACGGGCTGTTACTCCGTTACGACATTTTACGGGCTGTTATTCCGTTACGACATTTTACGGTCATTTACTACTTGTTTATTGGTTGGCATTACTTTTTTCCATTGGATGTTACGATATTTTATGGTTATTACTACTTGTTTTTAGGTTTATTACTATATTTTCATTGGAGTTCTGACATTTTATGGGTTATTCTTACTTGTTCTTGGTCATTCTTATTAAAATTATTAAGGGGCATTTTTGTCCCTATATTAGCAATTTGTCCTTACTAATCTCTGATTTTGAAATTTGTCCTTCTGGACCCATTTATCATTCTTTTTGTCCTTCTAGCCCCTTCCCCATATTTTTTATAGGGAAAAGGATAAAAAAAATAATAATAAAAAAAGCTTGCTTGCTGCTTTTTTTTGTTAGGTTTTTTCTCTTTCCACATTAATTTTCAAACTCTCATATTTTTTTATCGGATATCTTCAAATGTGATAAAAATTTCACCAATTTTTTTACTTTTTCATGTTCTTCGTTTTTAGACTTGGTTCGATATTATTACACGTTTTTCGTGAGATTCATTGTCGAAATTCACTTAGTGAATCCCAAAAAGCAATGAATTTAGATAGTGAATTTTGAATAATAGTGAATTTCGACAGTGGATTTTCGGAAATTACGTCGGCAATATGCTGAATGTGGTCTCAAACTGTGAGAATGAAAAAATAAAAACAATTGATGAAAGAATTTTCAAATTTAAAGTTGTAGACTGAAAAATATAAGGATTTAAAAATAATGGATAAAGAGAGAAAATCTGTTGTATTTTATTTTTTTGGGAAAGGCATCCGGTCATTTTTCATTTTGTCAATTTTGTCATTTATGTAAAAGTTTTGAAAATGTGTCATATTCACTAATATATAAAATATTTTTGTCTTTCTACCTAATTCTTCCTAATATACATTCACTACAAGAAAAACTATCTATTGCTACACTAGCTTTTGTCTCTCACACAAAAAAAGTGTGGCAATATATACTTAGTTAGACTAATTTGTCATGCTTTTGTGGCTAAAAGTCTTTTTCTTGTAGTGATTACTAAGTTTAGAATGCCTTGTTGATGCTCATCGCTAAAGGTTGCCAAATTGAAAAGAACTTTGCTATGTCCTCAAGTGTAGTGAATCGCCGGTCTTGGATTATTCAATTAGATTAATCAAAGAGTTATGAATCTTCACCGGCCTTGCTTTTTGTTCTTTATGGGAGTACTTAATTTGATATGAATATTTCGCAACTATAAATTCTGCATTATAAAAAACATCGCAAACATATATCTTCTGAGCTTTATAGAGTATACATATATCTAGAGGCAAATCATAAGAATGTTGAAGCAGACTATTGCCTTTCTTTTGCTTACACTAATTATGCATCCAGGTTAGTTTTTACAATTAAAAGGTTTTAGTACTACCTTTTTCAAGCAAATCATACCTTGTCGTTTGTTTTTATAAATTATAATTACTTCTTATGTATATATATATATATATATATATATATATATATATATATATATATATATATATATATATATTTGCAGCTAGGGAGCATGTAATTGAAGCCCGATTGGAAATGAAAGAAAAATCAAACAAAACCAAGGGGCTTGCCGCTTGGATCCTGCTTAATGAGGATGAACCTGAGGAGGAGGAAGAAGATGAGTGCTTAGATTTGACATGCTCAAATACACCGGACGAGTGCATATATTTACTTGATTATAAAAATAAACCGTGCGGACCATGCACGCCCACCGGCGGATATGAATGGAAATGCTCAGCTTTTCAATACCCTTATTAGTCCAACACTAGAGCCAAGGACGTAACAAGGGGTTGGCTTGGGTGTGCCGTACTCCACCCGGTTTTTATTTTCGCAACATCAAATAAACTATGTAATTCAGTAAAACATAGTTAGTTGTATTAATTCAGTCAACGCGAC
Organism: Gentiana macrophylla; assembly: GCA_026214975.1. Taxonomy (NCBI): domain Eukaryota; kingdom Viridiplantae; phylum Streptophyta; class Magnoliopsida; order Gentianales; family Gentianaceae; genus Gentiana; species Gentiana macrophylla. Next base: position 81,569,549 of record CM047814.1, read on the forward strand.
CTTACAAATATGGTCATTTAGTACATCTAAATATCAATTTCTGGTTTCGTCATTCTAGAGCCCTAGATCCTTTGCGGTCTACGGTGTGCTGATATTCTCTAAAACGTATAATATAAAAAATGCCACAGCGTAGCTTGTGGAGAATTCTATAAAAAAAGTGGATCACCCTAAGGAATAGTTTCATCAGATCATACAAATTATATCAGCCATGTGTAATAGACTATATTATTATAAGTAAAGATGTTTTGCCTTGCTTTTTAACTCATCCGTTTTTTTAAGGGCGTGAAAGTTTCACTAATTTAGTCACATAATATGTGTGCGGGAAAAAAACAAATAATGCCCTACAAATGCTGTACTAAGACCGTACCAAGTCACTAACATTACATCATTTCCTTACTGATCTCACGCATGGCAAAAGTAAATTATGTAAAAGAGGAGAAAAACGAGAGACCATCATGTATTGTGTCTAGTTTATTTTTCGCTGAACAATGAAACACTATCCTTTTAGTCACGGTTTGAATTTTTCCATCCGAATTCGAGTCAGAATGTATGAAATAGGCTTTGTGGTCGATATTGGTCAAGAAAACACTTAAATGTGACTGAAATTAAGCCAAAATAATCAACCACATTCTAACTTATGTTGGGTCTGAATAGTGTGTGCCGTGTAATAAAAAGATCCTTGCTTATTATTTAAGGGTTTGCGTCTGAATTGTTCCGACTTCCGATTAAATTCAGGAAAAACACGAACTCACCTAAACAAATACCACCTTCATAAGCAACAATGGCGAACATAGGAAAATTTTCCAGTAGTAGTCAAATTCAAAAAATAAAGGTGAAAAACGACTCAACAACCATGTTTCAAACTTAGTATTAAAGCTTCAAAACTGAATAAATAATTATACTAGAGATTGTCTGAAATAATATACATACACGGTCATAATATTATTAGAGGGGTATACTAGTAATTTTGCCCAAAAATTTGAGTGGGGCCATGCACCCCACCCCTACCACGCTGGGTCCGCCCGTGATAAGCAACATTTATAATTTATTTAAATTCATTCCTCTTTCTTCAGCAACCAACAGAATTCGTCGAACCTTTTGATACCAAACGATGAATTTTCATAAGGAAATCATATACTTCACCTCAAATCACATCGAACAATTGAATTCTGACCAAGTGCACAGATTAAAGCACATAGCTAACAAAGTGTCGAGGATAATATGGAACTTAGCTAAATATCATTACGTTGTATTTAATTATGGGCCAATGGTCTAAAAGGACACAAAATAGAATTAATTAGGCAACAATAAAGCTAGGTCCCCCGAATTTGTTCACAAAAAATTCACCGAAATAAAATCAGGGCCATGTGTTGGCTTTTTGACATGGACCGGTGAAAGAAGAAAACAAAAATGAAGGGCATAGATTGCATTTCGGTAAGGTTTTGGGAGTTTACTTTCGGGTCATGTATTATTCTTGATTAGGAAAATATGACATGCTAAACATTTCATTGGTTATAAAGACACAAATTAGATAGATAGACAACAATACCTTTAATGAAAAAAAATTAAAAAAACCAGAAAAAAAAAGGAAATAGGTGCATGGAAGGGTTTTATTTTATTCATGGACGCTGAAAAGTTAGGAAAAAAAAAAAAAAAACTGTAATTTTCTCTCACTTACTCAATATTTCAAACAGTTATTTCTTTTGATATAAAACTCCGATCATCGTAATTCGTTCACCATAATTCATATTTTTCCGTCTTCTTTTTTGACTTAATTTCTTAAAATCGATTTTTTTTCTTCATCGGGAGGATGTAGTGACCATCCCGATTCATTGACCACCACGATGCATTGACCACCGCTATGCAGAGACCACCGTGATGCATTGACCACCAAGATACATTGACCACCGCGATGCAGTGACCATCCTGATGCATTGAACACCGCGATGCCGCCGAGATGCAGTGACCACCCCGATGCAGTGACCCCTACGATGCATTTACCAGCCCCGATGCATTTACCCCCGCGATGCAGTGACCCCCCCGATGGACTGACAACCGTGATGTAGTGACACCCTTGATGCAGTGACCAACACGATGCATTCACCACCCCAATGCAATGACCAACCGCAATGCAGTGACCAACGCGATGCATTGACCACCGCGATGCAGTGACCAACGCGATGCATTAACCACCGCGATACAGTGACCACCACGATGCATTAACCACCGTGACGCAGTGACCACTCGCGATGTAGTGACCACCTGATGCAGTGGCCACCGCGATGCATTAACCACCGTGATGCATTGACCACCGTGATGCTGTGACCACCCCGATCCAGTGACAACCCGACGTATTGACCACCACGATGCAGTGACCATCGTAATGCATTCACCACGGCGATGCAATAATCACCCCGAAGCAGTGACCACCGCGATGCATTGACCACCCTGATGCAATGACCACCGAGATGCGTTGACCGCCATGATGCAGTGACCAACCCGCTTCAGTGACCACCGAGATGCATTAACAACCGTGATGCAGTGACACCGTGTTGCATTGACCACCGCGATGTAGTGATCACCCCGATGCAGTGGCCACCACAATGCAGTGACAAGTGAAGATGCAGTGACATTTAACGATGCGGTGACATGTGAAGATGCATTGATATTTGACGACGAAGTGACATGTGAAGACGTAGTGAAATGTAAAGATACACTTGAAGTGCTAACTATTTGAAGTGACAATAATAACTTATACAGTTTTTGAAGACAAACATGTGCAAGAGTTACATTATATACATTAATTGTTTCACTATTTTTGCAGTGACATTATATAACAATGTTAATATTCAACAAGAGTTATACCACAAAAAGAAAATAACAAAAAGTGATTTTGGGACAAGGAAAATGATAGTGACATTAGTTGCAAAAACAAAGTCATCCCAAAGCTCTAGCTCTATTTCGTACACGTTGACTAGCATAGTGCAACCACCCACCCCTCCCTTCCACCAATTATGTCATTTTACTGCAAAACGTCAGTAAAGCTTTTCACAAGTATCAATCTAACATCACATATTCTTCTTTTTGAGGAAATCTAACATCATATCAAAATAAATTCCAATATAAGTTATAACATCATTCATTTTGAAATAAAATGCAAATGATAGTGGCTTCAAACATAGTGAAAAGGTTTAACTGAGCACCCCGTCTGCCACATGAATAGGATACGCCAAGTGAATATATGCTTTGCAAGCCTTTTACTTGACAAAAACAAAAGCCACGAGGCCGGATGAACAACCAAGAACCATCAAGAAAGATAACTATTTTTTTTACAATGAACTAACATAGAAACACCAAAGTATGACACCACCACCCACCGCCGATCGGAAACCTTCACTCCTCCACTTGATGTCAACACACAGTAAAAGTAAGGCCGTAAAAGGACCATCCTATCTTAACCTGCCAGATACCAAGACAAAACTAATCCAACGCCCTAGACAAATTCAATCCCACGATTCCCGCCGGAGACGCTGAAGTAGAAAAGCCGTTAGATCTCCAAAGCAAAAGAACAAAGTATCCGTCAATCTAACCCTTACAAACAGGCCAAAAGAGCAACAAATTTAAAAAGATGGGAAAAGAGAAGCCATCTCAATCTGCGAAATTTGTCATGTTGGGGGCTCAGATTGACGAGAATCAGCCATCAAAGTAATTCATTCCGGAATCAGCCTTGGAGTTCTAGAGTTGAGCAATGGAATTTTTTCCTTTCTAAAATAATAACAACAAAGAAGGGTATAAAAGGGTAATTTAGGTAAGTTTGACAAAACGTGTACTTATAAACAATAAACTTTTTTAAGTGTCCTGAGTGCCTAATTAAGTCTCGAAATCAGTTATTTTAAACAAATATCCATTTAATTATTTAGTGAATTAGGTATAAGAACAAATTTTGGCATATTTTTAAGTAACAAGACAACCAAATAATTTTTATAGGGTGAACGATAACCTCTACAATTTTTATAGCCTAAATGATCACAAAAAAAAAAAAACCCACGCGGGCTACATGTAGACCTATACCTTTTTTCCCTCTTTCCACCTTCATTTTCAAACACTCATATCTTTTGATCTAGATCTTCCAACGTGATGAAAATTTCACTGAATTTTTATTTTTCATTCTCTTCGTTTTGAGACTTAGGTCGATATAACTACATCGTTTTTCGTGAGATTCATTGTCGAAATTCACTCGGTGAATCTCGACAGTGAATCCCGAAAAGCAATGAATTTGGACAGAGGATTTTCAGAAATCACGTCGGATATGATGAATGTGGTCTCAAAATAAAGAGCACGAAAAAATAAAAAAATTCGCTGAAAGAATCCTTTATGCAAAGTGTGTTGTTTTGTTTATTGCGCAAGTAAGCTCACCAAAATCTCGCGGAACAAAAATTTCCAGAACGTTGCATTGTTGTGTTTGTACATGTTTATCGCCAAGCAATTCTCCAACCAAGAGGGGGTCTCAAGGGGAGGTGAAAGAACTCCATTATTGTTGGTAAATAATCTCTTTCCACATGCTATAGGTCCAGGGACAGTCCCTCATAACATGTATGCCCCGAAGATGATAGTTATCTCCGAAGCAGTTCGCCAAGCCCGTGAACTTAGACTGGCGTGGCCTTGATTTATTTTTTGAATACTAAATTCATGTAATTCGCCGATTGGCCTTGTTTGTATAGTTGTGTGCCTTTTTGTACAGTTTCACTTAAATAAAATATCCGGTTTCAACCAAAAAGTGTGTTGTTTTGTTTCTTGGAAGAAAAAGCGCTAAAATTAAAAAAATTAATTTTTTTTGTCCTTTATGGAAAGGTTTTGAAAAGTTGTCATATTCCCTAATTGATGAAATGTTTTGTCCTTCTCCCCAATTCACCCTTAATTATTTATGACTTGTTGCCTAAGTTAGTCTAGGCCTATATATTTGTACGCGCTCTATTCAATTGAATCAATGAAAAGCAATCATTTACGAATTATGTTATGGTATCAAAGCAAATCGAATTTCTCTCTCTCGTTATGCCAATTCTTAACTAAACCCTAATCATTCTTCCCAAAAAAATAAGGAACCAGCTGCATGTCTTCTTCTTCTCCAACGGCCATGTCCGATTCTACAATCATCTCCGGTGGGGCCTTGGCAGCCCTAATCGATAAACCCCTCCTTGCCGTCTGCTGTCCCAGCCACCTTCTTCGCCGGTGGTTCATCCACCGCTCGCCTCCATCATCATATACCGAATACAGTTCTTACACCTCCCTCCTCGTATTCGCCGACGACTATTGTTGATGTTCATTATGCTGGTCCGCCCACGTCCTCTACTTCCAACCGAGGCCGTAGCTCAAATTTTTTTCGAGGAAAGGGGCATGACCGAGATATTGGATCTTTCAGCCCTTCCTACTCCGGACACCATCCTGGTTCTACGTCATTCACCTGCCAAATTTGTGCTCAGGTCGGCCATACTGCTCCATCATGTCACTACCGCTACGACTATTCCCATCCATCAACCCATCGGCCACTACCACCTCGGCCTCATTAGGCATACTCGGCCTCTCCACACACACACATCCAGGTTTTGATTGGATTGCGGATACCGGGACTACTCACAATCTCACTTATGATCTTTGAAATCTCAACCTCTCATCTGCACTTTATGTTGGGGCCGACATAGTGCATGTAAGCGACAATACATCTTTATCTATTACCCATTACGGCTCTTCTTATGTACATTGTCCCTCCCAATTTTTTTATTTATAATAAAACTTTCTTGCAGCTTTTTTGTTAGGTTTTTTTTTCTCTTTCCACATTAATTTTCAAACACTTAAATTTATTGATCTAGATCTCCAAACGTGATGAAAATTTCACCGATTTTTTTTAATGCTCTTCGTTTTGAGATTTCACCGATTTTTTCATTTTTTAATGCTCTTCGTTTTGAGATTTCACCGGTTTTTTAATTTTTGAATGCTCTTCATTTTGAGAGTTGGTTCGATATCACATCGTTTTCGAGAGATTAATTGTCGAAATTCACTTAGTGAATCTCAACTGTGAATGTAACGCCCCGTCCCGAAAACCCGGGTATTTTCGGAATACGGACCGTTGGGCCATGCTCCAGACCAATTACTATATTTGACCAATTACTATATTTGAAAAAAAAACATAGGAATGTAAATGGGTGAACAATGAGTTGTTCAGATTAACGAGTTTTATGGCACATACTCAGTAGTAAGCAGTGAGAGAATTCGAAGGGGGAAATTTCTTAATGGATTTGGTAATGATTTTATGTAATATTAAGGTACTCTGTGGACTTAGTCCCGAGTTGTGATGTTTTAGCTTCTGTTTTTAGTGTTGATTTGTACTTCCGTAGAAAGGCTTCATGTTTCGAGATTTCATCTCGAAGCATGGCCGAACGGTCCGTTTTTCGAAAATACTTGGGTTTTCGAGACGCGGCGTTACAGCGAATCCTGAAAAGCTATGGATTTTGACAGTGGATTTTCGAAAATTACGTTGAGAATATGCTGAATGTAGTCTCAATATGAGAGCATGAAAAAATAAAAATAAAAATCGATGAAAGAATTTTCAAGTTTGGAGTTGTAGATTGAAACATACAAGTGTTTAAAAATAATGGATCAGAAAAAAAATGTGTTGTATTTTTTTTTTTTGGAAGGCGTCCACTCCTTTTTTAATAGCAATTTTTTCATTTATGCAAAAGTTTTGAAAATGTGTGTTATTCACTAATATATAAAATATTTTTGTCCTTCTACCTAATCCGTCTAATATACAATACTAAGTTTAGAATGCCTTGTTGACGCTCATCGCTAAAGGTTGCCAAATTGAAAAGAACTTTGCTATGTCCTCAAGTGTAGTGAATCGCCGGTCTTGGATTATTCAATTAGATTAATCAAAGAGTTATGAATCTTCACCGGCCTTGCTTTTTGTTCTTTATGGGAGTACTTAATTTGATATGAATATTTCGCAACTATAAATTCTGCATTCGTCTATGTATAAAAAACATCGCAAACATATATCTTCTGAGCTTTATAGAGTATACATATATCTAGAGGCAAATCATAAGAATGTTGAAGCAGACTATTGCCTTTCTTTTGCTTACACTAATTATGCATCCAGGTTAGTTTTTACAATTAAAAGGTTTTAGTACTACCTTTTTCAAGCAAATCATACCTTGTCGTTTGTTTTTATAAATTATAATTACTTCTTATGTATATATATATATATATATATTTGCAGCTAGGGAGCATGTAATTGAAGCCCGATTGGAAATGAAAGAAAAATCAAACAAAAGCAAGGGGCTTGCTGCTTGGATCCTGCTTAATGAGGATGAACCTGAGGAGGAGGAAGAAGATGAGTGCTTAGATTTGACATGCTCAAATACACCGGACAAGTGCATATATTTACTTGATTATAAAAATAAACCGTGCGGACCATGCATGCCCACCGGAGAATATGAATGGAAATGCTCAGCTTTTCAATACCCTTATTAGTCCAATACTAGAGCCAAGGACGTAACCAGGGTTTGGCTTGGGTGGGCCGTACTCCACCCGGTTTTTATTTTTGCAACATCAAATAAACTATGTAATTTAGTAAAACATAGTTAGTTGTATTAATCCAGTCAACGCGATCTTACAAATATGGTCATTTAGTACATCTAAATATCAATTCCTGGTTTTGTCATTCTAGAGCCCTAGATCCTTTGCGGTCTACGGTGTGCTGATATTCTCTAAAAGGTATAATATAAAAAATGCCACAGGGTAGCTTGTGGAGAATTCTATAAAAAAGTGGATCACCCTAAAGAAAAGTTTCATCAGATCATACAAATTATATCAGCCATGTGTAATAGACTATATTATTATAATTAAAGATGTTTTGCCTTGCTTTTTATCTCATCCGTTTTTTTAAGGGCGTGAAAGTTTCACTAATTTAGTCACATAATATGTGTGCGGGAAAAAAACAAATAATGCCCTACAAATGTTGTACTAAGACTGTACCAAGTCACTAACATTACAACATTTCCTTACTAATCTCACGCATGACAAAAGTAAATTATGTAAAAGAGGAGAAAAACGAGAGGCCATCATGCACTGTGTCTAGTCTAGTTTATTTTTCGCTGAACAATGAAACACTATCCTTTTAGTCACGGTTTGAATTTTTCCATCCGAATTCGAGTCAGAATGTATGAAATAGGCTTTGTGGCCGATATTGGTCAAGAAAACACTTAAATGTGACTGAAATTAAGCCAAAATAATCAACCACATTCTTACTTATGTTGGGTCTGAATAGTGTGTGCCGTGTAATAAAAAGATCCTTGCTTATTATTTAAGGGTTTGCGTCTGAATTGTTCCGACTTCCGATTAAATTCAGGAAAAACACGAACTCACCTAAACAAATACCACCTTCATAAGCAACAATGGCGAACATAGGAAAATTTTCCAGTAGTAGTCAAATTCAAAAAATAAAGGTGAAAAACGACTCAACAACCAAGTTTCAAACTTAGTATTAAAGCTTCAAACCAGTTGAACTGAATAAATAATTGTACTAGAGATTGTCTGAAATAATACACATGCACGGTCATAATATTATTAGAGGGGTATACTAGTAACTTTGCCCGGAAATTTGATTCGGGTCATGCACCCCACTCCTACCATGCTGGGTCCGCCCGTGATAAGCAACATTTATAATTTACTTAAATTCATCCCTCTTTCTTCAGCAACCAACAGAATTCGTCGCACCTTTTGATACCAAATGATGAATTTTCATAAGGAAATCATATACTTCACCTCAAATCACATCGAACAATTGAATTCGGACCAAGTGCACAAATTAAAGCACATAGCTAACAGAGTGTCAAGGATAATATTGAACTTAGCTAAATATCATTATGTTGTATTTAATTATGGGCAAATGGTCCAAAATGACACAAAATAGACTTAATTAGGCAACAATAAAGCTAGTTTCCCCAAATTTGTTCACAACAAATTCACCGAAATAAAATCAGGGCCATGTGTTGGCTTTTTGACATGGACCGGTGAAAGAAGAAAATAAAAATGAAGGGCATAGATTGCATTTTGGTAAGCTTTTGGGAGTTTACTTTCGGGGGATGTATCATTCTTGATCAGGCAAATTAGACATGACAAACATTTCATTGGTTATAAGGACACAAATTAGACAGATAGACAAAAATACCCTTAATGAAAAAAAATAAAAAAATAAGGGAAACAGGCGCATGGAAGGGTTTTATTTTTTTCCTGGACGCTGAAAAGTTCGGAAAAAAAAAAGAAAAAATTTGTAATTTTCTCTCTCTTACTCAATATTTAAAACTCCGATCATCGTAATTCTTTCATCACAATTCATATTTTTTCGTCCTCTTTTTTTTGATTTAAATTCTTAAAATCGAAATTTTCTTCATCGGGATGCAGTGACCACCCTGATCATTGACCACCACGATGCAGTGACCACCACGATGCAGTGACCACCGTGATACATTGACCACCAAGTTTCATTGACCACCGCGATGCAGTGACCACCCTGATGCATTGACCACCGTGATGTTGCCGAGATGCAGTGACCACCCCGATACAGTGAACCCCGCGATGCATTTACCAGCCCCAATGCATTGACCCCCCGATGCACTGACCATCACGATCATTCACCACCCCGATGCAATGACCAACCGTGATGCAGTGACCAACCGCAATGCATTAACCACCGCGATGCAGTGACCACCCGTGATGCAGTGACCAACCACGATGCAGTGACCACCTCGATGTAGTGACCAGCCCGATACGGTGACCACCGCGATACATTAACCATATTGATGCAGTGACCACCCCGATCCAATGACAACCTGATGCATTGACCACCGTGATGCAAAGACCATCGCAATGCATTCTACACGGCGATACAATAACCACCCTGTAGCAGTGACCACTGCGATGCATTGACCACCCCGATGCAATGACCACCGCGATGCATTGACCACCACGATGTCGTGACCAACCCGATTCAGTGACCACCAGGATGCATTGACAACCTTGTGTTAGGAATTCACTAGTTTAACGCAGCGGAATTTAAAATTTGATTTCCTTTTACTATATCGTTCTTCGTTTAATGCAATAAACACGTTAAGTAGTTTGACGGTTATACCTTGATGATCTATAAGATCGTCGCTTTGACCGTCAACGGAGAGTAGTTCAGTGCACAAGCCGTCCACGCGTCCGGCCTCTATCGCTAATCCACACGAACCCCTTGCCGGAATCCTCCTTGGATTGCTACTAGAAAAACTCCGGTTGCTAGACCGGCCTTTTCCTTCTCTCACAAACTCACTATGGATTGTTCTATATTTTACACAAGAACTATGAGCTCTTGCAATTGTGATGTACTACAGAGCTTGACACCCACCTCTCATTTATAGTCAAAAGTGGCGCCCCATATGTGTGTAGGAGAAGAAAACATTTTCCCAATAAAATAAGGAAAATCAACTAGATTGATTTATATCTTTAATTATAATTTATTTTGCCAATATCTTATATTGATTATAATTATCTTATTACCATAAATCAATTATTCCAAAATCAATTAATATCTCATATTAATATTATGGTAATCTTATTAATTAAAGTGCACAATCCAAGTGTATCTTATACACTCAATTGTGGCGCCCCCTATGCCAATTAATTGGCTTCCGGAATATTCTTTAATTAATATAATTTGTAAATAATTAATATCTTGTATTTTATTTATTCATAATAAATAAATACCACGATATTAATTTACCACTATAACCTTTATAGTCTAGAGATAAACTTTCCTTATTTGGTTATCAACTATAAGCGCATTTTAATCCGACTCGATGTTCATATGTGTGTGACCCGATAGGCTTCCAAATATGTCGGCCGTAGACACAAAGTGCAATTTACTAAAATGCCCTTCATACCTAACGATCACGGGATAGCGTCTAGCAACACACCGTGACCCCCAATCATCGGAAGAGTCAAAAGCAATGACTACTACCTTTCATGTGAAGTAGTTACCGTGCAACTTACAATCCTATCGCTGTAATAATATCCATACGATCGTATCTCGAGTGTCAATACATTGACGATCGTATCTTATAATCTGGATATCATGCTCTCTCGGAATAACACATTTACTCCCACTTTGCAAAGATTCTCGAGAGCTAGACATTCCTTATAAGAAGGCCATTTCGGATATTCGATCCCAATCATAGGATACGCGATTCCCGGACGACCAATCATGTATACTCCGTATGCTTCAATATCATACCCAATCACTACCGCATGATCGCTCCGTGGTTAGGAGAAATCTCAATAGTGTCAAAGCATGACAATCCACACCGTGATGCCATGAAGACTCCGGTCAAAAGGATAATTACACAACCGCCACATAGTGTGACACTTAATGTAAGTGGGTCAGTCTAACGTACGCTTTCTCTAATACACGTCCACGTACAGTCCAAGTGTCCCTACACTTCGATAGACAAAATTTATCCGTATCTTTTAAAAGATAGAAGACATCCAATACGTGCAGTCTGATTATACTATCAATATCCCATTTGATAATACATAAGATTAGAGATATTTAAGTACCAACCTTGTTATAGTGAATAGATATCTCATCAACCACAATCACTATCATGGTTTCTTTATCACAGATTGATACTAGAGACGTTACTATATAATACAACAAATAACATGAAGACAAACAATATATATAATAACATAAGTGCTTTTATTAATCATAATAAAGTTATTACATGAACTAAATAGACTGTAAATGACCCGACCCGGTCGGATCCGGTCCAACCCGATTAGGTTTAGGACACCTTTCCAACACCGTGATGCAGTGACACCTCGTTGCATTGACCACCTCAATATAGTGACCACCCCGATGCAGTGGCCACCATAATGCAGTGACAAGTGAAGATGCAGTGACATTTAACGATGCGGTGACATGTGTAGAAGCATTGATATTTGACAATGCAGTGACATGTGAAGACATAGTGAAATGTAAAGATACACTTGAAGTGCTAACTATCTGAAGCGACAATAATAACTTATACACTTTTTGAAGACAAACATGTGCAAGATTTACATTATATAAATTAATTGTTTCACTGTTTTTGTAGTGACATTATATACACAATGTTAATATTCAACAAGTGTTATACCACAAAAAGAAAATAACAAAAGTGATTTTGGACCAAGGAAAATGATAGTGACATTAGTTGGAACAACAAAGTCATCCCAAAGCTCTAGCTCTTATTCGTACATGTAGACTAGCATTCAGTGCAACCACCCACCCCTCCCTTCTACCAATTATGTCATTTTACTGCAAAACGTCACTAAAGCTTTTCACAAGTATCAATCAAACATCACATCTTCTTCTTTTTGAGGAAATCTAACATCATATCAAAGTAAATTCCATTATAAATTATAACATCATTCATTTTGAGATTAAATGCAAATGATAGTGGCTTCAAACATAGTGAAAAGGCTTAACTGAGCACCCCGTCTGCCACATGAATAGGAAACGCCAAGTGAATATATGCTTTGCAAGACTTTTACTTGACAAAAACAATAGCTAGGAGGTCTGATGAACAACCAAGAACCATCAGGCAAGATAACTATATTTTTACAATGAACTAACATAGAAACACCAAAGTATGACACCACCACCCACCGTCAATCTGAAACCTTCACTCCTCCACTTGTTGTCAACACACAGTCAGAGTGAGGCCGTAAAAGGACCATCCCATCTTAACCTGCCAGACAACAAGACAAAACTAATCCAATGCCCTGGACAAATCTGATCCCACGATTCCCGCAGGTGACGCCGAAGAAGAAAAGCCGTTAGATCTCCAAAGCAAAAGAACAAAGCATCCGTCAATCTAACCCTTACAAACAGGCCAAAAGAGCAACAAATTTAAAAAGATGGGAAAATAGAAGCCATCTCAATCTGCGAAATTTGTCATGCTAGTGGCTCAGATTGACGAGAGCCATGAAAGTAATTCATTCAGGAATCAGCCATGGAGTTCTAGAGTTGAGCAATGGATTTTTTTTCCTTTATAAAACAACAACAACGAAGAAGGGTATAAAAGGGTAATTTAGGTTAGTTTGACAAAACGTGTACTTATTAGCACTAATTTTTTTTAGGTGTCCTGAGTGCCTTATTAAGTCTCGAAAACAGTCATTTTAAACAAATATCCATTTAATTATTTAGTGAATTAGGTATAAGGACAAATTTTGGCATATTTTTAAGTAACAAGACAACTAAATAATTTTTATAGGGTGAATGACAACCTCTACAATTTTTATAGCCTAAATGATCACAAAAAAAAAAAAAAAAAAAAAAAAAATCAAACAAACCCACGCGGGCTACACGTAGACCTGTACCTTTTTTTTTTTTTTTTTTTTTTTTTTTTTTTTTTTTTCTCTTTCCACCTTCATTTTCAAACACTCATATATTTTTATCTAGATCTTCCAATGTGATGAAAATTTCACTGAATTTTTGTTTTTTCATTCTCTTCGTTTTGAGACTTAGTTCGATAACTACTTCGTTTTTCAAGATATTAATTGTCGACATTCACTCGGTGAATCTCGACAGTGTATCCCGAAAAGCAATGAATTTCGACAACGGATTTTCGGAAATCACGTCGGATATGGTGAATGTGGTCTCAAAATAAGGAGAACGAAAAAATAAAAAAATTGGGTGAAAGAATCCTTTATGCAAAGTGTGTTGTTTTATTTTTTTGGAAAAAAAAGCGCCAGAATTAAAAAAATTAAAAAAAATAATTTTGTGCTTTATGGAAAGGTTTTGAAAAGTTGTCATATTCCCTAATTGATGAAATGTTTTGTCCTTCTCCCCAATTCCTCCTTAATTATTTTAGGTTTTTGTCTAGAAGGACAAACTAATATTTTATTAGGCTACAAGGAAATGGATTATTAATAAGGACAAAACCTAATTAAACTTACCAAAATACCCTTTTTGTAATTAAACCTAATTAATCTTTGCAGCATCGTTCAAAAATCCATCAGAGTTCAAAATCAAAATTCATGGCCGCCGGAAGTTCCTAATCCCTAAATTTTGGCCGCCTGTGCAGAGATGCCGGAGAAGGAGACGTGATTATTGCCTGGACGATTCCGCCTGCGCGGAGGTGCCGGATTTGTATAGAAGAAGGAGACGTGATTATTACCCGAGAGTCCTGTGATTATGTTGTCGATTCAGATTCACCCCACAACAACCCCCTCTATTCCGTCCACTGTCTGACTGCTGCTTGTTCGTTCATGCCGGATTCTTTGGGCCGGATTCTTGGGCAGCCGTTCAACCGACCCATAAGCCACACCATTAACGGCGGCCATTCAAAAAATTCTAGACCTGAGATGGAGAATGGTGGTGGCTCTGACTAAAAAAATTCATTATTTCATTTCTTTTATTCAAGAGAAAGGCAATTTTGGATGTGATTACTTGGCAGAAGTGTTTGTCAGCCCATGAATGGAATTTCGAAGGATATTGGGGCCATGGAAGGCCTGAGGCGAATTAGCCATGGCCGGCCAAGAAGGGGATTTGCAAATTTGTCCTTTTTGTTGTTGATGCTGCGGATATGGAGAAGAAGAAGGTAAGAAGAGGATTTGGAGAGGAGGTTTGCTGTTTGACGGTGGACGGAATAGAGGTGGTTGCACCGGCGAAGGAGTTAACAGCGGCCATGGTCTAGGGTTTGAAGCAGGCTATATTTTTTTTTTATTTTTTTTGAAAAAGTTTAGGTTTAGGGTTGTTACTATTAATTTTGTAATGTTACTATATCTTTTTGATGTACTTTATCTATTTTATGGGCTGTTACTACTTGTTTATTGGATGTTACGACATTTTACGGGCTGTTATAACTTGTTTTTAGGCTGTTACTACTTGTTTATTGGATGTTATGATATTTTATGGGATGTTACTACTTGTTTCTTGGCTGTTACTATTTGTTTTTTTGGCTGTTACTACAATTTATCTAGCGTTACTACGTGTTTAATGTTACGGCTGTTATTCCGTTACTACATTTTACGGGCTGTTACTACTTATTTTTTAACAAAATAAGGGTTGTTACTACTTTTCCATTGGATGTTACGACATTTTATTGGTTGTTACAACTTGTTTCTTGGCTGTTACTACACTTTATCTAGCGTTACTACGTGTTTAATGTGTAAAAGGGTATTTTTGTCCATTTATTATGAATATGTCCTTTCTTTTTTTTTTGGTTAAATGTAAATATATTAAACCAAGGTATGCAAAATACAGGAAATTACATCCTAAACAAAGGAGAGAGCTAGTCTAAAACCTACAAAGTGTTGAAATGAGGTTAGATTTGTTGATTCCAAGGTGCATAAGACCCCTGAGGTTATATGCATCAAGAAACAACAGCCACTAAACACATAACAACACACAAAAACTGCAAAAAGGGGTCATGTGAGAGCACAACTCACAAACCCTATCCCAAGGTGTGTAGAGAAACAAAATAACCTCATATAACCACCAACAAGCACCAAAAGAAAGCACAAAAGAAGTACCAAAACCTACAAATGTACAAAACCCTAACATCATTGGGTAAATGTGTACATAGGGAAGGCAGACTGCATTATATAGAAAAGATGTGTTTTAATACAATGCAGGACTTCAGAAGTCTTCATGAGAATACCCTCAAACCTTTTCTTGTTCCTCATGTGCCAAATCCAAAGACACCACCACGAAACATAAGCGACTCACGCAACATTCCCACTGGAAGTCCCCTACACTTTCTCTCGGATCCATCTAATGTTTCTGCCACACGTCTCCAACCTCCTCCTTACTCCTAACCACACACTAATCTTTCCCCAAACCATATAAGAAACAGGACACTGGAAAAACAGATGTGAAGAAGATTCATTAACAAAACCACACAAAGCACATGTTTTATCATCAAAATGAAGCCTGTTAGAGGTAAGAAGACAGTTCTTCATTGACAACTAGAGCAAAAAACAGTGTTTTGGGGTGGCCCTAGGATTCTAAACAGCCCTGCACCACCAAACAGTAGGACCATGCACTCTAAAGAAATCATAAGCTTTTCTAGAGCAAAGCTTAGAACCAAAGCAGCGATCGGGGATCAAGCAATTACCTGACGGTATGTAGTAGAACCCGATTACTAAGTAAGATCCTATCCTTGATTTTGAATAAAGCCATGATCAGAGCATAATCCTAAGGCTTGAATCTATAATCCCATAAGTCTACATCATGCAAATACTCTTCACTGATCCATTTCACCCAAAGACAGTCTTTCTTGCATTGAAAGTTCCAAAGAATTCTACAAAGAAGGGCCAGATTCCAAGCATTCAACTGAAAACCCCAAGGCCACCCTCATTCTTAGGCAAGCAAACCTCCTCCCAACCCACCAAAGATTTTCTGTTAGAGTCACAAGAACCCCCCCCCCCCACAGAAATCTCCTACACTTTTGATCCATTTTCATCTTCACACTGCCAATATAGGGTAAATCCCCAGCCAGAAACAGTAAACACCTTGAATAACTGCAAGAATAAGTTGAAGTCTTCCAGCATAAGAAAGTGTATGACCTTTCCAGTCACAAAAGTAATTCCTCAAAGTAGTAAACAGAGGATCATAATGAACCACATTCAGCCTCACATCACATAAAGGAATGCCAAGATACTAATAGGAAGGACCCCAGCCTTTAATCCAGTGATATTCTTCAGAGCATCTATACCATCATCATCCAAACTTGCAAAGAACAATTCAGATTTAAGTAAATTAGAAACCAGACCAGAAGTCTCACCAAAAGTAGCTAAACACTTCATCAAAAGAGTGACTGAGAGGGGATCCCCTCTAGCAAAGAGCATTAAGTCATCAGCAAAAGCCAAGTGATTGATCTGCAAATTCGGCGACCCGAGATGGAATTTGAATTGAAGATCTCCGTCCAAGAATTCTCATCATTCTGGAGAAATACTCCATACTAATAACAAAAAGGAAAGGAGACAAAGGATCCCCTTGTCTCAAACCACTTTTCCCAGGAAAGAACCCTTTCATCTCACCATTAATAGACAGGGAGAAAGAAGTAGTGGAAACACACAAAGATGATCCAGGAAAACAAACTCATGCTGGAAAGCCAAAACCCAAAACAGATTCGAAAAAGACCAATTAATGAATCAAAAGCTTTTTGATATCAACTTTTACCATACACCTAGAGTACCCCTCTTGACACCATAATGTCTAATCAACTCTGACAGAGGAAAATGTTATCGATCCATAGCTCTTGCCATCCATAAAACCAATCATGCTTCATCAATAAGATCAGGAAGACAAGCTGAAAGCCTAGAAGCCAAGATCTTAGATATCACTTTGTATGTAACATTACAGCAAGATAAAGGCCTATAATCACCAACCTTAGTAGCATGAGAAGACTTAGGAATTAAAGCAATAACTGCAAGATTGATCTGCTTCAACAAAGCATCATTGTGAAAAAATTCCAACACAGCCTTAGTGAAATCTGCACCAACAATATCCCAAGATTTTTTAAAAACCAAAGAGAATATCCATCAGGACCAGGAGACTTATCGTCAGAGAAAGAGAACAAGGCTTCCTTAACATCCAGATCAGTAACCTCTTTAATCAAATGAGGTCCTGCAGCCCTAGAAACTTTAGGACCAGCAATGACATGAATATGTCCTTTCTAATCACATAACATGTAGTAACGTCCTTCTGGACCCATTTATGATTTTTTTTGTCCTTCTGGCCCCTTCCCCCTAATTATTTATGACTTGTTGCCTAAGTTAGTCTAGGCCTATATATTTGTACGCTCTCTATTCAATTGAATAAATGAAAATCAATCATTTACGAATTATATTATAGTATCAAAGCAAATCGATTTTCTCACTCTCGTTATTTCAATTCTTCCCTAAACCTAACCATTCTTCCCAAAAAAATAAGGAACCAGCCGCATGTCTTCTTCTTCTCCAACGGCCATGTACGATTCTACAATCATCTCCGATGGGGCCAGGCAGCCCTAATCGATAAACCTCTCCTTGCCGTTTGCTGTCCCAGCCACCTTCTTCGCCGGTAGTTCATCAACCTCTCGCCTTGATCATCATATACCGACTACAGTTCTGACAGCTACCTCCTCTTATTCGCCGACAACTGTTGTTGCTCTTCATTATGCTGGTCCACCCACGTCCTCCACTTCCAACCGTGGCTGCAGCTCAATTTTTTCTCAAGGAAAGGGGCGTGACCGAGATCTTGGATCTTTCCGCCCTTCCTACTCCGGACACCATCCAGGTTTTGCGTCATTCACCAGCCAAATTTGTGCTCAGGTCGGCCATACTGCATCGTCATGTCATTACCGCTACGACTATTCCCATCCACCAACCCCTCGGCCACCACCACCTCGGCCTCCTTAGGCATACTCGGCCTCTCCCCACACACATCCCGGTTTTGATTGGATTGCGGATACCGGGACTACTCACAATCTCACTTATGATCTTTGAAATCTCAACCTCTCATCTGCCACTTTATGTTGGGCCCGACATAGTGCATGTAAGCGACAATACATCTTTATCTATTACCTATTACGGCTTTTCTTCTGTACATTGTTCCACCCAATTTTTTAATTTATAAAAAAACCTTTCTTATTGCTTTTTTGTTAGGTTTTTTCTCTTTCCACATTAATTTTCAAACACTTAAATTTTTTGATCTAGATCTCCAAACGTTATGAAAATTTCACCGATTTTTTTAATGCTCTTCGTTTTGAGATTTCACTGATTTTTATTTTTATTTTTTAATGATCTTTGTTTTGAGATTTCAGCGGTTTTCTTATTTTTTAATGTTCTTCGTTTTGAGACTTTGTTCGATATCACATCGGTTTCGAGAGATTCATTGTCGAAATTCACTTAGTGAATCTCGTCAGTGAATGTAACGCCCCGTCCCGAAAACCCGAGTATTTTCGGAATGCGGACCGTTGGGCCATGCTGAAGTCTCATAACACGATGCCTTTGCAACCAAAACATTTTCCTAAATTAATAGTGGAAGCTAAACAACATAACTCGGGACTAACAACATCACTCGCTATTTCCCAAATTTCCAAATTATTACATCATCCATTGATAACACCAAAAAAACAATTATAATCACAGTTACTCATTACAACGTATAAACTCAGATATAATACCTCAATAAAATAAACGCAATAAACTAATATTTGCCTCCCATGCATAGTTAGACCACCAATATCACCATCATCTACCAGACCAATTACTATATCTGAAAAAAACACAGGAATGTAAATGGGTGAGCTAATGCCCCGTAAGGAAAAATGCATCAAAAGGGAACTAAGACAGTCACTGAGCAAACATGCCAGAGTTCACTTTTGAGTTAAGACCAATGTCTTGCCAACTTTAAAAATATATTAAAAGTAAATTAGCTTTAAGTCTATAAAATAAATATAAAGTACTGGAAAGTAAAAAAATCGTTGAAGTAATATATTGATGGAATTATCTTTTTCTACCTTTTCTTCTGGAACATGCATTAGCCTACTAAGGGAGGCTCATACTTATCTGACATGTGACGGTTAATGGTTAAGTAATTATCTTTGCATAATGTTTATTTATCTATTTCTAGCACATGGTTTAAGTAGCTTTTTAACTATGGCAATTTTTGTAAAAAGTTCATATTTTTCTTTAACTCAAAGTGAACTCTGGCATGTCTGCCCGGTGAATGTCTTAATTCCTTTTTGATGCATTTTTTCCTACCGGGGCATTCCTGCTAACTCTCCTATACTACATGTTTTTTTTCCAGTTAAGATGCGTGGACATATAGTTGTTCAGAAATGAGTTCTATGACACATACTCAGTAGTAAGCAGTGAGAGAATTCGAAGGGGGAAATTTCGTAATGGATTTGGTAATGATTTTATGTAATACTAAGGTACTCTGTGGACTTAGTCCCGAGTTGTGATGTTTTAGTTTCTGTTTTTAGTGTTGGATTTGTACTTCTGTAGAAAGGCTTAATGTTTCGAGATTTCATCTCGAAGCATGGCCGAACGGTATGTTTTTCGAAAATACTCGGGTTTTCGGGACGGGGCGTTACAACGAATCCCGAAAAGCAATTGATTTTGACAGTGGATTTTCGGAAATTACGTTGAAAATATGCTGACTGTAGTCTCAAAATGAGAGCACGAAATAATAAAAAAGTCGATGAAAGAATTTTCAAGTTTGGAGTTGTAAATTGAAACATACAAGTGTTTAAAATTAATGGATCAGAAAGAAAATGTGTTGTATTTTTTTTGTTGGAAGGCGTCCACTCCTTTTTTAATAGCAATTTTTCATTTATGCAAAAGTTTTGAAAATGTGTCTTATTCAGTAATATATAAAATATTTTTGTCCTTCTACCTAATCCGTCTAATATACAATACTAAGTTTTGAATGCCTTGTTTATGCCCATCGCTAAAGGTTGCCAAATTGAAAAGATCTTTGCTATGTCCTCAAGTGTAGTGAATCGCCGGTCTTGGATTATTCAATTAGATTAATCAAAGAGTTATGAATCTTCACCGGCCTTGCTTTTTGTTCTTTATGGGAGTACTTAATTTGATACGAATATTTTGCATCTAGAAATTGTGCATTCATCTATGTATAAAAAACATCGCAAACATATATCTTCTGAGATTTAAGAGTATACATATATCGATCTAGAGGCAAATTATAAGAATGTTGAAGCAGACTATTGCCTTACTTTTGCTTACACTAATTATGCATCCAGGTTAGTTTTTACAATTAAAAGGTTTTAGTACTACCTTTTTCAAGCAAATCATACCTTGTCGTTTGTTTTTATAAATTATAATTACTTCTTTTATATATATATATATATATATATATATATATATATATATATATATATATATATATTTGCAGCTAGGGAGCATGTAATTGAAGCCCGATTGGAAATGAAAGAAAAATCAAACAAAACCAAGGGGCTTGCTGCTTGGATCCTGCTTAATGAGGATGAACCCGAGGAGGAGGAAGAAGATGAGTGCTTAGATTTGACATGCTCAAATACACCGGACAAGTGCATATATTTACTTGATTATAAAAATAAACCGTGCGGACCAGGAGAATATGAATGGAAATGCTCAGCTTTTCAATACCCTTATTAGTCCAACACTAGAGCCAAGGACGTAACCAGGGGTTGCTTGGGTGGGCCGTACTCCACCCGGTTTTTATTTTCGTAACATAAAATAAACTATGTAATTCAGTAAAACATAGTTAGTTGTATTAATCCAGTAAACGCGACCTTACAAATATGGTCATTTAGTACATCTAAATATCAATTCCTGGTTTTCGTCATTCTAGAGCCCTAGATCCTTCGCGGTCTACGGTGTGCTGATATTCTCTAAAACGTATAATATAAAAAATGCCACAGCGTAGCTTGTGGAGAATCCTATAAAAAAAAATTGGATCACCCTAAAGAAAAGTTTCATTAGATCATACAAATTATATCAGCCTTGTGTAATAGACTATATTATTATAAGTAAAGATGTTTTGCCTTGCTTTTTAACTCATCCGTTTTTTTAAGGGCGTGAAAGTTTCACTAATTTAGTCACATAATATGTGTTCGGAGAAAAACAAATAATGCCTACAAATGCTCTACTAAGACTGTACCAAGTCACTAACATTACACATTTCCTTACTAATCTCACACATGACAAAAGTAAATTATGTATAAGAGGAGAAAAACGAGAGACCATCATGTATTGTGTCTAGTTTATTTTTCGCTGAACAATGAAACACTATCCTTTTAGTCACGGTTTGAATTTTTCCATCCGAATTCGAGTCAGAATGTATGAAATAGGCTTTGTGGCCGATATTGGTCAAGAAAACACTTAAATGTGACTGAAATTAAGCCAAAATAATCAACCACATTCTAACTTATGTTAGGTCAGAATAGTGTATGCCGTGTAATAAAAAGATGCGGCTTCTATCGGCACCACGAAATCACTATCGTCACCCTTTATCTTATTATTTTTCAATTACTTATCTACACCACCTAATCACTAATTAATAGCACCACGAAAATGATATAAATTTTAAATAATATACACTTTAGTCCTTTAATTTTGTAAAATAAAAAATCAATCCTCTTCTACCAATATTAATTAATAACTACCCACTCTTAACACAACTTAATACAAACTACCATCCAATATCTTTTCAACTTCCCTCATTTTTTTCATTTCAAAAACTCCATACAAGCTAATACCGGAGGGTTAAGGGTGGACGATCGGAGAACGACCGAAGAGTGTGAAATCTCGCCGGAGTAAACTAAAAAGCACCGGTGGAGGCAGAATTGAGAGATACAAGAGCCAATCTTTGAACTGAAACACATAAGTGATGAATCTCTATCGTTTTTCCTTCATTACGCTTTCATTAAGATTGAATATGTATGCCTATCATATTTTTTACGGTTTTTTCTGGAGAATTCGACTGGGTTTGTAGGAGGTGGGAATCGCCGGTAACGCCAACATCTCCGACGTTACGTTGATGTTTCAACGTCAGTATATATGGTGTTGTCTGTTGTGCCTGAATTTCCCGCCTCTCTTTAAACGTCATATTGTTTGATGCCAAATATTACTCCCAACATCAGGATACCTGGCGTTTGGCTGAGCAAAAGTAATAAAGGGTGTGAGCTTAAAACGTCAGGGTAGTTGCGCCCGTGTTTCATTTTAACGTTGATATTGATGGCATTTTAGGAAATTTTTTCTACTCTTGTCCCCGAGTATGTTTTTATTTTTTGAATGGTATGTCTTGTTTTTTGTTTATGGAATCATGGTTAGGACGAGATCTAGTGTTGCGAACGAGCTAACATGGGATTCACCGAATGATATTGAAGTGGATCAAGTGCTTAAGGATCCACCGATTCCGCCAAGTAATGCACCTGTTGTTGGGGGTTCGAGAGTAACTGGTTTAGCATATAAAAGGAAACGAATAAGTGAAAAGATCATGGAAGGAACAACTGGAACTTGTGAGCAGGTAGAATTACAAAAGGAATGAGTAATTGACACTAGTGCAAGTGCAGTGTCATTACAAACGAGTGAGCAAGTAGAAGTCCAGGCGGAAGGAGAAATTGACATTGGTGCAAGTGAAGTGTCATTACAAACTAGTGAGCAATTAGAAGTACAGGTGGAAGGAGCAACTGACACTGGTGCAAGTGCAGTGTCATTAGAACCAATTCAAGAAGGTGGTGACAAGGGAGTGCCAACTGTAACAGATGCAAGTGTAGAGGGACAAGTTGAGAAACCAGTTGTGATTCCAGAGGTAGTTGATCGTGCTGACAAAGGAGATCTAGATGATTCTACGTTCACGTCTTTAGAAACAATTGTAGAGTTAGGTTATGCCTCAAATATAAGACAATTTGGTGACGTGACAGCTCAGGCGTCCCAAACCTCAATTGTTGAACCAGTTCAGCAGGTAGGCAATGAGGCACCCCAAGCATCAAACATTGGCCAAGAGACAGGTGGGGCACCTCAAATTGAGAGTGCAAGAATAGCAGCAGGAGCATCTAGGAGTGGTGGGGCAACAATAGAGGTGGGTGAGCCCTCACATGTTGCTGATGATAGTGATAGTGATGTGGAGGTGGACACTTCTGTTTTGTTGAAAGATTGGGAGAAACATGTTGGATATGCTTTGTTGAAGAAAACCCAGGTATATTAATTTAAAAATTGTTTTATAATTTGTTGACCATTTAGTATTTATACATCATTGCCGTTTGATTCATTTAATTATACACGATCGGGGTGTCATAGGGTGTAAGCAATACACAACTTCACGAAAGCTTTGGGATGTCGAGAAAGAAAGTAAGGAATTTCAGACAAGGCTGAAGGCCAACCCATTGTACAGCTTGGTCAATACTTCTTATATGCAAGCCAAACGTGTTTCCGTTTGTGGATTTATTGAGAGATAAAAACCACAAACAAACACCTTCCACTTACCCTTTGGTGAAATGACTATAACACTGGACGATGTCCGATGTATCACGGGGTTACCGGTTAGTGGAAAGGCATTGAACTATGAGATTCCGAAAATGGGCAACCCGATACAATTCGTGAGGAATCTTCTCAGTATTGATTCGGATGTAGTGGCTGCTGAGTTTGATCATTGTGGAGGGTTAAGGGTGTCGAAAAGTTGGCTGAAAAACAATTTGTGGGTAAGAGTGGGCAGGCCGGAATCAGTGTTGATCATGTTGTACATGGGTATCTATTGTATGTGTTGGGGTGTACACTCTTCCAAGACAGGCCTGGAGACAAGATACGTGTAGCGCATCTTCATTTTTTGAGGGATTTGGATACAGTGCATGAGTGGGCTTAGGGTGCTGCGACACTTGCGAATCTGTACCTGCAACTTTCGCAAGCAAGTGCGTTGAAGGCTGCAAGAGTGTCCGGTTACCTTACACTTTTGGAGGTATCATTGTATATTTTAATTTATTTGGCATTTGTTGGTTTTCATGAATGCATTGACAACTTTTTGAGTAATTTTTATTTAGGTTTGGATTTATGTACATTTTCCAACATTGCGCCCCCAAAAAAGGACGACTTCAAGG
This sequence comes from Gentiana macrophylla, assembly GCA_026214975.1. Taxonomy (NCBI): domain Eukaryota; kingdom Viridiplantae; phylum Streptophyta; class Magnoliopsida; order Gentianales; family Gentianaceae; genus Gentiana; species Gentiana macrophylla. Next base: position 81,594,217 of record CM047814.1, read on the forward strand.
AAGGTGAGATGGTACTGGCGATGAAGTGGAAACCTATCGAGGAACGAAGGAAGTTGTTGCTTTGACTGCACTACTGAATTTGAGAGAGGATTTGGGCTTGATGGAGGCAGGAGATGTAATCCGGTTTGTTGGATGATAATGTTCAATCTTGTTGAGGTTTGCCTATAACACTTGACATTGTTGCAGGTTGTGTGGAATCCATCTAAAGATATCATATCTTTGTCCGATGACAAGATGTGTTGGTATTACGGGTGCATAAGGACACAGATATTGCTGAGCTTTATCACCCCAACCTCGTCGTCCGTCAGTTTGGTCATATACAATCCATACCATAATTGTCAATCCCTCCGAAAATATCCATTAGAAAGAGTAATTTGGAGTCCTCCTAGGACATTTGATGACATCGGAATATCTTCACGTAATTGGACTCTTCTCGGAGAAATCTAACTACAAGGAATTGGAGATTTTGTTGACGGATTACGGCTGTGTCATTGAGACTGCCTACTTACCCTTGTATTGTAAGGGATCAAACCAAATAACATAGTACTAAAGGTTGAGGACGATGATCCTTTTATTGGAGTGTCCCGTATGGGGAGTTAACACATGAATTCCTTGATTTTAAGGCATGTGTTTAAGGACCAGTGTGATGCCATAATACGGTGATCATGGCTCAATGAGGCTGAAATCGTGGGATGGGTTCAATCATGAAGTTGGGGCAATTAATGGGATCAATTGTGGGATCCGCCCATTTTTGTGCTATAACTGCCTCTGGAGGTCGGGGACGACATGTTCTGCTCGTGAGCGACCAAGATGAACAGATCATCAGGTCGATGATGTGTGACCATGCATGCATAATGTCGGTTTTCTGAGCTGAGAATGAAATTAGGCCGAGTTGAAACACTCATGATCCGACTTCTAAAGGTGACCCGAACTCTGAGAGCGACCAATTCTATGGTCGGCGGAGCCCTAGCTGAATTATCCAAGCATGAAGCACGATACTAACCTCGGCTTGGGTCGGCCTATCTACCAATATTGGCCCCAATTGAGGCCCAAAAGTGTGTCACGTGTATGAATTTAAGGTCATACCCTCGCCATATTAGATTTTGGTTACCTTCATTAGAAAATACTCCATCCGTCCCATAATATAAGACATTTTGGCCATTTCACACAATTTAGAAAAACCTAATAAATTAGTTAGTTTTTAATATTTAAATGTAAAATATTGCATTGTTTTCTGCGACAGACTAATAATATTACATTTTTTAATGTAAAAATGAAAACAATGCATTTAATATTATACTGTTTTGTGAGAATGACTTGTATTTTGAACACCACTAAAAAAATTCAAAAACCCTATATTACGGGATGGAAGGAGTACATGCATGGGGTGGTTCTTGTGTGGCGCCTCTCCACACGGTGCGGAGACACGTGTGGAGACATACACACCACACAGTTTTATTATGTCTTTAAATTGTGTGGTTCTAATCGTTTCACCCGTCACTTCACCTCAAAATCCCTCTCCACACAAGTATTTTCTACATGCATGTCCCGAGACTCGTACATCAAAATGGAAATTGAAGGAGTATTCTGAGAAAGTCAAAATGGAATTCCTTCAACACCGATGCATTACATAGAAAAGAGCACCAATTATGTTATTTAATTTGACCACCACACTTTAAATTCCAAAAAAAATAAACATTAATTCTGAACAACAAGAAACAACTTTCGGGGGATGATCGGTGGATATATCAGTTGCTTTTATCATTTTTCTTTCTGTATCATAATTCAAAATGTATTGTATTTCATTGTTAATCGAATAGTGCAGATAAAAATATATAGGCTCAATCTGGTTTGGCTAACAAGACATAAATAATAATAATATTTAACTAGACTATATATTATTTTCGACATGCCCACGCAATCCCGTGGGAAGAAGCTGAACACGGAGATTGGACTTTAAACTGGCAAAACGAGGTTGTGCCAATGGTTTGGTGTGGACATTGGCTAACTGATACTTCGAGAAGATAAAAGAGATGCCGAGCTTGCGGGCAGCAACTAATTCGCTTACATGGTGGAAGTCGATCTTTATGTGCTTTGTACGTGAAATGCTGGATTGTGAACAAGATAGGTGGTGCCAATATTATCACACCAAATAGTAGGTAGGAAGACAACGGAACATGTATCGCACGATGAAGATTGCAAAGCCACTAGAATTCTACGGCGATGTTATAAAGAATCTTATACTCGGCCTCAGTGCTACTTTTTGAAACCATCAAGTGTTGCTTACTACGCCAACTAATGAGATTATCACCAAGGAAGACACAATATGCCCCAACAGAACGTCAATTATCACTGTTTGCGGCCCATTCGGAGTCAGAATAAGCATGGAGCGAAACAGAGGATCGGCGGGAGAAGAAGAGACCATCGGAGATGGTATGCTTAAGATACCGAAGAATATGTTTAATTGCAACCCAGTGAGCTTCGGTAGGCGAATGCATATACTTACTAACCTTGTGAACCGCAAAGACAATGTCAGGCTGAGTGAAACTAAGATACAGCAAACCGCTAACTATAGTGCGGTAAAGCAAGGGATCAGCATAGGGATGGCCGTCGTCAAGAGTAAGCCGGGTGGATGCCGACATGGGGTCTGACAAGGCTTGACCTTGTCCAAAGAGGCATGTTGTAGAAGCTAGAAGATATACTTGCGTTGAGTGGGAAATAGCTCATCAAAAGTAGGGAGTACCTCAATACCAAGAAAATAGGACAGAAAACCAAGGTCTTATACCGGAAAGTGCCGACTATGATAAGAGATAACCCACTCAACAAGAGAGGATGACGAGCCAGTAATAATAATATCATCCACATAAATTAGTATATAAACACGAGCACCATCACGAGAATAAATGTATAAGGAGGTGTCGTCCGTGGAGCCAACAAAAGCAAGTTGTGTCAAGACTTATGTGAAGCGAGAGGACCAAGCAAGGGGGCTGAAGAAGGCCATAAAGACTGCAAAAGACGGCAAACATAGTCGAGATTATCAGGGTGAACAAATCCACTGCGTGGCTGCTGCATATAAACAGGCTCAAATAAATGCCAATGAAGGAAGGCATTCTGAATGTCCACATGGCGAAGAGACCAACCCTGCGAAACAGCAAGAGATAGAAGAAGACGAATAGTGACCGATTTAACAACAGGACTAAATCTATCAATAAATTAAATCCTTTAGCTTGATGAAAAATCTTGGCCATAGGCGAGCCTTGTGACGCTCAAAATGACAATCTACGTGATGTTTATTACGGTAGACCCACTTGTTCCCAACAATATTTATACGAGGATGCGGAGGAACAAGATCACAGGTATGGTTGTGCAACCACGCGTCAATTTCTCTCTTATAGAATTATGCCAATTAGGGTGTTTAGAGGCTTCAGTATAGGACGTAGGGTCAGGGGAGTTGGTAAAGGCAATAGGGCTTTGGGAAGCGTATAGCAGATAAAGTCAGGCCGAAAGATAGGTTTGAGGGAATTGGTTTTTGTTCGAGTAACCATGGTATGAGTGGGAGCAGGTTGGGAAGGAGACAAGTCTAGAGAGACGGAGGCCAAAATGAATGTATGAGAGGTGGGTGGGAAGGCTCGTGAGTGGGAACCAGAGGGTATGAGGCTGGGTTGGAGGGAGCCGGCATGAGAGGAGGATTTTGTGGAGGTGTGGGCCGGAAGACAAGAAGTGGGACAGTGAGAGTATCAAGTGTGTGTTTTGAAGAGGAAGGTACGTGTATATGGGAAGACGGATTCGTCGAAAAGCACGTGGCGAGCGATATATATACGACCAGAGGCAAGGTCCAGGCATTTATAACCGTTGTGGGAAGGACTATAGCCGAAAAAGATGCACGAATTGGAGCGGAAAATTTTATGATGGTTGTAGGGATAGAGATTGGGCAAGCACACACAACCAAATACCCGAAGGAAAGTATGGTCAGGGGACTGATGGTGGACCATTTCAAAGGGAGATTTATCATGGAGGGCTTTGGTGGGAAGACGGTTGATAATATAAGTGGCAGCGATAAAAGCATCCTCTTAATAGGGAAGCGGAAGGTTGGATTGGGCAAGAAGGGAGATGCCGACTTCAACAATTTGACGGTGACGGCGCTCAATGGTACCAACTTGTTCGTGGGTGTGGGGACAAGAAATGCGATGCCGGATGCCAAGAGAAGGAAGAGTAGACACACGACGATACTCATTACCCAAGTTAGTTTGAATGAATTTTAGTTTAGTGTTGAATTGGTGTTCAATCATAGCAAGGAATTCCGGAAAGAAAGTTTCCACATTAGATTTGTTTTTCAAGGGATAAAGCCATAGTATTTTGTGAAGTCATCCAGAAAGCTGACATAGTAACGGGATCCATAAATTGAGGGTTCAGAACAGGGACCCCAAACATCAGAGTAAATCAGGTCCAGAGGAGCAGTAGATGTAAAATCAGAAGTGTATTACGGGAACCGGTGACTCTTAGCTAACTTACACAGGGCACACACAGCAGGGGGATGATAACGCTCTAAATGGTACCAATAATTATACCTATATTTACCCCGAATTCTGCTTAAGAGAGGATAGATAAGCTTGTTATTATGTGGAATATATGTTAAATGCTATGTGAGTGTTTCAAGGATCGTAATTCTGCATCTATGCTATTTTCCCGATGCTTTGGTACTGTTTTGTCTCGTTTTGCATGTTTTATAGGATGTACCGAGACCGGAGCATTGAAGAACGGATCTGAACCAAAAGAAGTACATGAGACAAGTGATTGAAGCCCAAGAAGAATCCTGCTGAAGAAAAGGAAGAAAAGTATGCCCGATAACCCGGAGGCTAGGCCCGGTAAACCGGCGTCTTGTGGAACACAAAATTGATTATGCCGTATTATATAGTTCGGTTAGGGTTTTAGAGAGTCTTAAGTCGGTCGTTGTATCTATATAAGGCCGCATTTACAGATTATTGCATAAGTTTTCATAAGCACTCAATTATATTCACTTTTATTATTATGAAATAAAGTTTCTTGAGCTTTGGAGAGTTGTTTTCGGTTTCCTCCCTTCTTCCATCATCTCTAGCTTGAGTAGATCGAGCTAGATCCATTGTTGAAGGTATGAAGCTTTGAACGTTCCTTTTTGTCTTCATTATGGTAGATCTATTCGCATTTATGTTTTAGTTAATCTGCATGTTTAACAACCCCATAATTTACTTATTTTAATCGTACTGAGCAATGTAGATCCAGAAATTAGGAAAAGTCGCCCCCGGTAACCCGGCGGTCTATACCGGTTTACCGAGGCATGATTTAGAAAACCTAAACTGGGATTCACTACAGCTACGTTGATCGACAGGAATAATCAAAACGAGTAGTAGGTCTGGCCAATCTAATATTCATAATTCGTAAATTAACATGAAGGACTGTTAGTGAAGTGTTAATTATGACATAGTCTTGAATGGACCCTAGGAACGTGTTGGTCAATGTCGACAGCTGTCTAGGCGGGTTAGCAGTATGAGTTAGCGCTCAATATCATCAATTCTAGTTCTTTATGCGTATGGGATATTACGGACCTATTAAGGAGGGTAGCTTGCGTATAGATTGTCTACTTCCATTGTCAGAGTAGATAGTGTTAGGAATTGCACCGTAGCTGATAAATATGATAATAATCATTAAAAGCTCACGATTAATCTAAGGAAATTATTTGGGGAAGTAAACGTAACGATTAACTAATCCAAGTTAGTAGATCGGTGAGGAGAGGGAGAGAATACCATGTTTGTTTTCTTTTATGTTATCGTTGGTCAATGACCGCCTCTATGTTGCTTCTTAATTAGGTTAGAATCGTTTATACTTATAAGTTGCATTGTCTCAGTGGGATCGACCTTGACTCGCATTTACTATACTGTGATGTACCTAGTATTGTTGCTAGTAATATCGACGTTAGTGACTTACACGCGATCAAGATCTTTGGCACCGTTGCCGGGGACAATGGCCAATTTTTAAATATAAACATTTTAATTCTAATTAAGAAGTCATTTTTCTTTATTTTATTTTATTATGAGTCTTGAGTCGTTCTGTATCAAACCTGCACATGTTAAACTGCCAGAAAGAGAAATTTCAGGGCCGGTTTCCCAAATGTAACCCTTGAGTTACCAAGGCCTGAAAAATAATTTTCTGAACAATTCCTGTTATTCTGTGTTATTCCCTGTTGATTTTAGTTATTAGGTCCGCAACAGTTGGGATCACACCCAGCTGAAACGGAAGTTGCTAACCTTTTCTTTGTTTTATTTTGTCATTAATTTTGAGTTGAAAAGGAGCAAACAAGTCAAGCAAAATTCCTAGGACAATATTGAATATCACACCGATTTCCATGTAACCTGGATCTGAAGCAAGAGAGCATTATGATGCTGTCAAGCAGCGGTTGGAAAAAGACGAAAAAGCAATCAAGCAAGAGCCTGAAAATGACTTAAAGGAGTATAGCATGTATCGCCCAGGTGAGTTCCCTTGCGAATTAATTGATATATCATCTTCGGATTATGATTCTGATGATCCTGAAGAAGTCCCTGACATGATGTTTTCTGAGACTGAGGATTACCCAGACCCAGACACCATGGTGAAGTTAGGAGACCCTGGCACGTTCAGACTCCCGTTTTCTGTTAATAGAATATCAGTAGGATTAGGTCTCAACGACTCTGGCTCGAGTTGCAATATTCTACATTTTTCCCTCTGTCAAAAGATCAAGCTTCCGGTCGTAATGAATCAAACCAGGACCATGACCTTCGTGGATAGAACCAGAGACATGCCTGCTGGTTTGCTTAAGAATTGCACAATAAAGGCAGCAGGGTTCACATATCCTATTGGCTTCACGGTCATAGATGTACCCGAGGACCCTAGTGCCCCAGTTCTTTTAGGAAGACCTTTCTTAGCAACGAGCAGGGCGGTTATGGATTTTGATAAGGGGGAGATAACTCTAAAGTTGAATAATGACACGGTATCTTTTAAGATCCTAGAACCCCTAAAAAACCGACCGGAGAGTTGAAAGATGACGTATGCTTCAGGAAAGGTGAAAATTATGGAGATCGAAGGGCATAAGCATAGAGAGGTTGTCATAGAAACCTTTGAGCAAGAGTTTATGAGATTAATGCTGAGAGAGACAAAAGATAAGGACCACAATAAAATGCTCACGGAAGCTAGTCCTTTCGTGTGGCATAGTGAACGAGTTGAGCTGAAAGTAGAAAGTGTGGAGTCCTTGAGGTTAAAGTCTAAATCTCGATGCAGAGGCAGACCTAGCACACAAGCTAAAAGAGAAAGATGTTCTAGGAAGAGAGCTCAAAATGGTTTTATGAAGGTACAAGCCTCTAGAGCGAAAATTTGGCGAGTTAGAGCTCCAACCCTTGATTGATCGGAGATCTGAAGAAAGTCGAGCTGGCGACTATAAACTCAGAACTAATTCTTCAAACCCTTAGGTAGTTTAGGATTGAATAAAAGTAGCCAGATGAAGGGACGAGCTTTTTTTTCATCTTACCACAAACTTAGGCTTGAAACCGAATGGTTGTGGAAAGGTTTTTTATACTCGTTGAGGATTCTAGTGAAGTAGGTTAGGTTTTGAGTCGGAAACAACAATTGAAGAATAAAAGGGTCATCCATTTTAGGTCAGAACTGAGCAGAAAGGTTGAGTAAGAAGTGCGCAGCAAAGGCAGATAAAGAATCTGGGGAAAAGATACCCTTGGTATCTCAAGGGTAACCTCCGGGTTACCGAGGCTTGATTTTCAGATTTCTGAACGTCAGTTTATAAAGTTGAATTTTTAGAGACACGTGGAGGACACACGTTGCACCAGATACGGTCAGGCAGCAGAAACCGAACCATTTTCCCCTCTTTTCAAAATTTTCATCCTTTTCCACTCCACCATAACTCCACCTCAATCCCATCAATCACCTCCTCAAATCCCTCACCCTAATAACTTCTCTACCCACAATCCCACTAAATCCTTCCACCTTCACTCAATTCTTCCTATTTAAACCATCCCTTCATCACCAATATCATCATTCTTATCAAATACACCTCATTCATTCACCAAACTTCTCCCATTTCTTCTTTCTCATCTAAATTCGGCCCACATCACCACCACCACCACATCACCACCACTTCCTTAAATTTTCCAAACCCTAAACACCCATTTTCCACCACTGTTACTCATCTGTAGTGTTGCTGCTGAGGTAAAGTGCTAAAATTCTTCTTTTTTATCATCAGAGGCACAATCCCATAAAGAAATTAGAAAATTTCAGGCCGGTAAACCGTACCCTACCTCCGGTTTACCGAGGGTTGTTTTCGAAAGCGACTTCTATTTCGAGTTACAGATTCATTCAGGATAGGTCCTAAGCGTCAACGGTCAGCTGTTCATCCATGTGGTTACTGATGAGAGAAAAATTCACCCACTAAAATATTGGTCCCCAGCAACGGCGCCAATTTTTGATGAGAGAAAAATACACCCACTAAAATATTGGTCCCGAACATGGCGCCAATTTTGATGAGCTAAAATTTACCCTTCAAAAATACAATTTATAAAGACTATAATCGTGGGTAAACTAACTCTAACCAACAGAGTACCGGGTCGATTGTTAGAATAGCTACAGTCGTACGAGGTCGATCCCAAGAGAAATGTGGTTGTGAGTACCAAAGTGAACGTGTTTCTTAGTCTAGGTGATCAAAGTTGTTTGTGGAGTGTTTATACTAATGCGAAAAAGTAAAGATTATTCTAACGAGTTTAACTAGGTGATTAAAAAGCATAGCCGAGCCATGATCCAACAGGTTATCTCCCCACAGGAAAAACTTGATAAGGAGTGTGTTTTGTCTGATTCAGTTCATATGACATTCACGGGAGTCAACTCTTTATTCTTGCGTTAAGAATTGAACAACTCTCACTTAACCCCCACACTAGGTTTATTAACCCTCCCTTTAGAGAGCTAACTCGCCTAACATGGTTGACCAGAATAAAAAGCAATTGAAAAACCTCACAGAAAACATAGTTTTAACGTGTCACTTAGGTTGCCAATCTAACGATTAAGACTATGGTTTAGTGATTCTAAAACATGTTTCGCACATCTCGTAAAAATAAGAATCTCACTTAGGCATAGTCCAGATCATCACTTAGATTGTCAATCCAACAATCGGGACTATGATTAGTGATATCCATATCTCACATCTCACAAAGAAAATACATTTATAAGCTCGATGTAACCGTGAACAAAGTTGTCAATTTTATTCAAAGCTATTAAAATGATCAAAGCGGGTTTTAAAACATGAGTTTATCATACTGACGCTTAATTACGCACACAACTCCCATCTCGTCTCCCGAGGTCGATTTCACCCGTTTTCACATAATTCGGCTATACAACTACTTTAGCTACTCATAAAAACAGAGAAAACAACAAAATATAAATATATATCTAAATACATACATATATATATAAATACTAGTATATATATATATATATATATATATATATATATATATATATATATATATATATATATAACAAGAACAAAACAAAAGAAAACAAAACAGAAATAAAATAACTACAATTTATATAGATATACGTATAGATATATATATAGATATATATAGATATAGATATATATAATATACGTATATATATATATATTTATACTAATTGCATAAAAATGAAAGAAAGCAATAATAAAAAAAACGGAAACGAAATTATATTAAAAGCGATAACTAGTGGGTTATTACACCGACATTATAACTACATATATATATAATTATAGGCCCCCCAAAACATAAATTAAAAGAAAGGAAAAGATGAAGGAGGACGGGGAAGAAGAGGGGCCAAAGTTGGCCAAGAAAGGGGCAAGGAAGATCAATGGAGATGGAGGAGTTTATATAGGGAGAGATATATGAGGGAGGTGTATTTGGGGGAGAAGTGATGAATCACCAAAAGCATGTGAAGGTGATGATGACTTTAGCATGTGAAGGTGGTGAGTCATGTATTAGCATGTGGAGTTTGTTGGGGAGGAATCATTGCCATCATTAGTTTTCACATGGAGTAACATGCAACCATGTGAGCTAAAATTATCTCCGGTTCGTCCGTAATTCCAGCAGTTCGGTAAAAAATTCATAACTTGAGTTGTAGACCTCCGATTGACGTGATTCAAAATGCGTTGGAAAGCTCATTTTAGTATCTAAAACTTTCGTCAAGAACTCTTCTCCAGAAAATGCCTTTAAGTCAGGTCAAATTTCCATCGAAAAACAGGTTACGGTAGAAGTGCGTAGGAAAATTTGATCCGTTGAACTCGTAAACTTGTGGCATCTTCTTCTTTCCCTCAAAATCCATCTTTTAGGCCTCAAAATATATCGTTACTCGGAATCTTGGTCAACCTATAATTCTTCAATAAAGCACAAAATACCAAGCATAAATCCGACACGACACTCCGGTTACTAAACCGGTACAAAAACTAATAAAAACACATAAAAACACGATATTTTACATAATAGTTACTACTTATATATTTTTATGAAACTTAGGAATTAAAGACTCGAAATGATATAAAAATACTCAAAATGATATCAGAAATAGGGTAAATTGTTATCAAAATAACAGTGAATTTTTCTGTCATCACAACCCCCCACTTAGCTTTTGGTCGTCCTCAAACAAAACAAGCGATAAAATAAAATGAATGAGGAAAAATTCATGAATATATAAGATATAAAGGACAATCAGATGATGCAACCAATCGAATCTTAACTACACGTTAACCGCAATATAAATGTATAACAGAGTGAGTGTGTGACAAGCCTTTTCAATTTCCACTATCCTCTCTTGAATAATTCAAGCAAACGAACAAATATCCATTCAGACAGTCCTAATGACTTTCCTAGGCATAGGCAGTAACAGTTCCACACAAAGTCCTCCCGTATACTTATTAGGATAATCCCTAATGCATATCATTTAGTTTATACTGGGGATAGTCAGAAGATAACTTCTCTTTTTTTTTTTTTTTTTTTTTTTTTTTTTTTTTTTTTAATGTGTGGCATATTCCCTCATTCCCAGCAATAGGATGTTTCGTGATAACACCCTAGCTGGACTACTATCATCAGACAGTCGGGAGCTTTTAAGCCTCATAGTGGTATAGGACGTTTCGTGATAATGCCCTACCGCACTCAAATCATTGGTAGCTACAACCGACATATATATAGTTTATCTTATTTTGACATTCTTTCTATCACATTCAAACCTTCAGATATTCACAGTACATGTTCAGAAATTAGGTACTAAACTACTGCTATTTCTAGGATAAACCACTAGAATACTGAATGGGTACAGTTTAAAATTTTCGCTTCAATATCAAAGGCTTATGTGAAGGAATTCATGTTACACAAATAAATTTAGGCTAAAATGCACTTACGGTTCACATTGGTTATACATATCCAAATTGATCATTGCATCTTTAAATCCATGAAATATATACCTTATACGATTCATTTTAATCAACTCATTTATGCTCCAAAAAAAAAAAAATCCAAAAACTAAGGGTTTAAACACTTACTGCCATTTCTAAACCAACCAGACTCTACCCCCCACTTACGATTTTGCATTATTCTCAGAGTGTAAATGAGATATAAAGGAAGACTTAGCTTATAACCCAGGCAGAAAGATGCTATCGAATCCCGTAACAGCCATGAGAAAGCACGACCCGAATCCCTATACAAAAACAAAAACAACCACAACAAAGCAAACACGGGACATGGTCCTCGTGCCAAAATATGCAAAAGGGATATGGGAATAATAAGATAATGGCCCTGTTACGTCAGAAAATTCGATAGGCGGTATATATATATAGCTTTAGATGGAAAAATAACCCACACGGGTAAAGCACACGTAACATCTAAGCATATATGTATCACATGAGCATATATCATAGTCAAGTCAGCTATTCCTAGATTCATTTTTATTACACACAGTTTTATTAAGGTGGGAATACTCACCACTATACTACAACGACCAGAAATTTGAAACAGACTTAGATCGTAAAATGAAATGTGTGAAAAGTGTATTGAGTCTTTTATACCCAGATCCTCAAAGGTTCTATAACCTAAGTCCAAGAAATGATACATTTGAATATTTATCTTTTTTTTTCCATCGGGATTTTCGGATAACCACCTAATCGTTCCCTTTTAATGACATTCAAACATTCATCCTGAGACTTGGTTGTACTTTGTCCATATTTCCTATTATATTGACTCTGTCCACATATTCTACATTAAGACTAGTCTTATTCAAATTATTATTATTTAACGGGCTGCCTCCCGGTAGCGCTTTTGTTTAACGTCGTTTGCTCGACAGGGTGACTCTATACAGACTCAATCAACCAAAATCCGAACTTAAGAAGATCAACAGCTTAAGAAAAGTGATCAAAGCGAGAACCATCGAAATTAAATTGTCTAGAAACGTACCTCGTTTGGTTCTCGATGCTATCTCCTCCCAGCCGTCGAACCTTCTTTTATCAGCCTGTCGAACCATCTTCTTTACTATTCCATAAAGTTCATCCATCGGGGAGTACACAAACTGGACCGCAGAAAATTCATCCTCACAGAGTGGACGAATGTAGTAATCCGGGACCGTTATATTAAACACTACCAACTCTCCCAGTGGCTTTACTAAAGATGGCCAATCAATCTCCTGCTCCTCTAACTTTGAAATCTCATTATAGCAAACTGAATCCTCAACCTTATTCTCGACCTGAACTTCTTCAGTGATAACATCATTATCCTTAACCACCTCACATGTCTCTGCCTCTTTCACATACCTCACTAATTCAATCAATTTCCCCACATTGTCTTGAAGATTTCTTATGGCGGAGTCAGTACTTACCTTGAACTCCTGCATGTCTAACAGTCGCTCTTGCAAGATCTGGTCCATTCGCTCTAGTTGCTCTATTTGACTGTCGGTGAAGTCTTCTTGTGGCATGGGGGAAAACTGATCATACTGACTTTGATTCATCGGAGGTGAGTAGCAGTGCTCTTGCCATTCCGGATAATCGATCGGTGGTGAGTGCAGGTAAAACTATCAACGTCTTTGAGTATGAACACCATAATCTGATAAGCACTAGGGTTCGATAACCCTCATAATATTTTGGTTCATAACTCGAATAACCATAATTACGATCCGGGTATGCACTATAGGGCAATTATAGGACCAAGAACCTTGGTTATTCTCATTGTTGATATTGAGGCTCGATACCGAACTGTTGTTGATAAGGTTGGTAGGGTATTGTTGTTCGGTGAGTGGTATTGATTGAAAAATTCATCCATTTAAGCTCAAACTGAAAGATCTCAGAAAACAACAAGAAAACAATAAAATTTTTCTTTTCTTTTTTTTTTTTTCGTTTTTTTTATTATTTTTATTATTATATATATATATATATGGTAGCCGAAGGTCCCAAGCCTCAGTTCTAGCTGGACTTACAAGATATCAACCTAATATAACAACCCCGTAAAGAAATTGGGTTGAGTACCAAAGTCGTATTCAAACCAAGTTCAGGACAATATCACTTCAGCATCCCAAGACTCTTATCGAAAAATAAAATAAAGATAATAAAAACCTAGGCCCAAGCCTTCGGTTCACTTACAAGATATCACAACAATATCACACATTTCCCCGGCAACGGCGCCAATTTTTGATGAGAGAAAAATTCACCCACTAAAATATTGGTCCCCGGCAACGGCGCCAATTTTTGATGAGAGAAAAATACACCCACTAAAATATTGGTCCCGGGCAACGGCGCCAATTTTTTGATGAGCTAAAATTTACCCCTTCAAAAATACAATTTATAAAGACTATAGAATCAGGGTAAACTAACTCTCTAACCAGCAGAGTACCGGGTCGATTGTTAGAATAGCTACAGGAGTACGAGGTCGATCCCAAGAGAAATGTGGTTGTGAGTACCAAAGTGAACGTGTTTCTTAGTCTAGGTGATCAAAGTTGTTTGTGGAGTGTTTATACTAATGCGAAAAAGTAAAGATTATTCTAACGAGTTTAACTAGGTGATTAAAAAGCATAGCCGAGCCATGATCCAACAGGTTATCTCCCCACAGGAAAAACTTGATAAAGAGTGTGTTTTGTCTGATTCAGTTCATATGACATTCACGGGAGTCAACTCTTTATTCTTGCGTTAAGATCTGAACAACTCTCACTTAACCCCCACACTAGGTTTATTAACCCTCCCTTTAGAGAGCTAACTCGCCTAACATGGTTGACCAGAATAAAAAGCCGCTGAAAAACCTCACAGAAAACATAGTTTTAACGTGTCACTTAGGTTGCCAATCTAACGATTAAGACTATGGTTTAGTGATTCTAAAACATGTTTCGCACATCTCGTAAAAATAAGAATCTCACTTAGGCATAGTCCAGATCTGTCACTTAGATTGTCAATCCAACAATCAAGACTATGATTAGTGATATCCATATCTCACATCTCACCGCAAAATACATTTATAAGCTCGATGTAACCGTGAACAAAGTTGTCAATTTTATTCAAAGCTATTAAAATGATCAAAACGGGTTTTAAAACATGAGTTTATCATACTGAACGCTTTAATTACGCCGCACACAACTCCCATCTCGTCTCCCGAGGGTTGATTTCACCCGTTTTCACATAATTCGCTATACAACTACTTTAGCTACTCATAAAAACAGAGAAAACAACAAAATATAAATATATATCTAAATACATACATATATATATAAATACTAGTATATAGATATATATATGTATATATATATATATATATATATATATATATATATATATATATATATATATATATATAACAAGAACAAAACGAAAGAAAACAAAACAGAAATAAAATAACTACATTACATAGATATACGTATAGATATATATATATAGATATATATAGATATAGATATATATAATATACTATATATATATATATATATATATATATATATTTATACTAATTGCATAAAAATGAAAGAAAGCAATAATAAAAAAAACGGAAACGAAATTATATTAAAACGATAACTAGTCGGGTTATTACACCGACATTATAACTACATATATATATAATTATAGGCCCCCCAAAACATAAATTAAAAGAAAGGAAAAGATGAAGGAGGATGGGGAAGAAGAGGGGCCAAAGTTGGCCAAGAAAGGGGCAAGGAAGATCAATGGAGATGGAGGAGTTTATATAGGGAGAGATATATGAGGGAGGTGTATTTGGGGGAGAAGTGATGAATCACCAAAAGCATGTGAAGGTGATGATGACTTTAGCATGTGAAGGTGGTGAGTCATGTATTAGCATGTGGAGTTTGTTGGGGAGGAATCATTGCCATCATTAGTTTTCACATGGAGTAACATGCAACCATGTGAGCTAAAATTATCTCCGGTTCGTCCGTAATTCCAGCAGTTCGGTAAAAAATTCATGACTTGAGTTTTAGACCTCTGATTGACGTGATTCAAAATGCGTTGGAAAGCTCATTTTAGTATCTACAACTTTCGTCAAGAACTCTTCTCCAGAAAATGCTTCTATGTCAGGTCAAATTTCCATCGAAAAACAGGTTACGGTAGAAGTGCGTAGGAAAATTTGATCCGTTGAACTCGTAAACTTGTGGCATCTTCTTCTTTCCCTCAAAATCCATCTTTTAGGCCTCAAAATATATCGTTACTCGGAATCTTGGTCAACCTATAATTCTGCAATAAAGCACAAAATACCAAGCATAAATCCGACACGACACTCCGGTTACTAAACCGGTACAAAAACTAATAAAAACACATAAAAACACGATATTTTACATAATAGTTACTACTTATATATTTTTATGAAACTTAGGAATTAAAGACTCGAAATGATATAAAAATACTCAAAATGATATTAGAAATGGGGTAAATTGTTATCAAAATAACAGTGAATTTTTCCGTCATCAGTTACCAGACTGTATATGGAGATGTCAATCCATAGATAGACGGGGTTGCGCAGTTCCATTCTTTAGCTATTTACGAGTCGTTCCGAGGCCATTGGAACGCAAGGCCAGTGGCTCGAGAACGAGGGGTAAATTTGGATGATTGTGGGTCGATATTTCCGGAGGCCCTACAAGCACAAGATTTATTGGATATGGCTGAAGCACCGGCCCGGTTCAACGCCACGGTGGTAAGAGAATTTTATGCTTACGTTTCACACAACCCCGGAGCCAAATTTTCTATGGTCCGAGGTATGATAGTTGATTTTTCGATCGAGCGGATCAACGAGCATTTTAGGGTTAGAAATCCACCGGTGGGCCCGGATGAGTACACATCCTCGAGCAACATTGCCGACCTCGAGAGGATGGATATGATTGCTAATATCTTAGGGGTGCAATGGAAGAGTAACCCTGCTGGAGCCCCCACCATCTTCCTAGAGAACGAGCTATCCTGGGACCGGAAGATGGTCAATAGATTTGTTTGTGCTCGCCTTCTTCCGACGAAGCACACTGTCTCTGTCACCACTACGAGGGTAGAGTTGATGTTCTATCTAGAGACGGGTGCCCTAATCAACATCAGTCTTTTGATGCATAGCTGTATTCATGAGCTTGCCGCCACTTCTGAGCGAGAGCTGCTACCATACGGACCGATGATTCATATGTTTGCTCTAGAGGCCGAGGTAAAGATGCTCGTCAGTGATGATTGAGAAGATCCTGAGCTGCAGATCAGTTTGCAGTCAGTCTCGAGTGTACAGAGACGGGCTAGAGCAGAGAGGGAGCGTACTCCGGTGCATGGTGCACCAAGGACTCAGAGAGCTTTGCTTGAGGAGCACTCGCGAGAGATTGCAAGTCTACATAGCAAGATGGATCGGATTATTGACTTCTTAGGAGTTCCGCTTGCTACCCTACCACCTAGGACTTCCCCTCATCATAGAGGATCCTCTTCCGCCGCCGCCGCCTCGAGTTCTGCACCGCCTCCCGGTTTTGAGCCAAGAGACGACTGGGAGGGTTATTCTGATGATGACTAGCTTTTATTTCTTTTTATTGTTGTTTTCCATTTTCTTGTTTTTATTTTTATTTTTATTTCTTTTTCTTTTCCTATCTAGTTGATGTAGCGGAATATTAATAATATAATGATTTTGTCGGCTTAAATTGTTTTGGAGTTATATTAATTTCTCTTTTACTGCCGCTCTTTTGTTATACAGTTTCTTGTCACCACTATTCTTCTTGGTTTGTTTGAGTTACTTAGAGCAGATTCTTCATGGATTACTTATATAAGCCGATGATTTACACGACGATCCGATTCTTCTTTGGTTCCGCTCTTAACCGAAGCTAAGTTCCTTTTCATTTTTATTTTCCATCTTACACATTAGGGACAATGTTTCGATTAAGTGGGGGGTAGAGGAACATCACTTAGCTTTTTAGCGTTACATTTCATGAATTGTGTGACTATCTTGATTCTCTTTGATGCGCGATTCACCACTTAGACTTTTATTCTTTTCGACAGAATTTCGAAAAATTATGATATCTTTGATCTTTTCGAGTTAATTGACTTCATCTTTGTTTTACTTTGTACGAGTAAGAGAAAGTGACCACTTCTGAAGTAGTGGCATATTAAGCGCATATTCCATTATGAGCCACCGTTTTAAGCACGTATAACTCACTTCCCTTGGTGTGTAGTCGATAGCATATTGCTTTGACTAGAGTTGACCCTGGTTTCATCACGAATCATGCTTCACTTATGCTTAAAAGGCAAAGGAATTTCATATTCGGTAGTTTATCATGAGTGAGTCTGTGAGGATAGTTAAATCAATGAGAGTTCACCCGCCAAGAAAGAGAAGTGAATTGAAACATATACATCTATATTCACTTTGGCAATATCTTAGTCGATGGAGCGTAAGACGCACGACTTTTGCATAGACCGATAAACGCGAGCCTAAGAGTGATATATGCTCGGTTCTCGATCCGCCTTGCCAGCTAAATTAATTAACAAATACATGTTCGAGACTGGTTAGTTCGACTATGGGTTGATGTAATTTGAAATTGTCTGCATTTCTAAGCGGTAGTGAAAGTTATTGCACACACACATTGGCTCATGACGTGAATAGTGTTTAATATGTTACTGATGGATATGAGTGGCATGATCTTGATCTTGACTTTGTGAGTCATAGTTGTTTTTAATTAAGTTGTATACTGATCAGAGTGTTATTTTCTTTTCGCCTTTTTGCTCCGGATGATCAAAAGCTAAGTGGGGGGTAGTTGATAACGCTCTAAATGGTACCGATAATTATACCTATATTCACCCCGAATTCTGCTCAAGAGAGGATAGATAAGCTCGTTATTATATGGAAAATATGTTAAATGTTATGTGAGTGTTTCCAGGATCGTAATTCTGCATCTATGCTATTTTCCTGATGTTTTGGTACTGTTTTGTCTCATTTTGCGTGTTTTATAGGATGTACCGAGACCGGCGCATTGGAGAACGGATCTGAACCAAAAGAAGTACATTGGGCCAAGTGATTGAAGCCCAAGAAGAATCCTGCTGAAGAAAAGGAAGAAAAGTAACCCTGGTAACCCGGAGGCTAGGCCCGGTAAACCGGCGTCTTGTAGAACACGAAATTGATTCTGCCGCATTATCTAGGTCGGTTAGGGTTTTAGAGAGTCTTAAGTCGGTCGTTGTATCTATATAAGGCCGCATTTACAGATTATTGCATAAGTTTTCATAAGCACTCAATTATATTCAATTTTATTATTATGAAATAAAGCTTTTTGAGCTTTGGAGAGTTGTTTTCGGTTTCCTCCCTTTTTCCATCATCTCTGGCTTGAGTAGATCGAGCTAGATCTCCATTATTGAAGGTATGAAGCTTTGAAAGTTCCTTTTTGTCTTCAATATGGTAGATCTGTTCGTATTTATGTGTTTTAGTTAATCTGCATGTTTAACAACCCCATAATTTACTTATTTTAATCGTACTTAGCAATGTAGATCCAGAAATTAGGAAAAGTCACCCCCGGTAACCCGGCGGTCTATACCGGTTTAACGAGGCATGTTTTAGAAAACCTAAACTATGTTAGGAAATCTACGCGGGAACGCAGCGGAATTTAAAATTTTATTTCCTTTTAACCAGGATCGACTTCGTTTAAGCAATAAACAAATAAGCTAAAGACGGTGGTTACCTTGGTTGATCTATAAGATCGACGCTTTGACCGTCCCAAGGAGAGTAGTTCGCATAGAGCCGCCCAAGTGTTCGGCCTCTACCGCTAGTCCACACGAAACGACCAGCCGGAATCCCATCATGGATTGCTATTGGAAAACTCCGGTTGCTAGACCGGCCCTTTTCCCCTCTCTCCAACTCTCTATAGGATGCTCTCTATTTTACACAAGAACTATTAGTTCTTGGAATTGTGATGTACAAAAGAGCTTGACACCCACCTCTTATTTATAGTGTAGGGGGCGCCCCATCTAGGTGTGGAGGAGAAGAAAACATTTTTCTAATAAAATAAGGAAAATATAATTGATTATTTTATCTCATTTATTATAATATCTCATATTAAATAAATCTAGGATATTGTCAATATCTCATATTGAATATTCCCAAGATATTGTCAATATCTAATATTGACTATCTTTATTTTATTACCATAAATCAATTTACACATGTGTATATATCACATATATATTACACAAAATAAATCTAATAATATCATATATATATATACACATATACTTGCATGCATGCAAATCAATTTGCATTTATGCACACACGCATGTATAGATCTTATATCTATATTATTTTATTTTTATTAATATCTAATATTAATAATAGGTAATATCATTAATTAAATTGCAAAATCCAAGTGTATATTATACACAAATAAGTTGCGCCACCTTTAGCCATAAATTGGCTTCCGGAATATTCTTTAATTAATATAATTAATATCTTGTATTTAAAATAAATAAATACCACCATATTAATTTACCACTATAACCTTTATAGTCTCGAGATAAACTTTCCTTATTTGGTTATTATCTATAACCACATTTTAATCCGGCTAGATGTTCATATGTGTGTGACCCGATAGGCTTCCGAATATGTTGGCCGTAGACACAAAGTGCAAATTATGAAAATGCCCTTCATGCCTAACGATCACGGGATAGCGTCTAGCAACACACCGTGACCCCCAATCATCGGAAGAGTCAAATGCAATGACTACTACCTTTCATGTGAAACAGTTACCGTGTAACTTACAATCCTATCGTTGTAATAATATCCATACGGTCGTTAGTCGAGTGTCAAAACATCAACGACCGTATCTTATAATCTGGATATCATGCTCTCTCGAAGTAACTCGTTTACTCCCACTTTGCAAAGATTCACGAGAGTAAGACATTCCTTATAAGAAGGCCATTTCGGATATTCGATCCCAATCATAGGATACGCGATTCCCGGACGACCAATCATGTATACTCCGCGTGCTTGATGATCATACCCAATCACTACCGCATGATCGCCCGTGGTTGTGGAAACCTCAATAGTGTCAAAGCATGACAATCCACACCGTGATGCCATGAAGACTCGGTCCCTAAGGATAATTACACAACCGCCACATAGTGTGACACTTATCCGTGTAAGTGGGTCGATCCTAACGTCACGCATTCTCTAATACACATCCACGTGATGACCCAAGTGTCTCTACACTTCGATAGATTTAGATCTATCTCTCGCGCCTTAAAGACAGAAGACATCTAATACGTGCTAGTCTGTTTATACTATCAATGCCCTGTTTGATAGTACATCAGCCTAGAGACATTTAAGTATCAAACTTATTAAAGTGATTAGAGATCTCATCAACCATAATCGCCTATCATGGTTTCTCTATCACAGTTTAATACTAAGGACGTTATCATATAACAATTCATAATTGGTTCTTTAAAAGAACATATATATGACAACATAAAAGCCATTTAATATATGTATAAACACAAAGAAATAGTATAAATGATCCGACCCGGTCGGATCCGGTCCAACCCGATTGGGTTTAGGACACTATTTCAACAATCTCCCACTTGGCCTAAAACCAATCACTCGCACACACAAGACCAAGTTGAAACACAAGAATCTCATGCAATACTACGCAACTTGACCACAGCCATAAACGGATCGCTATCCATGGGGACTCGACTATCTTCATATCATGCTCCAAATGACCAAGTCAACAGAACCGCCTCAACACACACATGAATCTCTGACGAGACCCCTGGTCCTTGCTTCAAGCAATGAATCCACTTACTATATCATTTATATAGAAAAGGTGGAAGAACCGTACAAGGTTCGTGAATGAACCTTCTGTATCCATGTACTTCTCCCGCCGCGCCTCTGAGGCTCTCTTGTGTTTTGGCCTAGTTGTAGAATTCTGATGACCCATCGCTAAGAACATTTTTCACTCAACGTATCACTTAATCAAAGTATTCGCAAACCAGACATGATAGCTCCCACTCGCCTTCATAAGACTCAGGATATACGTCTGTGTATCTACGTTTATTTGTTCAATTCCAAGTTTCGATAAACTAGGAAATCGTCCTTAACTTGTTTAAGGATAATCTCGACATTCACCAGATTTACTTTCATACTTGCTCATGACAGTTCATGGACTATGAACATCTGGCATTACCTTTATGATGGTTTCTATCGTAGTAGCGAAGGAACCTTCCATAAGCATCATCTTTCACCTTATCTTTAGGACCAACGTCCTAACATAGATAGATCATGCGATCTATGCTAAACTTATTTTAGCATCACATCTATATAGGTAAACAATAATCTAACAGCAGTTAAATCTATCACTATAGATTCTTATTTCTAAAATAAGAACTGCTAATCCAAGTGCTTTCGTAAAGACCTTGAACTACCAAACATTAATTGACTGTGACATGGGGAGATGATTCATGAGAGAGGTATCCAATACCCTACTCAAAAATCGTAACACACTCCCACTATTCATCTTGCACATTGGGCATATCCTTCTTTTGACTAAATCAAACTCCTTTGATTATCAAACAAAGAAATCGTCTAGAGAAACTTGTTTGAGTCCATAAATGGATCTCGTGGGCTTACGTGTCATGTTATTGTCTATGAACATCGAGCTTTCTGCCCAACGTCTTCAACACTATCATATAGTCATGATACGAATTTATAACAAGCATCATCTGATTAGAACTGGGCTCAGATGGCAGCATAAAGGTAATTACAAGGTTTACACCCGTGCACTTCTCGGCCATCACTATAGCCTGATGGTAATCATATTACTATCCATGTCGACCTTTCAGGACATTCCCTTTAGGTAAGACAGACTAGGTTCACAACCTGGTTGTCACTAATGGAATCTAATTCAGATTTTATGGCTCTGGCCATATCTCTCAAACTCTGCTTTCAAACATTCTTTCATAAGTCGTGAGATGTTCATTCTTCAAGATGAACATACCGGCAGCCTTTTCAGGCTTGAGGTTATCCACAGACTTGCAGAACTTTTGTGTGCACTGAGCAGTGTTTTACACCTCATCGCTATGCGGCGTCTGCTCACGTTCCTATGGTTGAATATATCTTTGGGGTTCTCAAACTCTTTTGAGATCTGATTCACTCCCACTGTTTCTCTTGGAAGAAACACTTCCTCTAGAAGACAGCGTGTTTGGAGACAAACACATTTTGCTCATGGACGAGTAAATAATATCCAGCATGCTAGCTAAGACATTCCACAAAGTTGCATATATCGTACTAGGCTCCAAGCCTTTCTGACTTTGCTTATGACAACTTCAAATTATCGGTTAGGATAGATTTGACATTATCACCTTCCATATCTAATATGGAATTTATTCAACCTTTATTCTTTGGAACTCGGTTAAGTATAAGGGCACTATCCCGAAACGGGTAAGGGATACTTCGCATGGCTTGCGTCACACCTTTATCATATAAAGTGTTGTTTCTATTTTGAGAACACAATCTAATTGCATATCCAAAAGATGGTATCCTTCAAGGGAGAATCTTATTTATTTTCAGACGACTTCTGAAACACCCTTCAGGTATTAATTACTTCAATCCAATCGAAGATTAATTCCTAAGTAGCTCATCAATCTCATATTCGTATTAGCTCGAACTTTTCGGGCTTTCCGAATTGTTGTACTTCAATAAATACATTCAACTATTTCTAAAATAGTCATAGAGATTAATAAACAATTATTTGTGGTATTAATTGTCACAAGCCAACAAACATCGGTATGTTTAGGCTTCAGACAATTTTTCTAGATTTTACAACATTTTCATAAAATGGTATTTCAGTCATCTTTAGATAAGATACGTATTACCCACAAGATTCATAATCATATGGTTCAACATCATCAGAATGACGTTTAATTACACGCTTCCCTTCCAGAGAGACTACTTCTAGAACAACTACAAATATCAAGGATAATAGTCATACAAATATTTAGTTGAGATCTCATCACATACATCAACTATATAGTGACAACAATCTAGTATGTTAGATTCAGTGACCATCCAACTTTATCGGAATAACATTTATTCTTTACAATTGAACATGTCTACTAAATCCTAACAAATAACTGAAAGCATGTTCTTCATAAGAACCGGAACATTATAACATTTATTTAGTTCCCTTTATCGGGTTTACTAGATCCGCAATATGGTAAGTGTTACAACGTTTGCTTCACCTTTCCATATCTCAGATTTAATCTTTCTAATTTAATCACACTCGCAAGATATCATATATCTAAGAGTTGACTTGAACTTAGATAGATTTATCTCAACTCACTTGCCTATAATAGAAACTTCAATAAGTTCTCTATTTAAACACATGCCCTAAATTTCCCTTTTAATCCTTCAAACACTTGTAAATTTTTCTTAGTGTAGTCTTCATAAGACTTAAGAAAGATCACAAGAGCTATGTCTTCAATTTCCTTTTATAAAGAAAATCTAAAGTTTATTAAATAGTTTATTTAACTTTTTGAATTGTATTCAAAACATTGACTATTTAATTAACCTTTAAGCAATGATAGAATTAAGTCGATACTTAAATCTTACAATTTTGAAAACAACCTTTCCAAAATTAGATGTGGTCATTCTTATTCAACGTTTGAATTAATTGTCATCGTATGACAGAATGATCATCTTGGATCGTATCCAATATATGACTAATTCGTTGAAACTTATTTCAAATGATTTAATCATATCATGAGCTTCCGCTTTCATTAATAATTAAAGTCTTGGAGTACTCCATCAAATATGTAGTCTCGTTGTCTCTAACTACTATAACGGGATTGCTCATGTCATTGCTTATTTTAAAAGAATTAAAATTACTTAACCATATTTGAGAACGTTTCTCAAAAGGTAACAGTCATAATTTGGTTTTACTAATCGAGAATAAATATAAAGTTTGCTAAACTACAACATAAAAATGAAAATAAATGAGTGTTGTTGTTTATACACGCAAAATCAAAAATGGTCTTTTGATTTATGATTTTGCTCCCACTAGTCAACTACTTCCAATTGACTTTCAAGAATTATTAATCTCTTTAGTGGACAAGATCCCACTAAACTACCCCGACCCCCGCTTTGGCTGGTGGGCCGAAAATAGCATAATAGGTAGACAACTCTTTGTCAATCGTATCTTATACGACTCTTGTTGTTTGACTAGTCAACTCTTTGACAATTTTCATCTTATGAAGTAGTCAAACCCTTGCCTCTAAAATCCAAACGACCCGCTTTGGTGGTGGCGAGAGAATTCTTAGTCAAGTCATAACCCCAATATTCGTGAGATCTCATACGATCATATCTCGATAATGACGATATACCCGAGGTAGGTCAACCCCTGCTTTGGTGATGAGTTGGATCCGAACAAGGGCTCTTCACCGTTATTATAATATGGGGAGGCAATTTCAACTTGATTCTTTTGGGGTGGAAGTATTTACATAAATTAATTCTCTTAATTAATTTTAATTATGGTCTCATCATAAATATGTCTATCTCTATAAACATACATCCTACACATTTATCTAGATCGTGCCTAGTCATGCATCTATCGTATCATATAAAATAAATACAAGCACAAAATAAATAAATGCGTAAAGTAACCGGTATGATCATGGACTTTTCTAGAGTGCGGTTTCGAATACAAATCCAGCGAAACCGCGGGTCACAATCTAAGGGTAGTGCAACCACCAATAGGATCTTTAATGCTCCATTCTCCAATGAGATCTTTATTTTCGTCTTTCTTTGGTCTCCATCTTCTGCTCCATTCTTGTTACATTTAATTCTATCTAATGAAATAAATACACCCGCCGCACACGGGGGGAGCTAACTGGAATGGGATGAATGCGAAAAATAAACTAGGTCACGTTCTTCATAACGCTAGGACAATTTTTAAAACCAACAGAAAATTTAAATCATTCACATCTATCCTATCGGCCGAGTCAGCATCGATCAATCGGGTCCATATAATCATATTATATCTACTATATCTAATCCATACAATAAAATCTTATGAAAAAGATAAAATTAAATTTTAACTACTTGCGTCTTAATTAATCAATTAACATTTAATCTATTAAATAATTTTATCCAATCAATTAACTAATTAACATTTAATTAATTAAATGATTTTAATCGAAATAAAATTAACTATTAATTTTAAACGATTTTAATTTTAATTTTAATTAATTAGAACTATTCCAAAATAAATCAAAATTAAAATTATTTCACTTTTGTTTCTTTCCTTTTGATTCGTAATCAAAGGGATGCCTTTGGTTTCTAAACCAAATTTGGCAGGCTTCAGCCACTTTCCAAAATCAAAATTTTGGAAGTGGCTTTGCAAACCAAACCTTTTACAAATCAAATATTTGGAAAGGCTTGTGCCTATTCCAAATCAAATATTTGGAAAGGCCAAATAATTTTGAGTTTAGGCTCGCCACTTTCCAAAATCAAAATTTTGGAAGTGGCTTGCAGCTAAGCCTTTTCCCAAATCAAATATTTGGAAAGGGCTGGCCTATTCCAAACAAAGTTTGGAAAGTCCATTCTTATTTTAATGCCATGTGGCATCCCAATGGCCCAAACTATTTGAACCATTAGTTAGCCACATGACACAACTAAACAAAAGAAAATTAGCAATCACAATTATGAACCATATTGAATCACAAAATACACAAAACAAAATTGGGGACCACCGTATCACACCAAAGACCGCCCGGCGTCCGAGGCCGCCCGCCGCCGCCGGCGATCACACGGTGGTGGTGCCGCCTTTGATCGGCCGAGCACCACCGTTGCCGCCCTTTTTTTTTTTTTTCGTGTATCAATTTTGCAAATAAAAAATCTTTCATCTTTTAATTATGTGATTTAAACGATAAAATTAACTACGCAAAATAACATGCTTATTGCTTAAGCTCGAAGCTCTCTCTGATACCACTGTTAGGAAATCTACGCGGGAACGCAGCGGAATTTAAAATTTTATTTCCTTTTAACCAGGATCGACTTCTTTTAAGCAATAAACAAATAAGCTAAAGACGGTGGTTACCTTGGTTGATCTATAAGATCGACGCTTTGACCGTCTAAGGAGAGTAGTTCTGCATAGAGCCGCCCAAGTGTTCGGCCTCTGCCGCTAGTCCACACGAACGACCCGCGGAATCCCTCATGGATTGCTATTGGAAAACTCCGGTTGCTTTGACCGGCCCTTTTCCCTCTCTCCAACTCTCTATGATGCTCTATATTTTACACAAGAACTATTAGTTCTTGGAATTGTGATGTCTGAAAAGAGCTTGACACCCACCTCTTATTTATAGTGTAGGGCGCCCATCTAGGTGTGGAGGAGAAAAAACCTTTTCTAATAAAATAAGGAAAATATAATTGATTGATTTATCTCATTTATTATAAATATCTCATATTAAATAAATCTAGGATATTGTCAATATCTCATATTGAATATTCCCAAGATATTGTCAATATCTAATATTGACTATCTTTATTTTATTACCATAAATCAATTTACACATGTGTATATATCACATATATATTACACAAAATAAATCTAATAATATCATATATATATATACACGCATACTTGCATGCATGCAAATCCAATTTGCATTTATGCACACACGCATGTATAGATCTTATATCTATATTATTTTATTTTTATTAATATCTAATATTAATAATAGGTAATATCATTAATTAAATTGCAAAATCCAAGTGTATCTTATACACAAATAAGTTGCGCCACCTTTAGCCATAAATTGGCTTCCGGAATATTCTTTAATTAATATAATTAATATCTTGTATTTAAAATAAATAAATACCACCATATTAATTTACCACTATAACCTTTATAGTCTCGAGATAAACTTTCCTTATTTGGTTATCATCTATAACCACATTTTAATCTGGCTAGATGTTCATATGTGTGTGACCCGATAGGCTTCCGAATATGTTGGCCGTAGACACAAAGTGCAAATTATGAAAATGCCCTTCATGCCTAACGATCACGGGATAGCGTCTAGCAACACACCGTGACCCCCAATCATCGGAAGAGTCAAATGCAATGACTACTACCTTTCATGTGAAACAAGCCATTACGTGTAACTTACAATCCTATCATTTGTAATAATATCCATACGGTCGTTAGTCGAGTGTCAAAACATCAACGACCGTATCTTATAATCTGGATATCATGCTCTCTCGAGTAACTTCGTTTACTCCCACTTTGACAAAGATTCACGAGAGTAAGACATTCCTTATAAGAAGGCCATTTCGGATATTCGATCCCAATCATAGGATACGCGATTCCCGGACGACCAATCATGTATACTCCGCGTGCTTGATGATCATACCCAATCACTACCGCATGATCGCCCCGTGGTTGTGGAAACCTCAATAGTGTCAAAGCATGACAATCCACACCGTGATGCCATGAAGACTCGGTCCTAAGGATAATTACACAACCGCCACATAGTGTGACACTTATCCGTGTAAGTGGGTCGATCTAACGTCGCATTCTCTAATACACGCCCACGCATCACGGTCCAAGTGTCTCTACACTTCGATAGACGAGATCTATCTCCGCCTCTTAAAGAGAAGACATCTAATACGTGCTAGTCTGCTTATACTATCAATGCCCTGTTTGATAGTACATCGACTAGAGACATTTAAGTATCAAACTTATTAAAGTGATTAGAGATCTCATCAACCATAATCGCCTATCATGGTTTCTCTATCACAGTTTAATACTAAGGACGTTATCATATAACAATTCATAATTGGTTCTTTAAAAGAACATATATATGACAACATAAAAGCCATTTAATATATGTATAAACACAAAGAAATAGTAGAAATGATCCGACCCGGTCGGATCCGGTCCAACCCGATTGGGTTTAGGACACTATTTCAACAGGATTCACTACAGCTACATTGATCGGTAGGAATAATTAAAACGAGTAGTAGGTCTGGCCAATATAATATTCGTAATTCGTAATTTAACATGAAGAACTGTTAGTGAAGTGTTAATTGGGACATAGTCTTGAATGGACTCTAGGAACGTGCTGGTCAATGTCGACAGTTGTCTAGGCGGGTTAGCGGTATGAGTTAGCTCTCAATATCGGCAATTCTAGTTCTTTATGCGTATGGGCTATTATAGACCAATTAAGGAGGTTAGCTGATGACGTAGATCAAATGATAATAAAATACTTGACCACCATAAACCAATACTAGCAAGAGGACTAGGTCCATCGTAGTATAGCTATAGCGAATCAAGGTCGATCCCACAGGGAACCAATTGTGGGTCATTTATATACAAACAATTAATCATTCATAACAAGGACACAAAGGTGATCTACGACCAACGAAAGACAAGAAAAGATAAAGGACACGACTCGACACAACACATAACATACAAATAGTTAACCTCCCCAATTACTATGTTATCGTTCAGATCTAGAGATTCTATATAACTAAGCTAGACTCGACAACTATTAATCCGATTCGTATTTCTTTTATATTGGCTACGGGAGTCATCCCCTAAACTAGATCTAGCTCCGGTTAGGCCATCTAAATCACTGTGCTACATTACATGACTTCACATCGTAGGCCCACCTAGGCAACATTCCTGTGGTTAGGCGTACTTCCTAGGCGATCGCATCAGTCTATGTCCTATTAACACTAACTTTGTAGGTATCATGTTAATCAATGATTTACGTATAACTAGGTGCATGCAATTCCCGAATACAGAACAGATCTAGATCTCGCTGAAAATCCCGGAAGATCAATTCATGAGCCGACCTAGGAGTCCTATATTGGTATTTCCTAATAATACGCTAATTAAAATACATGAGCAATGTAGCCGTAGCCATACCTACTAAGATATGAAATTCTAGGTGGACAATCACACCATAAAGACGTTGCTAGATTGACGCGGCGAAAACCTAAATCTTAGCGTTTCTACATATGTAACGGATAAAATAGAGATTCATAAAGAAATTATATAGATATACTAAAAACACGATTGTCGATCATACCAAAGTCATCTATAGGTCACCGAATAACAGATCTGGGCATGTGGATCCTTATAGACAAGGAATACCCACTGCCTCATATCGTATCCTCAGATCTACTTGTTCGGTGAAGAACGAACAACCTAAAACGATAAACAATAATTGGGGAGGGATTAATTACAACATAGAAGAAAGAACAAGTAATACAAATAACTCACATTATTGCTGCTGGAAATTTGTACTAAAACTGCTCTGAAAAACTTATAATTTGTGTTATGAGTCGATGTACAAATTGACTAATAAAAGGGAGTTTATATAGGCTGTAAACCGACTTAGAGTAGCCGTCAACCGACCTAAATCACGTTTCCTAAACCCTATCGGAGCCTAAAACGCGTTTGGATAAGCAGGGGTAATTTAGCCAACTCGTTGGCAGCCAGAGCAGGGCTCGCTGCCAGCGAGCCTGAGGATTCGGTTAGGCCATTTTCTGCTTCGCCTGGTCCGTCTTGGTGCTTTTATCCACTCTGAAGTCTAGCTAAATTTCTTCTGAATCAAGCCCACTATAAATAAACCATAAAACAAGGCTTGTAATATCAAATAATATAATAAAATGGCTAATTACATAATAACGAGTCGTAACTCGGTTCGGGTGTAATTTATGCACGAGATGACTAATTATTAACCACTTAAAGCCCATTTAAGCTAGAATTGAGGGTAATAATTAGATAATTAACGGTGTAAATTGACCATCATCAACTACCCCCACTTAGTATTTGATCGTCCCGAGCAAACACATAAGGCGAAAGAACCACCGAAACATAATTTACTAATTGATAGTAGGCTCATTCAAAAATCCAAAGTAAATAAAATAACAAACATGTTTTTCAGTTAGGCATTAACCACTATTTCATCATTGAATCAATGTGTGTGTGATATAACCACTATGCAGAGTATTTGAAATAGAGAGATTCGAATTATAATGTCCTCTAGATGCAACTTTCACCACTCAAAACTTTGTGACGCCTCCTTATCGTTAAGAAATTGTTAGGATAAGTGTATCGTGTGTGGAGTGATTTACGGAACAGATCAGTAATCACCGGGAATTAATTACGGATTATTGATTAGAAATAAATAACTCGAAAATAAGATTATACTATTATGTAGATCTAATCAAATAAGCAACTACATCATAGATCTAATGAAATAAAGCAATTAAACTATCACACTACAGATCCGATTTGAAAGTAAAGGAAATAAAGTGCGATGCATAAATAAATGACAAACCGAGGCGCGTATGATACTCTTTCCTTAAGACAAATTGCTCCGGTATGGTGCCCACGGTAGTAGCAACTGTCTCTCAAGATACAACAGCTTTACGTCTCGGATTTAGAGGCACTTCAAAAATCCGAGCTCCGGCGAACTTATAGAGTGCTCCGACTTTTCTTCGACTCAATATCTATATCTACATGAATGACTAGATCTATATGACACTACCTTTGTGGTGGAACAGACAAGAGAAAACTGAATGAATAAACTTTCATCCATGGGGTTGTTTATATAGTGGAGAGGAGGAGCCAATGCTTAAATCTGATTGGCCAGAACACGTCACAAAACTTTTCCCCTTGGAAAAGTTACTAATTTCAAAATTATGCTTAATTTTATTTAAAAATTTCGAAATTAATTAAGCAATTTTCGAAAATCAATTCCACACTGTGATTGGTCGGATGACGCATATCCGAATTCTGATTGGTCGAATGACTCAATTAATTCTGATTGGTCGAATTACACAATCACATTCCAAAATTAATTTTACAGTTAATTTCATAAATAAATTTTATCCAAAAAATTAATAGTAACACCCGAACCGAGCCGGACAGACGGCGGCGGCGGCCCGCGCGCGTGTGGATTTATCCAAGTCCTCCCTCCTGCACAAAAGTGCCTGCCCCTTGGTGCACATCCATAAGAGACACACTAGCTCTTATCACTTGAGTTCCCAACACTCAAATTTCCAATGTGGGAGAATGGTGTGAGGTCCTCCCTTCAACTCCCATCTCCTACATATTTTCTACCAACTTTAGCCATTAATTTCTCATTCACCCGATATCCGAATCGAGTGATTCAAAAGCCCATCATCAACAACTCCGTATGGAGTATTTAATGATATCATTAACTCTCGATGACATACATCGGAGCCTATCCGTAATTAGCGCTAAAGTTGACCATTCAACCCTTCAAAAGGGCTTTTTCTCCAACACAAATAACACAGGTGTAATACCAGATTCAAGTGAAGCGGGGCGGATTCGGAAACCAATAAGCATTTCTCAGTTCACGTTTGTTTCTTTACCAGGGCCGCGTAGATTCTAGGGTCAGTAACTTGCAATGGTGGGTGCCTAGCAAGCAACTACTTTCAAATCTCCACGAACTTGCTACCCTACTGCCTTGTTTTACAACCGTGCATCTTATGCTCCGTCGGTTTAGCAGTCTCTAACCTAAACGCTCATAATTTCTCTTTTTTTATTTTTTTTATTTTTTTAAACCAAATCCTTTTTTTTCTTGCCCGGTTTTTGCTTCACTATCATCGATATTAGCCTTATCGGAAGTATGGCAAGAAGAAGTAATCACAAAGTCAAGTAGTTCATGTTTCAACCTTCCGGAAAAAATAATTTCTTATCTAACCTTTCAAACTTAGCATTAAAGTTATGCGTGCTTAAAGAGGTTGATTCCGCGACAAAATATATGTTTAATACAAAACTACTCACACAGCGTGATATGATATATACTAAACAATTCTGAAGATAGCATGGCAAAAATAAGTTATAAATATGCTTAAGAGCTTCTTTCATTATATATACATGCTCGGTTTTCACAAAAGGAAATGTGATTCTTGCTTAAAATTTTAATTTTTACACATATATTAATTATTTGATATACGGAAGCTAAGTGACTCGTACCCTCCACTTAAACAATGTATTGTCCTCAATGCATAAAAGAAAGTAAAGCATAGGAACTTAGCTTCGGTCAAGCTACCAAGTGGAACAAGTCGATGAACTTCGGGCACGAGAGATAGACCGTGGAACTAACAAGAGATATATCATTTGCAACACAAATCTTCAACAAAGCTCGAAACTCGTTACAGCGTTAGCCCATAAAAAGTAATAATCAAAAAGGGGCAGTAGAAGGAATAAAATAAACCTTAAACCGATGTTTAAGCCCTTTCAATGTTTATTTTATAGCATTAAAACTACTCGTTCAGACACGAATTCTAAAACGAATAAGAAAAAGGATATATATATAGACTCAAAAGGAAAAATACTAAATAGAAAGAAAAAAAACAATCAACAAAAGATTATAGTCTTCATCCATATCCTCCACCACATAAATATTCTTGAAACCGGGTGGAGAAGACAAAGAGCAAAAAGCATTTCCCCATGTGTTAAAACACGAGATTTACTGGATTGATAAGGTATTTAATCCAGCGTAAAAGAGAAACTAGTTAAGGTATAACAGATTAGGGGACCTATTGGCTAAAGATTAAATCAGATACTTCGCGCAGAAACTTCTCGCTTGGATTGGATATCAACAACTTAGGGATATGTAGCTACTCCTCGAAATTACTAATTACCCAATTTAGCATGTAGAAGTTCTCAACGTCATCAACAAGGTCGGATCAGTGTGATATTTTAGAACAAAACTCATTATCTATATGTGCCGGAATGGTCAGAAAAATTGTGAAATGGAAATCTTCCGGTAGAAAGAGAAGAGGTATTTCGATCGAACCAAAAACTTATAAATTCTAGCTAGGTTCAGAGCTAAACTTACCCCAGCTAGGATCATGAAAACCAAAATGATAAAAGATAATCATTAAAACTTAGCAATATTTATAATTCCGCAACACAAGGGTATTTTGTAAACAAAATGGAGGTTGAGAGTATGATGGGTTTAGAAAAGGATATACATAAGGATTGTTAGAAAAGATAAAGGGTGGGTAAGAAATTGTGTTTTGGGTGGGTTGAAAATTGGTTAAAGAAATTTGTTGGGTAGGGTGGGAGAGTGAAATAGATGGAGAGAAATAGAGGGAATGAGAGAATGGTTAGAAATGTGAATTGTGAGGCAGATTGGTGAGAGGATCGAAAAGTTTGAAGGTGAAAAGGTGCAAAGGGAAAGATAAGGATAGTTGCAGAACGAACTGCACACCACTTTAGATTTTCACTTGGATCACCATTCTAAAAGGTTTTGGAAGTTGACCAAAATTGTTCTTGTTCACACCAATCATTCTTTGTTACATTTTCAATAATTCTCAAGTTCTCTTAATGCTTACATCTTAAGGTTGATTGCTAAATTTTCTTTTCTTTAGCAATTTCTCGACTCTCCTAAGAAACTCTATTTCACGTGGTCTATATTGAGTAAAAAAGTTTTGCACATCCTTAGTCTAATGGCCAACGGAACACGGCAAATAAAAAACCACAATGCATGTCACGTTACTCTTATTTGACTCAAAGAAAACAAAACCTAAAAAACTAAAAAGAAATCCTAACGGTTTTAAAGAAGTAGTTCTGAGTTTAAAGTCCTCAGGTCGACTTTCCAAAAAGTATCCTTGTCAGTCATCCTTCATAGCTCGCCAGACTTTGACCCTTTTAGGAATATAAGAGGTGGGCTCGTCGCTTTTGCGGATTAATATCCTTCCCTTGGTTGTGAGACCTAGGAAACGACATTCATCCATACCACTTATACAAAGCTCTTACCTCGGCTCTCATTTTAGGAATTAGTGAATTCTAAGAAGATTTAGTCCTAAGGACCCATTTTAATCATATCCTCTATAATGCTGCTTCATTATGCTCTCTCAAAACTCAACGTCTTCTTTAGATTGCGAATTCTTAAAACCACACAAATCGTTGCTCCCCTGGCCAGTAGATTAGAAGCATTCTTATGTGTAGGACACTGAGATTGAGCGTCCTTCTCGGTTAACAGAACTACAAGGAACTCTTTATTCACTGCTTCCTTCAACGACTACATGTTTCCCTACACCCTCTAGATGAGACTGATTTGGGTCAGAACCTTCCACACTAATAAAATTAATCTTACAAACCAACTCCGGGTTAAGATTCATACTCAGGTTCATGTATAGGCTAACTTATGCTCAAAAAACCAAAAGATAGTAAAACATAAGCAAAAAAGAAAGGTAGTACATTGCCTTCAACATTGTACCACGAATAATTCAAACCTTTAATATTTATTTTCTCGGAGCCATCTTGGTGCTTTAAAGGTGTTGCTTACATTGCTTTTCCCATCGTAGATTCGTAGCTCCACATGTTGCTGGGTTATTTTCTCAGCGCCCGCGAAAAATTATTGACTCGAATTATTGTTTCCCTGGTTTCTACAAACAGAAGAAAAACAAAAAACAAATGGACCGTAGACTGATTTTAACATGGTTTCCCATGCTGCTATCAGACCTACGGATTAAACATAAAGAGATAAAGAGACACGCGAAATTCCAAAAATAGAGGCAGTTTCACTGCCAACCAGCTCCTGGCTCGCTGGGAGCGAAACAGATTCTCCAGAATTTGGAATTTCTACACAGAGCAGACAACCAGAAGGCCTCAAAAACGTAAAAACAGACTCTAAAACAGAAAACTTAACATGAATAAAAGATTATTTATATATAAAATTGACCGTTTGTTCCCCGGCAACGGCGCCAAAAAACTTGATGACGTAGACCAAGTGATAATAATATACTTGACCACCATAAACCAATACTAGCAAGAGGACTAGGTCCATCATAGTATAGCTATAGCGAATCAAGGTCGATCCCACAAGGAACCAATTGTGGGTCATTTATATAAAAACAATTAATCATTCATATCAAGGGCACAAAGGCGGTCTACGACAAACGAAAGACAAGAAAATATAAAGGACACGACTCGACACAACGCATAACATACAAGTAGTTAACCTCCCCAATTACTATGTTATTGTTTGGATCTAGAGATTCTATATAACTAAGCTAGACTCGACAACTATTAATCCAATTCGTATTTCTCTTATATTGGCTACGGGAGTCATCCCCCAAACTAGATCTAGCTCCGGTTAGGCCATCTAAATCACTGTGCTACATTACGTGACTTCGGTTTGTAGGCCTCCATCTCATATAACTCGCACACTTACAAAACTAAGGATGCCGATATTAACCGTATTCCTCACCTAGGCAACATTCATGTGGTTAGGTGTACTTCCTAGGCGATCGCATCAGTCTCCGTCCCATTAACACTAACTTTGTAGGTATCATGTTAATCTACGATTTACGTATAACTAGGTGCATGCAATTCCCGAATACAGAACAGATCTACATCTTGCTGAAAGTCCCGGAAGATCAATTCATGAGCCGACCTAGGAGTCCTATATTGGTATTTCCTAATAATACGCTAATTAAAATAGACGAGCAACGTAGCCGTAGTCATACCTACTAAGATAAGAAATTCTAGGTGGACAATCATACCATAAAGACGTGGCTAGATTGACGCGGCGAAAACCTAAATCTTAGCGTTTCTAAATACGTAACGGATAAAATAGAGATTCATAAAGCAATTATATAGATCTACTAAAAACACGATTGTCGATCATACCAAAGTCATCAATCGGTCACCGGATAACAGATATGGGCGTGTGGATCCTTATAGACAAGGAATCCCCACTGCCTCATATCGTATCCTTAGATCTACATCGTTCGGTGAAGAACGAACAACCTCAAACGATAAACAATAATTGGGGGGATTAATTACCACATAGAAGAAAGAACAAGTGAATACAAATAACTCACATTATTGCTGCTGGAAATTTGTACTAAAACTGCTCTGAAAAACTTATAATTTGTGTTATGAGTCGATGTACAAATTGACTAATAAAAGGGAGTTTATATAGGCTGTAAACCGACTTAGAGTAGCCGTCAACCGACCTAAATCACGTTTCCCAAACCCTATCAGAGCCTAAAACGCGTCTGGAGAAGAAGGGGTAATTTAGCCAACTCGCTGGCAGCCAGAGCAAGGCTCCGCTGCCAGCGAGCCTGAGGATTCGCCTGGGCCGTTTTCTGCTTCGCCTGGTCCGCCTTGGTGCTTTTATCTACTCCGAAGTCCAGCTAAATTGCTTCCGAATCAAGCCCACTATAAATAAACCATAAAACAAGGCTTGTAATATCAAATAATATAATAAAATGGCTAATTACATAATAACGAGTCGTAACTCGGTTTGGGTGTAATTTATGCATGAGACGATTAATTATTAACCACTTAAAGCCTATTTAAGCTAGAATCGGGTGTAATAATTAGATAATTAACGGTGTAAATTGACCATCATCAGTAGCTTGCGTATAGATTGTCTGCTGCCATTGTTGGAGTAGATAGGGTTAGGAATTGCACCCGTAGCTGATAAATATGATAATAATCATTAAAAGCTCACGATTAATCTAAGGAAATTATGAGGGGAAGTAAACGTAACGATTAATTAATCCAAGTTAGTAGATCGGTGAGGAGAGGGAGAGAATGCCATGTTTGTTTTATTTTATGTTATTGTTGGTCAATGACCGCCTCTATGTTGCTTCTTAATTACGTTAGAATCGTTTATACTTATAAGTTGCATTGTCTCTGTGGGATCGACCTTGACTCGCATTTACTATACTGTGATGTACCAAGTATTCTTGCTAGTAATATCGACGTTAGTGACTTACACGCGATCAGAGGTGCTTTAATAGGAGAAAACGTATAGAGACTTTAAGTCTTGATGGAGCACAGAGTAAGAGCAATGACCGAGACGTTGATGCTGTTGGAAAGGTGTCCTAAACCCAATCGGGTTGGACCGGATCCGATCGGGTCGGGTCATTTACAGTCTATTTAAGTTCATGTAATAACTTTATTATGATTAATAAAAGCACTTATGTTATTATATATTGTTTGTCTTCATATTATTTGTTGTATATATATAGTAACGTCCCTAGTATCAATCTGTGATAGAGAAACCATGATAATGGTTGATGAGATCTCTAATCACTATAACAAGGTTGGTACTTAAATGTCTCTAGTCTTACATATTATCAAATGGGACATTGATAGTATAATCGGACTAGCACGTATTGGATGTCTTCTATCTTTTAGAAGGTAGGGATAGATCTCGTCTATCGAAGTGTAGGGACACTTGGGTATGCACGCGGGACGTGTATTAGAGAATGCGTCGTTAGACTCGACCCACTTACATTAAGTGTCACACTATGTGGCGGTTGTGTAATTATCCTTTTGACTGGAGTCTTCTTGGCATCACGGTGTGGATTGTCATGCTTTGACACTATTGAGATTTCTCCTAACCACGGGGCGATCATGCGGTAGTGATTGGGTATGATATTGAAGCATGCGGAGTATACATGATTGGTCATCCGGGAATCGCGTATCCTATGATTGGGATTGAATATCCGAAATGGCCTTCTTATAAGGAATGTCTAGCTCTCGAGAATCTTTGCAAAGTGGGAGTAAATGTGTTATTCCGAGAGAGCATGATGTCCAGATTATAAGATACGATCGTCAATGCATTGACACTCGAGATACGATCGTATGGATATTATTATAGCGATAGGATTGTAAGTTACACGGTAACTGCTTCACATGAAAGGTAGTAGTCATTGCTTTTGACTCTTCCGATAATTGGGGGTCACGGTGTGTTGCTAGACGCTATCCCGTGATCGTTAGGCATGAAGGGCATTTTAGTAAATTGCACTTTGTCTCTACGGCCAACATATTCGGAAGCCTATCGGGTCACACACATATGAACATCGAGTCGGATTAAAATGCGGTTATAGTTGATAACCAAATAAGGAAGGTTTATCTCTAGACTATAAAGGTTATAGTGGTAAATTAATATGGTGGTATTTATTTATTATGAATAAATAAAATACAAGATATTAATTATATATAAATTAGATTAATTAAAGAATATTCCGGAAGTCAATTTGTTGACAAAAGGGGCGCCACTTTTGAGTGTATGAGATACACTTGGATTGTGCACTTTAATTAATAAATATTGCCATAATATTAATATAGGATATTAATTGATTTTGCAAAATAGATTTATGGTAATAAGATAATTATAATCAATATATGATATTGACAAAATAAATTATAATTAAAGAGATAAATCAATTTAATTGATTTTCCTTATTTTATTAGAAAAAGGTTTTCTTCTCCTCCACACTACATATGGGGCGCCACCTCCTCTATAAAAAGGAAGTGGGTGTCAAGCTCTTTTACACATCACAATTGCAAGAGTTCATAATTCTTGTGTAAAATAGAGCTCTCCATAGTGAGTTTGTGAGGAAGAAAAGGTCCGGTCTAGCAGCCGGAGTTTTTCCGATAGCAATCCAAGGAGGATTCCGGCGAGGGGTTCGTGTGGATTAGCGATAGAGGCCGGACGCATGGACGGCTTGTGTATTGAACTACTCTCCGTTGGCGGTCAAAGCGACGATCTTGTAGATCATCTAAGGTATAACCGTCAAACTACTTAACGTGTTTATTGCATTAAACGAAGAACGATCTAGAAAAGGAAATCAAAATTTTAAATTCCTCTGCGTTAAACTAGTGATTTCCTAACAGTGGTATCGGAGCCAGACTTCGTGCTTAAGCAATAAGCATAATTTAATTGCGTAGTATTTAATCAATAGATGCAAGATTTAAATCACGAAACGTTGAAACAAAAAAAAAAAAAAATTAGGGTTCATTGGGGTCGGCCTCTCAAGGCGCCGCCCCTCCTCAGCCGGCGGCGGCGGCGGCGGTAACCCTAGGGTTGCC
The DNA here is from genome assembly GCA_026214975.1 of Gentiana macrophylla. NCBI lineage: Eukaryota > Viridiplantae > Streptophyta > Magnoliopsida > Gentianales > Gentianaceae > Gentiana > Gentiana macrophylla. Next base: position 81,633,592 of record CM047814.1, read on the forward strand.
GTCCGTCGGCTCTCCTCTTCCAATGGGGAGATCAACCCTTTTAGTTTGTGATATTTTATTGTGCATAGATATCTCGTTTGTTTAGTTGTGTCATATGGCCAACCAATGGTTCAAATAGTTTGGACCATTGGGAAACCATATGGCATGTTGGCCTTTCCAAATTTTGATTTGGAATAGGCTGAGCCCCTTTCAAATATTTGATTTGGAATAGGCTTGAGCTGAGCCACTTCCAAAATTTTGATTTTGGAAAGTGGCCAGGCCTAAACTAAAACTATTTGGCCTTTCCAAATATTTGATTTGGAATAGGCTGAGGCCTTTCCAAATATTTGATTTGGAATAGCTTGAGCTCAGTGCCACTCTGCACTTTTGATTTTGGAAAGTGGCTGTGCCTGAGACTAAAATAATTTGGCCTTTCCAAATATTTGATTTGGAATAGGCCTAGGCCCTTTCCAAATATTTGATTTGGAATAGGCCTAGGCCTAGGCCACTTCCAGAATTTTGATTTTGGAAAGTGGGCAGGCCTAAGCTAAATTTATAAACAAATAGGAGACTTTATAATTTTAATTTTATTTTGAATAGTTCAAATTTAATTAAAATTGAAATCGATTTAAAATTAAATGTTAATTTTAATTTTCGGTTAAGTCATATAATTAATTAAAAGTTATTTAATTATTTGATGTGATAAAATAAAGACGCATGAGTAGTAGTAGTTAAAATTAGAATTTAATCTTTTCATAAGATAAAATTGTATGGATTAGATGTCTTGATATAATGTGATTATATGGACCCCGATTGATCATGGACTCGACCAATAGGATAGATGGGAATGTTTTTCTTTATGTTGGTTTTTTGAAAAAAATTGTCCTAGGCCGTTATGAAGAACGTGACCTAGTTTACTTTTTGCATTTATCCCATTCCCTGAGCTCCCCGCAAAGTGCGGCGGGTGTAATTATTTATTATATAACAAGAATGGAGCAAGAAGTACAAGACCAAGGAGAGATGAAGAACCCATTGGCGTACAGCAATAAAGATCCTATTGGCGGTTGCAGATACCCTTAGTTTGTGACCCGCGGTTTCGTCAGTTTGTATTCGAAACCGCACTTAGGAAAAGTCCATGATCATACCGGTTATTTTATGCGCGGAATGTTGTGTATGTTTTACTTTATATGATATCGTAGTAATATGCACATAGTAGATGAGACCATAATTAAACCAAATTAATTAAGTGAATTAATTTAAAATTATTCCCACGCCAAAAATCGAGCCAAAATTGTCTCCCAATATTATAATGACGGTGAAGAGCCTTTGTTCGGATCCAATCGATCGACCACCGTCGGGAGTTGACCTACCACGGGTATATCGTTATTATTGAGATATGATCGTCACGAGAACTCATGAATATTGGGTTATGACTCGACTAAAGTCTTTCGGTGATTGGCCACCGTCAGAACCGCGTCGACTTTAGAGACAAGGGTTGACTATCACATAGAGATGTGAGACGTCAAAGAGTTGACTAGTCAGCCACTGGGAGTCGCATGCGATGCGTCTGGTAGGAGTACCTACCTTTCAAAATTGCCGTGATTGATCGACCACCGTCGGGGATTAAGGCAACTAGATGGGGTCCCAGCCACTAAAGAATTAATTAAATTCTTGAAAGCCAATAGGGAATAGTTGGCTAGTGGGAGTAAAACCTTATAAATTTCTTAGTGCAAATTTAGGTTTTTATACATGAGCTTTTACTTATTCTATCTTTATTTATTGTTGTAGAAAATGTCAAACAAATTGAACCTTCGTTTTATCATCGAAAACAAGCTTGACGAAACTAATTTTCTCGATTGGGAAAGAAACCTCAAAATCGTTTTGAGGCACGAGAAGATTGGCTATGTCTTGGACGAGGCCCTACCGAAAAAAGCCACCGAGGTTCGGGCCGCAGATGTCGTCGAGAAGTACAACAAGCACTGTTCTGACAGTACTGATGCTACATGTATCATGCTTGCTTCTATGACACCTGAACTGCAGAAACAGCATGAGTCCATGGACGCCTACTCTATCATGGTCCACCTGAAGGAACTTTATGCTTCTCAGTCCCGCACTGAGAGGTACGAGGTCTCGAAGGCCCTGTTTAGTTGTAAGATGGCATCTGGGACTGCTGTGGGGTCACACGTCTTTGAAAATGATCGGGTACATAGAGAGGCTTGGGAAGTCGGGCCACAAGTTGGAACGAGTTGAGTATTGACTTGATTCTGCAATCTCTACCGACTCATTCTCAGCTTTTGATGAACTATCACATGAACAAGATAGATTGCTCCCTAGCGGAGTTATTGAACATGTTGAAAACTGCTGAAGGCACTGTAGGGAAGGGAAAGCAAGTGTTGCTGGTCACTTCAAGCAAGGGCAAGGCAAAAGCCCAGAAAAAGTCCAAGAAGGCGAAAGGTTGCACCTAAGCCAACGCCTAAGATAGCAAAAGACAAATCCAAGGATGATTGCTTCCATTGCGGTGAGACCGGACATTGGAGGAGAAATCGCCAGGGCTTCTTGAGTACCAAGAAGAAGCATTCGATGCTTCGACTTGAGTATATTTATGATTGAGATCAACATTACTTCTTCTAAGTCTAACCACCGGGTATTAGATCTTCGTTGTGGTTCTCATATTTGTACTGAATATGCACGAGGCACTAAGAAGAACTAGAGATCCGAGGAAAGGAAAGGTGGACCTACGCGTTGGAAATGGAGCAAGTGTTCTTTGCTACCGGCGTGGAGTTTATTTTCTTTCATTGCCCAGAGTGGGCTAATACTAGAACTCAATAATCATTATTTTGTTCCTGCTCTTACGAAGAGCATTATTTCTATTTCTGCATTAGATGTTGATGGATTTTCTTTTACGTTTGAGAATAAATGTTGTTCTTTTCACGTGATGGAATCTTTTATGGTACTTGGCATACTTAGCAATGGTCTCTACATATTAGATATGAATGTTGACGCACTTAATATAAATAACAAGAAAGCCAAAACAAATGACTTGAATGAATCCTACTTATGGCATTGTAGACTTGGCCATATAAATAAGAATCGCATTTCCAAACTCCATAAAGATGGAATGTTGGATCAATTCGATTACGAATCGTTTGATACATGCGAAGCTTGTTTACTTGGCAAGATGACAAAGTCACCTTTTAGTGGCAAAGGATAAGATCCAATGAATTGCTTGAGCTTATACATACTGATGTGTGTGGCCCAATGTCGATTCAAGCCAAAGGAGGATACTCTTATTTTATCACTTTCACTGATGACCATTCTCGCTATGGTTATATATACTTAATGAAGTATAAATCTGAAGCCTTCGAAAAGTTCAAAGAATTCAGAAGTGAAGTGGAGAAACAACTAAGTAAAGAAATCAAAACACTTCGATCCGATCGAGGCGGAGAATACCTAGATGGAGAGTTTCAAGATTATTTAAAGGAGAATGGGATTCTACCTGAATGGACTCCTCCCGGAACGCCACAGATGAATGGCGTGTCTAAGAGGAGGAACCGCACCTTGTTAGACATGGTGCGTTCCATGATGAGCTATGCAGTTCTTCCAAAATCGTTTTGGGGGTATGCTCTCTAGAAACCGCATCCTATACACTGAAACCGAGTTCCATCAAAGACGGTTGAGTCCACTCCTATGAAGTGTTCAAAGGAAGAAACCAACACTAGGTTACATGAAACCTTGGGATGTCCATTTATGTGAAACGAACCATGCCTCGACAAATCGGAACCTAGATCGACAAATGTCTGCTTGTGGGTTATCCTAGAAACCAAAGGGTACCAATTTTACCACCCCGAGGAACAAAAGGTGTTTGTTGCCGGGGATCGCCACTTTCTCTGGAGAAAGAGTTTATTCGGATAGGGTCGGTGGGAGTAAGATTGATCTTGAAGAAATTCCAGAACCACTTACGGATAACAGTCCGTTGATGGAAGTAGAGGAGACACCACATACAAATGTGGCGCCACCCTCTACCGTAGACACAATAGCACCTCGAAGATCCACCAGGGAACGCCGTGGACCCGAAAGGTACACTGGCGTGTATCTCATGGAAGATGAGGACCCTAGAACTTATGAGGAAGTGCTATTAAGGCATGACAAAGAGAAATGGCTAGAAGCCATGAATTCTGAGATGGAATCCATGAAGGACAACCAAGTTTGGAACTTAGTTGATCCGCCTGAGGGAATAGTTCCCATAGGGTGTAAATGGGTCTTTAAGAGAAAGACCGACATGGACGGTAACGTGACCACCTACAAGGCTAGGTTGGTGGCAAAAGGTTATAAGCAAAGACAAGGAGTTGACTATGATGAAACCTTCTCGCCTGTTGCCATGTTAAAATCCATTAGAATTTTGCTCGCTATTGCAGCATACCATGATTACGAAATCGCGGATGGATGTGAAAACAAATTTTCCTTAACGGGAACTCGTCTGAGGAAGTGTATATGACACACCTGAGGGTTTCACAACCAATGACGCCAGGATGGTGTGTAAACGCAAAGATCCATTTATGGATTAAAGCAAGCTTCTCGAGTTGGAATCTTCGCTTTGATGAGATAATCAAACAGTTTGACTTCATCAAGAACGAAGATGAGCCTGTGTTTACAAGAAGGTTAGTGGGAGTGCCATTGTGTTCTTAGTGCTTTATGTGGATGACATACTCGCTCATAGGGAATGATGTGCCTATGTTACAATCAATCAAAGCTTGGTTATCCAAGAACTTCTCAATGAAGGACTTGGGTGAGGCAAATATATTCTAGGAATAAAGATCTATAGAGATAGATCTAAAAGGTTGCTTGCCATCGCAATCCACCTACATAGACAAGATCTTTGAAGAGATTCGGCATGGAGCAATCAAGAAAGGATTGCTACCCATGTCACATGGGGTCTACTCAAAGGGAATGAGTCCTAAGACAGAGGGAGGAAATGGCACAAATGAGTAAAGTCCCTTATGCTTCGGCAATCGGGTCTATCATGTATGCCATGTTATGCACAAGACCGCACGCGTCTGCACCCTCTTAGTATGACTAGTAGGTACCGGTCCAATCCAGGTGATGGTCACCGATTGTCGTCAAGAATATCCTTAAGTACTTGAGACGTTTCTAGGGATATGTTCCTGGTTTTCGAACGATGATTTAGTATTACGAGGTTACACGGATGCCGCTTCCAAACGACAAGGGCGACTTCAAGTCACAATCTGGATTTGTTTTCACGCTTAACGGCGGAGCGGTGAGTGGAAGAGTTCCAAGCGAGAGACCACTGCGGACTCTACAACGGAAGCCGAATACATAGCAGCCTCGGAGGCGGCAAAGGAAGCGATTGGGATGAAGAAGTTCATTATCGAACTTGGTGTGGTTCCTCCATTGAAGGTCCAGTGCCTCTGCATCTTGTGATAATAATGGAGCGATATCTCGATCAAAGGAACCAAGGTCTCATCGAAGTCCAAACATGTGCTACTGCGCTATCACTTGATTAGAGATATAGTAGATAGAGGAGATGTAAAGATAGAGAAAGTCCATACGGATGATAACATAGCTGATCCGTTAACCAAGGCATTGTCTCAAGCTAAGCATGAGAAACATGTTCACTTGCAGGGGCTTAGGCATATGGGTGATTGGCTTTAGGCCAAGTGGGAGATTGTTGGAAAGGTGTCCTAAACCCAATCGGGTTGGACCGGATCCGATCGGGTCGGGTCATTTACAGTCTATTTAAGTTCATGTAATAACTTTATTATGATTAATAAAAGCACTTATGTTATTATATATTGTTTGTCTTCATATTATTTGTTGTATATATATAGTAACGTCCCTAGTATCAATCTGTGATAGAGAAACCATGATAGTGATTATGGTTGATGAGATCTCTAATCACTATAACAAGGTTGGTACTTAAATGTCTCTAGTCTTACATATTATCAAATGGGACATTGATAGTATAATCGGACTAAACGTATTGGATGTCTTCTATCTTTTAGAAGGTAGGGATAGATCTCGTCTATCGAAGTGTAGGGACACTTGGGTATGCACGTGGGCGTATATTAGAGAATACGTGCGTTAGGACGACCCACTTACATTAAGTGTCACACTATGTGGCGGTTGTGTAATTATCCTTTTGACCGAGTCTTCATGGCATCACGGTGTGGATTGTCATGCTTTGACACTATTGAGATTTCTCCTAACCACGGGCGATCATGCGGTAGTGATTGGGTATGATATTGAAGCATGCGGAGTATGCACGATTGGTCGTCCGGGAATCGCGTATCCTATGATTGGGATTGAATATCCGAAATGGCCTTCTTATAAGGAATGTCTAGCTCTTGAGAATCTTTGCAAAGTGGGAGTAAATGTGTTATTCCGAGAGAGCATGATGTCCAGATTATAAGATACGATCGTCAATGTATTGACACTCGAGATACGATCGTATGGATATTATTATAGCGATAGGATTGTAAGTTACACGGTAACTGCTTCACATGAAAGGTAGTAGTCATTGCTTTTGACTCTTCCGATAATTGGGGGTCACGGTGTGTTGCTAGACGCTATCCCGTGATCGTTAGGCATGAAGGGCATTTTAGTAAATTGCACTTTGTGTCTACGGCCAACATATTCGAAGCCTATCGGGTCACACACATATGAACATCGAGTCGGATTAAAATGCGGTTATAGTTGATAACCAAATAAGGAAGGTTTATCTCTGTACTATAAAGGTTATAGTGGTAAATTAATATGGTGGTATTTATTTATTATGAATAAATAAAATACAAGATATTAATTATATATAAATTAGATTAATTAAAGAATATTCCGGAAGTCAATTTGTTGACTAAAGGGGCGCCACTTTTGAGTGTATGAGATACACTTGGATTGTGCACTTTAATTAATAAATATTGCCATAATATTAATATAGGATATTAATTGATTTTGCAAAATAGATTTATGGTAATAAGATAATTATAATCAATATATATATTGACAAAATAAATTATAATTAAAGAGATAAATCAATCTAATTGATTTTCCTTATTTTATTAGAAAAAGGTTTTATTCTCCTCCACACTACATATGGGGCGCCACCTCCTCTATAAAAAGGAAGTGGGTGTCAACCTCTTTTACACATCACAATTGCAAGAGTTCATAATTCTTGTGTAAAATAGAGAGCTCTCCATAGTGAGTTTGTGAGGGAAGAAAAGGTCCGGTCTAGCAGCCGGAGTTTTTCCGATAGCAATCCAAGGAGGATTCCGGCGAGGGGTTCGTGTGGATTAGCGATAGAGGCCGGACGCGTGGACGGCTTGCGAATTGAACTACTCTCCATTGGCGGTCAAAGCGACGATCTTGTAGATCATCTAAGGTATAACCGTCAAACTACTTAACGTGTTTATTGCATTAAACGAAGAACGATCTAGAAAAGGAAATCAAAATTTTAAATTCCGCTGCGTTAAACTAGTGATTTCCTAACAGATGCCACGTGGTGGTGGAAGTTAAAGATGAGGCAAGAGCTTGAGGAGGGGCAGAAGGTTGGTGGAGATGAGTGGATAAGTGATAGAGTCCATCATTTACAAATCCCCTAAGATGGAAGTGACCAGAGTAATCTGCAAGAAAGTAGGAGCCATGAAATTCAAAGTACACAGAGTTGTCAGAGGCAAACTTATGCACAGATATGAGGTTTCGGGTAAGGGAAGGGGTATAAACTACATTAGATAAATAAATCGACTAGGAGGGAGAATTAACAAAAATAGAGCCTAAAGGAGTAATAGATAAACATGTATTGTCGCCTACATGCACCTTGTCGGGCCCAACATTCGGGGCAGATGAAAGGTTTAGATTCCGAAGGTTATGAGTGAGATGGTGAGTGTCCCCCGTATCCACGATCCAATCGGGTCTGGGATATGTGCATGCCACATATGCTTGAGGAGGCCAGGGGACCGGCGGGCGGTAGTACTCATATCGCTGAAGACAATCCGGGACCGTATGGCCTGTTGTGTTACAAATTTGGCACGTGGGGGGCTTTTCACCATAAGAGACATCGAAATAGTAAGGACGAGGGTTGCAATGATCATGGCCTTGCCCCCGGCTTCAAGAATAATTCAAACCAGGGCCACGGTTTGAGGAAGTAGAGGCCGGTGAGTGGGTATAATTGGCTGAGGGAGGTTACCAGAAGAAGGTTATGCTGTGGGGGAGCAAATTCGCAGCAGGTGTCGTCATGCGAGAGTAGCAGGGCGGAGACGAAGGCTATGAACCATTGCCGTGTTTTGAGGAACTTGATGTCGACAAGGTTGCGTAATTAGCTTAGGGAGGCTGTTCGGACGGGGCTCTACTTGCTTTGTGGGGCAGAACTTGTAGAAGTTGACGACGAGGAATAGGAGAAGTCTGATAGGATTACCGGCGGTTTATGGGGATTTAGGGATGAAGTTGGGAAGTTGGAGAAGGCGGCAAGGAGGAGGGCCGAAGATAGCAGGATGTTGCAGCCATGGCGGTCGGAGATGCTTAGACTTCACGGAGAAGGAGGATAGTCGGACATGGCCGCCGAGAAGAGATGCATGCAACTATGTTTGATTTTTTTTTTGAAACCAAAAGGCTTAGGGTTTAGGGAAGAATTGACATAACGAGAGAGAGAAAATCGAGATGCTTTGATACCATATCATAATTCAAAGTGTATCGTATTTCATTGCATAAACCGAATAGTGTAGACACAAATATATTGGCTCAAATTGACTTAACCAAGAAGACATAAATAATAAATTAAAAATAATAATACTGATATTTAACTAGACTCAATATTACCTTCAAAAAAAAAAAAAAAAAAAAAATAGACTCGATATTATTTTTGACATCCTGCAACATATTTTGCTATCTTCCGCCAATACCATAGCTTCTTAAGAATTTTTCAAGTCATTAAGTAACTATCCGTTTGATGGCTTGTTTTGTTTCGGCCATGGAAAATAACGACTTATTATTTGCCTTGAAATTGTGTTGTATTGATAATATTTCCGTACGACAAAAAAAATGTTATAACGGATCGATCAAGAAGTGATGGTGATTGTGAGTAAAGATAATCAATTAACAAGTAAACAAACACATAAATAAGAAGAACACTGATTTAACATGGTTTCCGGCAATATGCCGACTACTCCACGGACAAACGAGGATTGTTTTATTATCACGAAAAAGTTACAATTTACAATGATTACAGATGGTATTTATAGCCTTTGGAATCAAACTCTAACCAACTAAATAGCCAAACCAGATAATGACTGAAATACCGCAGAAGTAGCTTTATCCAGAACGGGAAACCATGCTGACGTGTTCCCCAAGTATCACTGAGAACCAACTCAGCAAACCATGCTCAGCAGATGATCAGTCTGCTGACCTCACTAAGCAGAACACCAGATTTTTCAGCAGATACCTTCAGACCCTGTTGACCACCATAGTTTCCCATACACAACAGAGTATCCCACTACGCTGACCAACCTCAACAACATAGTTTAAGTCACCATTACAAATCTCCACATTGACTTCAACTTCATGCAAACTAACTAGATGCACAACCAAATGCCAGATTTCCTCTTTGTCTTCAGATTTGAATACCTCAGCAGAACCTCACCTTCAACTAAGCATTCCCAGATTCAGATTAACAGCAACTGAAACTTGCCTCTTGGAACTAGTTTAGTGAACATATCAGCAGGATTAACATCAATGATGATCTTCTCCACTTTGACCCTCCTCTCATTCCTCAGAAAATGGTACCTAACATCAATGTGCTTGGTTTTCTCATGATGAACCTGATCCATAGCCAAACATATTGCACTGAGACTGTCACAATACACCCTGGCTTGATCTTTGATGCAGAATCAAATCATTGACTAGCCCTTTTAACCAGATTGCTTCCTTTGCTGCTTCTGTCAATGTCATGTATTCTGCTTCAGTACTAGATAATGTCATTGTACACTGTAAAGTTGTCTTCCAACTTACCACATAACCACTCAAAGTAAATGCATACCCAGTCATAGATCGCATGCTGTCCACATCAGCATCATAATCAGAATCACAGTACCCTGTGACAAAACATTGAGTATCACCTTCAAAAATGAGTCCATTATCAGATGTACCCCTAAGGTACCTAAATATCCTCTTCACTGCCTTCCAGTGTTCCTTCCTATAAACCCGCTAACAACACTGACTGCCTAAGCCAAACCAGGCCTAGTACAGACCATGGCATACATTAAACTGCCAACTGCACTAGTATATGGAACCATTGACATGTATTCTTCCTCATCAGCTGACTATGAAGCAAACACAACTGATAGATATTAGACTGATGATTTCACTTTTTGATTCATGCCATGTTTTGTACACTGCCAGAGAAAGCAACGAGTTAGCCCATAAGCTCGATGCTTTCTCCTTCAGATCAGATGTAGGCGTTTTATGGCATGGGTGTATTCCGGTATGGGCCTGTACAACCTAATGTCTTTATTAATGAATGCTTTCGTTCTTTGGGAGAAAAAAAAAACATAAAAAGTTGGATCTACATTGGATCTCACCTGAATCGCCCCATCTATCCTCCTGAGGAGAGGTTTGGTTTCAAACCCCGGTTCGTTTCCTGATAGCGGGTCACATGTATAGGACCAATTGGGGCGAGTTGTTTCCTGAATCCGAAAGAGAGTACTTGGGTTCTCCCAATAACTAAAAAGTGTAGCATCCCTGAATCTAACATAGGTTTGGCTGCTGACATTCCAAACTTGAATAATATCTTCTCAATATACCCCTGCTGAGACAAAGAACAACTTCCCCTGCTTCCTATCTCTCTAGATCTCTATCCCAATAATTTTCTTTGCATTCCTCAAATCCTTCATCTCAAATTCAGCCTTGAGCAGATTCTTCATATTGATGTATTATTTTTATATGACTAAATATACGTTATATTAATATGTTTTATTAACGAATTCTATATAAAATATATGAAATTATGGTATAAATAGTATGAAATGTTAATCTTTATAATTTAGAGTAGTTAGTAGTAAAAATAGTAAAAAGTTGTAATTTTGTACCGATTTTAGTAAATCGGAGTGTCGTGTCAGATTTACGTGGGTATTTGTGATGTTTTATTGCAGATTTATAACCCGAGACCCCGAGAATCGACATATTGAAGTTTAATCATATCTCTGGAATGATTTAGAGAGTGCCACGAGCTTAAATGGTCAATTGAATAGCTTAAGTGGACAAGTGGCCAACCAATCTGGTTAAGTAATAATCAAGAAATGTCTTCGACAAACGAATGGCTCATCAAAACGACATTTTCAGAAAAAGTGTTCTTCACGAAAGTTGTAGATTTTTTCAAAAGCTTTCCAATGCAATTTAAATTATGAAGATTGGAGGTCTACAACTTAAACAAGTGATTAAGTGGCTAATCGATTTGGGTTAAGAAAAATCCCGAAATAGCTTCGGAGGAACACGAGGTTATCAAGAAGGCGTTATCTGAAGAAGGGTCCTTCATGAAAGTTGTAGAGTTTCTCGAGACCTTAATTTTGGCATTTCGTTTGCAATTTTTGGAGGTCCAGAAACTCGAGATATGAATTTTAGAAGTTTAATAATTATATATAAAAAATAAATATCTTCACCGCACATGCTGATTGCAATCAGTAGTGGAAGCAATCATTAGTCCGGACCGATCCGGCTTAATCTCGGACCGTCCGGCCAAGGAAGATTTTTCTATATAAGGGCCTCATTTCAACAGATTTAAGGAGGTACCAAATATATATACATCCTATATATATATATATATCTCCTCTCTTTTTCTTTTTAATTTTTAGTAATAGTTGTAAATAAGGCCTTACGCCGTAATAATGTAGTTTTAGTATCGTTATAATGCTCGGGAAAATCTCGGAAGTCGGTTTCTTTGAAGAAGTTGTAATGTCCGGAAAATACCATTTCAATCAACTCGCCATATTCGGGTAACTTTTCTTAAATATTTATGTTTGTTTTTATATTTTTCGTTGTTATAATGTTTTTGGCTAAATATAATATCGCCAAAACTATGTAATCGGTTTTATTTCGATCTTTTAGTTAAAGAAATGTTGTTAAGTTAAAATGATTAAAATTGAGTTAATTGAATCTTTTTCTATTTTGATCGTATTCGTATTGACGTATTTAATCGATCTGAGGAATTCATAATCTAATTATGAATTGACGCCTCGTATTTAGGATACGAAATAAAAGATAGAAAAACCGGAGGGTAAAATTGGCCGTGTGAACAACGTGATAACGGAATCCGATTTCCTACCCGGGGGTAGATTTGTTTTGGGAGAAATGAATCTTATTATAATTTGTACTCGAGATCGTAATAATGTTAAATCATCAGTTAATTGAAACTTAAACCGGAAAGTTGAATCGTCCGGCTTTGACAACCGGAGCCTTTAAAATAAAATTGACCGTTTGACGAACGGAATGACTCCTTTTTATCTAAAGGTAGATTTGTACTCGGGACCATTCGGAAAAACCGTAATAGCTTGTGGACCTTGGGTGATGCAATGGACATATGACAATTTCATACGCTCATGTGAGGAGGAATTGTTTACCTCGAGAGTGCACCGCTTCATTTACTCAATTGGACCTAAAATAAAAGGAGAGATCGAACACATTTCATTTAATCGAAAGATCGTATAAACCAATTATATAAGTTTTGGCCGCTTCTCTAAAATTATCATTTTAATATTTTGGTATCTATATATACTTATATCTATATATATAAATTGCGCTTTATGCAGATCTATATATATTTATGTATTTATATATATCGTGTTAGTATAGTTTTTAATTTTATTATTTATTTTATGTTGACTAGAATAGTAGTAATCGGTGTTATAAAATTGCGGTTTAGATCGATTTAATAATGACTCTTTGGTGTTTAACCACACGTAAAAGAAATTACCAAGTTCCTCGTGGATACGATACTCGACTCACCATACTTTTGACCCGGTACATTGCCGGTTAGAATCGTTTAACCCGGAAATGTCTCGCCGATTTACGGCACCATTCTCAGGGATAGGTTTAGGCGTTGTCACATATCTTGAATATCAGACTTGTTAGCAGCAGTTATCAACATATCATCCACATACAGAACCAGATAGATGATTGAACCATCTTTCAGCTTGTTGTGATAAACACAACAATCATATCATATGGACTTCTGCTATAACCCTGTTGAATCATATAACCGTCAAACTTCTTGTACCAGTTTCTTGGGGCGTGCTTAAGACCATATGAGGACTTTTTCCATTTTCAAGCATACCCTTCCTTTCCATGAACTTGGAAACCCTCTAGCCGAGTCATATATATTTTCTTATCTACGTCCTTATGTAGAAAAGAAGTCTTCACATCCAATTGCTCAAGTTTAAGATTCTGATGTGCCACTATTGCTAATAGCACCCTGATGAAAGTATGTCTGACCACTGGAGAAAATATCTCTTCATAGTCTACCCCATCTTTCTTACTGAACCCTCTTGCAACCTAACGTGCCTTATATCTGATGCCCTCTGCAGATGTCATTCCTTCTTTTTCTTGAAAATCCATTTGCAGCTGACCGCCCTTCTATCATGTGGTTGTTTGACCAAATCCCAAAACTCATTCTTTTGAAGTGATTTTATTTCTTCTCTCATGGCAACAAGCCAATGAGATGCCTCAGAACATGTCACAGCTTCCATATAAGTGTTAGGTACAAAATCATCCACTTTTTTAGCTACTTGTAGTGCATATCCAACCATATCATCCTCAAACCCATATCTTCTTAGGGGTCTAATATTGGTCCTTTTAGCTCTACTGAGAGCTATACTCTGCTGACCAACATTAGTTGTGTGAGTATCTGCTGACCCTTGTTCAGTAGACTGGTTTGGATCCAGCTCTGGATCTGCAGAGTGCTGACTATCCCCTGCTGAGTCTTTCAATTCAATAGACTCTCTTGAAGTTCCACTTGTTTGTCAACCTTCTCAGTTTCAGATCCAACTTCAGATTCAGATGTGGCCATCACAGATGAGTTAAGCATAAATTTCATCAAAGACTACACTCATGTTGGGTATAACCCTATTTTCAGCTGATGACCAGATTTATACCCTTTTACTCCATCTCCATATCCAACAAATACTCTTTTCTTGGATCTAGGTTCTAGTATACCTTCACTAACATGATAGTTGACTGTGCTTCCAAAAAGCCTTAGACTAGAGTAGTCTGTTGATTTTCCTGACCTAACCTCAAGTGGTGTTTAGAGCTTGATCCCAATGTGAGGCCCCTCTATTGATTAAGTAGCATGATGTGTTAACAGTCTCTGCCCAAAAGCTTCTTGCTAGACCGGAATTATCGAACATGCACCTTGCCCTCTCCAAAAGAGTTTGATTCATTCTTTCTGCAACACCGTTCTATTGTGGAGTGTCTTTGACAGTATGATGCCTAGCAATGCCTTCATTCTTGCAAATCCAACTCAGACCAACAAAATTCCAGTCCATTATCAGTTCTAAATATCTTGATCTTCTTCCCTGTATGATTTTCAACCAAAGCCTTCCACTGCTTGAAGTGCTTGAATACTTCACTCTTGTGCTTCATCATAACTACCCAAACCACCATTGAGTCTATGAAAGAAAATACCTGTCACCACCCAGTGACTACACCCTTGAAGGTTCCCAACAACCAGAATGGACATAATCAAGTGTCATTTTTGTGATGTGAATTGTTTTTGGGAACTTCTTCCTAACACATAATGCTCACAAAATTCCAGCTCCTTGACCTTATGTCCCCCAAGTAGATCAGGCTTAGACATAATTTGAATCCCTCTTTCACCCATATGACCTAATCTAATATGCACTACAACAAAAATAAGATATGGCAAAATCAAAAAACGCCTCAAAAAGTGAGATATGAAGGCATATGCTTCTAGTTGTAGCGTTTTTAAGTGTCTCATGTATCGATGTCTCTATAGCTAAAATGTCTAAGCAAGACACTTTAAAACGATCTAATATGTGCACATTACATACTTTTAAAAGCGCCTTAACGGATGCCCAGTGGATGCATTAGAAAGCGACCTGACATATGAACAGTAGATGCATTAGACAGCGTCTCAGCATGTTACAGTAAATACATTTTGAACATGCCTTATTATGTTCACAGTTGAGACATCCAAAAGCGCCTTATCATGTTACATTGGATACATTCAAAAGCGCATTATTAGGTTACATTGAATACATCCAGGGCGCCTCAACAGGTTTTGGGTTGTCACATTCCAAAGCGCTCAACAAGTCTTGGGTTGCCACATTTCAAAGCGCCATAATAGCCTCTTCATCCCACATTGCGAAGTCACCCTACAGCCTCATGATGCCACACCAAAAATCACCCCAACAAGCCCCTGAAATCAAAAGACAGCCCCAATGGTTTAATCACTCACAAAGAAATCAAATACAAAAATATCACATGCTCAGCAAAACAAGCTCAACCACAGATGCAAAAATTCATATCACTTACATAATGCAAGGCTTCAAATTTGCTTGATTTACACTAACATAAGGCAACAAATATGACACAAATAGGAACTCCACAAACAGGTTAAATTTTCACTTTTCTATCATTATTTACAAGAATAAAAAGCCTCCTATTTTCTAAATATCCAAATGAATCAAGCAAACATAACATAATATCTAAAAAAATATTCAACTCAAAATACTCTTTAACTATGGATACCACTACTTGACAAAACATTTCCCAGCCATTTCATTCCCAAAATACAATCAAAATAGAATTCTTGCGGAAGAATCTTTAGTCTATTTTCAATATAAAGAAAACAGAAACATACCCAATTAGAAGGACTTGCAGTAACAACATCCATGTGCATGCCAATCATTTTTGAAGGTACTAACAGACTCGTTTTGATGTCTGATTTTCTAAAGCCCCAGTTCCAGGATTGCTATACCATGACCCAACTTTATCCTGCAACGCAAGACAAGACCGTTAGGGGAAAGAATGCCCAGAAAAGAAATGGCTTAAGCAGTTAAGTAAAGCAGAGAACAGCTAACGATAGTGGTTGCAAATGTGAGGAAACTAACGATGTCTGTGTCTAGAACATTCGTCTCGTCTTCTTTTTTTATCTTCTTCTTCGTCAGCTTCTGTATATGGATCGACATATAGTATGCAGGATAACAAGAAATGGTTGTAATATGCATAATCGTATATAACCCTTTGTTTAGATAAGCTTATCTATTTAATGTAAAAATTCTGTAAGCGCCACGATGAAACATTGGGGATAGCAGTACAAAAATAACGAAACAAAAGGGACTAAAGTTAATAAGATGAAGAATAAGATGCAATTCAGAAATCATGGTACTATTTCTTGCATAGTTGAATGTACAACAAACAAATAAATTCATGGAAGTTGTAAGCATTTACAGTATATTACCTTTTAGGGCATACATTTTCAAGAAAATCCCTTTTTGCCCCTTCCTGCTACAGCTTTGGCTATATAAATCTTTTAGTTCTTCAAGAACTAGAAGAATCCACGGTTATAAAACAAGTTGGTAGAGATGGTAGAGAAACAAGTTGTGGCATCAACCAAATGAATAACTATGCGCAAGCAAAGCAATGTGGGCTTACCAGTTCTTACAGTCAGCTTTGATAGCTTTGATCAAAACAATACACGGCCCGATGAGCATCGTTCTGTTTTTCTTGAATAAGTTCAGCATAGAGGGACAATACACTTCCATCATTTGTGTTGGCTAAAATAGATCTTTCACAGTATTTCCCTGATTTAACCAAGTCTCATTTACACTAGAAACATAAACCATGATCAAGGCCATAATCGTATAAGAGTTGTAAAAAAAGGAAATCAATCCGTAATACTAATCGGATCTTTTCTTGAGCAGTTAAATTCCAATAAAGAAATTCACTTTAGAAGTTGGCACTTACATTTTCAGCGACAGAACTGTCTATACCAAGATATTCATACAGTAAAAGAATTAAACTACTGCATCCTCCCTTGCAAAAGCCTGGATTATAAACGACGAAGAGTATCAAGAACGTGGCAAAAATACATACATATATTTTTCTACCTAAGTCTTGAAGATGTACAAGAGAGACTAATTAACTAACCTGTCGAGTGGTTGCCAACGACAAAATCGCTCATTTTAAACTGACAAGAAAGGCATTAGATGTCACTTCTGCTTCACATCGATGGGGTGAAAAAAAACGTTAAAATCCGTATGAGATTTTTCACATACCTGCCAATATCCCTTTTCAGCTACAGGAACGCGAGTATGTTCGCCCTTGTAGTGATTTGGATCAACACCACCAAATTCAAGCTCACCCCCTTCTTTTCCGGTTCGATCACGGTTTAGCCACAAAGAGAACTCTTTCTCTTTTATAAGGTTTTGTTCAACCATGTTGTACCTGTAAGTTCAGGATAAAGGACTAATCAACTGTTTACTCCAGAGAACACCGAAACAATCAAGTTGAATCAACTATAAACCAGGAAAATTAAATTATGAAGGGGTGAGTACATAAGCACTCAGTAAAGGGTAGAAGTACCGTGTTTGACATTAGCAGCAAAATAAGCAAGGTTATCAATCAACAATAGTAACACTCCCCTCTACTAGTAACACTCCCCTCTACTAGTCCAACTAGTAACCTCAACTAAACAAGGGATGAGTTGCACACAAGTCCAAGGACACTTTGCGAGGTGAAGACTGCACCACGACACATTCAGCCTCTTATATAGCATAGGGCTAGTCCCTAAGTGGAGTCCAACACCCTGAGTCTAACCGACCCTGGGGCATCAACCGTCCCGGCTGCGAAAAAGAAACGTGCCTCACCAAGGACGAGTATACTTAATCTTTTAGACTTCAAATATGCTTAAGCGTAGTTAAGCTAACCGTCTAGGTTGATTCCACATAAAAGGCTTCCCTAAGGACTTCTAGTCTTAGACCACTCTACACTATACTACATATCACATTGCACAGAAAGCGTTGGCTACTAAACACAACATATATCAGAGAGCACACCATATATAAACATTTAAGGCTCATCACAATACACACTAAATCAGAGAGCACACCATATATAAACATTTCTAACATATTGAAAAAAAGATGAAATAGAACCGTATATTTATTTTTCTAAAATAACATTACACAATACATATAGCTACCCACAGTTATAATGCAACTTCTGAATGATATCCTATTTATTTCGGCTAATACACAACCAATCATAAAGCCCTTGCAAAAGAATACTACTGACCCAAAATAATAAAGGGGGAATGAGGGAGAAGGACAGAAATATTTCATCAATTGAGTAGAAGGACAGTTTTTTGAAACTTTTGCATAAAGGACAAAACTATTTATTCACTGTCGAAATTCACTTGTGTTCGAAATTCACTTATTTAAATTCAATGATTTAAATTCACCGCTTTAAATTCAATGACGAAATTCATCATTTAAATTCACTAATTTTCAAAATTCATCGTCGAAATTCACTAATTTTCGGGATTCACTGTCGAAATTCACTGATTTCGGGATTCACTGGGAAGATTCACTGATTTTCGGGATTCACTGTTTGTCCTTCTCGCTATAAAAATTATGCAGTTGTCCTTCTCCCTATAAAAAATATGTAGCTGTCCTGTTACTTAAAAATATTTCAGATTGTGTCCTTATCCCTAATTTTCCAAATAATAAATCAAATACATGAACACTACATTCGTGTACTTTTCCGAAAGATAGAAAACAAATATAGATAGTACAAAAATATAGATAGCACCCCTTTTTTTCCCTTCCTTGTTTGTTCTGTTTTTTTTAATCTTTCTTTCCTTCTATCTGTTACAGTAAACATGTCGAAGATTTTCTTTCGATTAATGTCGACAACACCTTAGAATTTGTGAACAGTAATAATCAAAATAAAATATAAAAAATATATCAAACATAACGCCATTAAACCCGGTTGAACACCCCTTTACCTTAAACAATTGCAAAAGCTTTGAATCGAAAGGCCAAACTTGAAAATCCAACAACTATGATAATCCTTCGATTCCTACAACAAGAATAACAACCTACGATTAATCTAAGGCATCTATCACAACCTAATTGTTTAGAAAGAGGGATTTTTGATTACCAACCTAATCAAGGTGATTCTTATGTCAAAACATTGCCCTCGTCGCAATGATGATCGTCGTGGTACGTATGAATTATCTGAAAAACGATAACGCCACTTACCCCTCATTAAACGATAATCAGTTTCCCAAATTATTCATATGGGTATCGAAATCATTCCCACCACAACTAGATGTTGATGGGGTTTGTGAATACACATCAGAATTTTTCCGTTTCATCCCGGCCAGAAGATGTTTCCTAGGTGGCAAAAGCACATGTGCATCCAAGTGGTTCGTGTTGCATTCATTGTTTTCCATTTCTTTCTCTACATCTAAACATCAACAGATTATTACTAAATTAACATAGCAATAAGAAAGCAAACAAGAATCAAGAACAGAACTTCACTAGTTTCCAGAGCCCAAATCAGATTCAGCATTAAATGGTTATATCAACTGAAATCAGGATCCTTGGTGTCTAAAGTGGCTGGAGTGCAGTATTCAGGTGCAAGTACATTAAGTAAGTATGCGTAAGCCTCTCAATCCTGTAGATCTTGAAATTATTACGCACTTTATTTGGAATAACAATCAGACAAAGCAATAAATCATGAAACATCCACAGGACATTAGGCAATTAATGAAGTGACATTGATGTCACTGCATACATCATACAACTAATGAAGTGACATTGATGTCACTGTAGATGTCACTGTAGATGTCACTACATACATCAGACAACTAATGAAGTGACATTGATGTCACTGTAGATGTCACTACATACATTAGACAATTAATGAAGTGACATTGATGTCACTACATAAATCGATACAATAAGACGTCACTGCATAAATCGATACAATAAGACGTCGCTGCATAAAGTAATACCGTAAGGCATCACTGCATAAATCACTATAACAATACGTCAATGCATAACTCAATATCATATGATGTCTCTGCATTGCGGTGTCATTTCATCGTGGTGTCTCTGACATGCGGTGTCTCTACATTGCGGTGTCTCTGCATCGTCAAATGTTATAACACCGCAATGTCTCTGCATTGCGGTGTCACTTCATCGTGGTGTCTCTGCAATGCGGTGTCACTTCATCGCGGTGTCTCTGCATCGTCAAATGTTATAACATCGTGATGTCTCTGCATCGTGGTGTCTCTGTATCTGAGTTGGTCACTGCATAATCGTGTCTCTGGATCGGAGGTGGT
The DNA here is from genome assembly GCA_026214975.1 of Gentiana macrophylla. Taxonomy (NCBI): domain Eukaryota; kingdom Viridiplantae; phylum Streptophyta; class Magnoliopsida; order Gentianales; family Gentianaceae; genus Gentiana; species Gentiana macrophylla. Next base: position 81,653,936 of record CM047814.1, read on the forward strand.
CACTGTATCGAGGTGATCAATGGATCTGGCATGGTCAATACATCGTGGTGTCACTTCATTAAGGCGTCTCTGCATCACGGGTGGTCACTGCATCACTATATCACTTCATCGAGGTGTCTCTGCAATGCGGCGTCTCTGCATCACAATGTCTCTGCATCGGGGGTGGTCACTACATCGCGGTGTCACTTTATTGCGGTGTCTCTGCATCACGGTGTCGCTTCATCACCGTGTCTCTACATCGCGGTGTCTCTGCATCGCGATGGTCATCGCATCGGGCATCGCGGTGGTCAATGCATCATGATGGTCATTTCATCGATGTGGTCAATGCATCGGGGTGGTCATTGAATCGCGGTGGTCAATGTATCGGGGGTGGTCATTGTATCGCGATGGTCAATACATCGGTTAAAAAAATATTTTTTAAAAAAAAAAACCTGAACATCGCCTGAAATTTTTTTTTTATATTTTATTAAGGGTATTTGAGTCTATCTATCTAATTTGTGTCCTTATAAGTCCAACAGATTCCTTTTTGTCCTTATAAGTCCAATAAGTCCGTTTCATGTACTTTTGGGTCTTTGGCCCTTAATTTAATTAATGTAAAATAGGTAATAGATCTATTTAAAACTAAATAAATTTTCAATTACCCTTTTACCCTTGATTAATTTCACGGATATTACAAGTGAATTGAAAATTATAGATAAGAGGAAAATGGAGTACTTGTATGATATGGTTGTGGACAGAAATGAAAAACCTCTGGGTCTAGAGATTTGAGAAATATAACCAACCGGCCTCATCGGAGGTCTTAGCAAAGTCTCCATCGATTCCTTCTTTCTCTTCCAACTAAATTTTCATCTTCGATGCCATCATCCTCTTCGCCTCCGAACACGAAAACCTACGCATTGTTCAAATCAACCGTAAGCCTGCAGCATACCCGAATTTCTGTAGCAATTCGTGAGAGGAAATCGATTCATAAGATGAAATAGATCGGGATATAAAGCGGGAAAGATGAAAGATTCGTTTAGAAGAGAAATACAACAATGATAATTTTGAGCGAGATGATTAGGGCAAATATGTTAACCGACGAGAGCTAAAAGGAGAAGTCCTGTGATTAATTCACCGGTATAAAATATCTGGGGGAAAATTATGGTGTAATCGAGCCGAGCTGAATCTCTTTAGGGCTCCAACTCAACTTGACTCTAAAAACTCGGCCTTGATGTTAGCCTCGAGTTCGGCCAAGCCTTAAAATATAAAGATCGAACTCGACTTGTTCACTACTTGATATAACTCGAGTCATCTCGCAAGCTCGATTACACAAGACATTTTGAAGTGTCTCAAATGGTATAATGTTAAGACATTTAAAAGTGTATCCATATAGTCATTCTTTATATAGAAGACACTTTAAAGTATCTCTACAGATATAATAAAATTAAGACATAGTAAAATGTCTCCACAGGGTCTCATAAATTTACACCTTACTTGCTATAAATATATTTTTTGTACAAATGACTCTATATCCTATTTTTAGTGGCGTTTTTTTGAAAAATGCCTTTATAGGTGTGTCTCTATAGGTGTTTTTTGTTGTAGTGATGCCACAACTTGGTCAGCTGTGACAGGTGAACCTTTAATGATTCCACAGCAGCGGAACCTGATACAGTAGACCCTTGTAAGATGTACAATGTCCCATGTCTGATATCCTTCAGAATCACAGCTAAACCCTTATAGACATTCACCACTCCACCTTCACTTATGAACTTGAACACTTTGATGTCTAGTAGACTAAGTGATATCAAATTCTTGGTCATATGTGGAACATGCCTAACCTCATTCAGTGCGCAAAATTTACCATCACGTGTCCTCACTTGAACAAATCCAATCCCAACTATTTTGCACACCTTGCTGTTGGCCATAGCAATATGGCCTCCATCCACCTGCTGATAAGTTGAAAATCACTCTCTGTTTGGACACATATGATAAGATGCCTTAGTGTCCAGAATCCACACATCTTTGTGCCCTGCTGACTCTGAAACTGCTAAGGCCAAATCTTCTTCAAAGTGTTAGGAAATCTACGCGGGAACGCAGCGGAATTCAAAAATTTATTTCCTATCGACCCAAGATCGACTTCGTTTAAGCAATAAACAAATAAGCTAAAGACGGTGGTTACCTTGGTTGATCTAAAAGATCGACGCTTTGACCGTCTAAGGAGAGTAGTTCTGCATAGAGCCGCCCAAGTGTTCGGCCTCTACCGCCAGTCCACACGAACAGCCCACCGGAATCCCATCATGGATTGCTATTGGAAAGTTCCGATTGCTAGACCGGACCTTTTCTTCCCTCACAAACTCACTATAGGAAGCCCCCCTCTTTCTTACACAAGAACTACGAGTTCTTGCAATTTTTCACAAGAACAATTGCTCTTGGAAGAATGGTGTACTAAAGAGCTTGGCAATCCCTCTTATTTATAGGTATAAGGGGCGCTACTTTTCCTTGGAGTAGAGGAGAAGAAAAATCTCTTTCCAATAAAATAAGGAAAAACAATTAATGTGATTTATCTCTCTTTCCATAATTTAATTTTCCAATATCTTATATTGAATGCAAATTATGTTATTACCTATAAATCTATTTTTCTCAAAATCAATTAATATCACATATTAATATTATGGTAATCTCATTAATTAAATTGCACAATCCAAGTGTGTCATACACACAACAAGAATGCGCCCCATATCTTCATTAATTGACTTATGGAAACTTCTTTAATTAATATAATGCTATGATTAATTAATTTGCAAAAATACATGTATATCATATATACATATTTTCGAAAATCATATGTATCAATATACATATTTAATTAATCATCATAATTAATATCTTGTATTATATTTATTCATAATAAATAAATACCACCATATTAATTTACCACTATAACCCTTATAGTCTCGAGATAAACTTTCCTTATTTGGTTATCATCTATAACCACATTTTAATCCGGCTGGATGTTCATATGTGTGTGACCCGATAGACTTCCGAATATGTTGGTCACACACACAAAGTGCAAATTACGAAATTGCCCTTCATGCCTAACGATCACGGGATAGCGTCTAGCAACACACCGTGACCCCCAATCATCGGAAGAGTCAAATGCAATGACTACTACCTTTCATGTGAAACAGTTACCGTGTAACTTACAATCCTATCGCTATAATAATATCCCAACGGTCGTGCGCGTCGAGTGTCAAACATTGACGACCGTGTCTTATAGTCTGGATATCGCCTCTCAAGTAACACGCTTACTCCCACTTTGCAAAGATTCACGAGAACGAGACATTCCTTATAAGAAGCCCCTTTCGGATATTTACCCCTACCGATAGTGGTACGCGATTCCCGGACGACCAATCATGTATACTCCGCGTGCTTCAAGATCACACCCAATCACTACCGCATGATCGCCCCATGGCTGAGGAAACCTCAATAGTGTCAAAGCATGACAATCCACACCGTGATGCCATGAAGACTCTGTCTTAAGGATAATTACACAACCGCCACATAGTGTGACACTTATCCGTGTAAGTGGGTCGATCCTAACGTCGCATTCTCTAATACACGCCCACGTGCGGTCCAAGTGTCTCTACACTTCGATGAGCGAGATCTATCCCGCTTTAAAAGACAGAAGACATCTAATACGTGCTAGTCTGCTTATACTATCAATGCCCTGCTTTAATAGTACATCGCCTAGAGACATTTAAGTATCAAAATTATTAATGTGATTAGAGATCTCATCAACCATAATCGCCTATCATGGTTTCTATATCACGCTTTAATACTAAGGACGTTATCATATAACAATTCATAATTGGTTCTTTAAAAGAACATATATATGACAAATGAAAAGCCATTTAATATATGTACAAACATAAAGAAATAGTAGAAATGATCCGACCGGTCGGATCCGGTCCAACCCGATTGGGTTTAGGACACTATTCCAACAATCTCCCACTTGGCCTAAAACCAATCACTCGCATACACAAGACCAAGTTGATACACAAGAATCTCATGCAATACTCGCAACCAAATTTCTAGCCATAAACGGATCGCTATCCGTGGGGACTCGAGACTATCTTCATATCATGTTCCAAATGACCAAGTCAAAGGAACCGCCTCAACACACACGAATCTCTCGATGAGACCCTGGTCCTTGCTTCAAGTAATGAATCCACTTACTATATCGCCTATATAGAAAAGGTGGAAGAACTGCACAAGGTTCGAATGAACCTTCTAGATCCATGTACTGCTCCCGCTGCGCCTCCAAGGCACTACTGTGTTTTGGCCTCGTTGTAGAATTTACAGTGACCCATAGCTAAGAACATTTCCAGCTCACTGTATCACTTAATCAAAGTGACTGCAAACCCAGACAGTAGCTCCCACTCGCCTTCATAAGACTCAGGATATACGTCTGTACATCTACGTTTATTTAATTCCAAGTTTCGATAAACTAGGAAACTTTCCTTAACTTGTTTAAGGATATTCTCGACATTCACCAGATTTACTTTCATACTTGCTCATGACTATTCATGGACTATGAACATCTGGCATTACCTTTATGATGGTTTCTATCGTGGTAGCGAAGGAAACCTTCCATAATCATCATCTTTCACCTTATCTTTAGGACAACGTCCTAACATAGATAGATCATGAGAACACCGGCTAGCAGTATCTCCCATTGTGATCTATGCTAAACTCTTTTAGCATCACATCTATATAAGTAAACAATAATCTAACAGCAGTTAAATCTATCGCTATAGATTTTTATTTCTAAAATTAAGAACTGCTAATCCAAGTGCTTTCGTAAAGACCTTGAACTACCAAACATTAATTGACTGTGACATGGGGTGACAATTCTCGAGAGAGATATCTAATACCTTACTCAAAAAATCATAACACACTCCCACTATCCATCTTGCACATTAGGCATATCCTTCTTTTGACTAAATCAAACTCCTTTGATTATCAAACAAAGAAATTGTCTAGAGAAACTTGTTTGAGTCCATAAATGGATCTCGTGGGCTTACATATCATGTCAACGTCTATGAACATTGAGCAATATGCCCAACGTCTTCAACACTATCATATAGCCATGATACGGTTATAACAAGCATAGTCTCAATAGAACCGGGCTCAACCTTTCTACAGGACATTCCTCTGGTAAGACAGACTAGGTTCATAACCTGGTTGTCACTGATGGAATCTAATTCAGATATTATGGCTCCTGGCCATATCTCTCAATCTTGCCTTTCAAATTCTTTCATAAGTCGTGAGATATTCATTCTTCAAGATGAACATACCAACAAATTTTTTCGGGCTTGAGGTTATCCACAGACTTACTGTAACTTTTGTGTGCACCGAGCAAAGTTGTTATACACCTCATCGCTATGCAAGGCGTCGCTCATGTTCCAATGGTTGAATGTATCTTTGTGGTTCTCAAACTCTTTTGAGATCTCGATTTACTCCCATTGCTTCTTTTGGAAGAAACACTTCCTTTAAAAGACAAACATGTTTGGAGACAAACATTTTGCTCCATGAGACAAGTAAATAATATCCACTTGCTAGCTAAGATATGCCACAAAGTTGCATATGTCGTACTAGGCTCCAAGCCTTTCTGACTTTGCCTATGACAACTTCAAATCATCGGTCAAGATAGATTTGACATTATCCTCTTCCACATCTAATATGGAATTTATTCAACCTTTATTCTTTGGAACTCGGTTAAGTATAAGGGCACTATCCCGAAACGGGTAAGGGATACTTTGCATGGCTTGCGTCACACCTTTATCATATAAAGTGTTGTTTCCATTTTGGGAACACAATCTAATTGCGTATCCCAAAGATGGTATCCTTCAAGGAGAATCTTATTCCTTTTCGCATTTACTTCAAACACCCTTCAGGTATTAATTACTTCAATCCAATTGAAGATTAATTCCTAAGTAGCTCATCAATCTCATATTCGTACTAGCTCAAACTTTTCGGGCTTTCCGAATTATGCACTTCACTGAGTACACTTGACTATTTCTAAAAATAGTCATAGAGATTTAACGAACAATTATTTATGGCATTAATTGTCACAAGCCAACAAACATCGGTATGTTTAGGCTTCAGACAATTTTTCTAGATTTTACAACCTTTTCATAAAAGGGTATTTTAGTCATCTTTAGGTAAGATACATATTACCCACATGATTCATAATCATATGGTTCAACATCATCAGAATGACGTTTAATTACACGCTTCCCTCCCAGAGAGACTATGTCTAGAACAACCACAAATATTAAGGATAACAAACCACACAAATATTTAGTTGAGATCTTATCACATATATCAACTATATAGTGACATCAATCTAGTATGTTAGATTCAAAGACCTTCCAACTTTATCGGAATAACATTTATTCTTTACAATTGAATATGTCTCTCAAATCCTCGACGGATAACCGAAAAGTACGTTCTTCATAAGAACCGAACATAATAACATTTATTTAGTTCCCTTTATCGCTTTACTAGATCCGAGATATATGGTAAGTGTCACAACGCTTTTGCTCCACCTTCCATATCAGATTTAATCTTTCTAATTTAGTCACACTCATAAGATATCATATATCTAAGAGTTGACTTGAACTTAGATAGATTTATCTCAACCTACTTGCCTAGAATAGAAACTTCAATAAGTTCTCTATTTAAGCACATGCCCTAACTTTCCCTTTTAATCCTTTAAGCACTTAAGAAATGTTTCTTATTGTAGTCTTCATAAGACTTAAGAAAGATCACAAGAGCTATGTCTTTGATTTCCTTTCATAAAGAAAATCTAAAGTTTATTAAATAGTTTATTTAACCTTTTGAATCGTATTCAAAACATTGACTATTTAATTAACCTTTAAGCAATGATTAAGTCGATACTTAAATCTTATAATTTTGAAAACAACATTTCCAAAATTCGACGTGGTCATTCTTATCCAACGTTTGAATTAATTGTCATCGTATGACTGAATGATCATCTTGGATCGTATCCAATTTATGACTAATTTATTGAAACTTATTTCAAATGATTTAATCATATCATGAGCTTCCGCTTTCATTGATAATTAAAGTCTCGGAGCACTGCATGTAATCTCCTTGTCTCTAACTACTATAACGGGATTGCTCATGCCATTGCTTATTTTAAAAGGATTAAAATTACTTAACCATATTTGAGAACGTTTCTCAAAATTAACAGTCATAATTTGGTTTTACTAATCGAGAATTAAACATGAATATAAAGTCTGCTAAAACTACAACATAAAAATGAAAATAAAAGAGTGTTGTTGTTTATACACGCAAAATCAAACATGGTCTTTTGGTTTATGATTTTGCTCCCACTAGTCAACTACTTCCAATTGACTTTCAAGAATTATTAATTTCTTTAGTGGACAAGATCCCACTAAACTACCGCGACCCCCGCTTTGGCTGGTGGGCCGAAAATAGTCTAATAGGTAGACAACATCCCTTTGTCAATCGTATCCTATACGACTCTTGTTGTTTGACTAGTCAACTCTTTGACAATTTTTCATCTTATGAAATAGTCAAACCCTTGCCTCTAAAATCTAGACGACCCCGCTTTGGCTGGTGGCCGAGAGAATTCTTAGTCAAGTCATAAGCCCAATATTCGTGAGATCTCATACGATCATATCTCGATAATGACGATATACCCGAGGTAGGTCAACCCCCTGCTTTGGCTGATGAGTTGGATCCGAACAAGGGCTCTTCACCGTCATTATAATATGGGGAGGCAATTTCAACTTGATTCTTTTGAGGTGGAAGTATTTATGTAAATTAATTCACTTAATTAATTTAATTATGGTCTCATCATAAATATGTCTATCTCTATAAACATACATCCTACACATTTATCTAGATCGTGCCTAGTCATGCATCTATCGTATCATATAAAATAAATACAAGCACAAAATAAATAAATGCGTAAAGTAACCGGTATGATCATGGACTTTTCCTAGGTGCGGTTTCGAATACAAACTGACGAAACCGCGGGTCACAATCTAAAGGTAGCTGCAACCGCCAATAGGATCTTTAATGCTCCATTCTCCAATGGGATCTTTATTTTCTTCTCTTTCTTTGGTCTCCATCTTCCGCTCCATTCTTGTTACATTTAATTCTATCTAATAAAATAAATACACCCGCCACAGACGGGAGGGAGCTAACGGGAATGGGATAAATGCAAAAAATAAACTAGGTCACGTTCTTCATAACGGCCTAGGACAATTTTTAAAACCAACAGAAAATTTAAATCATTCACATCTATCCTATCGGTCGAGTCCATGATCAATCGGGGTCCATATAATCATATTATATCTACACTATCTAATCCATACAATTAAATCTTATGAAAAAGATAAAATTAAAATTTAACTACTTGCGTCTTAATTAATCAATTAACATTTAATCTATTAAATAATTTTATCCAATCAATTAACTAATTAACATTTAATTAATTAAATGATTTTAATCGAAATAAAATTAACGATTAATTTTAAACCGATTTTAATTTAAATTTTAATTAATTAGAACTATTCCAAAATAAATCAAAATTAAAATTATTTCTCTTTTGTTTCTTTCCTTTTGATTCGTAATCAAAAGGGATGTCTTTGGTTTCCTAAACCAAATTTAGCTTAGGCCTGACCACTTTCCAAAATCAAAATTTTGGAAGTGGCTGCGCTTGCAGCCTTTACAAATCAAATATTTGAAAGCGCTGCGCTTTATTCCAAATCAAATATTTGGAAAGACCAAATAATTTTGGTCAGGCGCACCACTTTCCAAAATCAAAATTTTGAAAGTGGCTTGTGCTTGCCTTTTTTCCAAATCAAATATTTGGAAAGGGCCTAGGCCTATTCCAAACAAAGTTTGGAAAGACCATTATTATTTTAATGCCATGTGGCATCCCAATGGCCCAAACTATTTGAACCATTGGTTAGCCACATGACACAACTAAACAAATGAGATATTAATCACAACTATGAACAATATTGAAACACAAAATACACAAAACAAAATTTAGGGATCCACCAAAAAGATGCACCAGCCGACGTCGACCGCCCCAAGGGGGAGCCGCCGCCGCCGGCGCAATTTCCGGTGGGGGTGCCGCCGCCGATCGGCCGAGCACCCCAAAAGCCGCCCCTTTATTTTTTTTTTTTTTTCGTGTATCGATTTGCGAATCAAAAATCTTTCATCTTTTAATTACGTGATTTAAACGATAAAATTAACTACGCTAAATAACATGCTTATTGCTTAAGCTCGAAGCTCGCTCTGCTACCACTGTTAGGAAATCTACGCGGGAACGCAACGGAATTCAAAAATTTATTTCCTATCGACCCAAGATCGACTTCGTTTAAGCAATAAACAAATAAGCTAAAGACGGTGGTTACCTTGGTTGATCTAAAAGATCGACGCTTTGATCGCCTAAGAGAGAGTAGTTCGCATAGAGCCGCCCAAGTGTTCGGCCTCTACCGCCATCCACACGAACAGCCGCGGAATCCCATCATGGATTGCTATTGGAAAGTTCCGATTGCTAGACCGACCTTTTCTTCCTCACAAACTCACTATAGAAGCCCCCCTCTTTCTTACACAAGAACTACGAGTTCTTGCAATTTTTCACAAGAACAATTGCTCTTGGAAGAATGGTGTACTAAAGAGCTTGGCAATCCCTCTTATTTATAGGTATAAGGGGCGCCACTTTTCCTTGGAGTAGAGGAGAAGAAAAATCTCTTTCCAATAAAATAAGGAAAAACAATTAATGTGATTTATCTCTCTTTCCATAATTTAATTTTCCAATATCTTATATTGAATGCAAATTATGTTCTTATCATAAATCTATTTTTCTCAAAATCAATTAACATCACATATTAATATTATGGTAATCTCATTAATTAAATTGCACAATCCAAGTGTGTCATACACACAACAAGAATGCGCCCCATATCTTCATTAATTGACTTATGGAAACTTCTTTAATTAATATAATGCTATGATTAATTAATTTGCAAAAATACATGTATATCATATATACATATTTTCGAAAATCATATGTATCAATATACATATTTAATTAATCATCATAATTAATATCTTGTATTATATTTATTCATAATAAATAAATACCACCATATTAATTTACCACTATAACCCTTATAGTCTCGAGATAAACTTTCCTTATTTGGTTATCATCTATAACCACATTTTAATCCGGCTGGATGTTCATATGTGTGTGACCCGATAGACTTCCGAATATGTTGGCCGTAGACACATAGTGCAAATTACGAAATTGCCCTTCATGCCTAACGATCACGGGATAGCGTCTAGCAACACACCGTGACCCCCAATCATCGGAAGAGTCAAATGCAATGACTACTACCTTTCATGTGAAACAGTTACCGTGTAACTTACAATCCTATCGCTATAATAATACCCCAACGGTCGTACGTCGAGTGTCAAACATTGACGACCGTGTCTTATAGTCCGGATATCGCCTCTCAAGTAACACGCTTACTCCCACTTTGCAAAGATTCACGAGAACGAGACATTCCTTATAAGAAGCCCTTTCGATATTTACCCCTACCGATAGTGGTACGCGATTCCCGGACGACCAATCATGTATACTCCGCGATGCTTCAAAAGATATCACACCCAATCACTACCGCATGATCGCCCCATGGCTGAAAACCTCAATAGTGTCAAAGCATGACAATCCACACCGTGATGCCATGAAGACTCCGGTCTTAAGGATAATTACACAACCGCCACATAGTATGACACTTATCCGTGTAAGTGGGTCGATCCCGTCGTCGCATTCTCTAATACACGCCCACGCATACCCAAGTGTCTCTACACTTCGATAGACGAGATCTATCCCTGCCCTAAAGACAGAAGACATCTAATACGTGCTAGTCTGTTTATACTATCAATTCCCTGTTTAATAGTACATCAGCCTAGAGACATTTAAGTATCAAACTTATTAAAGTGATTAGAGATCTCATCAACCATAATCTCCTATCATGGTTTCTCTATCACAGTTTAATACTAAGGACGTTATCATATAACAATTCATAATTGGTTCTTTAAAAGAACATATATATGACAACAGAAAAGCCATTTAATATATGTACAAACATAAAGAAATAGTAGAAATGATCCGACCCGGTCGGATCCGGTCCAACCCGATTGGGTTTAGGACACTATTCCAACACAAAGTTGGTGTCTTGTTCTGCCAAAGCAACAGTCCCCTACTGCTTCTTTCTCTTTGGACATTCATTTTTCCAATGTCCCTGCTCTTTGCAGTAGTTACAGACATCCTTAGCTTTAAGACCCTTGGAACTCTTCTTGGATTTCTTCTTTCCAGAATTTCTTGATCCTCCACTGACTCAACTAGCCATCAATCGAGCAGACTGACTATATGTCCCATAACCAGATGCCTTTATGGTATAGCTCTGGAGCAAGGAGTGAAGATCTTACATCCTCCAATGACATTGAGTCCTTCCCAACAATAAAGGACTGCACAAAGTTCTCATATTATGCAGGCAATGATACAAGTTGAATCAATGCTGCATCTTCATCTTCAATCTTCACATAAATATTCCTTAGGTCAAGAAATATTGTGTTCAGCTGATCTAGATGATCCCTCAGCTGAGTGCCCTCATGCATCCTTAAACTGAACAGACGTTGTTTCAATAAAAACTTGTTGGTTAGAGACTTTGTCATGTACAGACTCTGAAGCTTGGACCACAGATTCTCTGTTGTGTCCTCTTCAGCAACCTCTGTGATAATATTATCTGACAAGCACAACATAATTGTTGAATGTGCTTTCTGCTCCAGACTGGCTCTCTCAGTAACACTTCCTTCTGTTGATTTAGACAAGAGACCCCATAATCCATGTTGTTTCAACATAGCATGAATCTTGATCTGCCACACACTAAAACTGTTTCTTCCTGTAAACTTGTTAATCTTGACGTTTAAAGCAGACATCTTTCTCACTAGAAAAGTTTACGTATATCCCAAATCCTGGCGTCAATTATGACCTCGGTGACAATCTACCTTGCTTCAAACAGACGAACAAATTTCTTGATAAACTTGGACGCTCTGATACTAGTTTGTTATAACAGATCGATCAAGAAGTGATGGTGATTGTGAGTAAAGATAATCAATTAACATGTAAACAAACACGGAAACAAGAAGAACACAGATTTAATTAACATGGTTCCCAGCAATGTGCCGACTACTCCACGGACAAACGAGGATTATTTTATCATCACGAGAAAGTTACAATTTACAATGATTACAGATGGTATTTATAGCCTTGGGAATGAAACCCTAACCGACTAAACAGCCAAACAAGATAATGACTGAAATACCTTAGAAGTAAATTTATCCAGAACGGAAAACCATGCAGACATGTTCCCCAAGTATCACTTAGAACCAACTTAGCAAACCATGCTCAGCAGATGATCAGTCTGTTGACCTCACCGAACAGAACACCAGACTTCAGCAGATACCTACAGGCCCTGCTGACCACCATAGTTTCCCCAGACTCAGTAGAGTATCCCACTCTGCTGACCAACCTCAGCAACATAGTTTAAGTCACCATTACAAAATCGAACATCAGCAATTTTATGGCCCACTAATCCAGCAAGATGCTAGAAAAGGGAGAGACAAAATTCAGATTACAAAGTTACCAAAAAAAAAATGAGATTACAAATTCTACAAACAAATTCGCAAAACCTGTCAGATCCAAAAAGAAAGATCAAGGATATCGGCATACCTTGTTGATGCTCATCACTAAAGGTTGCCAAATGGAAAAGATTGTTGCTATGTCCTCAAGGGTAGTGAATCGCCGGATAGTTGCTTGACACAACGAACACGAAGAACTCGAAGAACAAGCCTCTCTCGACTCCTGATCAACTTGTGATCAGACTCCTTGGGGTGCTCCCTAAACTCCTAACCAACCTGTGATTATTAGACTCATAAGGAACGCGAATACCCACAAACTCACGGTTCAACAAGTTTGATAAATCCAAAGGGTTGAATCTCCACTCCAAGAGAAACGATTTAATGCAAAAGCATCAACTGTAAAATATCACTAGCTATGCTTTATATAGGCTTGAGTGAAGCCCTAGGTTTTCTACAAATATAAATGGACCTTAAATTGGGTCGAAATATAAAATAAATAAATACTAAGAAAAACTCCAAAATAGATTAACCTCAAATGGTGCACAATATGCTTTTAGGGTTGGGGTGAAATAAATTCCATAAACCTTATCTATCCATGAATGCTATTTGGATGAAATAACAATTTTCACCTTTTCACGAAAAATGGGTTTAACAATTACGATTTTGTGACAACATACACATCTGGATGACATGACAAGTAGACCATCTCGAGAAAAATCAGAAGTATACACAGGGGATGACCATAGATTTTCTGAATAAGTGGTTTCTTTCTTGCAGTAATCCACCACTCATCTAAAAAGAATTGCCTCATTTTTCTTCCTTGCACATCAACAAGAATCATTTGAACAATACAGCGTTGTTTATGATACAAAATATGGAGTCGAAGTTAAATCCCTCTTTCTCTTCACAACACATCGACATCTAAGCACGTCATTGGGTTGGAGACAACTTAGTATATTGAGAACGACCGCATCTGGAAGGAATTCGCTCAAGTCGCTAATAATAATATGCCGAGGCCTAATCGCTTCTGATAAAGGAATTTCGACCTGCAGAAATATAATACATATACATATATACACATAAAAGATATCGAGCTTGCTTAGCTCTCTTAGAGAGATTGTTCCATTTTTGCTTGATGATGGTTTTGTAGCAGATTTCAGCTATCTCCATATGAAGCCCTGCTTAAGATGTGCCTGTCGACTCAGTTTCATGGTTTGGACATGGATGTTTCTGTTAGGAAAAACGAACCGAGCAATAGCCCTTAACGACGGTAACACAAAATAACAAACGGAAGAAAAAAGACAAAACACCAAATTTACGTGGTTTCCGGCAATATGCCGACTATTCCACGGGCGAAAGAGAAATATTACTAAAGAGGAGAAATACAAAAGATACAACTCTCCTAAAGCCTAAAACAATAGCCAAAATAGCTAAGGCAATTGAGAGTTTATCTTGATTGGTACACAAATTGACACACTTGGTACACATTAAAACAATAGTCTAAGCATTATTATATTTTCTTCAAAGGTGGCTGCTTCTCTTTACTAATCCGATGTGGGAAAACCAATTTCCTATTAAGTATCCAAATTGTGCTTTGGCCCAAAAACCCAACAGATCTCCACCTTGGGACAAAGGCCACATTCAAAAATAGTAATACTACTCCTTCTCCACAAACTTCAAAAGACTTCAGATTGTGTCAAATAAGTCCAAGCGCTGCTTGAACTTAACAAATGGACGATGCTTCGTAATGTCTAATTCTGAACGAGATGACATACGGATTGCAGAATTGCCAATAACTGTGGATCCTTGCAAAACATACAAACCACCAGACCTACAAACTTTCATAACAACAAGAGCACCTTTAATTATCTTCAGAACTCCACCTTTAGCGGTGTACCTAAATCCAAGAGTCTCAAATGCACCCAAAGAGATGAGATTTTTCTTCAAATCCGGAACATGTCTGACTTTCTTTCACCATCATTTGATTCTAACCGTACCAATACCAGCAACCTTGCAAACTGCACCGTTGCCTAACGAAACAACTCCACCTTGAACTGAATCATACGTGGAAAATCAATCCCTATTGGGACACATATGATACGTGCAACCAGAATCCAAGATCCATTCATCAACAGACCTTAATTTATCATCAGCAAAGAAAATATCTCCATCACTCTCATCTTCAACGAAACCGGCCTGACCAGACTCTTTACTATGCTCTTTCTTCTTTTCACGTTTTTCATTGTTCTTAAGACGAAAGCAATCAGATTTGATATGCCCGATCTTTTTACAATAATTGCACGTCAAATCATTATGTCTGGGATTCAAAACATAATTCTCACTATCTGCATCCTTCTTATTTGATCTCGCCTAACTACCAAAGACGTCTCACATTCGACTACTACTACTTCCCCCAGTTATATCTTTATCAATCTGCTCTTTCGATTTCAAAATTGACTTAATTTCTTTGTAAGAAATAGTTTCCTTACCATAAAGCATCATTTCCCTAAAATGCTTAAACGAATGGGGAAGCGAACACAATAACAACAGGGCCTGATCATCATCATCAATCTTAGCATCTATATTACTCAAATCCATCAGCAGGGAATCAAATTTATCTAAGTGCGATAATATAGATGACCCTTCAGACATACGAAACATATACAAACTTTCCTTTAAATAAAGCCTATTCTCAACGGTTTTCTTCATATATAAGGATTTTAATTTTTCCCACAAAAATCCTTAGCAGTAACCTCAGTGGCTACCTTTCTTAAAACCTCATCAGAAAGACACAAGATGATACCTGACCTGGCCTTCTTGTCGAGACCATCAAACTCCTCATTTGACATTTTCTCCGGCTTTTTCTCCTTCCTAAGCAGCGCAATATCGAAGCCCTCCTGAATCAGAATAACCTCCATCTTCAACTGCCACATCCCGAAGTTGATGTTTCTGTCGAACTTCTCAAAATAATACTTAGTTACCGTCTTGGTGGCTACTTTTTTTTCAAAAAGCTCGGAAAACGCCGGCTCAAAAAACCATGTCTCTGATACCAGTTTGTTAGGAAAAACGAACCGAGCAATAGCCCTTAACGACGGTAACACAAAATAACAAACGGAAGGAAAAAGACAAAACACCAAATTTACGTGGTTTCCGGCAATATGCCGACTAGTCCACGGGCGAAAGAGAAATATTACTAAAGAGGAGAAATACAAAAGATACAACTCTCCTAAAGCCTAAAACAATAGCCAAAATAGCTAAGGCAATTGAGAGTTTATCTTGATTGGTACACAAATTGACACACTTGATACACATTAAAACAATAATCTAACCACTATTATATATTCTTCAAAGGCGGCTACTTCTCTTTACTAATCCGATGTGGGAAAACCAATTTCCTATTAAGTATCCAAATTGTGCTTTGGCCCAAAAACCCAACAGTTTCGATTGTGCAGATTTTTTGCATTCGCCTTCTTCAAATTCGATGTATATGTTGCTACTTTGTCCCATCCGCGAGCATTTTATATGTAAGGGTTCCAATCTGCCATTCTGTTTTTTTAATGGTTTTGTTGGCCTTTGGCTTGACTTAGTTCAGAACCTGTTTGAACGTATCTGGGCTTTGTGTCATGTACACGAGGATCTTCATCGTCATTTTTCTTTCATGTTTCATGGTTTTCTGTTGTGGGTCACCACAAGATTTTTGAAACTATAATTTGGAACCCTCCGAGGCCATTCGATGATATCGGAATATCGTCGCGTAATTGGACTCTTCTGGGAGAAATCGAACTACAAGGAATTGGAAATTTGGTTGATGGATTACGGTTGTGTCGTTGAGACTGCCTACGTACCTTTGTATTGTTGGGG
This sequence comes from Gentiana macrophylla, assembly GCA_026214975.1. Classification (NCBI taxonomy): domain Eukaryota; kingdom Viridiplantae; phylum Streptophyta; class Magnoliopsida; order Gentianales; family Gentianaceae; genus Gentiana; species Gentiana macrophylla. The sequence goes on from CM047814.1 coordinate 81,670,553, forward strand.
ATCAAAGCAAATAACGTAGTTCTGAAGGTTGAGGACAATGATCCTTTTATAAGGGTGTCCTGTGTGGGGAGTTAATACATGAATCCCTTGATTGTAAGGCATGTGTTTAAGGGCCAGTGTGATGCCATAATAGGGCGTTCATAGCTCAGTGAGGATGAAATCTTGGGATGGGTTCAATCATGAAGTTGGGGCAGTTAACGAGGATCAATAGTGGGTTCCGCCCATTATTGTGTTGTAACTGCCTCTGGAGGTCGGGGATGACATGTTCTGCTCATGAGTGACCAAGATGAACAGATCATTAGGTCGGCGATGTGTGGCCATGCGTATTTTGCATAATGTCGGTTTTCTGAGTTGAGAATGAAATTAGGCCGATCTGAAACATTCATGATCTGACCTCTAAAGGTGACCCTAACTCTGAGAGTGACCAGTAATGTGGTCGGCAGAGCCCTAGCAGAATTATCCAAATGTGAAGCCTGATACCAGCCTCGGCTTGGGTCGGCCCATCTACTAATATGGCCCCAATTAAGGCCCAAAGAGTGCCACGCGCATGTATTAATTTCAGGTAATACCCTTGTCTTGGTTACTTTCATTGGAAAATACATGCATGTCCCAAGACGCATACATCAAGATGGAAATTGAAGGAGTATTCTACGAAAGTCAGAGATGGTATTTCTGCAAGAATAATGACGGAGGCACCGATGCATTACATAGAAACGAGCACCGACTATGTTATTTGACCATACACTTTGAATTCAAAAAAAGGAAAAGAAAAAAAAAAATAATTCTGAACCACAAGAAACAACTTCCGAGGGATGACAGGTGGATATGATCAGTTACTTTTATCATTTTTCTTCCTGCAACAATCTTTGGTATTTCCCACCAATATTCATAAGAATGTTTCAAGTCATTAAGTAATTATTCGTTTGCTGGCTTGTTTTGTTTCAGCCAGGGGTCGTTCTACTGTAGGGACTCTCTAGTAGGGAACTGTCAACGTGGCAGGATCTGGACCACACAGTTTTCTGAGGTGGAATACACAGTGCCCCGTGTGTGGAAATTGAGTGGTCCAGATGCTGCCACGTAGACAGTTCCCTAGTAGGGAGTCCTTAGGATAGAATTTTCCTTCAGCCAGCTATGAATATTGGTAATAATGACTTATTATTTGCCATGAAATTGTGTTGTATTAAAAAAGGGTAAACCCTACCCCCGAGGGTCCCCACTCCCCCTGTCCCACAGGATGAGTGGAGATGTAAATCAAGATGAAATTGTGTTGTATTGATAATATTTCCGTATGACCGAAAAAAAAAATCTAACATCAGCAATTTTATTGATCACTAATCTTGCAAGATGCTAGAAAAGGGAGAGACAAAATTCAGATTACAAAAAAAAAAAAAAATCAGATTACAAATTCTGCAAACAAATTCGCAAAACCTGACAGATGCAAAAAGAAAGACGAAAGATGCCGACACTAAAAGTTTGGCTAAATTACAATTTTGGTCCTCTAACTAGACACGTTTTTCGATTTTGGTCCTGCTTTTTTCCGGCGACAATTTTAGTCCTGTAAGTGGTCTTTTTTTTCAAAAATAGTTCTGAACGCCGGAAAGACCACTTACAGGACTAAAATTGTCGCCGGAAAAGACCAATTTTAGTCCTGTAAGTGGTCTTTCCGACGTTCAGGACTATTTTTGCAAAAAAAAACCACTTACATGACTAAAATTATCGCTGGAGAAAAAACAGGACCAAAATCAAAAAACGTGTCTAGTTAGAGGACCAAAATTGTAATTTAGCCCTAAAAGTTGCCAAACTGAAAAGATGTTGCTATGTCCTCAAGTGTAGTAAATCGCCGGTCTTGATTAGTCAATTAGATTAATCAAAGAGTTATCATATTGCATGTATACTTCCCTCTAGCTTTTAATTTGTTCTTTATGGGAGTACATAATTTGATTTTCAAATTCGCAACTATAAATTGTGCATTCATGTAACATCCCGTTCCCGGACACCGAGTTCCTATCCGGAAAAAAAAACGTTCGCCACGTATAAAATAAAATAAATTTCACTTTATACGTAAACCTCTACTACGTCGGATCGAGTCAAGCAAACGGAAGCAAAAGACTCGGGTAATTTTTTTCAAACAACCAAAAATAGAAACTCAATATCTAAAAATAGAAATGTAACATTTATTACAATGGGAAAAGAAGCCAAACGAAAGCCAAAAAGTACGGAAAACCTCCAAACGTAATCTAAAAGAAATTACAAAAAAATTCCAACCAAACTCCAAGTCTAAGATAATAAATAAAACATGAATAATTAAAACTCTTCAATTCCGGCGTCCTCAAACGTCGTCATCAAAGTCATCCTCGAACTCCAGATTTACCAGTTTGTCTTCTTTCCTCCAAACACATAAATAAACATGCATTTGAGGTAAGTACATTGTACATAGTAAGAAGTAGAAGCTACAATTTAATTATGACTTTATAACAAGTTTTATTATCAAGATTATCTTATGAGACCGACTCGATCTAAGGTTCACTTCATGCCCATCGACATGTCATGACTATACGTTTCTAGCTTAGCTTATCTTGGTTACATCATTACTCAAGGGCACTATGCATGATGAATATCCATCACGAGATATACTTGTCAACTACGGCGATTAGCACCGATAGTCCCGGGATCTCCCCGGTATGCATATACATCCGATGAATTTCCTCCACTACCCTTCAGCCTTTTGAGCCGGTAGCGTTGTTCACCTTTTATGGACGTATCACATCGCCGATATGAAAATAGTGCCTAACCGAGAATAAGTGATGTTTTAGCTTTTACTACACTTATGTAATTATTATTGTGTATTACTAGCCACCTAAGTGTTTTCAAAGCAAAGCTCACCTTATCAACTCTACTCCCTCACTTAGATAGCTAGACATCACATCCTATCAAAAACACAGACATTGGTGAGCTCTAGATCACCAAAGCACATGCCCTTTCATGCCTTTCTGACTGTCCCGAACTTCAACTCCCTGTAAGAGTACGTCCGGTGCCGGAACCAAACGCATCAGAACTCAATCGGGGCTTGTTTATGTTTAATTAAGGTTGTTAGATCAAATGATTAACATTTAAAACTCATTGCAAGATTTAAAACCACTTTTTGCCTCTAAACAGGGTTCAGTGCGCGCGCCAAAGATCTGGTTCAATATGCCCAAGATCGAGCGGTGCACCAAAGATCGTTGCAGTGCGCCAAAGATCGGGCTTCGTGCGCCCGCCTCGGTGTCTGCAGTGCGCCCGCATGACTCTCGAATGTGAATTTCAGTTTCTGGACCTCCAGTGCATCCGCACTGAGCCTGGTGCGCCCGCAACAAGCGCGGCCACTCTCCAAAAACTCAGTTTTTGAACCCTAATCGATCCCTAATCGTTCCCAAACTTATTCAACATCAATATACTCAGAAAATAGCAGAAAAGCTTGACCTTTACAGGACCATAACATCCTATGATTCTTAAACAGCTTGTAGCATGAATTCTAAGGTCCAAAACAACAACAAAATCATAACTTAAACCCTATAAACCGTTATTAATGTGTAGGAAGACCTTCTTACCTTTTGCAAGATATTCCACTCAGGAAAAACAGCAACAACTCGAACACCTTTTGCAGAGAAACCTATATGACCAATCCGAATTCGCATTAAAATCGATCACGCGTTTTCATACAACAAACTACGAAAGGTATGAGTTTTGATCTTCAAAACTCAACCAAGAACAGCATATAGGTCGAATTACAAACCTTAGCAAAGCTCTGATCTTTGAGTGTTGAAACGACGCTCCTTTCACGATGATTCCAACGCTTCTCGCGGATCTGATAACGGTTGAAAACTCCGTGAGATATCGTAGAAAGTTTCTCTGGCTCCTCTCTTGCTCTCAGCCGCGTTTTCTCAAGAACGTGTAGAAATTTTGATTTCTAATAGGTTTAATGTATAATGGGGATTATTTTTCCTTAAATAAGTTTTCCCAAAAATAACCTATTTCCTTAATTACCCCTTTTTACTTAAAAAACAGATTTTTCCCTTAAATATATATACATATATACTCGACATATATATATATATATATATATATATATATATATATATATATATATATATATATATATATATATATATATATAATTAATAAAATACTTAAACTCTGAATAAAAGGAACTGAACCCAATATTTCATTTTCGCAAAATGACACGTATGCCCTTTTCCGAGAATCAGAATATTACATTCCTTCCCGCTTAAAAGGAGTTTCGTCCTCGAAACTAGAACATACCTGGTAAGTCCATAAAATCTGGGAACTTGGTGATCATATCGTCTTCAACTTCCCAAGTTGCCTCCTCGGGTGAATGATTACTCCATTGTACCAATACCAAAGGAATCATCCTCCTCTTAATCATCTTTTCCTTCCGGCCCAAAATTCTAATCGGTTTCTCATCATGCGCAAGATTATCCTGAAGAACTTACGGATCAACTGTAATTTCAACATCACTCTTTGTCAAACACTTCTTCAACATCGAAACATGATAAACATTATGGAATCTTGACATTGATTCCGGTAACTTGAGCTTATATGCCAACGGTCCAACTATTTCCTGAATCTCAAACGGTCCAACATACCCAGGGCTTAGCTTCCCATTTTGTCCAAAACGTTTCACTCCCTTCATCGGTGAAGCTCGCAGGTAAACTCTTTCACCGACTTCAAAGTCAAGAGGTATTCTTCTAACATCTGCCCAACTCTTCTGTCTATCTTGAGCTGCCTTCAGATTTTTCTTAACCAACTGAACTCTTTCTTTAGCTTGCTCAACCAATTATGGCCCGGTGACTTGTATTTCCCCGACTTCATCCTAAAACAGCGGCGTTCTACATCTTCTTCCATACAAAGTTTCAAACGGTGGCATGCCTATGCTTGTATGATAACTGTTGTTGTAGGCAAACTCCGCTACGGGTAGGAATTCATCCCATGATCCGCCTACTTCCAAAACATAGGCTCTCAACATGTCCTCAAGTGTTTGGATGGTCCTTTCTGACTGCCCATCTGTCTGAGGATGAAAGGCCATACTCATATCCAACCTCATACCAAAAGCTTGTTGCAAACATTTCCAAAATCGACTAATGAACCGGCTATCTCAATCCGAGACTATAGAGATAGGTACTCCGTGTAACTTCACTATATTATCCAAGTATAGTGTGGTCATCTTCTTCAAGGGCATATCAACCTTAAACGGTAAGAAATGAGCGGATTTGGTCAGTATATCCACAATCACCCAAATCGCATCATGTCCGCCTCTCGTCTTAGGTAAACCAGTGATGAAATCCATCGCGATCTTATCCCATTTCCATTCAGGGATATCCAATGGCTTAAGCATTCCTCTTGGTCTTCTATGCTCTGCTTTAATTTTCTGACAAGTATCACATTCTGCTACAAACTTAGCTATTTCCACTTTCATCGAGGGCCACCAAAACTTTTCTTTCAAGTCTTTGTACATTTTAGTAGCTCCTGGATGAACTGCAAAAGCAATCCTATGTGCCTCTTCCATGACTCTCTGTCTCAAATCACCGACATTAGGCACACACAAACGATCTTGATACCAAAGATTTCCATTCTTATCTAACACATACTCAACTGTAGGCTTTTCTTTGCAACCCGCTTCAGACAAGCAGAACTGGATCTTCATCTTGCTTCCCGAATATCGTCCATCAACTCGGATCTAGCTAACAACGGTGCCACAAACTGTCGATCTTCAATCTGTTCAAAACTTCAGATTTTCAGCCCATCTAGCTTTTCTGCCACATCTTCAACGTTTGAAACTACAAACACTGGTTTTCTACTCAACGCATCCGCCACTACATTTGCTTTACCCGGATGGTACTGGATATCCAAGTCGTAATCCTTTACAAACTCTAACCATCTCCTTTGCTCATATTCAAATTCTCTTGGGTAAAGAAATATTTCAAACTCTTGTGGTCGGTGAAGATCCTAGCTTTAACTCCATACAAGTAGTGCCTCCAAATCTTTAAGGCGAACACTACTGCTGTCAACTCTAAGTCATGTGTTGGGTAATTCTTTTCATGCACTTTCAATTGTCTAGATGCATAAGCAATTACTTTTCCTCCTTGCATCAACACACAACCTAAACCTTGTCTTGAAGCATCTGTATAAACGTCGTAGTTATCAAAGATCTCCGGAACTGCCAAAACTGGGGTTGTAGTCAACTTTTTATTCAACGCTTGAAAAGCATCTTCACTGTCACTTGTCCACTCAAACTTCACATTCTTTTGAGTGTGCCGAGTAAGTGGTGTAGCTATCTTTGAAAAGTCTTGTACAAACTTCCTATTGTAGCCAAACAAACCGAGAAAACTTCTAACCTCTGAAATTGTAGTCGGTTTAGACCACTTCTCAACTGCTTCAATCTTTGCCGGATCAACCTTAATTAATGCCATCACCAGAAATGACATGACCCAAGAAACTAACTTGATCCAACCAAAAGTCACACTTTGAGAACTTAGCATACAACTGGTTCTTCTTCAAGGTATCCAACACTATCCTTAGGTGTCCCTCATGTTCTTTCTCATCCTTCGAGTATACTAGGATGTCATCTATGAAAACTATCACAAACTTGTCCAAGAATGGAATGAAAACACACTGCATTATATCCATAGATGCAGATGGAGAATTAATGAGTCCAAAAGGCATGACTAGGAACTCATAATGTCCATACCTCGTACTGAAAGTTGTCTTCGGTATATCCGCTACCTTGATCTTCAACTGATGATAACCTGACCTAAGATCAATCTTAGAAAATACTCTCTTGCCTTGCAACTGATTAAACAAATCATCAATTCTTGGCAAAGGGTACTTATTCTTGATGGTGAGGTTATTCAGCGCTCTGTAGTCTATACACATCCTCATGCTACTATCTTTCTTCTTAACAAACAACACTGGGGCTCCCCAAGGCGAAGTACTAGGTTGAATTATATTCCTTTCAAGCATATCCTTAATTTGAGCTTTCAACTCCTTCAATTCAGCCGGTGCCATTCTATAGGGTGCCTTAGCAACTGGTGCCGCTCCGGGTACCAACTTGATCTCAAACTCTATTTCTCTATCCGGCATGTTTCCCGGTAACTCTTCTGGAAACACTTCAGAGTATTCCTTTACTACAGGGGTTTCCTCTAACTTAGGCTTCACTTGTTCCACATCCACTGCGTATAACAAGTAGCCTTCACAACCCTTCTGACAAGCTCTTATAGCTTTAACTGCTGAAATTATAGGGTGACGCTTCTTACTAGGCTTGTAAACATTACCTTGATAAGTCTTAGCTGATTTCCCTGGTACTTTAAACGTCACTCTCTTTTCTCTACAATCCAGGTGAACATAATTCTCGGATAGCCAATCTATTCCAAGAATCACATCGAAATCCGAAAAGTCTAAAACAGTAAAGTCACTCTTGCAACGATACGCTCCTACTCGTACATCCACTTGAGGCATCAACTTGGCTACCTTAGTTACCCTTCCTAAAGGTGTTGTTATTTCCAAAGTGTTTCTTAAAATTTCCATTGGTAAGTTGAGCTTCTTAGCTATCTTAGATGACACAAAAGTGTTAGACGCTCCCGTACCAAACAATGCCGTAACTGCTAAGTTGTCTAATATTATTGTACCTATGATGTGAATTCATTTATTTAAATACAAATACAACATGATTTAAGTCATGCTATAAAACTACTCTAATAAATCAAAATAAACAATATGGTACCTGAAATAACATTATCATCTGGTTCAGCCATCTCAGCATCCACTGCAAACACTCGAACTGGGTGAATTGGGCCGCCTTTCCCATTTCCCTGTTTCTGCCCACTTGTAGACCCTTTTGTCAGACAGTTCTTAGCAAAATGTCCCGTTTCTCCACAGTAGTAGCAGCCACTTGTATTAGCTTTACACTCACCTGAGTGATTCCTATTGCACTTAGGGCAAAGCGGTGCTCCGGTTGGAGGTTTACCTGCCACTGGGGCTGTCGTCCTCTTATTATTTTGCTGCGGTGCTCCTCGGTGATTGCCTTGACTTGCTTCAAAACTTCTCTTGTTCCCAATAACGACGGTGGCCTTCTTCCTGAAGGTCTCAACCTCTAATGCTTTATTCAGAAGTTCAGCCATTTTCTTTACTGTGAAACCCAACATGCCAGATTGTATCTCGTAGGATAAACCTTCTTTGTAGAGTGCCATCTTCCTCTCTTCAACCTTCATAAGATCAGGGTAAAACTTTCCCAACTCGTTGAACTTGTTGGTGTACTGAGATACTGTCATATAAATACCCTGCTTAAGTTTCAAGAACTGGCTCGCCTTGTCTGCTTGCACTGTTGCTGGGAAATACTCATTGTAAAACATAATCTTAAAGCCTTCCCAATCTGTTACTTTCCTATTACTACTCTCTATAGCATCAATCCAAGCTTCAGCTGCACCCAGAAGAAAACCAACTGCCAATTGTGCCATCTCAGATTCAGGGACATTTATGTTCCTACAAGCCATCTCAAAACTTCTTAACCATTCCTCGGCCTTTGAGTGTTCTACATTACCAAAGAAGTCTTGAACTCGGTTCCTTCTTAGTCTCGTATACCAATCCACAGGCGGTGCTTGCTCAAAAGCTGGTCTAACTGGCGGGACTAGTGGGTATACTGGATGGTATCCATAAGGTATTTGCTGCTGGTAAGGCTGTTGCTGGTATGGTGGTGGTTGGTAGTAACAGTAGGGTGGATAACCAAAGCCTTACTGGTGATCAAAACGTGGTGAAAGAGGTATAGTAGGTCGAGGGGTGTGACCTACTGGTGGAGGGTAAAAAGTCTGTTGTTGCTTATGATGAAAAACTGGTGAAGAGGGGTGACTTATTGGTGGAGGATAAACACTGATCGGTGGAGGGTATACACTTACTGGATGGGGCACGGTGACTGGTGGAATGTCTCCTACTACAGTGACACGGATAGGGACTTCCCCAAGTTCTCCATAGATGTAGTTGTACCTTGGTTGAGGTCGTGGCGTAGGATTCTGATATGGTTATGGTGTTGGGGGTCTGTTGGTCCCTTGAAAAGGCTTTGGTTAAGTTTAGAGGGGGGTGAATAAACTTAACACGTAAAAATTTTTGGAGTTGACAAACTCAGCAAGGTCAGTAGTCTCCTGACCACTCAGTAGTCTGCTGACCACTCAGTAGTCTGCTGACTATTAACGTTACTGAATTTGTTCAGCGGAATATATTTAAATTAAACTTGTTGTTAAAAAGATGATACTAAGTATTGGATACTCAGTAGTGTAAGTGTGTGATTCAGTTGCTAGTTTCAGTAGGTTGATGTGATCAGTATGCTAATTGCAGAAAGTAAATGCAGAAAGTAAAGTAGGCAAGATTTATAGTGGTTCCAGGTGGTGTAATCCCGTTAGTCCACTCTTCTCCTGTGATGTTGGAGGAAATTCACTAGAGATCCTTGAGGTTGCAGTTACAAAAATCTCTGAGTTGTTTGCCCTTCACCAATGACTATGGCTTCACAAACTGAACACTTGAAATATGTAGGATTGCTGCTCCAAAGTATTCCACTGGTCCTTGAAGGGTAGGATTGTCTCTTCACCAGATCCACCACAAACAACAGTTCTTGACACCCAAAAGATGCTTCTCTGTCTTCAGCACACTTCTTGTAAAAGAAGGGTTGAATCAAGTAAGTGATTCAGCTTTCAGCAGCTTGATCAGGATGAAATGATCAGCAGCTTGAAGTCTTCAAGTGTGTATAATTGATGTAACTTGATAGCAGGTTACACTTGAAGATAAATCATGATCAGTAACTTTAAGCACAATGTATGTCAGCAGAGTGATTTTTTTTATTGAAAACTTGATAGCTTCGAATAGATTATTTGTGCTCCTTAATTTTCATCATGTTGAATCTGAGTCAGGAGTCTATAATCACCAATAATGAGTGAAGTGAAATTACAAGCATGGCTCTAAATCTCTATCATAACATCACATCACACGTCAAAAGTAAAAATGTAAACATATCCAAAGAAACTTGCAATATATGCTAGAAGAAACAAACTTCTCTTCATTATACAACATTTCTTTATTTCAATTCCATTGTTGTTCTTTTTTCCTTTGTTTCTTCTTTTTTCCTTTATTTTTTCTTCTCTTTATTTCATTTTTTTATTCAAATCTCTCTCTCTAGATATGAACTTATTGGTATCATTTTATCTAATTCTAAGGCAGCTGTCCATACAATCCCTTGACATTGGGTCAACAAAAATAGAGGATCTCGTAAAAAAAGTTATAGGTTTATTTTTTAGAGTTTGCCAATGAAAAGGGCCGGTCTATATGGGGCTTAATATAAGGTATAAAATATGGGTAGGCTAACCTAAAAGTGAGTCTAAAAATATAATCCTATGACATCTTTTCATCAATAAAATTATAAGAGTTTTATCTTGTAAGCCTAACTCTTATCCATGGGCAGAAGGGTACTTTGCGGCTTTTAAAACACTGGACGACACCCTTCACGCCTAGAGGGTGTCAAACAGGACCTACATGCAAGAATTGGAGTCCTTCAGACACGAAGGAGAGGAGGTGGACTTGCAGTGAATGGATGCTTCAAGCTAAGATAAGTTCAAGTTGCCATTAAGTCGTAATTTCAACCTATTGGAGAGGCAAGCAGTAGAGATATTTTTATCAATGACGGCTCAAGCCATAAACACGGATTCATGCCCATTTCACCTTTCACTTACAAAGATGGATGATGGAGAGGAAAGATTCATTTTCAAGTTGTCAGCATTTTTTTTTGTTTTATTTTGACTGATTTCTTGTATTTCGGGGCTTTAGTTTATGAGAGCATAGGATGATATACTATTTCCTATTATGGCGGATTTTCTCACACTAGGTTTGCCGCTAGTAGTTTTTAAGGAGACATGACTATGCTCTGACACATAACTGATATAAGGGGAGAGTCAAGATATGGCATGTTTGGAACTTTTCTTCACTTTTTTAATAAAACAAAAATATAGTAAAGTTAAAATAAAATAAAATATATATTAAAAAAAACCTTGTTAAGTCTTTTGGCTCGTGTTTATTCTTCGAGTTTCTTCGTCTGATTGAATCAATCAACCCGTCCGTTCGTATGATAACGAACTTGGTTCTCTCAATCTTGTCCTACATCACCAAGTCCATTTTCATATGCTATTTTTGTGAATATTTTTTTTGTGTTTGGGCGGTGTGAGACGAAGGCAAATCAAAATCATGCTCATAAAGGTGAATAATAGTAATTTACAAAAGCTAAGAGTATCTCCAATGTCCTTTAAAAAAAAGAGTATCTCCAATGTTTTTTTATTTTTATTTTATTTTAAATATGTGATGGTTGTTTTGAAAAGCTTAAAAAGACAATATAAAGCTTTACAAAAGTTTTACGACCATTGCATCTTGTTCACTTCACCAAAGTTGTAAGGAAAAGATTTATACAGACAAACCGGTTCATATCATACCATGTAGATTTTTTTTTTTTAGATTTGTGTGTGGTAGAAGAAATGTTTATCTCTAGTGGGTCCCAATGGCGGACCCAGGAAATTTTTCCAATGGTTGTTTTGAAAAGCTTAAAAAGACCATATAAAGCTTTAAAAAAGTTTTACAACCATTGCATCTTGTCCACCTCACCAAAGCTTTAAAGAAAAGGTTTATACCGACAAACCAGTTCATACCATGCCATGTAGAATTATTTTTGAAAAAATATTTATCTCTAGTGGTCCCCAGTGGCGGACCCATAAAATTTTTCTAGTTGAGGCCAAAAAAACATCTTGACCACCTCACCAAAGCTTTAAGGAAAATGTCTATACAAACAAACCGGTTCATACCATGCCATGTACAATTTTTTTTGAAAAAATATTTATCTCTAGTTGGTCCCAATGGCGGGCCCAGGAATTTTTCCGTGATCCTAGGATAAGTAATAAAGTTTCTAACCAATTGAGCTAAATAGATAATTGCAATAAAAATTTGTCAAAAATAGTAGACACGCAGTTTTAATATTATTAGAGGTGTATATTAGTAAGTTTCCCGAAAATTTGAGTGGGGTCCATTGACCCCTTTTACATGTTGAGTCCGCCGCTGATGGCTCCATACTATAAAACTTTCTAAAATGTTTATGTATTGTGAAGAAAATGTTTATAAATTGATATGTTGCACATCGTAAATCTTTTAAAAACTCCATTGACATTGACGGGAGATGCTCCAAGAAAAGGAAAAACAATTGCTTTTAAATTAAAAAAATATATTTTTTATACATTTTATTATGTCAAATATATCAAACATATATATATCTAATCTACCTCATTTTATTGAATTTGATCAGATTAACTATACTACGTTACGGCATGTTTGTTACGCAGGAATAGAACGGAATGGAATAAAGTAATATGAATGGAATAGAATGGAATGGAATAAATTCATTCTATTACAGCGTTTGAGATGTGAAAAAATGGAATAAAAGGTAAGATATGATGGAAGTGGTGGGGTGGGGTGGGGTAGCCCTACTGATCGACATTTTCTAAGTGTCCAATATTACCGGCAAGTGCACCGGGTCAATTGTAGTTTAGAGAGGTGAGCAAAGTCGTTTCCCACAAGGATGCGGGTTAAGTACCAAAATCACTTGCACGTTTGGTGTTAAGGGTGATTTTATGTGATTTATATCGTTATATTTTGTAGCAATTCTCTCCATATTCGTATAATTCGCATAGAAATTAAGCGTTTAATTGATTTATTGAGCAAATGAGTTTTAAAAGTATTTAAGTGCAAATTCGGGTTAATTATGTGATTTTATTGGTAAAATATCTTTATATATGTGATGTTACACTTTGCACGTTTTTATTAATGTAGGTATGCGAATGTATCGTGGACCGAGTCAACGAGCTGAAGGGTTTCGAGCTGCATTTTAATTGAAGACTTATCTAGAAGGGCAAAATTGGAATTATCATATTTTTATTAGGGTTTTATTATTTTAAGAAAAGAAAAAAAGGGATAATTGTTACCCTAGCTCGAAGAAGGTTATAAAAGGACGGCATTCAGCAGCAGCAGAGAACACGAAATTTCATCTGGAACGGAGGCAGAACTCAAAAAAAAAAAAAAAAAAAAAAAATATATATATATATATATATATATATATATATATATATATATATATATTTTCTGTTCTCTGTTTTGTTCTATATTATAGTCTCTTTTTCTGTTTTATTTACGTTTTTTTTTTTTTACTTTAGAGTTTAGTGTAGCCTTTGTAAGAAATTCGTGCGGATATCTTGTTTTTGGTTTTGGTTTAAGCAAACTCGGAGTCAGAAGGGACCGTTACTATACACCCCTGACCCCGAGCGAACCGTAGTCCGGCCAAACAGGCGGATTTTCCGTTCTGCGTTTACGCGATGGCGAGCCGAGCAAGATCTCGAGGATCAGTTAGCCGAGGAAATCACAGATTTTGTAATAATGGCTGCTAATGATAGACGTACGTTGGCAGACTACGCCATGCCTGGCGCAGTCACAGTCAACCCGGCTATCATCCTACCGGCCATTAATGCTCAGACCTTCGAGCTAAAGCCTGGCCTCATTCAGATGATGTAGCATGCATCAATCTTTCATGGGTTTCAGTCGGAAAATCCACACACTCACTTGCAAACATTCTTGGAGATATGCGGCACCACACGCATCCAAGGAGTAAGTGAGGATGCCATCAAACTGAAACTCTTTCCTTTTTCGTTGAAGGGAGAAGCTAAGGAGTGGTATAGCTCTCTCCCAGCTGAATCTATAAATACTTGGGCAGAACTCGAAAAGGAGTTCTTGAGTCAATATTTCCCACCTTCCAAAACTGCCCAATGTTTGAACGAGATATTCACTTTCTATCAAAAAGAGAATGAATCCTTTTTCGAGTGTTGGAAAAGATTCAAGTATCTGCTTAGAAAGTGTCCCCACCATGGCTTGCCACTGGAAATGCAAGTCAACACTTTCTTTAGTGGATTGACCGAGCTTACAAAAGGCATGGTCAATAGTTCATCATCCGGTGGGGCGTTTAAGAAAACGCTGATGAGGGATGGGCACTTGTTTGAGGACATTGCGGTACAACTCACCCCTCTTATCAAGCAATTCAAGCACCTCCTCCTCCTCCTAAGGTAGAGGAGGTAAACATGCAAAGTTTGATCGTCATGCTGTAGAAGCAGATGGCAGCATCTCAAGTTTCAAATCCGATAAATCAAACTTCTTCTTTTCCACGAACCTTCAGTGTTCATCTCGCTAAAATCTTTGTCCCGGTCGCCATATGAGCGGCGGTGTCAATTCAATCCCCGCACCTTATCAAGTGAATGATGTTCATGATTATGGACGGTATAATCAGTCACATGTCAAAATCGTGACAATGTGGGGCACACATCTAGATTCTGTCTATGAACGGACGAATCTTGAAGTAAATGCATTCTATGGCGTAACAATCAAAGGTTTAATCAATTTTCCGCCGAGAATAATCTCCAAAACCAAGGGTTCAATCAATCTTCAAGTTTCAATCCAATTCTAATTTCAATCGAATCAAAATCGAAACCTGGTTTTCCTCGTAACCAAAATAATAATTTTTCCAACTCTAATCAAAGGTTCAATCGAAATTGGCCCGCCAATTCTAATCCTCGTTGTCCAAAGTCGGCCCACCAAATTTATTCTCGAAATTTCCAAAACTCTCAAGGCCCCTCCCAATCTAACAATCTTGAAGCTAAATTGGAGGAGCAAAATAAAAGTATCCAACTCTTGATGAGTGCAAATAAGAACCTTGAGAGACAAATTGGGCAACCAGGTGAGCAGCTTAGCTTCAAGACCCCAGGGCAACCGCCAGCCTCAAGAGACCGAAAAATCCAAAGGGCGGTCACGTTGCTCTCAGCCGACTTGAACAATGGCCAATTCTCGACCTCGTACCATCAATTCCATACGGTAGAGGAGGCCAACAATGAATTTAAGAAGTGGTACTCAACTAAGTGGTCCCCTTCACCAGGGAAACCACTAACCCTTCCTGCCAGTGATAAGGCAGGAGGGGAAGCTGAGCACCTACACTCCCCTTGGCCGAAAGAGAATACTCAGGTGGCTGATCCCCTGAGAGGTGAAAGAGTTGAAAGTCCTCAGGTGGCTGAACCCCTGAGGAATGAAGAAAAAAGTGAGAGTCAGGAGGCTGATCCCCTGACGAGTAAGAAGAATGAAAAGGTAGTAAGGTGGAAGGATTTGGAAGACAAAGCTATCAGTTCATCCTCAAAGAAAGTCTTTTCTGAGAGTGACTTGAAAAAGCTTCCATTTCCACTAAGAAAGAGCAACATCCTTTGAGTGAAGATAAGAAGTATGAAAAGGTCTTTGAATCTCTTGAAAAATACTCGATTAAATCTTCCATTATCCGAGGTCTTGGTTGAAATGCCTAAGTATACAAAATTTATCAAGGATGTTGTTTCTTCGAAAAGGAAGTTGTCAGACATGGAAAGGCTAATTGGTGAGGATTGTTCAATGATCAATTATGAAAACTTACCAACCAAGAGAGGTGACCCTGGAAAGTTCGTGCTTACAGTGTTAATGGGAGGCATGGTCTTCCCTAACTCTTTGTGTGACCTGGGTGCGTCTATAAGCCTCATGCCATTGTCTGTGTGTAAACAGCTGGGTTTAATTGATCTTCTAGAACCCACTACCATGAATTTGCAATTCGCTGATAGATCTTCTAAGAAAGCAGCGGGAATCTTAAAAGACGTACTCGTTCAAATTGATAAATTTACCTTTCCCGTTGGTGATACGTCCCGGACATTGAGAAGGATGGAAATGTTCCCCTGATTCTTGGAAGACCTTTTTCTGTCTAACACTCGAACCCTCATTGACTGCGATGGCGGGCGAGTGACGATCCGTGTTGGTGATCAAGAGGTAAGCTATAATGTCTCCAAATCCATTCAAATACCCTCTGGTCCTCCAACCGGTTTTTCCATTGAGGAGACGTCTGATGACTTCGATGATTTGATGGAAAAGCAAGTCATGGCTGTTGCAATGGAGTATGAGCGATCGTTAATAATTTGAATAATCATGGTGTGGTAAGTCTAGAAGCGGTTAGAAGTCGAATTTAAGGATGAGTTGTTGGAAGGTGAAGCTTTGGCAATTGGGACCGCTCGTTAAACTCAGCGATGTTGAGTTGAAAGGTGGAGAGCTCAAATCTAGTTTAGAAGACCCCCCTGCAGATTTGGTGTTGAAGTCGTTGCCTAAACATCATAAGTATGTGTTTTTAAGAGAAGGTGACAAGCTTCCATTGATTATATCTGCCAAGCTGTCTCGTTTAGAGGAAATGAAATTAATCAACGTCTTGAAGAAAAATGAAAGAGCCTTTGGGTGGCAAGTAGGAGATATCAGAGGGATATCTCCTGACATCTGTATGCATAAGATCAAGACAAATGAGGGTGCGAAAATGTGTTAGACACCCCAGGAGGAGGCTCAACCTCATATGCAAGAGGTGGTTAAGAAAGAAATCATCAAACTTCTGGACATGGGAATCATTTATGCCATCGCTGATAGTGAATGGGTTTTCCCGACTCAGGTAGTTCCCAAAAAAGGTGGAATTACGATTGAGAAGAATGAGAAGGGAGAGGAAATAGCATTGAGACTTGTCACTGGTTATAGAGTCTGCATCGATTATCGAAAGCTCAATGAAGTAACCATGAAGGATCACTTTCCTCTTCCATTCATTGACCAGATGCTTGAGCGTCTGGCGGGACACGCATTCTACTGCTTCCTGGATGGATATTCAGGATACTTCCAAATACCCATTGATCCAGCTGACCAAGAGAAGACCACCTTCACCGCCTTATATGGTACATTCGCTTACGCTAATGCCATTTGGTCTCTGCAATGCCCCAGCTACATTTCAAAGATGTATGCTGGCTATTTTTGACGGGCTCGTAGAAAAGTGTATGGAAATCTTTATGGACGATTTTTCGGTCTTTGGTCAGTCTTTTGATGATTGTCTTGACAACCTTGACCGAGTCTTATCCAGATGTGTGGAGAAGAACTTAGTGCTCAATTGGGAAAAATGCCATTTCATGGTTGATGAGGGAATAGTTCTTGGCCACAAAATCTCCGCCAAAGGTATAGAAGTTGACAGGGCAAAAGTAGAAGCTATAGAGAAGATGAGTTATCCCAAGAGTGTGCGTGAAGTGAGAGGCTTTCTTGGACATGTCGGTTTCTACAGAAGATTCATTCAAGACTTCTCCAAGATAGCCAAGCCCCTGTCTACTTTACTTAAAGAAGACGTTGAGTTCAATTTTGATGAGAGCTGCAAGCAAGCGTTTGAGGAGCTTAAGGACCGTTTGATCTCTGCTCCAATTCTCATATCGCCTGACTGGAATCTACCTTTTGAGCTTATGTGCGACGCATCCAACTATGCAGTTGGTGCTGTTTTAGGACAAAAAATCAAAGGAAAATTCCAGCCAATCTATTACGCCAGTCACACATTGAATCTCTCTAGAGTTAATTATACTACTACTGAAAAGGAATTATTGGCCGTAGTCTTTGCTATGGACAAGTTTCGTAGTTACTTGTTAGGAGCTCAAGTGATTGTGTGGACTGATCACGCTGTTTTGCGATATCTGATGACTAAGAAAGAGGCCAAACCGCGCCTACTGCGTTGGATATTGACCCTACAAGAGTTTGATGTTCAAATTAAAGACAAAAAGGGCAGTGAAAACGTAGTGGCTGATCACGTTTCAAGAATGCTAAGTGAGGAGAAGGATGATCCAGATGATATAGATCTTTACTTTCCTCTAGAGAACATTATGGTTATCGACGGTTGTCCTCCTGATGTTCCATGGTATTCTTCCATTGTCAGTTACCTTCATGCCCGATATCTCGATCCAGAATTATCCTATCAGGAGAAGAAAAGGTTCTTCTCTGATTTGAAATCTTTCGTTTGGGATGAACCTTATCTTTTTAAGATCTCAGAAAGATGGTTTGCTTAGAAGATGTGTTCCGGATCTGAAGCGTAGCGATATTATTGAGCAGTGCCACAGTGGACCCACTGGAGGTCACTTTGGTCCTTGGAAAACCGTTGCTAAGATCTTCCAATCCGGTTTCTATTGGCCTACGATCTTTAAAGACACAGAAGCTTTCTGTAAAGCTTGTGATAGGTGCCAACGAACCGGTACTCTGACAAGGCGTTTTGACATGCCTTTGACGCCCATCTTAGAATGCGAAGTCTTTGATGTATGGGGTATCGATTTTATGGGACCATTCCCATCATCTTGTGGTAACAAGTACATCTTAGTTTGCGTGGATTACGTGTCGAAATGGGTAGAGGCTCAAGCCACTCCTCACAATGATCATAAGACGGTCATGAAATTCTTAAAGAGGAACATCTTTGTCAGATTTGGATGTCCACGTGCCTTGATCAGTGATGAAGGGACACATTTCTGCAACCGACCCCTAGAGAAAGTGCTTGAGAAGTATGGTGTTCGTCACAAAACTGGCACACCATATCACCAGATGACTAGCGGTCAGGTTGAAAGAAGCAACCAAAGTATTAAGAAGATCCTGGAAAAAATGGTCAACAGTCATAGAAAAGACTGGAGTCTAAAGTTGGATGATGTACTATAGGCATATAGAACCGCCTATAAGACTCCTATGGGTACATCTCCATATCAAATGGTTTATAGTAAGCCATGTCATCTGCCAGTCGAGTTAGAGCACAGAGCTTATTGGGCTACGAAGTTTTTAAACTTCGATACCCAATCTTGTGGAAAACATCGATTGCAACAGTTGCATGAGTTGGATGAATTCAGACTCCAGGCTTACGAAAGTGCTAGGATCAGTAAAGATAAGATGAAACTCCTCCATGACGCCAAGATTAAGAAGAGAGAATTTCAAGTCGGGGAACAAGTTCTTTTGTATAATTCCAGGTTACATCTGTTCCCTGGTAAGCTGAGGACACGATGGTCCGGTCCCTTTGAGATTCTCCAAATTATTCCTGGAGGCGTTCTAGAACTACACGGTTATGGTGACCAACCGTTTCGAGTGAATGGTCAAAGGTGTAAGCACTACATTGGTGAACCCAAGGAAAAGCCTTTGATTGTTCGTTTCCTCGATATCCTCGGGTGCGGTACTAAAGAAGTCGAAGAATTTGACGAGTTTTCACCCGACCTATTCTCAGAGGATGACGGTAGTGGTCGATCTGAAGAAGTTCTAGCAGGTAGTTGGGATATGGAAGAGTATGAGAGGGAGCGTCAGCTGAAACGTCATCAGAAGACTCAGAAGAAGAAGACAACCATGGGGAAGTTTAAACGTGTTTGGAAAGCAGTAAGGCCATGTGTTAAGTGCTGTTTCTGCAGCCGAACTACTGACCCAAGTCTAGACGAGGTAGTGGCAGGCAGAAAAGTCAAATGGCCTGATCCAGGCAGAAAAGTCAAATGGCCTGATCACGACATTAACCAACAGCGCCACTAGGGGGCATCCTAGATATCTATCTATCTATCTATCTATATATATATATATATATATATATATATATATATATATATATATATATATATATATATATACTATAAAACCCGTGAAATACACGGGAGTTTCAAAAACTTATTAATGTTTCTTAAACGTGAAAAGTAAGAAAAATTAAACAAACTACAAAATTTCTATATTTAATACTCGATGATCAACAATCATACTATGTTCAACATTAGAGGACTTTGTGGCGGATTTTGTTCATAGGTTTAAAGTCATTTTGGTCATTTCTTTTTGCAGCTTGTACCAACCCTCACCTGGCCACTTGTGCCTCAACTCTTAAAACAGAACCATAACACTTAAAACTCTTGCGCCAAACCTCTAGAAGCCTGTGATCACCATACATCACCGCAACACCACCTCTGCAAGCCTCCCATCAGCCTTCCAAGCAGCATCAGTTTGCATAACTTTCTTATTTGCAATCATTGAAGCCATGCCTATTAAACTTCTATTTTTGTGCATCCGTGCTCTTTTTAGAGTCTGTAATTGACATGATAGTAAATATTTAGTTGAAAAATTAATGTCAAAATACAACACTCAAGGTATTCAAAAGAATAAAAAAAAAATAGTAAATATTTAGTTGAAAAAAAATAATTCTTTCTATCAATTATTCAAAATGTAAAAGGAAGGTAAAATCAAACATTCTGATTCTCACCAATTCCTCAAACATCTCTTTGAAAAAACAATACAACATCATCTAGATGATAACAATGTAATCATGGAGTTCACAATAACAACATGAAAGACGAATGAACCTAGGCATGTAACACCAAGCAAAGAGATTATATATATATGAGAATCACTTCATCGCATTTGAATAATCAAGCAAAGAGATTAGTCAATTAACAAATATCTTTTTTTTATCATGATTTTTCAATATTATGATATTATCCATTTGAATGGTTTGATGCTAATTATATCCTCTTAAATATATTAACCATCTTCCTAACCTCACGAAGCATTCAAGAATTTGAGGCTTATAAGCGAGAATTTTAACATTTAATAAAGGCACAATCACTCACATGCAACATTGAGGATTTGAATGACAAAGCAACGAAAAGAAAAAAGAGTATTGGGTGATATTCTAGCGAGAAGTTTCCTCCTCATGGCCTCAAACTCGTAAAATATCTCAGTAAGCTTAGGCCTCTCGATCGGTTCCTAGCTTGTTGCCGCCGACATCGCCGTTTTCATTTTTCAAGTGGCTATCTTCAATACCTTATTCCCATCATGCTTCTGCAAATCCTCAAAATTCATCATCAAACAGCGAAACATTAGGCATTTACAACATTAAAAAAAAAAAAAAAAAAGTAAAATCATCAAAAGCAACTAAACTTACTGACCACAACTTCTACGAAGTAGCGACAACAAACTATAGAGAAAAATTGTTCATAAGAAACAATTGAAGTATCTTATGGCTCTCTTTTGATGTATCGGTCGAACTTATTCTTGAAATCTTGATTTATTCTGTAGAAATACACACAAAATAGGCTTGCAACAGAAAAATGAAACCCTAAGACAACAGAATTAGTAATCTTTCTTTTTGGGCCACAATATAAGGTCTCAGCTAAAACCTAACACTGTACATCATCTGCGCAATAAAGAAACGTATTGAAGGAAAATCGAAACACAAACTAATTAGCAATAAATCAAAGCAATAATGGATGAGAAAAGCAATTACCAATCAGAGGTAAGGATAATTGCACAATTAGGAGTCCGACCATTTCTCCCCATTTAAATTTCGTTCATTCCCTTGTGAAAAGAATAAAAAATAAATAATAGTCCGTTGCCTCGATCCCATCTATAGAAATCAAACGCCACCACAATCAGGAAGAACAAAAAACTGGAAACAAAATCTTGAACTTGCAACCATGTCTCAGCATTTGATAGAGTTTAAAATTAGGAATTGAAAATGCTACAAAACAAATTTAACAGCAATAAAGGCCAATCAATCACCTAGGTGTTAGTGGCCCTGGTGTAAATTGTGATTATCAATAGATATAATCGGATTTACCTCCCATCATTGTTCTTCATAGTTGTGTCTCCAACAATTACCAATTGGACGAAAATGATTTCGTAAAAAAAAAATTAAGAAAAATTCTGGAGAGATTTGGTTACCTGCACCAACTCAATCAACCAATAAACCCACCGAGGTACTACAAAAAAAAAAAAAAAAAAAAAAAAAAAAAAGAAAAATGTATAATATTACATAAATCAACAAAGATGAAAAGAAGAACTCACCATAATTTCATCACCATTTTCGTTTGAAAAAAATTTAAATTTGAATTCAGCCGGAGTTGTAGATACAATTTGTTGAGGATTGGAGTCCCCAATAATAACTACAATAGATATTCTCTAAATCCGGGATTTGAAAGAATTTGAAATTAAATGGAGAATCTTTCAAGATTTTTAGGAAAAGTGGGTAAAGTTTTTTTTTCTTTTTTTTTTGGTGGTGGGGGGGGGGGGGGGGAGGGGGGCGGAGAGGAGTCTTAAACCGGATCAAAATCGGGTTTTGTGGATAAAATACGGGTAATTGGGTTAAATGTTGCTTTTAAATATATATATATATATATATATATATATATATATATATATATATATATATATATATATATATATAGATATATATATATATATATATATATTAGTCCTTTTTTTTTGAGTTACTCTTTGTTCTTTGGTTTATGTGTTTTAGTTTTAAGTCTAATAAGAGTGTTGTATGAATCTGCTTCAGTTCGGCTTTGTTTTGAAATGGATTACGGAGTTCCCCCGCATGAGATCCCATTCATTCATAGAATCCGCCATATAACTCTAGATGATGGACCTGGAGGAACGCTTATCCTTGACGTTGATTACCATATCATCACGCAGCGTCGGGACCATTACTTATGTTGTCATCGTACCCCACACTGTGGGTGGTGGAGAGTTTAGTACTGAGGACCTTCAACGTGCGTTAGGACGGCCGTATACGATTTTAAATGACCCGATGCTTACTGATTTGTTGTTGGTACTCCGTGATGAACATTTTAAAGGAGTAGATGTTGCGGCGAAAGATTGGAACTTGCAAGATGAATATGACATCCCTCCTGCGATCGATTTGCTTCGTCGCTAATCCGGATTGTAGATTGGGGCGACATCTATGAAGATTAGCTTGGGCTAGTGTTTTGTGTTTCTATTTTCTTCGTGTATCCCAATTCTTTGCATTATTAGTGTATTTGCATATCATTTTGTAGCATTATCTTTATGTGTCTCATTGTCATTTTGTTGCACCTAGACCTGCTTTACTTTGTAGTATCCTCTATCGTTACTTTTATGCGACGTATTATATTCCCCTATGTTCCCGAGATGTTGCCATGTTTGTTCAAGTGTGCAGGATATTTTCGATAGCGATTGTGAGCTTTTAGATGATATCAGTTTTCCGGTGGATGGTCCACAATCTACTGATTTCTTCAAGCATTTCCGGATTTGGATCTAGACCACCTTCAGAATTGCCACCTTCGAACTACAATCAGCTAAGTACTTTATCTTTTCTTTAGTTCTGCACAACCTGAGGACAATTGTCGTTTAAGTGTGGGGAGGAATGGTTATGTGTATCTATCATTTGCTTATATTATTTTTCTATGCTGAAATGAGCTAAATTTTTTTAAAATTTTTGTTTTGTCCCGAGTGAGCAAATGCATATTTTTGTTCGGTTTTAATATTCATGGATGTTGTATACCGTATGTTTAATAAGTTAGTTGTTTCACCTGAGATCTATTTTTCACGAGCCATAGTGAATGATGAGCTAATTTATAAAGTTATACCCCTTTTTTTGACGAGTGATTTCTGATTTTCTTATAAGTCATGTGCTTAGTGCTACGTATATATCTTGAGATTTATGATAGTTTGTATTTAGATCCAAAGTATGTTATACTGTGAATATCTGAGGTTTGAATGTGATAAGTAACACGTAACTGATTGTCAAATGAAAAAGTTGAGTTTATAATGAAGTAATTGGGTGTGTCGAAAGCTAGTCGATGATTTAAGTGCGATAGGGTATACCACGTATGTCCTATACCACTATGATGACCAAAAGCTCACGACAGTCAGAAGAAGCTGCCTTATGATTTGAGTAAGGTAGGGTATATCTCGAATATCCTATTCTGCTATGGCGGGCACGAGCTCATTCTGATGTGCGTTTAAATGTGAAAATAGTTAAATCAACTTGCAATAAGAAGTGGTATGAATAAAAGACTTAGTTATCGTATACCTTATCCCCAGTATAAACTGACAGATATGTTGTAGGGATTATCCTCTGAGTATGTCAGAAAGGTCCTAAATGTATTCTATCATCTTTTTCGGGATATGTCACGTTTTGTAGGGTACATCTTATGAGTATCATTTATCTCTAGTTTGAAGGGGGTATTAGCTAGTTTGCTTTGAAATTTTCAAGTTTGGACTTAGTGGAAGTTTTCTATGGCTATGCACACACACACGTGGGTGAACTTCTAATTTATTGACTATGCGTTGTATGTGCTGAAGTGTCTATATTTTTCCCGAGCCTTTATCTTGTTTTATTTTGCTCGGGACGAGTAAAAGCTAAGTGTGGGGGAGTTGTTAAGGGTGATTTTATGTGATTTATATCGTTATATTTTGTAGCAATTCTCTCCATATTCGTATAATTCGCATAGAAATTAAGCGTTTAATTGATTTATTGAGCAAATGAGTTTTAAAAGTATTTAAGTGCAAATTCGGGTTAATTATGTGATTTTATTGGTAAATATCTTTATATATGTGATGTTACACTTTGCACGTTTTTATTAATGTAGGTACGCGAATGTATCGTGGACCGAGTCAACGAGCTGAAGGGTTTCGAGCTGCATTTTAATTGAAGACTTATCTAGAAGGGCAAAATTGGAATTATCATATTTTTATTAGGGTTTTATTATTTTAAGAAAAGAAAAAAAAAAAGGGATAATTGTTACCCTAGCTCGAAGAAGGTTATAAAAGGACGGCATTCAGCAGCAGCAGAGAACACGAAATTTCATCTGGAACGGAGGCAGAACTCAAAAATCAAAAAAAAAAAAAAGAAGCACTCACTCGGTCGACCGAGCCAAAAAAAATTTTTTTTTCTTTTTTTTCGTTCGTTCTGAGGATGAGTAGAGGCTGAGTCCGAATTGAACAAGCTTTGTGAAACCGTCTCAGCAACGTTTTGATCTCAACTTTGGATTGTCTGTGAGTTTAATTAAAGTTGTATCTTTATTATGTTTTTATTGTTATTATGCAATTTCATTGATGAATGTATTGCTGTTTGATGTTTACTATTCGATGAGAATCGTTGTTAGACTGAGATCACCATAGTAAAGATTAGATTTTTAACCTATAAATAACGAGAGTTGTTAGGTTAAAAATCTAGATTATGAGATTGAATAAATTTCACACCTTGGTAATTAAAGCGTTAATCTTTTTGTATCGATAGACGAAAAAGATTGATAGGTGAATTTTTCTAAGAGATTAGAAATTCATACATATGATAGTTGAATCACAATTTTTATTAAATAATCACTAGACAATCTAGAGAAGAAATTGAACGTTGCGAGATAGGTGGATCATTGCTTGTTCGTTGTTAAATCAATTGAGAAAAAATCATTGTTGCTTATTCTTCGTAGCAATCTTAAAATTTTATTGTCTTTTTAGTTTATAAAATAGAGTTATCTTAGTTAGTTCGGTCCGCAACTATCCTCGCTGGCTTTAGATTTTTGATCTTCTGTCCAGTTTATCGTATTGTTTTAACTACTAGTTTGTTTTGGTTTTGTTAGTTTAGTTGTAGTCTTTAAATTGTTTAGGATAGGACGTTTTTATTTCTCGTGACAACTTTAGGAAAATTAAGAACTAGACCAATCTCGATTCCCTGTGATTCGACTCCAGTTGTAACTACTATACTACGATCCCTGCACTTGGGGTAAACCGGATTATTTTTATTACTTGTTTATTTTGCGTTGATAAAATCCGAGACATTTGGTTTAGGCAAAACATAAAAGATAAGTTTTAAAACAAAGGTGAGCCATGGTGTCACTCCACAACTCACCACCTAAATGCCACAAAAAGAGAAAAGAAAAGAAATAAAATCTAAGATTAGCCAAGTTAATGGTCAAAGTGATAAAATAGCACTTATGATTCATTGAGAAATGATTCGACCTACCCCCTATCCATTTGTGACTTTGTGATAAATTATTGGTGTGAACCCCCGCTTTAGTGATTGCCCGTTCTCGCGTGATACAACCACTCTATATCTCGTCAACGGCCTAACTGACTAAATTAGGTCTAGAAGAGTCGATATGCATTACACTCATTGGGTTGCCTAACCACGATAAGTGAACCCCACTCTAGAAATCGAATCTATCTCTAGTCGATTTTACTAAGTGGTCTCATTACCCATTTTCCCACACTAAGTATCTTCTCTCGATCTCAACAAAGTGTGCTAAATCATGTATTAGATGATTAATCTGACACAAGCATTAAGGCCAAGAAATGAGAAATAATTCCACAAAGTGCTTGAAATCTAAACAATCATTCTCACAAATCACAAGAAACTACAATATCACAATTCACATTTGAAGAGAGTTTGAGAAAGTAATAATACTTGAGTGAACTTCAACTTGTTTATTCATGTTTGAAGAAAGGGTATAAATAGATACAAGCATGTAAAGGTCCTAGCTAGTAAAGTAAAAGTTACTAGAGCCAGCTAGTATTAAATTCTAGAGTCGGCTATTACATAATAGGACAAACTAGAGTTACTTTCTGACTTGAGGACATATTAATTGTTTATTCAATACAATTAATATGTCACTTGATACATAAGTAACATTTTACAATGTAACGATTTATAATTACCACAATGTAATATAATATTTCCACACCCCCCCTCAAACTAGGTTGTATATGTCAATATAGCCAAGTTTGCTACTCAGTCTGCTGAACATAAGCGGTGGAATTGCCTTGGTGAGAATATCAGCATTTTGGTCTGCTGAGGGAACATACTAAAGTTGAATGATCTTGGCATCAATCTTTTCTTTAAGGAAATGTCTGTCAATATCCACATGTTTGGTTTTATCATGATGGACTGGATCCTCTGCCATGCATAAAGCTGAATTATTGTCACAGCAGAGTATGACAGGTTGCTGAGGGGTCTGCTGAAGGTCAGTAAGGACTCTTTTCAGCCATAATGCTTCACAAATGCCCAAAACCAGTGCCCTGAGTTCAGCTTCAGCACTGCTTCTAGAGACAGTAGGTTGTTTCTTGCTTCTCCAAGTGGCAAGATTACCCCATACATATGAGCAAATAGCCTGTGGTAGATCTTCTGTCTATGTGGCAACCAAATTGATCGAAGATCGATATAGACCTTCACCGATCATCGTCAAGAGACTTAGTGAAGTGTAGGCCCCGGCAGAGTGGACTTCAAGTATCTGAGTATTCTGTAGACAACATCCCAATGGTGCTCAATAGGGCAATGCATGAACTGACTGACAAGGCTAACTCTATATGCAATATCAGGTCTTGTATGAGAGAGATAGATGAGTTTCCCTACAAGTCTCTAATATTGTTCCTTTCTTACAGCAACATTACCATGTACCAGTGGATTACTGGGGTCTACTGGAGAGATAGCCGGTTTGCAGCCTAGCATGCCAGTTTCCTTCAGCAGGTCTAGTATATACTTCCTCTGTGAGACAGATATACCCTGGCTGTTTCTTGCTATTTCCATACCAAGAAAGTACTTGAGGGAGCCCAAATCTTTAACTTGAAATACTTTGGCCATTAGGGTCTTCAATTGTTGGAGCTCAGCAGGGTCATCACCAGTAAGGATGATATCATCCACATAGACAATAAGAATGGATCTTTTCTGGTTGGTTGTTTTGATAAACATGGTGTGATCTCAGTTGCATTGATGATATCCAACAGCTTTAACCACAGTAGTAAGTTTGCCAAACCAGGCTCCAGGGGACTACTTTAGGCCATATAGAGATTTCCTCAATTTGCAAACTTTCCCTTGAGTGTGAGTGTTGGCAAAACCAGGAGGTACGTTCATATAGACTTCCTCAGTAAGGTCACCATTTAGGAAAGCAATCTTGATATCCAATTGGTGGAGAGGCCAATCAAGTTGGACAGCAAGTGAGATCAGTACCCTGACAGTGTTTAGCTTTGCCACAGGTGCAAAGGTCTCTTTGTAGTCAAGTCCATATGTTTGAGTGAATCCCCTTGCAACCAATCTAGCTTTTTATTTGTCAATAGTACCATCAGCATTGTACTTGATAGTGAATAGCCATTTACAGATGACTGTCTTCTTTCCATGTGGGAGAGTGGTGAGGTCCCAAGTATAGTTGTCAAGGAGAGCAGTCATTTCAGTTTTGACAGCTGCCTTCCACTTATCATGTTGGAGAGCTTCCTGTATATTCTTAGGAATAGAGTGAGTATCCAAGTCCTGTGTAAACATAGCAAAAGAAGGTGACAAGTGATCATAAGACACATAAGTATGAATAGAGTGATTAGTGCATGATCTCTTTCCTTCCGGACAAAGAATGGGTCCATCATCAATATCGATAGAATGAGCGGGTCGAGTGGGCTCGGGAGGCTGCTTGAGGTTCGATGAGGCTCGATGAGGCTCAGCTTGAGGTTCGATGGGATGTTGGGGCTCGATGAGTTTCTTGAGGTTCGAGAATCTCTTTGAGGTGCGATGGGTGATGAGTATCGTCTGTCCGCCGAGGAGCGAGTTGAGGGGATTGGAGTGATCTCAATTTCAATAAGGTTGCCATTTGTGACTGTCTCAGTAGGTTTGCTGTAGTATGGAGTTCTTTCAAAGAATTTTACATCCATAGAATTGTAAAATCTTTTGTCAGTGGGAGAATAACACTTGTAACCTTTCCTGTCTTTGGCATAGGTAGGAAGATACACTTATGAGCTTTGGGATCAAGTTTGCTTCTGTGATAGGCATGAATATAGACAAACACAGTACATCCAAAGATCTTTGGAGGCAAGTCAGCAATGAGGTGAGGACATGGATGAGTTGTCAGCAGGGTTTGAATGGGAGTCTTGAATCCTAACACTCTGTTGGGTAACCTGTTGATCAGGTATGTGGCAGTTAATATAGCTTCACCCCACATATATTTAGGCACATGTGTGGTGAATATGACTGATCTAGCCATCTCCAGTAAGTGTCTGTTCTTCCTCTCTGCAACCCCATTTTGCTGAGGTGTCTCTACACAGCTACTAGTGTGAATAATCCCCTTATCATTCAGGAAGGTGCTGAGGTTGGACTCATAGTATTTCAGGGCATTATCTATTTTTAAGATTTTAATCTTAGTGTCAAATTGAGTGGATACCATATTATAGAATTCTTGGAAGATGGTTCCAACTTCAGATTTATCTTTCATCAGAAACAGCCATGTGATCCTGGTGTGATCATCTATGAAGGTGACAAACCACCTCTTCCCTATTATACTTTTAACTCTTGAAGGTCCCCATACATCACTATATATTAGAGTGAAAGGTGTGGAAGGCAAGTAAGGTAATTTAGTATACACATGTTTACGGTTATTTTTATGATTTATATTACATTATTTCGTAACAATGTCCTTTGTATTTTATTAATTTTTATAGAGAATTAAGTGTTTAATTGAATTATTAAAAGAATGAATGTGGAAACTATTAAAGTGCAAATTTGGGTTATTTACGTGATTTTATGAGTAATTATCTATTTATATATGAGATGTTACACTTTGCATGTTCTTATTATTTTGTAGGTACACAAACATATCATGGAATGAGTCAAAGAGCTGAAGGAGTTTCAAACAACATTTATTTGAAGATTAAACAGAAGGATAAAACAGGGATTATCTTTATTTTTATATTTTGTTTAGGGTTTAGATTTTTCTTTTTCAAATAATAAGAGAAAAGAATAATAATTATATTATTCTCGGAAATAACTATAAAAGGACGGACAGACAGTGACAGGATACAGAGTTTTTCCTGAAGAACAAAACGCCGCATAAAACCCTAGGCAATTGTTGGGTTCGGTCGACCGAACCTCTTCACTCGGTCGACCGAGTGCTTTTCTATTTTTTTTTATTTTATTCCGTCTGGTACTAGCTATGGTGAGAGGCTGAAGCAGTTTGGAACAAGCTCTGTGAAACCGTTCTCAGCAAAATCTTGATTTTCGGATTTGGATTGTCTTGTGAGTTTAATAAAGTTGTATCTTCTCTATGATTTTTATTGTTGTGCAATTTCAATTGATGAATGTGTTTCTTATTTGATTGTTTGATAATTAATGAGAATTAATTGTTAAACCAAGATCACCATAGTCAAGATTAGATTTTTAATCTAATAACGATAGTCGTTAGGTTAGAAATCTAGGTTGCGAGACTGAACAAATCTCACACCTCGTTAGTCAAAGCATTAATCTTTTGAATCAATAGATGAAGGAGATTGATAGGAGAATTTTTCTAAGACATTAGAAATTCATACCCACGATAGGTGAATCACAATTTTTGTTAAATCATCACAAGACAACCTTAGAGTCGAAAATTAGGGTTGCGGGATCGGTGGATCATTGCTTGTTCATTCATAGATTAATTGAAAGAAAAAAAATCATTTGTGCCCACCATAGTCATCGCAATAATTTTATAGTTTTTATTGCATTTTTAGTTTATAGATTAGAATCATCGTCGTTAATCCGGTTCGCAGCTATCTTTCCTGGCTTTGGATTTTAGATCTTCTGTCCAGTTTGTTTTCTATTGTTTTTACTACTAGTTTCATCACATTTTATTTTAATTGTAGTTTTTTTTGTCAATTGTTAAGTGGAGGACATTATTATATAATTCTAGTGATAACAATAATAACAGCGATAACTTACGAAAAATTGATTAAAACTAGATATAGTACGATTCCCTGTGGATGACCCGGTCGAGCCATTGCATTACATAAACTTTGCACTTGGGGTTAGACTGGACTATAAATTTAAAACTTAAAATATCCCAACAACACAGACTTAGTAAGTTTAGCAAACTCACAAATATCACATTGAAGGTCACTGAGGTTACATCCTTTAAACAATTCAGGAAATAAAGACTTTAAATAACCAAAACTTGGATGACCTAGTCTATAATGCCATAACATGATATTGTCTAAGGTTTGGGTGCAGGCTGCTGAGGCAGTTTCAATCTTCAATCTTCTGTCTTCAACAGGGTTTACCATAAACAGTCCTGAGCAGGCTTTAGCTCTCCCAATCACTTCCTGTGAAGAAAGATCCTGGAAAATACACTGATTGTCATTAAACAAGACTGTCCAATTTAGGTCTTTAATGAGTCTACTGACAGATATAAGGTTACAGTCTAATTTTGGAACAAATAGGACATCCTGAAGGTATATCTTATCAGTAAGTTTAACATTTCCAAAACCTTGTGCACATGAAATAGATCCATCAGCAATCCTAATATTGTGGATTTGATGACAGAGCCTAAACTGAGATATGAGACTCTTGTTACCAGTCATATGGGATGAGGCCCCAGAATCAACAATCTGAGAGGTGAGTGGAATATACATGTTTTAGCATGAGTAGCTATGTCAGTGATAGAGCTACCTTCCTATTGTTGAGCAATGAAGGCTTTGAAGGCAGCAAAGTGAGCATCCAACCTGGTATCTTTGTTCCCTTCTTCACTGACATGCCTGCCCTGACTCTCCCTGGTTGGTTTGGAGGGTTCAAAAGAGTTAGGCTTACCATGTAGTTTCCAGCAAGTGTCCTTGGTGTGATTTGTGCGTTTGCAGTGGTCACAGAACAATTTTCCTGCCTTCTCAGTAGGGTTCCTGTAAATCTCAGTAACCTCAGTAGGCTTCCTGACCACCAACATTGCTGAGCTATCAGTAGGGTGATCAGCAGGGTTGCTTTGCAGCATTACTTTCCTCCTGCTTTCCTCATGTTTGACTTCAGCAAACACATATTTGAGACTGGGGAGAGGTTTAATAGCAAGAACTCTACCTCTAACATCATCAAGGGATGAGTTCAGTCCTGTAAAGAACTCGAATACCCTCTTCTTCTTAATGATATTCTTGTATAAGGCAGCATCCTCTACATCCTTCCATGGGTGAATTTCCAACATATCTAGGTGTTGCCATGCCTTAGATAGTTGGTTGAAGTCTTGAGTTCTGAGCATGATCCCCTTGCCTGCAATTTTGGATTTGAGCTTCAAGATCATAGACCTCGGATGTATTGTCCTTTTTTGAGTAAAGGTCTGGCATTGTCCCAGCATTTCCTTTGCGATATATCATACATCATGAAGTTCTCACTGATCTCTTTTGTCATTGACCTCGTGAGGATGGTCATGACTTGGTTATTTTTTGTATCACATGCTTCAAACTTGGGGTCAGTTTCAGCAGGGGCAGGTTTGGAGCCAGACAAGTATCCCATCTTTCTCTGGCCTGAGATATATATTTTCATAGATCTTGACCACAGCAGGTAGTTGTTGCCATCAAGTCTGTGATTTGTAAATGAATGGCTTTCAGTGACCCCAGTCTGCTGAGGCAGCTGGGACTCTACTGAGGGTGAGGAAGCTTCAGATAATGAAGACATTCTTGATATGAGATGAGATGTTCCAGCAGGTTAGGGAGATTTTGCAGCGGATTCAGGATTTTAAGTCTCTGATACCATGAAGAGAGTTTGAGAAAGTAATAATACTTGAGTAAACTTCAACTTGTTTATTCATGTTTGAAGAAAGGGTATAAATAGATACAAGCATGTAAAGGTCCTAGCTAGTAAAATAAAAGTTACTAGAGCTGGCTAGTATTAAATGCTAGAGTCGGCTATTACATAATAGGATAAACTAGAGTTACTTTATGACTTTAGGACATATTAATTGCTTATTCAATACAATTAATATGTCTCTTGATACATAAGTAACATGTTACAATGTAACGATTTATAATTACCACAATGTAATATAATATTTCCACAACATTTAATGGGTTAGATTTCTATACTTCATATTCATCTTCCCCAAATTGAACTTTACACAATTCCAAGAAGATGAAAATTCCGGATACAAATCTAACTAAAACTAACACAAATCAAGATGAAATTAAAGAACAATAAGCTAAATAAATGATTACCCATGAAAATCCATCTTTCTTGACTCCATCTCCTCCAAGTACTAGCAATCTTCTTACACCCATGAAGAAAAGAAAAAGCTTGAAGAAGAACAACATGAGATTTCATCTATCTAGCTATCAATTCGTTAATTACATTGTTTTTGTGTTAGAGTGACCTCCCCCAAGGTCTCTAATGGAGGAATTTCAGCTCTAAGGGTTTGGGGCAAGGGGGAGATGAGAAATTTGCTGAAAAATCCCGTTTTTATGGTGAAAAACGCATAACGAGTCGAGCTGTGCGAAGTTCAGCTCGACAGATGGTTCGATAGTACATTGTCTTCAGTAAATTGACCATAATTTTACATGTAGACCTCCGATTTGAGTGATTCAAGATGTGTTGGAAATTTTGTTCGAATATCTACAACTCTTGTGAAGAAGTCCAAACCGAATTCTCTCTCTAAGATGGGTCAAATGTCACTTTAAGTCAGCTATGAGTAGAAATGCTCGAGACAATTGATCCGTAAGAACTCCGTGGCTTCGGCTACACGCTTCGCAGAGTAAAAACGCGTCTTGTCAACATCAAAATCATCTCTCCCGAGGCTTGGTCAACTTAAGATCCTGCAATGACTCGCCAAAAATACCAAACGTAAACCCGCCTACAAAAGATCGGTCCTAATGACACAAAAAATACTTTGAAAACTATTTTATTTTTTTACTACCTACTATCTATTGTATCCTTATGAAAATATGCAAATCGATGCCCGAAGATGCAAAAATACTATTAAAATCAGGGGAAAACGGGGCTAAAAACATAGTGAATGCATCATAAAATTGACTTACATCACCTACCCACACCCTACTGCACCTACCTCTCTACGTACCCTACCTTACCTACCACCTCACCCTACCTACCCTACTCTACCCTACCCTACCCTTCCCTACCTTACCTACCACCTTACCCTACCCTACCTTACCTACTACACCACCCAACCTTACGCACCCTTACTTTACCCCACCCTACCCATCACCCCACCCTACCCTACCTTACCCACCACCCTACCCCAACCTACCTTGCCCATCATCTACGCTACATACCCCTACCCTACCCACCTTACCCTACCTCTTACCCTACCTACTTTACACTACCCACCACCCTACCCTACCCATAACACCCTCCCTACCTTACCACCACCCTATCCTATCCTACCCTACTCTATCACCATATCCTACCTTATGCATCTTACGTACCTTACCCTACCAAGTACCACTTACTATACCCTACCCTACCCCTACCCTATTTCATCACCTACCCTAAACTACCCTACCACCCATCCACTCTTACCCCATCAGCCGCGTGTTTTGTTGATTTTCATTTTATTCAATCGTATTTCATCCATTTTTTAAAGGAATGAAAATGGACATGTTTCATTCCATTAGAATAAAATTCTATTCCTTCATAATCATACACAAACATTAAAATGAAATGAAAAATCATTTCATTCTATTTCATTTTGTCCTAACAAACATACCATTACAGATTAGTATGAAAGCGATTCAAAACATGCAATATTGCCATTAGTATTCTTTTTATTTCCTTTTTTTTTTAGGTAAAGATTTTTGTTTAGTGTTTAGTCAGTTTTTTTTTTTTTTCTAAACAGGATAGCAAAGTGGTATCCCCAGGCACTTTCCGTGTGCTTGATTCTGATGCAGGGAGGCTCTAATAAAGAGTTGCATACGTGACAACATCTGGACCACACAGTTTCATATGTAATAGGAATTCCCCACACAGGATGAAATTGTGTGGTCCAGATGTTGCCACATGTACATCTCCGCATTAGAGCCTCCCCACCATAGAATCACCCCCCTTCTCACTCTACCACTTCTACTTCTACTTCACCAAAGAAGAAAGCTAAGCTCCAAATTTTGCCGACTAGCTTAGCTGTTAGCTTTAGCTTTACAAATTCACCTCCATTTCATCACAAACCCTTCACATTTTTCTTCTAAGTACACCAAAATGGGCACCAGTTTCATCCTCTGTTTGTTAATCTTGCTCTCCCTTTTCACTCGATTTCCCCATAGTGAATCTGCTGTGCTTTATTCTTCAAGGCTGATTCACCGTTTCTCAGACGAAGCGGTGTCGTTTTGGGCCTTGAAAGGTCGGAATGTGACACCCCCCAAGAGCGGAAGCTTGGAACATATGCGGGTTCTTTTCAACAGTGATTTTAAACGCCAAAGATTGAAACTTGGGTCACAGAATCAACTTTTGATTCCCTCTCAAGGGAGTACAACCTACTTCTACGGCAATGAATTTGGCTGGTAATTGTAGATACCTGTTATTATTGTTTGTTGTAAGATAGGATGATGAGATAGAAATGTGAAATGTGACGAGAGGTAATGATATTGTTTGAAATGTGGACTTGTGTTGACGTTAGTAGATAGAGAACTACTGGAAATGGTTAACATGTCAAATTTGCTCGACATTGTTGTCACGTACTTGACAAATTGTAGTCGTATTTTGTAGTCCATTTTCTTAAACTGTTTAAGGAATTGCATTTGTTTCAATGCTGTACATTTGTTTTCATTAGCTTGATCTCTTTGAAGATCTTCGTTGATTTTTGTGGCCAAACATCCAGTATAGTATGAATGTTTTGAAGCTGGAGAAGTGTTGATTATACTATGCGTATATAATGATGTAAATCAATAACTTCTGCATCAGTAGATTTTGTTATGAAGAAGGCCGAGATCCCCCTTAAGACCCTTGTGCTGATTGCCGCCGATGGAGTTGCATTTTGTGGTCTTAAGCTAAAATGGTGTGTTTGTATATACTAGTTTGGTAATTGTGGTCAATTTTAACTGTAGTTTTGGAAAGTTATAAATTGTCGACAATCTTGATGGATTTTCTTTGTTGCTTCAAGTGGAAGCCTGAAATCATTTATATAGGAGAGTTCTTGGAATTATTAGATGTAGTTTAGAAGGTTTCAATTGAGTCTCGTGTTGCTTCACGTGGGAGCCAGGTGCCAGATAGGTGTTTGTATTTTCCCTAAGAGATGACATCCAAAAAAAAGATGGGTGATAGTATAATCCATTATTCTAGTAACTACGGTTGATTGTTTTCACTATGTAATGCTATTTTTGCTAATTTACGCACTCTATTGCGTTACTAAACGACTGGTTCCATACTGATTGCTTTTTATGGGGCATAATTGCTTTTTACAATATGTGTTTAATTGTTAAAGATAGTGTTGCCTATTGTGGGATTACCTCCAGCATGTATCTCTTACAAGTTATTGATTTGGTTTTATTTCGAAAGTCAATCATTTTGTCATTGAGCTGAAATAGAAACTTATTAACTATTTACAGACATTAGTATAACTTAATTGGCAGTTTATTCAATCGTGAGAAGTGTTGGACAAGTAAAACCATGCTAATATCCTAATATTTCTAAGAAAAGTTCATTTACCAAAATATGCTGAAAAACTCTAACGAGAATAAGATTGTTCTATGCAGTGAATATCAATAAATCAAAAGATGTGAGTGATTTAACCTGGCTTTTTGTGATTAGCATACGGAATATCTTCCCTATGCTGTTTTTTCACCCGAGTTGGAAGCCATCTTATTTATTTCCTTATCTTTGTATCTATTTCAAATGCATAGCACTTGTGCAGAGTGCTTGCAAAATTTCAGCATTCATAATGTTTTCTCGCTTGACAGAGATATCCGTTTGATTTAATGGCTTACCAAGGCCTTCTCAAGTGAATCTTGATATTGTTTGTTCAATGCTCTAAGTTCCATAAATAAAGGAAACAAAGTGCCCTTTTTTTGGTAAAAAAAAAGTAATATGCTGATAGTTTTATGTTAGTTTTAGTTTAGCGCTTCTCCAAGCATTCACATGAATTTTTGTTACAGGTTACACTACACATGGATTGACATTGGGACACCAAACACTTCCTTTCTTGTCGCGTTGGATGCTGGAAGTGACTTGCTTTGGCTCCCTTGTGGTTGTGTTCAATGCGCTCCATTGTCTTCGAGCCAGTACTCCGTGTTGGTATGGTGACTTTATATGCCATCTCTTTTGGACAAGAAATGGAAGGATAGCGTATCTTCATTGATTTGCTTGTGATTGTTATTTGAATATTTTATCCGTAATTTTCAATGATTGATTCGCAGGTGCTCCCTCCTGTTTGGGGCATCTATTATGCAGGATAGAGATTTAAGTGAGTATAATCCATCTCAATCAAGCACTAGCAAGCATCTGTCATGCAGCCATCAGCTATGTGAGCTGTCTTCATCATGCCAAAGTCCGAAGGAGCATTGCCCTTATACTGTGAGCTACAATTCTGATAATACTTCAAGTTCAGGATTTCTTTATGAAGATCAATTACACTTGACGTCAGTTGGTCCCGGGGGAAATGAAAGCTCATTAAAGGCACCAATCATTGTTGGGTACATGCACTCAAGATATTTTAATGCTATACCCGTTTTATGCCTTTTGAAATTGTTCCTAGTAAAAGATTTGCCTTTTTATTACTTATTGCAGCTGTGGCAGCAAACAGAGTGGCTCATACATGGATGGATCTGCTCCAGATGGTCTTATGGGTCTTGGGCCCGGGGGAATTTCTATTCCCAGTTTACTTGCAAAATCTGGTCTGATTCCGCGTTCATTCTCATTTTGTTTTGACGACAGCTACTCTGGAAGAATTTACTTTGGTGATCAAGGGCCTGAAAACCAAAGAACTACACCTTTCATTCCTTTTCAAGGGCAATAGTACGTGTAACCATTCTGTTTTATATCATTTGAAGATTCTCCTTGGTTTCATGGTCCACCTTTTGACCTTCGTGCTCACTTTGGAGTTTTCCATTGAGAGACGTGTCTTTCTTGTTTCTGCTAAAAAATAAATTCACCTTTTCTTATTGCAAGTGTTGGCTACTTTGTTAAAGTGGAAAAGTACTGTATCGGAAACTCGTGTGTAAAGGAAACTGCGTTCCAAGCACAAGTTGACAGTGGCTCATCCTTCACATCTCTTCCTCGTGAAGCATATGATTTGGTGGTTGCTGAGGTTCTCGCTCTGATTTGATCTCTTCCTATTTCTTTTTTCCTTTTTTTTTTTGTGTGTGTGTGTGTGTGTACTATTTCATTGGGTTAGTGTTGTAATTTGTCTGATTGTTTTCAGATCGTAACGATATAGTGCTGATACATCATTCTTTGTTGTTCTTGTTGTAGTTTGACAAACAAGTAAATGCTACAAAGTCTGGCATGGATGAGTTTCCCTATTGCTATACAGCTAGGTACAAACTTCTTGTTGCCCTGTTAGAAATTTGTCTTTTCTCTCAGTACTGGTTGCATGTTAAGATGATCTTTCTGATTCAGTGCACTTGGCAGACCTGATGTGCCTAACATGAGATTCATATTTGCAACAAACCAGAGCTTTGTAATTGAGGGCGCGTTGTTCAATGTGAATAATGAGGTATAAAGCTGAAAACTTTGACTCATGTCCTAGAATTTGCTGGTTTGAAGCCATTTACAATACTAAGATAAATTTAAATGATCTTCGAAACTTTGCATGATTTTCTAACGTAGTTAACACGTTTTCTCATTTTTGAGGTATGATGGAATGTTTTGGTGCAGGGTGTTGATTTGTATTGTTTAGGCCTATTACCCATGGATGGAGATATTGGTATCATTGGACGTAAGTTTTCTCGTATTGTTAATTCAATGTTAATAATAGTTTGTAATGAATGTTTTCCTTTTGTTGCATCTGTGCAGAAAGATGTAAGATTCTTGATTACTTATTTTGTTTTTTGTGCTGTTTCCTAATTTGAGTTCATCTTTTTAAATATTGACACTTTGTAAAAACTTAGAATTGACGTTCCGTATCTTGCAAAAATATGCAGAGAACTTTATGCAGGGTTACCGGTTTGTTTTTGATTCGGAAAATTTGAAGTTGGGATGGTCACATTCTAATTGTAAGTTTAAAACAGTTGCCTACTTTTTGACTTATCTTTGCCTTAAAGGGATCAGGAAAACGACAAGTGTCTTTAAACGCACCACACCCTACTTACTTACTTACCCCGACACTATACCTATCAAGGGCACCACTGAAATCCGCCTTCAAAAAGTCGGGTATGATAATCAATTATATGGTCTATATATTCGATTACGTTTGTTGTAGGTGATGACATAGACGAAAACAATCACGATCATATGACACCGCCAGATGTGAATCCATTGCCGAGCAACGAGCAACAGAGGAATCCGAACGGGCATGCAGTTGCACCTGCTGTTGCTGGTAAAACTCCACTCCATCCTTCTACATCATCGCCGCCGCCTCGTGTGTGGAGTCAGTCCTGTAAAGTAATTTTACTGTTACAGTTAACTTTATGGTTTTGTCTATTATGAGAGATGTTTTTTTATGTGTATCCCCCCATGTAAATTCCTGGTCTATTTAGCTCTGGGCCCTTTACTGTAGCAAATAGTGTATTTTATATCATGACGTCATCACCCAGGAAATAGTAGTGTATCTTTTTGCTTGTATTTTGTTCTCTTCATTGTACTCATAGCTTTTGCATGTATCAATATGCCTTGAGTTTGCATGAAATGTGATGTAATTGTCTTTGATTGAGATAAAGTCCAAAAGCCCGCCCATTACACGGGGTTTTGATGGAGTGGTAAAACAGCTCGCTTTAGCACTGATTTCGGATAGGCTTTGATGTGGAAATACTACTTATGGAGTAGTTGCTGGTTGGTTTTTCAATCGTTCGATTTGGATGGATGTGTAACAACTCGACTCTTCCACATGGATGTGTCCCAAGGGGTTTTGTGTGAGGGGGAAGATTTAGATGACTCTTGATTTACTTTACTACATGCACGCCGCCGGACGGTTTGAGATGTTAACAAATGTTGATATTTTGACAAAATTTCTTTGAGAAATTAATCCAAAATTAATTTTATCTAACCTTAATTATTAAAAGGCTTTTAGTGTGAACATGAACGAGCCGACTTAGTGTGAGTTGGAACGATCCGACTTAGTGTGAACAGAAAATTAAGTCGGTTTTACGTGTTAATTAAGTCGATTTTCTTGTCTTGAGGGATCGGAAAACACGTCTTATAGTCGGTTAATTAGCTCAAATATCCACTATATAAAGACTCCTTGTGACTAAGAATTAGGTCATTGAATTGTCCCATCTCTCCAATGCATATAGTTCTGCTTTCGAGGTCATTGAGTCGTGTCGAAGAGAAGTCGGATCATCTAGTAGTTCATCAAAACTCGAGTTTTAAAGTGCCGCTAAACATGAGATGTAAGTCGTAGTATCTTGGGAGACAATTACTACAATCGTGGGCATTGATCGGAGCAATAACGTCTTAAGGAAAAAGTGAATAAACTCGTCTCATTTTCATCTCTTTTCCGTTTTCCTTTGTTCTACATCTCGTATTTTTTTAAATCAATTTGTCAATTCAAATCTGTATATCTCTGAGATTTATATTCCATAATAAATAAAACATTTTTTCTCCGTGATTTCTGCCAGTAATTACAGGGTTGTTCAGTGTTTACTCATAAAACACTCCACACACGACCATTCCTCCTTCATCGGCCTCCATTTCTTTCTTTTTCTCAATCAGTCAAAAAAAGAATTTGTAGCAGCAACGTTTCTAAAAAATCACGGTTGCTTATGCATCGTCTATGCATCTTGCACATCATGCCACCACCACCCATCCTCAATAAGTCGGACCTAGACAAACGTCGATCCTCAAATGCCCCATCCTATTAAGGGATCGTTGTGTCCGTACCTCGACACGTCGGTTATAGCCCTCCTCATTAGGCCAACCAGCTCGAAACTGGTGACGACGAGACAAAGGAATAGATGTGTTCGACTGTTTGTCAACACCGTACTCTGGCCTGTCTTGATAACTGTCTTGCTTACTTACGCATAATTATACTTAACTATGTTCTCTTAACGTCTTGTCATGTTAGCTAATCATCATTAGCATGTTGCCTATATATACAGGGCCATAATGTAACAGAAAAGGGATCTGAGAAGTAATATACATAGAGCTACTCCGTCAATTTGTCGACACGCTCATCGTCTTATTCATAGAACAAGTCCAACCACCGTGGTTCATAATGTCCACCCCTTCTCACTTGAGAAATCACCCATAAATAGCTATATATCCACTTTAAGCCATTGTTACCGCAAACCTGATATTTCCGAAAATATCAGTTGGCTTCGTTACCGGGAACATCAACAAGATTCAGCACCTTCTGATCATTTGCATCATCACTAGGTTTCACGGCGTCGCCGACGAGGACGCGCAACCATCTTCAACTTCATAATTAGCCAAAGCTTTGATTTCTTGGATTCTACGGTCCATAAATCATTGTCTTCATCAAGGAAATTACGGATCATCGAAACAAGCTTGGGTTCTACGGATTTTGGCTTAGTTCTAGCTCACGATATCTCAAAATCGAAAAAACATCTTCATCGGCGTATTCATTACTCAAACATGAGTCCTTCGTAATTCTCAGGTTGGTGTAAGTCTTTAGTCAAGTTAGCTCCTCGAGTGTTAAAGAAATCGTGCCTACTTGTGCTCATTGGAATCGTTTGAAGTTACACCATCGGATTTTCCACCGGATTCTGTGTTTAGAGACTACTCCGGCCGGCATAGCCCACTTGACTCACCCACCAAAATATCTTTGAGTCAACATGGCAGGCGCGAAAAACATGTCACCTGATACACCATGTAAATGAGGCAACCAGGGCATGACTCGTGGCGCTAACACACCACGTGGCGAAAGGACGCCGCATCATGGAGAAACTAGTAGGAGGGTATTGTCCACCGGGGACGAGGCCGGACAGGACATCACCCCCGACATGCGAGCCTATATTACACGAGGCAGATATCAGACAAAACCACGGAAAAGGTACTGTAGGGATTTCTCGCTTAAATAAAGAGCGGGGTGCGACCCCTGGATTGGGATTAGGCCAACAACAGAGTTCTTATGCAATATCCCTAAGGGCTCATATGGACTATGTAGAGAAGATGCGTGAATACAACATGCAACTCATTGCAGAGGGTTTGCCTCCTCAGCCCGTTGATGAGACTCAAATTGGCTATCATTTACTATGTGATTATCCCTCATTTATACCTTGTTTTATATGTTTCCGGAGACATTTGATTGTATTTTGATGTATTTTACACCTTGGTTATAATTTCAAGACTATGACGTAAAGTCCGGGATTCTCGGTTTTTTTCGTTGTATTTACTATACTCTCGGTCACCCTAGTGTCCTGTAGGGATTACGTGTGGTATTTGTGGTGATTTTGTACAGGTATTAGGTGTTATATATGACCGGTAGGCGAGATACGAGGATTAGAGCGTGTGCCTGAGCTTAAACGTTCAAACGGATCAAAACGCGTTGGTACTTCAACCATACCTTCCATTGATCTGCATTTTGATCCAACATAAGGGCATTTTATGGGCTGGATATCTTCATGAAATTTGTAAAAAATTAAATGATCTTTCCAACGCATCTTGAATCACTCAAATCGGAGGTCAACATACAAAGTTATGGCCAATTTACTGAAAGTGTGTTAGCTAGGCGCGCGCCTGAGAAATGCTAGGCGCACGCCTACGGGGGAAATTCTGCCAAAGTTTCAGTCCGTGTTTTCAGCATGTTAGGCGTACGCCTAGAAAAGCCTAGGCGCACGCCTAGCGTCCAAATCTGCCAAAACACTTTAAATTCCCCCATTTTGGATCTAATAGTTCTTTCTTCTTCCCCAACTCATTTTTCACCATTTTTCTGCACTTTTCCTTAGTTTAGATTAGTTTGTAGGTAGATTAGATTAGTTTAGTTGTAGATTGTTGTAATCCGGGGGATGACGAAGATAGCTTGACGCGTTATTGACGAGATTTCGCTCGGAGACTCGATTTTCTACAAGTTTAATATATTTGGTATTTCGTTTTCTTTCGATTTCTTGCTTTTGATCTTGATGCTTGTTTGATTTCTTGTTGATTTCTTGTTATTTGCTTATCATAATGAGTAGGTAATCGTTATATAGCCAAGATATGTGATAGTCTATGAAATCGAACCTTAGATTGTTCTTGTGGTGTTCTTGATGTTTGATTGTTCATTTTCGATGTGTTTGTAGTCCTAGAACTTATTCTTAATGACCTTTATTGAACTCACAACTCGATAATCGTATTTCACGTATCTTCTTTACACATGTATTTTGTGAGAGGATACGAGAACCGGGGTTCTAGGATCACCCTATAAAACCGACTGAGTTGTTCAGATTTGGTTTCGTGTGTGAGGTTTATATCATTGTTAATGAGCGTCTCATCGGGCATAGACCGTGTTAGGTCAGTTAAATCCGGTCAGCGGACTGTTGAACCTGACATAGGAGTGTAGATTATTGAATTAATGTCTATTCTCGAAATTAGAAATCGACACCCTATCGAGGTTGACTGTTGAACCTGACAAAGATGGTAGATTATTGAATTAATGTCTATTCTCGGAAATAGGAAACGATACCCTTCAAGTGACATCGAGACGTTTAGGTGAGTCAAGAACACCTCCGGATCGAGCTAGGGTTAGAAAGTAGTTGGTTGGATCATAACTCGCCTATCTCTTTTATATAGTTTTAAATCTTTGTTTTGTATATTTAGTTGTTAGAACCGGTGATCTGACAAGTCACCGTCTTCAGTTTTTGTGTTGGCCTAAACTAGGAATGAGACTGACTTTGGTACTCAACCAGATTCCCTGTGGGATACGACCTTGACTCACCAATTCTAGGCTACAGCTGACCCGGTACACTGCCGGTGAGATTGGACACTTAGAAAAGGCCGATCAAGATTTTTTCCGGCGCCGTTGCCGGGGAATCCGGTTGATATCTTGTAAGTTAGTTAAGTTCTTAGGATTATGTCATTTTTTTATTTGCTTTTTTTGTATAGTTTGTTTTTTTGTTGCTGTTGTGATCACACCATATACTCCGGTAGTGGTAGTGACAAGTTACCGTGGTTGTGTTCGTAAGTTCGTTGTTCTGTGCAATGGATTCATCGAACCAATCTTGGTGGTGGGGATTGAGCTCCATGTTTTTTGTATTTCACTTTCAGGGGGTGCTCAATTCCTACGATTTTGGTAGGGAGAAGCAACAGTTTGCTCTCCTTTGGTATAGCTATCCTTGACCTAGTTGGGGGTAGAGAGTCGAACTGAGGACTTTAAACTCAGAATGTGTTATTATTTCTTTTCTTTTCCCTCGTGTTTCACTGTATTTCTTTAGTTTTTATTATGATACTTCGGGCAAGTTTTGTTGTTTTATAACCCGAAGAAGTTTGTTTTGGGGGGTTAGTGTGGTGTTTTTGGTTTAGATGAGCTGTGGTAATCCATCTAGTTTCATATCGATATCTCCTTACCTGTGTCTCGTATATTTGGTGTTGCTTGTTGATATTAGCACAGGTACCCTGAGAGGACTTTTACGGATGCCACATGATCATACTCGCGCTTTTTCCGGTTGTAAGCTAACATTTCTACCCTTATCATCCGTGTTTTGTTCTAAAGTAGGGGGTGGTTGGTTTAGCTTCAATGTTTCATTTTCATGTGGAACGAGTTATACTTAGCGATTGTTATTCCTTTGGTGTAAATGAGTCAGTTTTCAAGAATTTTGATGCCTTTGACATTGTTTGTGCTTCATTGAGCCTTTAGTATTGTTTTGTTAAACATATAGTGATTGTATAAATGCATTTGGTTTGTGTTGTGATCATGTATTGAGAATGGAATAGTTCTATCACATTAGCTTCGACTTCATGAATCACATTTGTTGGACATATTTTAAGTTTTAGTTATGAGTGCCAGACTAGCTGTAATAGAGCAAAGGCAAAAAGATCTCTAGATCAAATGTATAGGCTTATTAGAGTTTGATCTTTGTATAGGTTTGATCAAACAAGCACCGTAAAAGGTCAACTGACTTTCATCACAGACTGCCTAGATCATTAGAGGGTACTGAGTCGAGAGACTAGTTTAGAAACCTCTTTGAAGACCGGAGGTTTGAAGGCTCAAACTCAG
Source organism: Gentiana macrophylla (assembly GCA_026214975.1). Lineage (NCBI taxonomy): Eukaryota > Viridiplantae > Streptophyta > Magnoliopsida > Gentianales > Gentianaceae > Gentiana > Gentiana macrophylla. The sequence continues at coordinate 81,715,279 of CM047814.1, forward strand.
TTATTGAAGGCTAAGGGATCAAACTTAGTATTTAAAGTCAAGGATATGAAATCAGAATTTAGGGAAGTCTGTGATGACCTAAACTGATTGTATATACCTTGTGTACAAGGTATAAGTTCCATAAGTTAAGTGGTGATTGTAACTTAGTTATGATCAAAATGGTGTAATCTAATAAAAAGTTAGATATAAGAGAAGTCAGCTGCAGTGTTTTATAAACACAACAACTTTGGATCAACTGACTGATATGTATTTCAGCAGACTTACATTCACAGGAACCTGCTGAACATATATTTCGATTTAATCAAAGGTTATATTGGAAGATTACAAGGAAAATGACAGATAACAACTCTTGATTTTGTCAACAAATCAATGGCCAAGATTAAAGGGACGTTGGAAAGAAACAGAGGTTTATCCAATGGATACAAGTCAAAGGGTGGATGATCAAAAGCGTCAAAAAAATTAAATCGACAAAGTCGATTACTATGTCTGAGGACAAAAAGCAAGTAAGATGGGACAAATCTGAAACGGCTATGTTTTGAATTTCAAACATAAGTCACAAGGATTCTCACCTATAAAAACAAGAGAGGGGTGGTGATGATTTTAGAGAGAAAATAACAATTAATCTTGAGCTTGATTCTTATCATGAAGTCACCTGCGTGACCCTCTACCGAACTTAAAGCTCACCGATCCAATAAACTTTTTCAAGTGTAATCGCTATCAAGCTACATCAAGTTTACACACTTGAAAACATCAAGCTGCTGATCATTTCATCCTGATCAAGCTGCTGACTGTTGAATCATTTACTTGATTCAAACATTCTTTTACAAGAAACCTGCTGAAGACAGTGAAGCATCTTTGGGTGTCAAGAACTGTTGTTTGTGGTGGAGCTAGTGAAGAGGCAATCCTACCCTTCAAGGACCAGTGGAAGACTTTGGAGCAGCAATCCTACATGTTCCAAGTGTTCAGTTTGTGAAGCCATAGTTATTGGTGAAAGACAAACAACTTAGGGATTTTTGTAACTGCAACCTCAAAGATCTCTAGTGAATTACCTCCAACATCACATGAGAAGAGTGGACTGACAGGATTACACCACCTGGAACCACTATAAAAATTGCCTACTTACTTTCTGCATTTACATTCTGCATTTAGTATATTTAGCACATCATCCTACTGAAACTAGCAAATGAATCACACACTTACACTACTGAGTATCTAATACTTGGTATCATATTTTGACAACAAGTAATAAGGCTTAACTTGAATATATTCCGCTGCCACAAATTCAGTGAAATCAACGATCGGCCAGACTATCGAGTGTCGGCAGACTCTCGAGCGATCGGCCAGTCACTGTTGCTTGAGTTTGTTAACTCCAAAAGTTTTAAGTGTTAAGTTTATTCACCCCCCCCTCTAAACTTAACCAAAGCCTTTTCAAAGGACCAACAATTGGTATCGGAGCAGTGCTTCTATTCTGAAGTAATCCTACTTGTTGTGCTTGAGAAAATACTTTGAAAACTTTTCCAAGTTTCTAAAGCTTTGCATCATGGATAACAATCAGTATGCTAGAACAATGTTGATGTGTTCTTTAGATCGTTTTGATGAGTATAAACGTCGTATGCAGGCTTTTCTAGCTGCAACACATGATGAGATGATGGATGTGTTGACTGATGGACCACTGGAAATCACAAAAGCTATAACAGTGGATAATCAAACTCAATACATTCCAAAGCCAAAAAGAGAATGGAATGCTGAAGATAGAAAAAGAGTAAATCTCCACAACATTGCTATTGATATCATATACAGAACCTTGGATAGCAATATGTACATGAAAGTGAAAGATTGCAAAACTGCAAAAGAACTTTGGGATAAGTTACAATTAATCTGTGAGGGCACTGATGCAATCAAGAAAAACAAGATCAGTGTGGCCAAGAAGAAGTTCCAAGAGTTCAGAATGAAACCAAATGAAACTATTGAACAAATGGAGTCAAGATTCAATGCAATCATGGATGAACTCACCCTACTGAGTGTAAAGTATTCAAAAGAAGAAATCAATTCAAAAATCTTGGAAGCTTTACCTGCAAAAGAAGTTTGGGAGATGAAGGTGACTGACATAGAAGAGATGAGAAGTTTACATGAAGAGGATACTTTCAAGTTATTTTCAGATCTCAAGGCTTATGAATTCAGTAAGAAACTTGCACCTAAAACTGAAAAGGAAGAACCAAAGACCACTGCATTGGCTGCTACACATCAAGAAGAAACATCAGGAGCTCAAGATGATCCGTTGGATGAGATGCAAGAAAAAATTGCCTTACTGAGCAAGAAAATTAGAATGATGAAAACTGGAAAGGGTACTCCAAGGAATTTCACAAAGAAGTCAAGTGAAAAGAAGAAGGATGAATCCAAGAAAGACAATGATTACTTGTGCTATCAATGCAATAAACCAGGACACTTCAAACCTGATTGTCCTAAACTAAAACAGAAGAAGGAACCTGATTATCTTTGCTTCAACTGCAAGAAGCCTGGACATTTTAGACCTGATTGTCCAGACCTACTGAAGAGAAAAAGTCAACAAAGAAGAACTGGCAAGAAAGCTATGGTTGCTGATGATGAATCAGGATATGAAGTAGAATCAGAAAAAGGAAATGAATCTGATGATACTGCACTTATTGCTGTTATGGATGATTATGATTTAATGGCAAATATGGATGAAACAAAGGAGGTATACAATTCTATATCTATAAACACTCCTGCTGAAAGTGATTGTGAATCAACTTGTGGTTCAAATCCTAAAAATTCTAACAATGAAGAAACTTTGGATGCCATCCTTAATCAACTGAGGATAATACAATCTGGTTATGAGATTGTGAAGGCTGAAAAAGAAGCTCTTCAAACAGAAGTTGAATGGTTAAAAGCTGAATTAAGAAATCTCAAGGGTAAGGAAAAAGAGATTGGACAGAATCAGCATAAGCCTGCTGTACATTCAGTAGCTGCTGAATCTGTTGAACAATCTAGTTCCACTACTGTATTCAAATCTAGAAATTCATATGGTGATAGAACAGGCCTTGGATTTGGAACTCAACAATCGAATAAGTGTGGATCCAGTAAGGTTACTGAACTTAGTGCCAGAATTGGTCCCAAGTTTGTGCCTGCACAAGATCCAACTCCTAAGAAGGTTGCTGAGGCAGTGAAGCCTACTAAGAAGACTTCAAGGAAGCAAAATCAGAAATAAAAAGGTCAACAACACCTAACAAAAAGAATAAATCTAAATTAGGACTGTTGTACCTTCTAGACCTGTTGATAGCAGACCTACTACCAAGTCTGTTGGACCACAAAAGAGCAAAAATCAGAAATATTCCAAGGATAATAATCCTAAACCTAAAAATGTCAATCATTCTAGGGATACTTATCTCAGAGGGAAAGGTAGATTATTCCCTAATGATGATGATTGGAATATTCCTGCTCCTAGAAACAACAGGTATAACCAAGCTGCTAGGTTAAAACCTCAGTAATGGAATCAACAGAGGACTCAGCAGAGGACCTATACAAGACCTCAACAGGGACCTCAGCAGACTCCATATTACAGGGTTGTTCCTAACAGATAGCAAACTAATGGTTATGCTAGTGCTTCTAACAACAAAAATCACTTCAAACAGCATTACATACCAAAAGGCCAGAGAGCATATGTGAGTCCTACACAACCAAATGTTAGACCTTATGGATGTGTAGAATACATGTATGAACAAAAGTATGATACCTTTCAAAGAAGACCTTATGGAAATACATTAACTTTGTTTTGTAGGGTGTCTGGTACTTTGACAGCGGATGTTCCAGACATATGACAAAGAATAAGCACTGTTTGTCAAATTATGTGGCAAAGGATGGTCCAAGAGTGAATTTTGGCAACAAAAACACACTAGGATATACAAGATGATATGGCACACTTGTGAGAAATGGATTAACAATCAGGAATGTTGCATTTGTGGAAGGACTGGACTACAACCTACTGAGCACTAGACAGTTTTGTGACATGGGTTACAAGGTCACTTTTGACAAAGGCACATGTATTGTCATCAGTGAAAGAGGTGATCAAGTAGTGTTGGCTGGAAGAAGACAACAAAACATGTATGTTGTGGATTGGTAAACTGCTGTTCCAGAAACATGCCTGATTATGCATACCAAATCAGAACTCAATTGGTTATGGAATAAGAAGTTAAATCATCTAAACTTTGATGATATCAATCAGTTAGTGAAGAAGAAACTGGTGATTGGTTTGCCTGAGATCACATTCAAAAAGGATGCTATATGTGATGTTTGTCAGCAAGGTAAACAGACAAAATCAAGCTTCAAGTCAAAGACTAAGCAGTCAACAAAAAGAGCTTTGGAGCTGATGCACATGGATCTATTTGGACCAGTAACACCAAGAAGTGTGACAGGAAAAAAGTACACTCTAGTAGTTATGGATGATTATTCAAGATACACTTGGGTAGTATTCATGAACAAGAAAAGTGAAACACTTCAAAAGATGCCTGAACTTTTGAAGAGATTGAAAAATGAGAAAAGTTTGACAGTAGTGAAGATCAGATCAGACAAGGGTACTGAATTTCTCAATAAATTTATAAGAGAATACTGTGAGCAGAATGGTGTGCTACATCAACTGGCTGCTGCTGGTACACCTCAGCAAAATGGGGTTGCTGAGAGAAGAAAAAGAACTTTAAAGGAAGCAGGAAGAACTATGATTTGTGAAGCACTTTTACCTGAAAGATATTGGGCTGAAGCAGTCAATACAACATGCTATACACAAAATAAGACCTCAGTGAACAAGAAGCTGCTGAAGACACCTTATGAGATTTGGAATGGAAGGAAACCTAATATATCATATTTCCATCCATTTGGAAGCAAATGTTTTATATTAAATCATAAGGAGCAATTGAAGACCTCCCAACCAAAATCAGATGAAGGAATTTTCTTGGGATACTCTTCTGTCAGCAAGGCATTCAGGGTACTAAATAAAAGGACACTGAAACATGAAGAAACAATACATGCTGTATTTGATGAACCTAAGTTCACTGGAATGGAAGATGAAGCTTCAGAACCTGCTGAGAATCAACAAGTCACCGATCCAGAATGTGTTGATGTTTTGGAAAGGATAAATGAGTTAAAGGTTTCTGACTCTGCCCCTGCTGAACACCCTGCTGGTAACACTACTGATACAACAACTGAGGCAGTTCAAGGATCTGCTGAACCCCTTGCTAAAGCAACAGCAGACCCTACGGAAGAAGATGTTCCTGAGAATCATTCTAACCAAAATCCACAATGGTTAAGGGATCACCCTACTGAGCAAGTTATTGGCAACATACAGCAAGGTGTAAGGACTATAAGACAATTATAAGCAATGCTTACCTATTTTCTATCTCAAATAGAGCCTAAAGTTGTTGAAGAAGCAATATCATATCCAGATTGGATAATAGCTATGTAAGAAGAATTGAATGAATTTGAAAGAAATCAAGTTTGGACACTAGTGGAAAGGCCTAATCATGCAAATATAATTGGAACCAAATGGGTATACAGAAACAAATTGGATGAATCTGGTACCATTGTAAGGAATAAGGCCATACTAGTAGCAAAAGGCTATTCTCAAGCAGAATGAATAGATTTTAATGAGACATATGCCCCTGTTGCAAGATTGGAAGCTATAAGATTATTCTTGGCATATGATGCTTATAAAAACTTCAAAGTATATCAGATGGATGTCAAAAGTTCATTTTTGAATGGCATTCTGGAAGAGGAGGTCTATGTTCAGCAACCTCCTGGTTTTGAAGTTAAAGATCAAGAAGATAAAGTGTACAAGCTTAATAAGGCACTTTATGGTTTGAAACAAGCCCCAAGAGCATGGTATGAGACCCTATCTCAATTCTTGGTGGACAATGGTTTTACCAAAGGTACCATTGACAAGACTCTTTTCAGAATCAATGAAGGAGAACATATTTATGTTGATGATATAATATTTGGTTCTGAAAATGAATTGCTATGTGAGAAATTTGCTAATCTTATGAAAAGTAAATTCCAAATGAGTATGATGGGAGAAATGAACTACTTTTTCGGATTGCAAGTCAAACAAATGAAAGATGGAATCTTCATTCATCAAACCAAGTATACCAAGGAGTTGCTGAAGAAGTTTGGTATGGAAAACAGCACCAAAGTATCAACTCCTATGAGTACAAACATAAGATTGGATGAAGATAAAGAAGGCAAAGATGTTGATCAGACTTTATACAGAAGGATGATAGGCAGTCTACTGCACCTTACTGCCAGCAGACCTGATATATCCTTTGTTGTAGGTGTTTGTGCAAGATTCCAATCTAAACCAAAAGAAAGTCATCTAGCTGCAGTCAAAAGGATTCTCAAGTATCTAAAAGAGACTTTGGAAGTAGGGATATGGTATTCAAAAGATGGAAGCTTTAAGGTTATATCCTACTCAGATTCTGATTATGCAGGATGCAAGATTGATAGAAAAAGCACCATAAGAACCTGTCAGTAGATGGAAAATAGACTGGTTTCCTGGTTCAGTAAGAAACAGAATTCTATATCAACCTCCACTGCTGAGGCTGAATACATTGCTGCTGGAAGTTGTTGTGCACAAATACTTTGGTTAAGACAACAATTAAGGGATTATGGAATTGAAGAAAGAGAAATTCCCATAATGTGTGACAACACAAGTGCAATTGTAATCACAGAAAATCCTGTTTTGCACTCAAGAACCAAGCATATTGATGTGAGACATCATTTTATAAGAGATCATGTTGAAAAGAAAGATGTGGTGGTTCTCTACATCCCTACTGAAGATCAACTTGCTGACATTTTCACAAAACCATTGGATAGTGAAAGATTTGCTAAGTTAAGGATTGGACTTGGAATTATAAAAGTTGACTGATACACCTATGATCAGCAATATACTGGAATTCACCAAGGGGATTAGTCTTTGCTATGTTGGGTGAGCTCACTTAGCAGACTAGTCATTGGTATCAACAATTCCATGTACTTATTTATGTTTGGACGATTGAGCAAATGAAGTTGCCAAGGGGATTGGTCTTTGTCCTGTTGGGTGAGCTCACTTGACAGATCAGTCATTGGTATTAAACTTCATCTTGTATTATCAGTTGGACAAAGCAAGAAGAATTGGAGATCAGCAGAGTAACATTGTCAGCAGGTTGCTGAGGCATCTTTGCCAGCAAGCTGCTGAGCCAAATCTATTGATGGCAAAAGCTGCTGAAGCATACGTTACACAGTCAAACTACCACAAAGTCAAAAAGCAAAAGATCGGGATATTTATCTTATCTTTATAACCGCAGTTACACGATCGGACGGTTACAACTCCTTATGGATCAGTTATGGAACACGTGGCAAGATCTCATTTATTCAAATTTAATCGTGGTTAATGCTACAGTACGTGTACAGTGCATCATCTGACAGTTTCAACTACCTCTCTATATATACAGACATATACACATAGTTCCTACTTACAATTCTCATATTGTTATTACTCTGCAAATACTTTGTGTGAACACAGGTTTGAAAACCTCCTTCTTCATCTTTTTCATTTCTAATGGCGGATAAAGCTGATGTTCATATTGGAACTAGTCAAAGTATGAGAGGATATGTTACTGACTGTCATACAACTGAGTTAGCCGTCAACATTAGAAGAAGAATCAGAAAGGTTGTTGGCTTAGAAAATGTTATCAAAAGAAGATTGGAGAGAATTTCATATGTCAACGTTTTGGAATTCTGGAAGAACATAGTCATACATGAAGCTAGAGAGGCCTTCACTAAAACGCTTAATGGCAGAGAGATTGAAATGACTTCAGATCGACTAAGAGAAGTATTTCATTTTGGACCTGGAAATAGTGCTCCTACCAATCCAGAAATGATGAATCTGCCAAGAATGAAGTTTGTTGATGCTATAAAGACAAATGAGACTATACCATTGTTCGGAGGATTTTGCATCACTAAACAAAAAAATAATTTATAAACCTATACCTAACATGCAAACTAACTCCTAACCGACCGAATATCGGGTAATTGCTAGCATAGTAGGGTAAGTACGGGTATCGATCCACAGGGAATTGGGATGTTGAATCTAATCTTATTAATTCTTCTAAATTGTTACTACTAAAACGAAACTAAAAACGATAAAATAAACTGGATAGAGGATTGTCAGTCCAAAGCCAGGAAACGATATTTGCGAACAAAATAAATAAAACTTATTCTACTAACCAAAGAAACATAATAACTAACACTGAACAAATAACGAACGAGCAATGATCCACCAATTCCCGCAACCATCACCCCACCGAAAGTAATAAGAAATACAAACATTCATTCACAAGTTTCCTTGGATTTAAATCTTATCTAAAGAAGCGTTTCCTCTCTCGATTTATCACGCCATTAATTAGTTTACCTCTCGGTTTAACTAACGCATTTACAAAGCAAAGATACGGATTTAAAAACCCTAATCTAACAACATTATCCCTCAACTCTCGTTTGTTGGAATAATTATTGCTACTCTCCTTCACGATAATCTAATGAACTTATTAACTCTTGTATTTCTAAGTTCTATTAACCTGCAGCATAAAACATGAAGGTAGAACAAGTACAACTTGATAAAATAAACGAATGCAAAATCTCATCTTTTCCGGTGATGATGATATCCCTCAATCTCTTTCTAAGATAACCTTGTAATGAATTAACTAATATTGTGATTCATGATGAACCTAGACTCCTAACCTAACAACTCTCGTTAAATAGGTTAAATCTCTACTCTTTCCTATAGTGATCAAGTTTACACCGACTCTCGTCATACGGTAAACATCAACAAGCAAACATCTCTCGATTTAATTTGAAAAATAACAATTAATCATAGAAAAGAATACAACTTTAAATTAAACTTACAAAACATCCAAGAATTGAAATCGAGTTCGTCATTAAAAACAGTTTCACAGAGCTTGATCAGATCGCTCAAGCATTTATTCATCGCGTCGGGAAACAAGAAAATAAACTAAAAATAATATATATATATATATATATATATATATATATGGCTCGGTCGACGAAAGCGAGGGGCACTCGGTCGACCGAGTGGTCGGCTCCTCGTTCTTACGCTGTGTTCGTCTCCAGGTGTATATGTTCTCGTTTTACGCATGCCCCCTTTTATAAGTAGTTTTGCCGACTTAGGGTTATTATTAGAAAAGCTTAAACCCTAATAAAATAGAAATAAAGATATTCCCATATTTATCCTTTCTATTCATCTGGACTCACGTTTGAGGCGATGGACGCCCGTCCTATATAATTTTGAACGCTCGTTCGGCTTTTCCAAATCTTCATTCCAAGTTTCACTTGCATCTTTCTCCTTCTATCTAACCTTCAATTGAATATGTTTTTTAGCTCATCCTATGCCATGCAAATGTACCTACAACACGACAAAAACATGCAAAATGTAAAATCATATATATAGATTGAAAACACCAATAAAACCACGTAATTAGCTCGATTTTGCACTTTAATACTTTTAAAACTCATTTGCTCAATAATTCGATTAAACCCTTAATTTCTATGCAAATTATAGGAATATGGAGGAATTTGTTACGAAATACAACGATATAAATCACATAAATCACCCTAAACAACCATCATCTCTAGGAATTAATGTGAGGCACATTGGATATGAATATAATCTACTGAGCAAGTTAATTGCCAAGAACATTTTGGGATTCAGTGGGAGTCTAGATACACTTTCTGGACCCAAGATAGACCTACTGATCATCATCTGTAGAAGTATGAAATTTGATTGGGCTGGATTCTTTATACACTACATGAAGAAGGTGTTTACTGAAGATAGAGATGGTATAAGGAAGTCCAAAACCAAGCCCTTAGGTATACTGATTCAGACCTTGCAAAATCATTTTTAGATACCTGATGTTGCACCTGAGAAACTAAACAAGTCCAGATACAATAAGGAGATCAGTTATCTTATTCCTGGATTAGATGATGATGAAGATGTAGATGATGAAGCCACTGAGAGTGACAATGATGGGGATGATGATGCTGGTGGTGAGCAGGTTAAGCAAGTTGCTAAGTCTGCTGCACCTAAGAAAGTTGCTGAAAAGAGAAAGGCTATTGATACTAGGAAAATCACTGAGTTGCTAAAGCCTAGAAAAACAAGGAAGCAAACAGCAGAGACTGCTGAGTCTGCTGAGGGTCAAGTTGAAATTGAAGTTACTGACCCTGATGAAGTTACAAGGAAGAAGTCTGCTGCTGAAATCTTGAAAGAGCAACAGAAGGGAGATAGTAGAAAGAGGAAGGCTACTGAGGTTGAAGCCGAACAACTTTCTAAGAAAATGAAGGAAATAGCAAAGAAAAAGACACAGGGAAAAGGGAAACAGTTGAGGATTCTAGAGGCTCAAAGGGAAGTAGAAGAAGAGGCTGCTGAGCCAACTGAAGCTGCAGAAGTTGTTGTTGAGCAACTTACTGAAGAGCCACAACAGACTACTGTATCTGCACCTGCTGTGGAAATTGATACGACGGTACAAGACCCTGCCATCTTTGTAATAGTTCAGGGGGAAGAGCAATCTGTTGCTGACCCTGCTGATGAGCATGTAAGTCAGGGGGAATCAAGTGTAGAACAGATGGAGGTACAACCAGAAGAACCTACTGACCTGGAAGCATCTGTTAAAGAAACTTTGAATCTACTTGTTGAGACCTTTGGAGGACTACAAGTTGAACAAGCTGCTGCAAGGAAGCCCTCAATGCCATTTGAAAGAATGGAGAAGAAAAGAAAGGAAGGATTTGTTGATCCTAAACTCAAGCTGGTGGCTGATTACTTTCAATAGAAGTTTGGTTATTACAAGAAACAAAAATCAGCTGCTGAGCCAATGACAGACTTTGAGGAATGGGCTTTTGAAAAGTTGGAGGTGGAAAACCTACTTGACCTGGTCAACACCTCCCGGCTGAAATGAGGTTAATGGAAATTATTGACAAAGAGTAGGGAGAAGGAAGTGTCATGTTTAAGGATCCTAGGGATGCACCAGAAAGTGATGATTCATCATCATCTGACTCTGATGATGATCATCCTCCACATCAAGGAGAAGCCAGTGGAACTGCACTATTAAATGAACCAAGAGTATAACAAATTATCGATAGGAAAGTCTCACGAGGGCGCAGTGATCGGTCAAATGGATGAAGATCTGGAGGATCTTACTATAGATGATTTAGAATCTGATCAATGATGGCATAAGCTTTGGAGGTAATAGGTTGGTTGGCACATCTGGTACATTCAAGGCTGTGGAGTCTGATGTAAATTTTGATGATCAGCAGACTGAAAATCTGGATGAGGAGAAAGTTATTGAACATAGTGAGCATGATGTTAGTTCTGAAGAATCAGTTCAATATCAAGAGTGGATTGATACTCAGGGCACTATATCTAAATCTGTTGATACTTTACAAAAGATTGCTGATGCCAGAAGATCACTAGAGGAAAACATGGCTATTTTTCCTTTTATTCTTGTGGAAGAAAGAGTCCTACTCACTGAGGAACAAACAGTGATTGGACAGAGATTGGACATGGTGATGGGTTTTGAAGAATCACCATTACTTGTTGAGGAGGTTCAGGTTGTTGAGGATCAAACAACACCTGAACAAAGGTTGGAACTAGTGGTACAGGTTGCTGAGGATCAAACAGCACCTGGACAAAGGTTGGAACTCACAGTGGGTTTGGAGGAAACCCCTGCTCTTGTTGAAGAACCAAGCATCAGTAGTAGAGCCTCATCAGAGTACAAAGCCCACTTTGAAGGAAGGATAGTCAGCAGACTGCTATTATTGACGAGGATGAACAGCTGCTGGACTATGACTTCAGTGATGAGGAGTTTCAAGTGCTTGAGGAAGAACCTATTGCTGCTGAACCACAACAGGCATTTGTACCAATTTTTGAGGAACCTACTCGAGATCCAATCTTAGATGAAATTTTTGAAGATATAGTTGAAGAAGGACCTAACCCTTCTGGAAGGGATATAAGCTGGGCCATGTTTGTCAGTAGACAGAGGGCACAATACAATGTTGAAGAGCCTACTGATGAAGCTGATGGACATATGGCTGGTGGAGTACCAGCACAAGTGTTGGATGAGTTGAGGGTAGTCATAAGTGACATTACAAGGTTAAGAACTCAACTTGACAGGCAAGAGCAAAGGTTTGAAGACTTGAAGAATCTAGTGGAAAATAGAGGAAGGACTACTGAAACTGTTGCTTCCAATATTACTTCCACTCAATATGCTCATGCTGACCTTGCCCAAGATGTAAAAGGAATTAAACAAGGCAATACAATGAAGGAGAAGTTCTTGAAAGAACAGTTTGCCTCAATTCACCAGAAACTTGACAAGTTTGCTGAGGCACCCAAGCCTACTGTGGCTGAACCTGCTAGAACACTTCACCCTGTTGGATTGGATCCTAAGATTACTGAGAGGATCAATCTACTAGAGTAGACAATTGAAGGAAGGATCACTGCAGTTGACACTAGAACAGAAATCATGGAGGGTCAACTGAACAACTTAGTGATCACACATGAGAGTGTTCATGGCCTGCTTTCCCATTTTGTTGATGATGTCAACAAGGGGGAAGAAAGCCAAACAGCAGTAGCAAAAGAAGCTGCTAGAATTTTTGCACAAAAAAATGGGAGGCTGACACCAATGCATTCAGAGAACCTGCACCTGGCAGACTCCAGCTGACTGATGACCTCTTCAAGGAATACAAAAAGCTATATTACAATTAGAGGAGACCTTACCATGACAAAGACTTTCATGAAGGGCTAAATTCCTTCTTGGGACTGAAATTCTGGGAAGCCAGGGTCAAAGCTCTAAGATCTTTACACAGAGGTGGTAGAGGTGGTAGAAGTCTACCCACAACATCAGCAAGAGATTCATTGGATGAGTTCAAGCAGTTATACATGCGTTTAGGGTTTAGAGTACACCAAATTAACCTTACTCTACTTGAGGCATGGAAATGGGGGAAGGAAGTGAACCCCCATATTGATTTTTCCCTTATTGAAAATCAATGGATGAGAGAAATGGTTAGAGATATAAGGGAAAATCATGAGAAGCAAGAGAAAGAAAGACAAGAAAGGGAAAGGAGGAACTAGATCAGCATACTTACACATGCTTTTTATTTTTGCTGAATCTAGATTGTAATAACTTTTGAACAAACTGATTATAATGAGAATTGACTGAATTTGTTCTGTTTTTGTTTTTACTCTTTTTTCTTTGCTGTAAGGAGGGTATTGGCATCATCACCAAAAAGGGGGAAATTGTTGGACTTATTTTAAGTTTTAGTGAAGAGTGCCAGACTAGATCAGTAGGGTACCTGAGTCAGTAGACTAGTTTAGAAACCTGCTAAAGACTGAAGGATGAGGGCTCAAACTCAGTTATTGAAGGCTAAGGGATCAAACTTAGTATTTAAAGTCAATGATATGAAATCAGAATTTAAGGAAGTCTGTGATGACCTAAACTGATTGCATATACCTTGTGTACAAGGACTAAGTTCCATAAGTTAAGTGGTGATTGGAACTTAGTTATGATCAAAATGGTGTAATCTAACTTCATAATAAAAAGTTAGATATAAGAGAAGTCAGCTGCAGTGTTTTATAAACACAGCAACTTTGGATCAACTGACTGATATGTATTTCAGCAGACTTACATTCACAGGAACCTGCTCAACATATATTTCGATTTAATCAAAGGTTACATTGGAAGATTACAAGGAAAATGACAGATAACAACTCTTGATTTTGTCAACAAATCAATGGCCAAGATTAAAGGGACGTTGGAAATAAACAGAGGTTTATCCAATGGATACAAGTCAAATGGTGGACAGTCTGAAAACTGTCAAAAAGTAAACTGACAGTGTCAGTACTATGTACATGGACAGAAAGCAAGTCAATATGGGACAAATCTGAAACGGTTATGTTTTGAATTTCAAACATAAGTCACAAGGATTCTCACCTATAAATAGAAGACCCCTGATACAGAAACAAGAGAGGGGTGGTGATGATTTTAGAGAGAAAAATAACAATTAATCTTGAGCTTCAGATTCTTATCAAGAAGTCACCCTGCTGGCCCTACTGAACTTAAAGCTACTGATCCAGTAAAAATTTTCAAGTGTAATCTGCTATCAAGCTACATCAAGTTTACACACTTGAAAACATCAAGCTGCTGATCATTTCATCCTGATCAAGCTGCTGACTATTGAATCATTTACTTGATTCAAACATTCTTTTACAAGAAACCTGCTGAAGACAGTGAAGCATCTTTGGGTGTCAAGAACTGTTGTTTGCGGTGGAGCTGGTTAAGAGGCAATCCTACCCTTCAAGGACCAGTGGAAGAATTTGGAGCAGCAATCCTACATGTTCCAAGTGTTCAATTTGTGAAGCCATAGTTATTGGTGAAGGACAAATAACTTAGGGATTTTTGTAACTGCAACCTCAAACATCACAGGAGAAGAGTGGACTGACAGGATTACACCACCTGGAACCACTTTAAAAATTGCCTAATTACTTCCTGCATTTACATTCTGCATTTAGTATATTTAACATCATCCTACTGAAACTAGCAACTGAATCACACACTTACACTTCTGAGTATCTAATACTTGGTATCATATTTTGACAACAAATAATAAGGTTTAACTTGAATATATTCCACTGCAACAAATTCAGTGAAATCAACGATCGCCAGACTATCGAGCGATCGAGAAAGCTATCAAGTTCTTTGAGTTTGTTAACTCCAAAATTTTTAAGTGTTAAGTTTATTCACCCCCCCTCTAAACTTAACCAAAGCATTTTCAAGGGACCAACAACCTTGACTAGTGAACGATTATGGTAGCTATTAATGACCCGGTTACCTAGAACTTATATTAGTAACTTCGAGGCGTCGTTGTTAGGTACGGGATGGCGGTTTTGGCATTTATTTTGACCCGATCAGAGCCAAAGGCCAACCTAAACGATTAATCCATTGTTACCCCTCTAAGCCTTTTGTAGGGTAGTCAGACTGCCACCCGAACTAGCCTTTCGTGTTACTAACACGTGAAAATCGATGTCCCTAACTTTATTTCAGTCTACGTACCCTTGACTACCTTGCAATTGAGCTTGTTCATTCCGCACATTTTTATGAGTTTGCGAGGTATTGTTGAGACGTAAGTAATGGTATGGAGTCGTGATTTATGAGTTATTCGGAACGAGGAATGTAACAATATGCCGGTTGTGGCTATTGATCAAATTTTTGATGTATAGTATCTATTTTCATACTTAGACCCTTAAAAAAAAAAACAGAGAAGAAAAGAAGAAAAAAAAAAGAGTGTATGTTTTATATAAGTCCAAAAATGGACTAAAGTGTTGTATATTGAAGGAATGCGAAGTTGAAGTTAGGGTTTGGATTTCGGATTTTTTATAGTCGGAAGATTGAAGACGAAGTTGATACCGAGTTTCGTGTTTATTTTTGACTTGGTTAAAGCTCTTTTGCACCATCTCTTTCTATTTTTATCGTAAATATCCTTTCGTTAGCCCCGGACCCTAGCCTAACATTATAACCCTTCAAGTCCTGCTCGACCGTACGAGACTTTGATTGACCTCAATTAGTGGAGATGTTTACGACGTATAATCCTATGGTGTAACCTCGGTACATTAGACGTCTATAATCTAAACCGGTCATAGGTGACGAATGTTGAAGAAGCTTTACACACACACACATTCTTTTCTCAATACAAGGTAGAACCTAAATCCTATGCATTTGTGTCAATTACTTGTGTTTTACCATTCCAATTCTTTTAGACTAAATGTATGATTTCAATGTTGACTCCATCTTTATTGTTGAATTGCTCATTTTTGCTCGAGGGCGAGCAAACGCTAAGTAGGGGGTAGTTGATGAGAGTCAAATTGGCTATCATTTACTATATGATTATGCCCCATTTATACCTCGTTTTATATGTTTCCGGAGACATTTGATTGTATTTTGATGTATTTAACACCTTGGTTATCATTTCGAGACCTAGTAAAGTCCGGGATTCTCGGTCTTTTTCGGTGTATTTACTATACTCTCAGTCACTCTAGTGTCCTGTAGGGATTACGTGTGGTATTTGTGGTGATTTTGTACAGTTATTAGGTGTTCAATATGACCAGTAGGCAAGATACGGGGATTGGAGCGTGTGCCCTAAGCTTAAACGTTCAAACGGATCAAAACGCATAGGTACTTCAACCATACCTTCCATTTATCGGCATTGTGATCCATCTTAAGGTCATTTTATGGGATGGACATCTTCATGAAAGTTGTAAACAATTAAATGAGCTTTCCAACACATCTTGAATCACTCAAATCGGAGGTCTCCACACAAAGTTATGTCCAATTTACTGAAGGTGTGTCAGCTAGGCACGCGCCTGAAAATTCCTAGGCGCACGCCTACGGAGGAAATTCTGCCAAAGTTTCAGTCCGTGTTTTCAGCATGCTAGGCGTATGCCTAGAAAAGCCTAGGCGCACGCCTAGCGTCCAGATCTTCCAAAACCCTTTAAATACCCCAATTTTGGATCTAATAGTTCCTTCTTCTTCCCCAACTCATTTTTCACCATTTTCTGCACTTTTCCTTAGTTTAGATTAGTTTGTAGGTAGATTATATTAGTTTAGTTGTAGATTTTTGTAATCCGGAGGATCTCGAAGATAGCTTGACATGTTATTGACGGGATTTCGCACGGAGACTCGATTTTCTACAAGTTTAATATATTTGGTATTTCGTTTTCTTTCAATTTATTGCTTTCGATCTTGATGCTTGTTTGATTTCTTGTTATTTGCTTATCATAATGAGTAGGTAATCGTTATATAGCCGAGATATGTGATAGTCTATGAAATCGAACCTTAGATTGTTCTTGTGGTGTTCTTGATGTTTGATTTTTGATTTTCGACGTGTTTGTAGTCCTAGAACTTATTCTTAATGACCTTTATTGAACTCGTGACTCGATAATCGTATTTCACGTATCTTCTTTACACATGTATTTTGTGAGAGGATACGGGTGTTAGATGTAATATCGTCGGATCAATCATAGATTGACCCGATTACGCAGCGGAATGCATCAGATCTAGATCTAAACGAAACAAAGAACATAAATTTAAGATCTAAATCTACAAGGGGGTTTGGGAGCCTACCTTTTTATGGTGCTTAACTCCAAGAACAAAGGGCTCCAAGAACACGTGATTGAGCAGCCACCGTCTTCCAACGTGTGTCTCCCAGCAACACCAAGTGGATGGTGTTTCCCGCCGCCGGACCTCCTTGATATGCTACCGGAATAACCCCGAAGATTATTCCAACTCGAAACCCAAAGTACTTGGTCGAAATATCAACCTAAGCACTAGTCAATAATGGCGTGATAATAGTGTGTCAAAAGGCTTGGGAGAACTCTCTTTATATAGGAGAGTAATCCTTATCCTCCAAGGATTTAATAATTAAGAGATAATTATTACATTAATCATTTTTCCAAATAAAAGATAAATAAAATAATTATCCCAAACAAATTAGGATAAATCATATTATTATCTAATATTCCATGAATTATCATTTAACAAATAAAATATAAATCACATATTAAATAATTATCCAATAAAACTAATTTCATAATAATTAAATAATACAAACATGCGCCACTTGTAAACCCAAATTAAGTCTTACACGCATGTTTCTATATTTGACCAATTTGGTCAAAAAGGTCAACACACCAATTTGAAGTAAGTCCACTTAAAATGTCTTTTCCGTGTATTTAATTATCTAGTCCAACTAAACAATTAATCCACATATCAATTAAATAGCCCAATCCACTATTTAATTATAATTGAGATGCAACGACGAGAAAACCTATATGCTATATTAGGAGCCACGTCGGGGACCATGGACCTATATTCAGTAGCTACAATAAGTCGAATAAAATTATTCATCAGACAGAATAATTATATCCAACCTATTAATTCCGGGATTACACCACCATAAACCCGAAACTGAACTCTATCGAATATAGATAACTTACACTCAATTTATGAGTCGAAAACGTCCACTGATATAATCATTACATACGGATAAATCCTCCATACACTGTTCACTTCGATTCGGGATATTTCCGTAAACCCTTCTCGAAACATATTATCCTTATTTATCATTAACCCCCTAGTGACCAATTAGTTCATAACCAATATAATATGAACTGGGCCCATCGATCAGTTTCTAGGGTCAACAAATATGGGAACTGTCTGTCTACTCCCTGAGGGAAGGAATGGATTCCATATCTGTGATAACACAGACTACTCACTCACCCCAGAATAGAGCCAACGAGAAGTGTTGGACCACATACTGCGAAGTGATCCTTACTAACACATCAAACTCTACCCTAGTCTAAGCGGCTTGTGCTCGTGATCACCTCGTGATTCAGATTAATCCATATATGATCATCTTGTGATTCGATAAGACTTCTCGATTACGGAATTATATCGAGAACTCAAATCAAATCGGTCCAAATTTCATATAATTATCATCATATATAAATGCCCCACTAGGTACCCTATTACCGACATCCGGATAAGACTGTCACACCGTAAAGTGTTCTAGGCGCATTAATAGCAAATTAATCATGAGACCCGTACTCAGATTAATAAACGCTACGGACTAAGTTAATTTTTTTAAGTACATCTCACTAACTCAATCCTCTTGTGTATAGCCATACACTGAGTTATGTGATTACATAAACGAGGTACTTAGGGTTTTCTGTAGTGTATACATATTGGCACTAAATGCGAATAAATAAGGTGAAATAAATTCTGTCATTTGTTTAAATAAAACAATTACAAATTGTCTTTCGGGCATAAAACCTAACAACGGGAACCGGGGTTCTAGGTTCACCCTGTAAAACCGACTGAGTTGTTCAGATTCGGTTTCGTGTGTGACGTTTATATCATTGTAAATGAGTGTCTCATCGGGCGTAGACCGTGTTAGGTCAGTTAAATCCGGTCAGCGGACTGTTGAACCTGACATAGGAGTGTAGATTATTGAATTAATGCTATTCTCGGAATTAGAAATCGACACCCTTCGAGTGATATCGAGGCGGACTGTTGAACCTGACAAGGAGGGTAGATTACTGAATTAATGTCTATTCTCGGATATAGGAAACGACACCCTTCGAGTGACATCGAGACGTTTAGGTGAGTCAAGAACACCTTCGGATCGAGCTAGGGTTAGAAAGTAGTTGGTTGGATCATAGCTCGTCTATCTCTTTTATATAGTTTTAAATCTTTGTTTTGTATATTTAGTTGTTAGAACCGGTGATCTGACAAGTCACCATCTTCAGTTTTTGTGTTGGCCTAAACGAGGAACGAGACCGACTTTGGTACTCGACCAAATTCCCTGTGGGAAACGACCTTGACTCACCAATTCTAGGCTACAGTTGACCCGGTACACTTCCGGTGAGATTGGACACTTAGAAAAGGCCGATCACCCGTCAGCAAATTTGATTCTCTCATACAAGCACCTACGGAAGTACAACCAACTCTAAATCCATAGAGAACAACTCGGCCTCACCGTACGGAAGTAGATGGGAGCAGTCATGCCACTTCTCAACCAAAAAAGGGAATAATATCTGCTTTGGCTCGTCTAGAGCCCGCGGTTGACGACCGCGATGCAGCCCCAGGGCGACTAGGAAACCCCCGGCAGGTCCGTACCTGCATAGAAGGACGAGGGGAGTCGCAAGCTGAGGAAAGTGATACTCGACAATTTATGGCCCCAGAGGTTCAAGACGAACTGAGTTTGATAAAGAAACAAATAGAGGAACTACAAAAGGGTAAGACCTTTATGGAAGCTAAGCCCGCCGGGGGCACAAGTGTCCTTCATCCTGACATCCTTAATGAAGCTTCTAGGAGAGGTACCCACTATCCTAACTTCACCAATTACCATGGAGCCACAGATCCTCTAGATTGGCTTTAAGCTTTTAAGAGCAAAATCAGTCTGTGCACACCTAGCGATGAGGCATGGTGCATAGCTTTCGTAGGAATGGTGGCCTTGTCTTGTACTTGGGGACATCTTTTGTTATAATCAAATGAGGCATAACACCGTCACTACTATGCATAGTGACAATCTGTATGCCCTCCTAATGCGGTTTTGCGCCCTCGTTTGGCTTCTGTTTACGGAGCCACTCCTCCGAACTTCATCTAGGTACTGAAATTGGTCTTCATCTTCTCCTTGAAATTCATCTCTTTCTACAGCTTGCATTGCACCCATGTTTGGTAGTTCGAGTGACATGTTGTAACACCCCGCTCCCGGATACCGAGCCCTTATCCGGAAGAGAACTTTCGGCACGTATAACATTAAATAAATCTAACATTATACGCCAGCCTCTACGTCGTCATATCAAAATGAAGCAACAGAAGCCCAAACATAAATGCTACTAGAATAGAATACAAACTGACTATAGCTGAATTGTATAACTTACAACAACGAAGGTTCCAAAGGTTACAACGCACGGTGTCTACAAGAAATTACAACTCTTGTCTTACAAACTTGAAACGAAAGTACAACATGGTCTATCAATAAAATACATCATAGTCTAGAACATCATATATAATAAAAGAAATGTAAGCATCAAGCATGTCATCAACTCAAATGTCATCCTCAAAGTCGTCATCCAACACTTGATCAACTTGTTCGTCTTCTCACCCAAAAAAACATACAAACAAACATGCAACTGAGGTAAGTACAAAGTACTTAGCAAGAGTAAGAAGCTAATGTATAATTAAAGTTTACAACGAAAGGTTTAATAATTATTATTAAGTTATCTTTATAAGACCGACTCAATTCTAAGGTTCACTACATGCTCATCAACATGTAGTGACTATTTATATATATATATATATATATACTTACACGCATTTACTTACGCATTATTTACTTACTTATATATATATATATATATATATATATATATTTACTTTTATGCACTTATATATATCTATGTATATGTATATATATAGTATATTTTTCTTTTCCGTTGTTATGAATAACTAAACGTATCATAGCGAATCATGTAAAATTTGGTGAAATCAACCTTTGGAAGATAAAATTTGGGAGTGTGTTGTGCTTTTTTATTGTTGAATCTCACATATTTCACGCCTTAGAACTTGTTATAACAGATTTGGGCTAGATTAGCTACCTAGGTCAAAAGTCACACACATCATTCTTGAGAGAGTTGAACTATGAGTGCGGGTGGTTGAACCGCGATGACAAGTTGTTCCGCGCGGAATCTTCCGGGTAGACCATGGATTAGGTAAAGCTTGGTTTTCTTCTTTGGCCATTCTTGTTAGAGTATTTGGTGCTGTCACGTTGGTAGTATGAATCGGTAGTAGCTTGATCGAGTAATTTTGGACTTATTTTGTGCGAGGAGTTATATCAGCGTCTCCACGGCATTTTAATCATGTTAGGATAATGGTTTTCTAAAAAAGAAAATTAATTCACCTCGTGGATCTTAAGGAGAGTTGTTCGAGATCTTAACATGGGGTAGGGGCTACCAGTGAATTGAATGCTAGGGAGATTACCGTTTATTATACTTGCACACTCCGGTTTATCTATCCTTACTGGGGTTGAAGAGTGGTCACTTTAATGTGATTGGCTATGTCTTTTCAATGTATCGTTAAAATCTAGTAATTTAATCTGCCTCTTTCTATCTTTAGAATGGATCGCTTAAGACACACGCTCACTTTGGTATCGTTTCCTGTGGGATCGACCTCAAATACTCAGCTATTGGTTGAATTAGTTTACCACAGTTTTAGTCTTTATAAATGTATTTTTTAGTTGAATTTTTCGCTCATCAAAATTTCCGGGGACATGTGTGCTATTTGTGATATCTTGTACCGAAGGCTTGGGCCTAGGTTTTATTTTATTGTTTTCTTGTTGTTTGCTTTTTGTAGTGCATGACCGGATTTTTCAAGCACTTAAACTTATGCTTTTCCATTCAGCCTTGAAGGATCAAGCTAAGAGGTGGTATGATTCGTTTGCTCTAACGATTCTCCTCTACACCTGCCGGGAGGACGTGATCAAAACTTTTCTACTCAAGTACTATCCCCAAAGACCATGGACATGAAAGAAGCTATCATGTCATTCAATGCATATGAAGGAGAGAGAACTACATGAGTCTTGGGACCGATTTAAAGCTTTATTGAGGAGTGCCCGGGACACGGTTTGAGATCCCAGGAGTAGTTCATGCATTCTTCCGAGGTTTAGATCAAGTTCACCAAAGTACCTTGCATGCTTCGTGCAATGGTGATATCATAGAGTATGGTGCCCGAGGTAGCCATGAATCAAATAGAGAAGATCTCGGAGACTTCGAGGCAATACATTTCTTCAAGTAGAAGAGGGCAAGGAGTAAGTGAAGCCCAGCTTTGGTAGAAGTGAAAGAAGTGGAATCAAGCGATCAATATCATGCCCAAGTTCAAGCAATGGAGCGAAAATTGGGAAGGTTTCGAAAGAGATGGAAAATGCTAGTCGTGCCAAATTTGTAGTGGATCGCACTCGGCAAAGGATTGTAGGATGACAACAAAAGCTCAAAACATGGCTTATCCACAATCTTCCGAATCGTGGGCAATCTAGCAATGTACCTCAAATCAATATGGAAGAATTAGCAAAGCGAATGATGAGTGTTTGCTCGATGGAGCAATGGAATGTGGGACCTCAATTTCAAAACCAATTGCAAGGCCAATCATAGGAGACCAACAAGGTGGACCACCGTTTGAGAGCCTCAAGATGTGAGCTATGTAGGGCAAGGTCAGGGGGAAATTTTGGAAATCAAGGTGATGGTTTATGGAGGAATAACAACAAC
This sequence comes from Gentiana macrophylla, assembly GCA_026214975.1. Taxonomy (NCBI): domain Eukaryota; kingdom Viridiplantae; phylum Streptophyta; class Magnoliopsida; order Gentianales; family Gentianaceae; genus Gentiana; species Gentiana macrophylla. The sequence continues at coordinate 81,738,200 of CM047814.1, forward strand.
CAAGGTTGGAACCAAAACCAAAACCAAGGCTATCGACAAGGCCCAAACCAAGGACCCAGTCTTCTCAAGGGCAATTTACCAACCACCACACCAAAGGCAACTACAAGAAGGGGTATAACCAACACGGTACTAACACATATCAAAACCCTCCACCTTGGCTTTATACCTCAAAAGAGTGCAACCGATGTCTAAGCGGAACAAGTAAGCAAAGTTCTTGTGGAGATGAAAGAGATGAAGAAGGACATAGTCGAAATGAATTACAAACATGGGTCCGCTATCAAAAATATTGAGACTCAAATTGGTCAAATAGTTGGAACATGTACAATTAAAAGGCGGCTTACCAAGCAACACCGAGAAAAAACCAGGAATGTAAGCGCCATTGCAACTCGGAGTGGTAAAAGTGTTGGGTACAAGTGGTGAGAAAAGAGTCCTATGGGAGGACAAAGATAGAAAAGCTTCTATTGAGACCGAGCGGGAGCCATGGATGGTGATATTGATGAAGTTGAGGAAAATGTCAAACATGAAGGATTGCCAAGAGGAAGGAAGTTGAGAGAAAAGAGGCACAAGCTAGAGGTGACTTTGTGGTGCTTGATATAAAAGAGGAGGAACCTACGAAAGGAAGGAAAGGAGCAAATGAAAGAGCCATCTTCCCTTGGAGCGAAAGGTAAAAGGGTATAATTCCTCCTCCACCTGATTTTGATTTGAGCACTCTCCTTTCCCCAAAATCATAGAGCAAAGTTGTTTGAACAAAGCACAAACTCGTTTCATTGAAATTTTGCGAAAAATTGATTTAAATATCCCTTTTCTTGAAGCACTTGCAAAAGCATGCCCTCTTATTGTAAGTTCTTAAAAAGGGTTTGCTAAGCTAACAAGAATAAATTGGAAGAAGTTGTGTGCTTAAATGAAGAATGTTCCGCTATTTTCAATGCTAAATCTAGAAATTCCCCGAAGGTTAGAGACAAAGGTAGTTTCTATTCCAGTCACAATTGGTACGACTCATTTTCCTAGTGTTTTATGCGATTTGGGGTTTCTAGCTTAGCTTATCTTTTTTACAACCGCATTTAGGGTCACTCCGCATGGTGTTCATCCACCACGAGATAGCTTGGTGCAATCTATTGGAGGATCACCATAATAGCCACGGAAGTCTATTTTGGTAGACTCCAATAGTGTATGTTTAGGGTGATTTTCTATGATTTATATCGTTCTATTTCGTGACAATTTTCCTCTATACTCTAATGTTTTGCATAGAAAGTGAACGTTTATTTGATTTATTAAGCAAGCGAGGTTTGGAATGGTTTAATCGCAAAGTTGGTTGAATTATGAGATTTTATTGTTGATTTTCTATCACTTTGAAGGATTTTACACTTTGCAATGTTTTGATGTCTTGTAGATACATGAATTTGGCTTAAAAGGGGTTTAAAAGATGATCAAGTGAGGATTTACATGGAAGAAAAAGGATGAAGATGAAGTCGGATGAAGATAGAGATGAAAAACCGGATATGAAGTGAACTGAACGCACGTCTGAAGTTCCGTCCAGCTGGACGGGCGTTTGAAAGAATGGACGAAAGTCCGAGGAAGGAACATTGGATTCGAGTTTTAAGATTTTTATCGAACGAGCGTCCCAATTTTACATAGGACGGAGTCTCATCATGACTCGCCCGACTCAAGATTTTATGCGTCTTTGGGCGGGCGTTCAACCCCCTGGACGAGCGTCCAGCAGCCGACTTAGCAAAAGACGACTTAAAAACCTATTTATAGTCGCATTTTTCTAGACACAATATACCCCAATTACACTTGGCGGCCACAGAAACCCTAAGGGTCGATTTTTCCGTGTTCTCCACCTTTCATAAACAACTTTTTATGCTTTTTATTTCCTAGAAAAATCTCTTCAATTTATGTACTTCATAGAAGCTATTTCGAGTATTCAAACGATGCTTAGAGGCTAGAGCTCTTTGGAACAAGCGTTGTGAAGCCGTTCTATCAACAATTTGATTTCTCGTTGGATTATCTTGTGAGTTTTTAGTAAAAGTTGTATCTTTATTATGTTTTACTTGTTGTTATGCAATTTAATCGATAGATACCTTGCATGCTTGATGTTTAATGTTTGATGAAAATCGTTATTAAACCATAGATCACCGTAATAAAGATTGGATCTTTAATCTAATTAACGAGAGTTGTTAGGTTAATTTCTAGGTTACTAGATTGAGAAATCTTACACCTTTGATATTAAAAGCGTTAATCGTTAGGATCGAAAGATAAGAGATTAATAAACGAATTATCTAAGAGATTAGAAATTCATACCCACGATAGGTGAATCACAACTTTTGTTAAATCATCACTAGATAATCTAAAGGAGAAATTGCATGTTATAGAATTGGTGGATCAATTGCTTGTTCGTTCGTTAAATTATTGATCAAAAATCGTTTGAACTTGAATTGTTTAGCAAAGTTATACTTTTTATTGCATGTTTAGGTTTTAGAATAGATTATTTTAGATAATTTGGTTCGTAATAACGTTACCTGGCTTTAGATTCCCGATCTTCTGTCCAGTTACTTTTGTTATTTTCGTTTTTAGTTTATCACGTGTTAATCATTTCTATTTTCTCATAATTTCAGTAATAGTAGTTGTGACATCTTTAGGTTAGTTAGTTAAAAACTAGATAGACAACCCCGATTCCCTGTGGACTCGACTCCGGTATTAACCTCTATACTACGATCCCTGCACTTGGGGTAAACCGGATTTATTTTATTACTTGTTTATTTTTCGTTAGATAAAATCCGAGACAAGTTTTTGGCGCCGTTGCCGGGGAACTCGGTACGGTTGTCCAGTTTTTACTAAATTTTTCTTTTTTCTATTTTTCCAGATGTTCTCCAAACGGGCATCCGGAGTAATTGGACGTCCGTCCATCTAAAAAATCCAATTCGGTACCGTTTGGAGGAAATCAGACGAGCGTCTGGCTTGCCCCAAACGGCCGTCTAGTTCTTCAGGCAGACGCCCGTCCGGATAAATTGGATGTCCGTCTGTCCTCCTGTTTTTATTTTTATTTTCTTTTCATAGGTTTTAACTTTTAGTTTTTAGTTTTTAGTTTAGACAACCTGATTTTGGTTTCGGTTTATGCAAACTCGAAGTCAAAAGGGGCCACTACTCTATACCCCCGACCTCAAGTGAACCATAGTCCGACCAAACAGGCAGAAAATCCGTTCTGCGGTTCTTTCTGATAAGGCCGATCAAAACCTGGAGGAACGTTTAGCTTAGGAGATTGAAGACATAGTCATTATGGCTGCAGAAGATAGACGTACGTTGGCTGACTACGCCATGCCTGGTGAAGTCAGAGTCAACCCGGCCATCGTTCTACCCACTATAAATGCACCAACCTTCGACTCAAACCTGGGCTCATCCAAATGATGCAACATGAATCAATCTTCCATGGTTTTCAATCTGAAAATCCTCATACTCACGTACACACATTTTTGGAGATATGTGGTACGACTCGCATTCAAGGTGTAAGTGAGGATGCGATTAAGTTGAAGTTATTCCCGTTTTCCTTGAAAGGGGAGGCAAAGGAGTGGTATAACTCTCTGCCTGCCGAATCAATCACCATCTGGGCTGGACTCGAAAAAGAGTTCCTAAGTCAATATTTCCCACCATCCAAGATAGCCCAATGCTTAAATGAAATTTTCACCTTTTATCAAAAGGAAAACGAATCGTTCTTTGATGCATGGAAGAGATTCAAAGCTCTTCTTCGTAAATGCCCTCACCATGGTTTGGACTTGCAAAGGCAAGTCAACACATTTTTCAGTGGATTGACCGAGCTCACTAAGGGTATGGTCAATAGTTCTTCTGGTGGGTCAGAAGGGTGGGTATTATTCGAGGATATTGCCAAATATAATTATGCCCCTTCCTCTCAAGCTATTCAGGCACCTCCTCCTCCTAGGATCGAGGAAGTGAATATGAAAAATCTGATCGCCATGCTGCAACAGCAGGTGGCCACTCTTTCAATGTCCCCAAGTCCAACGAATCAGAATTCATCATTCCCGCAGAACTCTCAAGTTCTGTTTTGCGAAAATTGTTGTCAAACTGGCCATATGGTTGGCCAGTGTCAATTTATTTCCCCTTCGACCTATCAAGTCAATGCTGTCTAGAATCGTGGGCAAGATAATTCGATCCACATGCCAGGCATGTGATAATGTGGGGCACACCTCTCCTTTCTGTCCTATGAATGGACAGAATGCTAAAGTTAATGCTTTCCTTGGCCAGCAAAATCAGAGATTTAACAATCAATTCTTTGGCCAAAGCAATCTTCAAAACCAGGGTTTTCATCAGAACCAAAATCTCAATCAAAATTCGAATTTTAACCAGAATCAGAACTTCAAGAACCTGAACACGAATTTTTGCAATACAAATCAAAGGTTCAATCAGAATTGGCCAAACAATTCAAATCCTGCATTTCAGAATCGTCCTAGCCAAACCATCCCACAGAACTTTCAGAACTCTCAAGGCCCCTCTCACTCTAATAATCTTGAAGCTAAACTGGAGGAGCAGAATAATAATATCCAATCCCTCCAAAGCACAATAAAGAGTCTTGAGAGGCGGATCGGGCAAATGGTGGCCAACTAGCTTCCAGACCCTCAGGCGGTTGCCCAAACTTTACGGAGAAAAATCCTAGGGTGGTCGTCAGTAGCTCGGACCGATTTGAATCATGGCGGTCTGTCGACCTAGTTCCTTCAATTTCTTATGGTAAAGAAGAGGCTAGTGCAATGAATCTCAGATCTGGTACTCAACTTAGTGGTCTCCCGAACCAGGGAAACCACTAACCCCTCCTGTCAGTGATAAGGCAGGAGGGGAAATCGAGCACCCATCTTCCCCTTTTCTGCAAGAAAGTACTCAGGTGGCTGATCCCCTGAGAAATGAAGAATCAAGTGAGAGTCAGGTGGCGGATCCCCCGATTAGTAAAAGAAGTGAGAAAGTAGTGAGGTGGAAAGATTTGGAAGATAAAGCTGTCAATTAATCCTCGAAGAAAGTCTTTTCTGAGAGTGATTTGAAGAAACTACCATTTCCACCTAGAAAAAGCAACATTTCCCTGCATGAGGACAAGAAATATGAAAAAGTGCTTAATCTTCTGAAAAATACTCAGGTTAATCTTCCATTATCTGATGTTTTGGTTGAGATGCCTAAGTACACTAAGTTCATCAAGGATGTTGTTTCTTCTAAGAAGAAGTTAGAAGGCATGGATCGGTTGATTGGTGAGGATTGCTCCGTGATAAGTTATGAGGATCTACCAATCAAGAGGGGTGACCCTGGGAAATTTGTGCTCACATTGCTGATGGGAGGCCTAGTCTTTCCAAACTCTTTATATGACCTGGGTGCATCCATAAGTCTGATGCCATTGTCTGTGCTCAGAAACAACTTGGATTGAATGATCTTTTAGAACCCACGACCATGAACCTACAATTCACTGATAGATCTTCCAAGAAAGCTGCGGGGATACTAAAGGACGTATTAGTTCAAATTGATAGATTTACTTTTCCAGTTGACTGGTACGTCCTAGACATAGAGAAGGATGAAAATGTCCCCTTGATACTTGGAAGACCTTTTCTTTCTACAGCCAGAGCCCTCATTGACTGTGATGGTGGCCAAGTGACCATACGAGTTGGTGATCAGGAGGTGAGCTACAGTGTCTCCAAAGCTATTCAAAGACCCTCTGATTATCCAACCGGCTTCTCCATAGAAGATATGTCAGATGACTTTAATGATTACATGGAAAAGCAAGTCATGGCTGTTGAGACTGAATATGAGCGATTAGTTGAAAATCTGAATGATCATGGTTGGGTGAATCTAGAACAACTAGCATCTGAGTTTGATGAAGATTCGATGAAAGGAGAAGCTTTGGCAGAGGGACCACTCAGTAAACTCAGTGATGTTGAGTTGAAAAGTGGGGAGCTTAAATCGAGTTTAGAAGCACCACCTGCAGACCTGGTACTGAAGCCGTTACCTAAGCACTTGAAATATGTCTTCCTGAGAGAAGGTGACAAGCTTCCGTTAATTATTTCCGCCAAGCTATCCCGATTGGAAGAAATGCAATTGTTAAACATTTTGAGAAAGAATGAGAAAGCCTTTGGTTGGCAAGTAGGAGACATCAGAGGGATATCTCCTGACATTTGTATGCACAAGATTAAGACTGAAGAGGGTGCAAAGTGTGTTAGACAGCCCCAGAGGAGGCTCAACCCTCATATGCAAGAAGTGGTCAAAAAGGAGATTATCAAGCTTTTAGACATGGGTATTATTTACGCAATTGCTGACAGTGAATGGGTATTCCCTACTCAAGTAGTTTCTAAGAAAGGAGGGATTACTATCGAGAAGAATGAAAAGGGCGAAGAAATAGCATTGAGACTCGTGACTGGTTATAGAGTCTGTATTGACTACAGAAAACTCAATGAGGTTACGATGAAAGATCATTTCCCCCTTCCTTTCATTGACCAGATGCTTGAGCGTCTGGCAGGACATGCGTTCTACTGTTTCCTGGATGGATATTCATGATACTTCCAGATACCCATAGATCCAAATGACCAAGAAAAGACAACTTTCACCGCCCTATGGTACATTCGCCATGTTTAATGCCATTTGGTCTCTACAATGCCCCAGCTACATTCCAAAGATGTATGCTGGCTATCTTTGATGGGCTTGTTGAAAAGTGCATGGAGATATTCATGGACGATTTCTCAGTCTTTGGTCAATCCTTTGATCACTGTCTTGACAATCTTGATCAAGTATTATCCCGCTGTGTGGAAAAGAACTTAACCCTAAACTGGGAAAAGTGCCATTTCATGGTAGACGAAGGAGTAGTTCTTGGCCACAAGATCTCAGCCAAAGGTATGGAAGTAGATAGGGCGAAAGTGGAAGCTATAGAGAAGATGAATTTTCCTAGAAATGTGCGCGAAGTTAGAGGTTTTCTTGGACATGTCGGTTTTTATAGGAGATTCATTAAGGAATTTTCCAAGATAGCCAAGCCCCTTTCTACTTTACTGAGAGAAGATGTCGTTTTTAATTTTGATGATAGTTGCAAGCAAGCGTTTGAGGAGCTTAAGAGTCAATTGATCTCCGCACCGATTCTTATCTCTCCTGACTGGAATCTACCCTTCGAGCTTATGTGTGATGCATCCAACTACGCTGTTGGTGCATTCCTAGGACAACGAATAAAGGGAAAGTTCCAGCCAATATCTTACGCCAGTCACACACTAAACCCTACTCAAGTGAACTATACCACAACTGAAAAGGAATTATTGGCCGTAGTCTTCGCTATGGACAAATTTCGTAGTTACTTGTTGGGTGCTGCAGTTACTGTGTGGACTGATGACGCTGCTTTGTGATATCTCATGACAAAGAAAGATGCTAAACCGCGCTTACTACGTTGGATACTGATCCTGCAAGAGTTTGACGTTCAGATTAAGGACAAAAAGGGCAGTGAAAACGTAGTAGCTGATCATGTTTCAAGGATGTTGAATGAGGAAGAGCAAGAACCTAACGATATAGACCTTTACTTTCCTCTTGAAAATGTTAGGCTTATAGACGATGGCAGCCCAGATGTTCCATGGTATTCTTCCATCGTCAACTACCTTCATTCCCAGTACTTAAATCCGGATTTTTCATATCAGGAGAAGAAGAAATTCTTCTCTGACTTGAAAACATTTGTTTGGGATGAACCTTACCTCTTTAAAATTTGTAAAGACGGATTGCTAAGGAGATGTGTCCCTGAATCTGAGCAACGTGATATCATTGAACAATGCCACAGTGGGCCTACTGGTGGCCACTTTGGTCCCTGGAAAACCGTTGCAAAAATCTTTCAGTCCGGTTTCTATTGGCCCACGATCTTCAAGGATTCAGAAGCTTTCTGTAAAGCTTGTGATAGGTGCCAACGAACCGGAGCTTTAACAAGGCATTTTGACATGCCGTTGAAACCCATTCTAGAATGTGAAGTCTTCGATGTATAGGGGATTGATTTTATAGGCCCGTTCCCATCGTCCTGTGGAAACAAATACATCCTAGTCTGCGTTGACTATGTATCGAAATGGGTGGAGGCCTAAACCACTTCTCGCAATGATCATAAAACGGTCATGAATTTTCTAAAGAAAAACATCTTTGTAAGATTTGGGTGCCCACGTGCCTTGATAAGCGATGAGGGAACGCACTTCTGCAACCGGCCACTAGAAAAAGTCCTTGAGAAATATAGTGTCCGGCACAAAACTGGCACACCATATCATCCTATGACAAGTGGCCAGGTTGAACGAAGCAATCAGAGCTTGAAGAAGATCCTGGAAAAATTTGTGAACAGTCATAGAAAGGACTGGAGTCTTAAGTTGGATGATGTACTATGGGCATATCGAACTGCCTACAAAACCCCCATGGGTACATCTCCCTATCAGATGGTATATGGAAAGCCATGCCACCTGCCAGTTAGAGTTGGAGCATAGAGCGTACTGGGCCACTAAGTTCTTAAACTTCGATACCAAATCATGTGGTGAACACCGACTGCAGCAGTTGCATGAGTTAGATGAGTTTAGACTCCAAGCCTACGAGAGTGCCAGGATAAGTAAAGATAAGATGAAACTCCTTCATGATGCCAAAATCAAGAAGCGAGAATTTCAAGTTGGGGAGAAATTAATTTCTATTGTACAATTCCAGGTTACATATGTTCCCTGGAAAGTTGAGGACACGTTGGTCCGGCCCTTTTGAAATTCTGCAAATCATTCCTGGAGGCGTTTTAGAACTAAGAGGTCATGGTGACCAGCCGTTCAGAGTGAATGGTCAAAGGTGCAAGCATTATATCGGTCAAACCAAAGAAAAACCTTTGATTGTTCATTTCCTCGACATCCTCGGGTGTGGTATACCTGAAGTCAATAAGTTTGACGAATTTTCACCCGACTTGTTTTCTGAGGATGACGGCAGTGGTCCATTAGAGGAAGTCATGGCTGGTAGTTAGGATATGGAAGAGTTTCACAGGGAGCAACAACTCAAGAGACGTCTGAGGAAGAAGAAGTCTACAATGGGGAGAATTAAAAGTGTTTGGAAAGCTATCAAAAACTTGACCCCTTGTGTTAGATGCTGTTTTTGCAGCCACACTACTGATCAGAGCTTACACGATGTAGTGGCTGGAAGGAAGGTTAAATGGCCTGATCCAGGCTAAAGTGAGAGATTGTCGAGCTAAAGACATAAACCAAAAGCGCCACTAGGGGGCATCCTAGATATCCTTATTTGTATTAGTTACTGTTGTGTTACTCTTTTCTTTGATTTATTTTTGTTTAGCTTAAGTCTAATTAGGGTAATTGTTGACTCTGCTTCAGTTCAGCTTTGTGTATTTTAAAGAAAAAATGGATTACAGAGTTCTACCGCATGAGTTCCCTTTCATTAGTAGGATCCACCTTATCACCTTAGATGACGGACCTGGAGGGACAATCATTCTGGACGTAGATTATGATATTATCGCTCACCTTAGGACTGTTACCTACGTTATCATTGTACCCTAAGATTTGGGAGGTGGAGAGTTTAATACCGAGGACCTGCAGAGTGCTTTAGGGCGACCGTATACAATCCTCAATGATCCGATGCTGACTGACTTGTTGCTAGTGCTACGTGCTGAACATTTCCGAGGAATGGATGTTGCTGGAGAAGACTGGGCCCTACAGGATGAATACGATTTTCCTCCCGTGATTGACATGCTCCGTCGTCTAATCCGGATTGTGGATTGGGCTGATATTTATGATGACTAGCTTCGTTAGGTGTTTCGTCGAGCAAACGACGTTAAACAAAAGCGCTCGGTGGGAGGCAACCCACTATCATCTCGTTTTTATGTATTTGAAGTTTTTGTTTGATCTATATGAAGCAATAAGAGTTTGAATTAAAAGTGTATGAAAAATTCTGTGTTTTTGCTTACTTTTGATCTTGGACGCCCGTCCATCATATGGGACGCCCGTCCAGAAATGTGTTTTCAGTGAACGTGCGTCCATCTTTTCTGGACGCCCGTCCCAAAAGTTCCCTCCAACGCTGTATTAGTTTGAAAAGTGGGACGGGCGTCTGTTTTATCGAACGCCCGTCCAGTTCATCAGTTTTCCAGGTGGACGTTAAATCGCTTCACTGACGCGCCCGCCCACCTCGTCTATATATACCCCCTGCTTCCAAAATTTCAATCGAACCAGAAAAATTCAAAGTTAAAAACCGACTCTTGTGCCCCATTTGCCCTAAAATCCTTGTTTCTAAACCGTTTTGGGAGATTTAAAGCTCTACAAACATCTCTCAAACCCCTCTCTTCGATTATTCAAACCAAATCCAACAACAAACAGCCATTATTCCGATTCATTGACCTAGCTCGTGCGTTTTTATTTGGAGAAAAATCCAAACTTTGGGGTCGAATTTGCATTGTTAGGGCTTCCAATTGTCATTTTCATCACCCTCTCCGTACACCTGGTAAGACTTTATCACCTTTTCTTAGTTTGATTCATGTTTTTTTAGTTCGATTTCGGAGTATATTTTTATTTTGAATACTAGCTTATTAGTTTCTTTTCTTCTTCTTGTTTTGTTGGTGATCTGGGGTGGTGATGGTTGATGATGGATGGTTGCATTATGGTTTTGTTATGGTTTGGTGATTGGTTGTTGAATTATTGGGAAATCCTGTTTGGACGATAAACGGGTGGTTTTGTGTTGCATTGTGGTTTGGTGTTGTTGTCTAAATTGTATAGCAATGGTTCAGAAACGACATGGTAAGGGGATAGCAAAGGAGCCCAGTAAGAAGAAAAAGGGTGTGGATCCAACCTTAGTGCTTCCCACACGGGGTGTTGAGATTAGAGAGCGTCTTCCTAGGGGTGCTCAAGGTCAATCTAGGATGCCGTTGAGAGATGAATCTGAGTCTGATACTGATGACGAGGTTCCCCTAGTGAGATTACCTAGGGTTGAGAGGACTGCAGAGACTCCTAGGCCTACAACTGAGGAAGAACCTGAGAGACGGGAGCATGTGAGACAGAATGTGAGACCCCCTATCCATATTCCATTTGCTAGGAGGTTCATTAACCCCAAGGCCCTAGACGTGTACAACAAGCACTATCTGACGAGAACCATGTTGATTGAGAGAGCCGTTCTTGAGTCTCAAGTAGATCCATCTTTTGTGCAGATGTTGACGGATAGACAGTGGGGTGCCCTGATGAGAACCCCTAGAACCCCTGTCAATGCTACCCTAGTTCGTCAGTTTTATGGGAACTGTTCCGAGACGGACCTGGAAACTGGGGTAGTTATGGTTCGAGGAGTTAAGGTGCCGTTTACACCGAAGGTCATCAACGAGAAATATCAGTTCGCACCTTTTGAGGGGTTGGATTATAAGGAGGCAATTAAAGCCAAGCAGGATGCGGGTGAGGATCCTTTGGAGGAGCTGAGACTGAAAGTGTGCCCGGAGGTGCCGTGGACACTTAGACCGAGAGGAGAAAGGAAAGAGTTGGTTACAACCTCGTGGACGGAGGATTGGAAAGTCCAATGTCGGTTTATACAGAACAGGTTGTTGCTTAAGAACAACCTGACACATTTTCACATTGGCGATCTTGGGATGCTCTACGCCTTGACCTTTAAGTTGAATGTTGATGTAGGACAGGCGATTTTCTATGAGATAGCGATGAATCAGAAAGTCTATGCTCGATGTTTGATTTGCCCCCATTTGATCCATAGTCTATGTCGAGATGCTGCGGTTCCCGAGTACAAGACTGATCACAAACCTAAGAATCCAAGGTACTTGCAAATGGGAGAAAGTGAAATCTTCTGGTCGATCGAGATCGAGGTGAGGCAAAGACATGAGCCTGGATCATCTTCCGTACCGCCTCAAGCATCTTCCCTTCCTTCTTTGTCTCCATCGGTTCGGATGCGTCTGAGTATGGCTAATAGTATACGGAACTGGATGGAGGACAAGAGAACGTCCCAGAACAATATCCTGACTATCTTACGTTGTATGAGTGAGGGCCGTCCTCCGAGGGATCAGAGATGCTACAATGCAAGCACGATGGATTACGTTTTCTCTGACGACATCGAGCAAGCTATTGCGGATGTTCTTCATGAATCTGAGTCGTCTTCTGATGAGGAGCAAGTTGACACAGCGGGGAGGACTACTACTGATACTGATTCTCCTACGGATGGAGCACCTCCTGCTGGTGATTCTTCGGCACCAGGGCAGACTTGATTTTCTGAGGCTGATTCTACGTTATATTTTTCTCCCTGGAATTTGTTTGTATTTTGATACTATGTTTTTTTCTTTCTTTACTTGATTCATATGTCTTTTCCTTGGAGCTACTGTTTGTTTCCGTTGCTCAATTTTTATTGATGAATCTTGTAAGCCATAAGGCGTATCGTTGACATTCCTGTGATTTCTTTTTTTCCGTGTTGTGTATAAATTGTCATTTGATTCGATTTCACCTTATCCTTATATTTATCTTTCTTTTGCGATGTGATATAATCCCCGTTTTTTCCCCGAGATTTTCCCGTGTTTATCGAGTAGTGCAGGCATATTTTTAGCTGTTTTGTCGAGCTAGTATTCGAATCGTGCTGAAACGGATCGTCTTTGAGTTTCTGAACGTTGGTTTCTTCATGCTCCTGCCTGACCAATGGTTCGAGTGTCTATTCAAATCAGCTAAGTACTTTTTTTCTTTTTAATCCTGCACAACCTGAGGACATGTTGTCGTTTAAGTGTGGGGGAGGGGAATGGATATGGTTATGTGTATCTTTTTGCTTATATCGTTATTCTATGCTGAAAAGAGCTGAATTTTTCAAATTTTTTGTTTTGTCCCGGTTGAGCGAATGCATATCTTTGTTCGGTTTTTATAGACATTTATGATGTATATTGTATGTTTGGTAGGTTAGATGTTTCACCCGACATACATTTCACGAGCCATATTGAATGATGAGCTAAAATATAAAGCTATACCCATTTGGATTAGTAATTTTTGATTATCTTATAAGTATCTTGTGCTTAGTGCTAATGTACGTATCGTGAGAATTATAATAGTTTGTGTTTAGAACCGGAGTATGACATACTGTGAATATCTTAGGTTGAATGTGATAAGTGAAACGTAACTATTGTTCTTTAAAAAGTATGTTTAAAAACAAATATGATGAATTAATCGGGTGTGTCGGAAGCTGGTCGATGATTGGAGTGAGGTAGGTCATATCTCGAATGTCCTATACCACTATGATGACCAAAAGCTCACGACAGTCAGAAGAAGCTGCCTTATGATTTGAGTACGGTAGGGTATATCTCGAATGTCCTATTCTACTATGACGGGCAATAGCTCATTCTGATGTGCGTATAAATGTGAATGATGATTAAATCAACTTACGAAAAGTGTTGGTATGAATTGATATAAGACTTAGTTATCGCCTACCTTATCCCCAGTATAAACTGACAGATATGTTGTAGGGATTGTCCTCTGAGTATGTCAGAAAGGTCCTAAATGTATTCTATCATCCTTTTCGGGATATGTTACGTTTTGTAGGGTGCATGTTATAAGTATCATTTATTTCTAGTTTAAATGGGGTATTTGCTAGTTGCTTGGAAAGTTTCAAGTTGGACTTAGTGGAAGTTTGCTATGGATTTGCACACACACCGGGGTGAACCTCTAATTTATTGAATATGCTTTATTCTTGCTGAGATGTCTATCTTTTTCTCGAGCCTTGATCTTGTTTTGTTTCACTCGGGACGAGCAAAAGCTAAGTGTGGGGGAGTTGTTTAGGGTGATTTTCTATGATTTATATCGTTCTATTTCGTGACAATTTTCCTTTATACTCTAATGTTTTGCATAGAAAGTGAACGTTTATTTGATTTATTAAGCAAGCGAGGTTTGGAATGGTTTAATCGCAAAGTTGGTTGAATTATGAGATTTTATTGTTGATTTTCTATCACTTTGAAGGATTTTACACTTTGCAATATTTTGATGTCTTGTAGATACACGAATTTGGCTTAAAAGGGGTTTAAAAGATGTTCAAGTGAGGATTTACATGGAAGAAAAATGATAAAGATGAAGTCGGATGAAGATAGAGATGAAAAACCGGATATGAAGTGAACTGAATGCACGTCTGAAGTTCCGTCCAGCTGGACGGGCATTTGAAGGAATGGACGAGCGTCCAGGAAGGAACATTGGATTCAGAGTTTTAAGATTTTTACTGAACGAGCGTCCATTTTACATAGGACGGGCGTCTGATCATGACTCGCCCGACTCGAAGATTTTATGCGTCTTCGGGCGGGCGCCAACCCCTGAACGAAGCGTCCAAAGAAATTTGACTTAGCAAAAGCCGACTTAAAAACCTATTTATAGTCACGTTTTTCTAGACACAATATACCCCAATTACACTTGGCGGCCACAGAAACCCTAAGGGGCGATTTTTCTGTGTTCTCCACCTTTCATAAACAACTTTTTATGCTTTTTATTTCCTAGAAAAATCTCTCCAATTTATGTACTTCATAGAAGCTATTTCGAGTATTCAAACGATGCTTAGAGGCTAGAGCTCTTTGGAACAAGCGTTGTGAAGCCATTCTGTCAACAATTTGATTTCTCGTTGGATTATCTTGTGAGTTTTTAGTAAAAGTTGTATCTTTATTATGTTTTACTTGTTGTTATGCAATTTAATCGATAGATACCTTGCATGCTTGATGTTTAATGTTTGATGAAAATCGTTATTAAACCCTAGATCACCGTAATAAAGATTGGATCTTTAATCTAATTAACGAGAGTTGTTAGGTTAATTTCTAGGTTACTAGATTGAGAAATCTTACACCTTTGATATTAAAAGCGTTAATCGTTAGGATCGAAAGATAAGAGATTAATAAACGAATTATCTAAGAGATTAGAAATTCATACCCACGATAGGTGAATCAAAACTTTTGTTAAATCATCACTAGATAATCTAAAGGAGAAATTGGATGTTATAGAATTGGTGGATCAATTGCTTGTTCGTTCGTTAAATTATTGATCAAAAATCGTTTGAACTTGAATTGTTTAGCAAAGTTATACTTTTTATTGCATGTTTAGGTTTTAGAATAGATTATTTTAGATAATTTGGTTCGTAATCACGTTTCCTGGCTTTAGATTCCCGATCTTCTGTCCAGTTACTTTTGTTATTTTCGTTTTTAGTTTATCACGTGTTAATCGTTTCTATTTTCTCATAATTTCAGTAATAGTAGTTGTGACATCTTTAGGTTAGTTAGTTAAAAACTAGATAGACAACCCCGATTCCCTGTGGACTCGACTCCGGTATTAACCTCTATACTACGATCCCTGCATTTGGGGTAAACCGGATTTATTTTATTACTTGTTTATTTTTCGTTAGATAAAATCCGAGACAGTGTACATGTTCGGTGAAGTTCCTCCACTGTCATTTAGCCATTTATAGGCCAGCAGTGTTGTTCACCTTTAGAATGCCCACACATCGCGATATAACCTTGTGCCTTACCAAGAATGACATGATGTTTAATCTTTTAACTACACAAGTATGTTTGTTATTAATTATTAACTAGCCACCTAAGTGGTTTCAAGTAATCTCCCTCACATCTACTACTCTCATTCCTAGACCACTAGACACGGACAAGGCCTAGCTCATACACAGACATTGATAGATACTAATCCAACAAAGCACATGCCAATCATACTATTCCGACGGTCCCGAACTTCAAATCTTAGGAAGCATTCATTTGGTGCCGGAACTAAACGCATCAGCAGCTTAATCATGGCTTGTTCAAGTTCATTTAGTGTTATTAGATCAAGAAACAACAATTAAAACTAGACTCGGAGCTCAAAACGCAGCATTTCCCCGAAACAGGGCTTAATGTGCACACATTGAGCATTCAGGATGATTCTGCCAGGGCAATGCATGCGCATTTCCCTCTGATGTGCACACATTCGACAATTTGACAGATTCAGGATGCTTCTGTTCAATCAATACGCACATATTGCTCAGGAATGCACACACATTTTTTTCAGAAACACTTTTCTGCACTTAAATGATTCCCAACCCTTTCTCAACATGATCAACATCAATTTAGGTAACAAAACAGTAGAAAAAACATATCTCTCCATGCCATAGCACTTCACACATTAACTACAACATTTAAGCAAAATCCATAACACCAAAACATGCCAAAACTCAACCCTAGCATCATAAAACCTTAATTAAACATTAGGAAGAGCCTCATACATGTGATCCAAAGAAAAGCAAAGCAAAACTTGAAGCAAACAGCAAAACCTTTCTGATTCCTCAAGCCAAAACCTAGATGATCATCAATTAATTCTAAATTAATCATGATCACAGGTTTCTACACCAACTATACTACGAATTAAACAATTTTAGAACAACAGAAAGGCTCAAAACTTTAAGATCTCAAACTAGAGCAAAACTATTACCTTTCAGAACTTGGAAAAGTTGGTATCAAAATGGTGCTATTCTCGCAAGGATCGTGAATCTCTACTCGAAACTGAAAACCGATAAGAACATGGTGAACTATGACAAGGATTTCCCTTTTCTCCTTTTTTGTTTCTCTTTTACCTTTCTCAAGAGTTCAGAGTTCGTGCAATTATAAAGAATGAATTTTCCTGACAACTTCCCATCAACTCTTGAAAAGGTAAAAGATCCTTTATAATTCCCTTATTTCTTTTTAACTTAAATCCCAAAAATCCTTTAATTAAAATAATAAAGTATACTGATTTTATAAAAGACCATTTTGCCCTTTTTCGAAGGTATGGGATGTTACATTTGCCTTCTGTAAAGTGGATTCATTTCCTTTTTTTGTCTACTCAACTGGAACACAAATTTTTGAGAGATTGGATTTTAATTTGAAGTAGAAACGATTCTAAATATATAGAAGTAAAAGGAAGAAGAAGGTGGTGTGAAAATTCGTAAGGTGTGTATGTCGTTTTTATAGAGATATTTTGAGAGACACGGTCGGGGGCGGACCTACCCCTAGGGTGGGGTGGTCTCAAGACCACCCCAAATTTTGAATATGAAAATAAAGAATTATATATATATATATATATATATATATATATATATATATATATATATATATATATATATATATATATATATATATTGAATTAGCATTAGTTTTAATATTAGCATATAATGTGTCTTTTTGTTAACTAAAATACTATCTATCCTAGTGGTTTAAGAACAAACCTGTAGGTTGTAGGTTCAAATCCTGTCATCCCGGAAAAATTTCCTTGTTTCGCCACCGAAAGGGAGCAATTTTTTAGCTTTGCTCTTTATACACCAAGACCACCCTGAAAAAATTTCTTTGTTCCGCCACTGGACACACTTACCTGTTATTTAATGTGGATTTCACAACAATGTCAACCAACACGCGTAAAAACTTAAAACGGACTTATATGAGTTGTAAACCCATCCCGATTACCGACTTTTGTACCAAGTCCTTAGCCAATCCTTTGCTTAAGTGATCGCTAAATTATGTTGAGATCTCACAAACACAACCGAAATCACCCCATGAGTAATCAACTCACGCATCACGCTATGTCTAACGCCCGTGTGTCGCGACTTACCATTATACACTTGACTATAAGCTTTTAGACAAGGTAGAAGCACTATCACAATGGATAGAAATGGGTGATATTGGTTTTGGCCATAATGGAATTTCATATATCAAATTCCTAAGCCACTCGCTTCTCTTTCCGTCGCGCCAAGGCAACAAATTCCGACTCCATAGTCGAGCTAGTAATACATGTTTGCTTTTTGGAAGCCCAAGAAATGGCACCTCCTCCAAGCAAAAACACCCAACCACTTGTAGAAGAATGATCCTCTACATTGGATATCCAACTAGCATCTGAATACCCTTCTATCACTGAAGGATGTCCAACATAAGTCAAGCCAAAATCTTTGGTTAACTTAAGATACCTTAGTACACGAGTTACCGCACGCCAATGATGACTACTCGGATTACTCGTGAACCTGCTTAGCTTTCCAACCGCATAAGCAATATCCGGACGTGTGCTAGTCATAGCATACATCAAACATCCTATCACCCGAGAATACTCAAGTTGTAATATCGGATTTCCCGTATTAGGCATGAGTTTTTCATTAGGATCCATGGGAGTATTGGCTGGAGTAGAATTTTCACAATTGAATTTCTTCAACACTTTCTCAATATAATGAGATTGTGTCAAAGAGATCCCTTTGTCACTCCTCTTGATCTTGATTCCAAGAATCACATCCGCCTCCCCCATGTCTTTCATAGAGAAACTTGATGACAAAAATGCCTTACAAAGGTCAACTTGCTCTTGGTTAGTTCCAAAGATTAACATGTCATCAACATACAAGCAAATTATCGCACCATTACCGTATTGTCAAATTTGCTATATAAACACTTGTCTCGATTGATTAAGCTTAAAACCACTAGACAAGACAAATTTCATCAAATTTATGATGCCATTGTTTAGGTGCTTGTTTAAGCCTGCATAATGATTTAACAAGTTTGCATACCTTATGCTCATTTCGAGGCATAACAAACCCTCCGGTTGTTTCATATATATTTCTTCTTCCAAATCTCCATTTAAGAAGGCTGTTTTAACATCCATTTGATGGATTACAAGATTGTTAATAGCAGCTAAGGCAATCAACAATCTAATTGTGGAGATTCTAGCAACCGTGCATGGTATCAAAATAATCAATACCTTCCTACCGCCTAAAAGCCTTGAATTACCAATCTGGCTTTATACACATAAACGATGCACCGTCAACTTTCATTTTCTTTAAAGATCCACTTGCAACCCAAAGGTTTGCAACCACGCTGAAGATCCGCAAGGATCCACGTGTTGTTTCCCATTATGGAATCCATCTCATCATTGACGGCTTCTTTCCAAAATGACACGTCTCGAGACTCCATAGCCTCCTAAACGCCTTAGGATCCTCATCAATATTATAACAATATGAGTATTGAAATCCTACTTCATCTCTTGTTCCTTCAACCAAATAAGTTTGATAGTCGAGTCCAAAAGACTTTGGTTTCCTAGCCCTTTTGCTTTTACGAAGCTCGAAAGGCT
This sequence comes from Gentiana macrophylla, assembly GCA_026214975.1. Classification (NCBI taxonomy): domain Eukaryota; kingdom Viridiplantae; phylum Streptophyta; class Magnoliopsida; order Gentianales; family Gentianaceae; genus Gentiana; species Gentiana macrophylla. The sequence goes on from CM047814.1 coordinate 81,757,267, forward strand.
CAACTTGAGAATAAATACCATTGTTGTTCTCTACTCCAATAATAGTAGGAGTTATATCTTTTGGCCTCGGTATAAGTAAACCGATGTTCATCAAAGATGGCATCCCTGATTCAATCACGAATGAACGACAAGAATCGAATCATTAGGCTCTATAACATAGAACCTATATGCTTGGAATGCAAAGCATATCCAATAAAGATACAATCGATGCCTCTTTCACCCAAGGTTTTAATCTTAGGCACAAAGGAGCCTTACACAATTTCTACAACCCCAAACTCGTAGATAATTCAAGTTTGGTTTCTTTTGAACCAAAGTTCATATGGGGTAATAGGATTCCTTTTATTAGGAATTCTATTCAAGAAATAACAAGCCGTTAACATGGCTTCTCCCCAAAAACCCTCACTCAAACCTCGAGTAAGATAGCATGGAATTAACCATCTCTTTAAGAGTACGGTTTTTCCTTTCACTTATACCGCTTTGTCATGGCGGCGGCGTAAGGCGCAGTAACCTCATGTATAATCCCACATGACCGAAAAGGTTGGATCAAAGTATTCACCACCTCGATCGGTGATGCAGCTTTTTAATTTTAGAGGTTAATTGCAACTCAACTTCACTTTTATAGGTTTTGAATTTATCGATTGCCTCATCTTTAGAGTGAAGTAAAACACATAACAAAAACCGTGTGCAATCGCCTATAAAAGTCACTACATATTTTTATTACCAAGAGAAGGTGTAGCACAAAAATCACATAAATCACTATGAATGAGTTCCAAATCAAGACGACCTCTCAACACTTTGAAAAGGTTGTCTAACAATTTTGTTTAACATACAAGTATTACATTTATTCATATTCATGTCAAGCGAAGGAATTAACTCATTTTAGACATCACCAACATACGTTTATAATGAACATGTCCCAACCAGAGCATGCCACAAAACGAAATTATTAACATCATGAATAATGACAACATTATTTACAACATCATGCTGAATATTTAACATAAACATACCATTACATAAATAACCAAATCCAATAAATACACCACATTTACTTAAAATGTACTTATCCGACTCAAAGACTTGTTTATACCACTTCTTTACATAACAAACTACCGTAAACCAAGTTTTTCCAGTATACACGGAGAGCATGCAACACTTGTTTTAAAATAATACATTTTCGAACTAAAAGATAAAATAACACTTCCAACTCCAACTACTTATGGCAGCCCTTTGACTCGTTTCCCATAAATAGCATGGATCCATCGATCACAGTTCATAGTTTTTAAACCACCTTGATCCTTGCAAGCGTGTCTTGTTGCACCCGAGTCAATCCACCAAGCAACATCATCATCCTGCATATAAAATGCTTGAAATTAGTGGTACATAATTCACACTAATTTAAATCCACAAGTAACATTCTCGACCTTGATGTTTGTGAGCACCTTGTCCTTAGACCCTTGCCCCGAAGCGTTGTTTGGTCCTTTCTTCCTTACTCGACAATCAACTCTGAAATGTCCAGTTTTACCACAATTCCAACAAGCACCTTTCGGTTTTGTTGGTATCTTTGCCATTGTTTTGGAAGATTTTTTCTTATCTTTCCTTTTGTTCTTATCTGAACACTCACCGCTCCGAGAGGGTCAATCCATTACCTCTTTACCCTTGGTTTACCGCCCTCTTGCGCCTTAGAGATTCTCTCTCATGAAGTGACTACCAAGTTCTACTAGATAATTCTTCCTTTTTGTGCTTTAACATGTGTTTAAAATCTTTCCATGATGGTGGCAACTTATCTATAATGCTTGACCTAAAATCTTGTGTGATGATGCAATATTGTTCCATTCTCGACCTTGAATCTACCATGTTATATTTCAAACCAAAAACTTTTTACTAGAGGCATCTTCATTCCTTGTTTTAAAAATTTATTGTTCCATTCTTCGACCTTGAATCTACCATGTTCATGAGGCATCTTCATTCATGACACACTTACCCTCTTATATAATATAGTGCATCAAGCACTAGCTAGTACTCCATTACTAAAAAATGATTATTAGAAGAACAAAAAACTATTTGACTCCAAACATCTTCTTAAATACGTCTCTAAGTGATATCTTGAAATCTTTTAGCTATAGAAATAATTTGTAATATTGAATACGAAGTTTAATTGCAATATCCCGACATTTTTAGAAGAGGCGGCGAAATCGAATTTTTAGTCCTTTAAGTGGTTTTCCGAACATTAATTGTATTTTTCCGATTCACCCATCTTTGTGATTACATAAATGAAAAACGGAATATTATATTTATTAATTATGGATTTAAGATTAAAAGGAAAAGGAAAGAAAATGGCTTATTGTGATTTATTGGTAATTAAGGGGATTATTTGAGCAATTAATGTGGAATTAAGGAAAATAATTCCATTAACTTTTGGAAGTTAATTTCTACAAGTAACTTCCCATAATGTCTAAGGAGTTAGCAAAAACACAATTCCCTTGGAAAGTTTGAATTTGGAGAGCAAAAGGAAGGAGAAGTGTGTAAGAGAGAATCCTTGAAAATTCTCATCAAGACCCGGTAGGATTTCGGAACGGAATATAGGAAAAGATTCAGCGGAAGAAGGTCTACGAGATGATACAAGAAGTTCAGAGTCTTGTAAAGGTACGGTCTAGTCCTAATAATGGTTTCATCAAGGATTGATCAAGTTTCAAGGCTGTGTTTAGATGAATTCGTAGTTCCTTTCGTTTAAAAGCTTTGATCACATTTGTTTCTTGTTCAATTGGTTGATCAAATAGGTTTCCAGTTGAAGTCCTATAAGTGCTACAGATTTCTGGAAGGTTTTTCTTTGGCTTTGCTTGCTAGAAGGTAAGAGGCTATTCCTAATGTTTAATTAAGGATTTATGATGTTAAGGTTGTGTTTTGGTATGATTTGATGCAAGAAATCATGTTTAGAAATTGTTGAGGAAATCCATGATGTTATGCCTTGTTAAAGTAGATATTTTCTGCTGTTATGATGCTTAGATTGATGTTATACTTGGTTGGTTTTGAGTAGAAATTGATAAAGTGCAGAAAATCGTGTGTAGAGCAATTTTGCCTTTTTTAGCGTGCCCCTATGCTTTTAGCACCCCCCTAAGTGAATCAGAGACCAACCAGGAGTTTTATGCTGTCATTTTGGCACGCCCCGAAGCCTTTGGCGCCCCCTGACCTGAACAAAGAGTTCAGTGAATTCTCTGATGCACTTTGGCACATGCCGAAAGTGTTGGCGCCCCCCCAACACTGCCTGTTAAGCTACGAGATGAGTTCTAAATGTTATCTCTTGATCTAATAACACTAAATGAACATGAACAAACCTCAATTAAGTTTCTGATACTTTTAGTTCCGGCACCGAATGTACTCTTCAAGGGAGTTGAAGTTTGGGACAGTCGGAAAGGCATGATAGGCTTGTGCTTTGATGAATTAGCATTCATTAATGTCTGTATAATTGCTAGGCCTTGTCCGTGTCTAATGATTTAGAAAACATAATAGTGGATGTGAGGGAGCTTACTTGAAAATACTTAGGTGGTTAGTTAAAAACATAATGACAAACATATTTGTGTAGTAAAAAGATTAAACATCATTCCATTCGTGGTAAGACACAAGTCTATATCGCGATTTGCGGCGTTCAGATAAAGTGGATAACTTCGTAAGTCTCTGAGACCCTAAGTACGGAGGAACTTAACCCCGTAAGTCTGAGACCCTACGTACGGAGGGACTCCGCCGAGCATGTACACTATCGGGTTTTCCCCTGTTGATATTGGTGTGATCCGCCAATATGTTTCATAGTATATCTTCGTGGTGGATTTTCATCATGCGTAGTGTCATTGAATGATGATGTAACAAAGATAAGTTAAGTTAGAAACAGTTAGTCACGACATGTTGATGAGCATGAAGTAAACCTTAGAATCGAGTCGGTCTCATAAAGGGTCTGTTTGTTAAATCAAATAAGTACTTATTCTAAATAATTTAAGTGGTGGTTAAGTTTAGTGGTGTTTGATAATGATTTAAAGCATCACTTAATTAATTCAGTGTGTCTTAATTTTAAGGCATGTTTGGTAAACAAAATAAGCACTTATTCTGAACAAATTAAGAGGTAGTTACATTTAAAAGTGTTTGATAGTAATATTTTTAACACATCTTAAAGTATTAAGTGACACTTAATTTTACGTGGAACAAATTTTCAGCGCTCAGTTCGGTGCTTATCACTGAAAAAGTAGCGCCGGCTCTTTCCTATGTGTCACTATTTTTACTTTATTTTTTTGGCTTTACCTGTTTCTTCATTTTATGTGTTTTTTTAATACGTATTTTATTCTTCTCCTATCAAAACCCAAACTTTTTGACTAGTTAGAATAAAGTATTTAATTGAATTAAAGTATTTATATTGTTTATTTCATATGAATCTTTCTTTTTTGTAATTTGAAAATGAAATATGTGTAATACGTTCTTTCTTTAAAGTTATGAAGTATTTTATGAATTATAGATCATACCAAAACTTATACGTGTAATCTTAACATAATAACTATGACATTTCAAATATATATATATATATATATATATATATATATATATATATACACATGCATACATAGAAAGAGATTAAAAAAAAACACTAATTTGTATGTATAAACTATAATAATAAAAAAAAAAAAATCATTCCAAATTTATAATGTTACCAAACAGTCTAATTAATTTTAACATTTAAATCATTCAGTTACTTAATGTATTCAGATTTCAAATTTCAGATTTCAGATTTAACAAACGGTTACTCTTCAAATTTTCAGTGGTCTCCTATGTGGCTATGTGCTTAACGCTAAAAATTTACAATCGCTTCTCTTCCTCTATTTTTGGTGAGAAAGTGGAGCATAAATGGACCGCACTCCAATTCTTCTTAAATCGATTTTTTTTTTTTTTTTTTGCAATGTAATATTTTTGTTGTTTTATTTACTTTAGCGTTACCATACAATATTTTTTGGTAAAGTAATAATTTTGTACTTCTAATGTATTTATTATTAAAAAAAAATTCTTTGACTAATTAAATATCTTGGATGTTACTAATTTTTTTGTAACAGAATTATGAGATTGTATCAAAAGATAAGGTATCCAGCAAAATGTAGTACTCTCTCCGTTTTTTTTTATCTGTCATATTCCCAATTTACTCCTTTTTTATTTATCTGTCATTGTATATTTTCAATGCATCATTTATTACTTTTTCCTCCTTTACCAATAAAATATTTACATCTCCAATAAAAAAAATACATTTCCAACACTAAAAACACATTTACCAACAAAGTATTTACATCTCCAATAAAAAAAAATATGAGTGAATCTATGAGTGAATCTCCAATAAAAAAAAATATTTTTGTTGTTTTATTTACTTTAGCGTAGTACATTTTCAACACTATATTTAAGACATATTAATTATTTTCTTAATCTATGAGTGAATCTTCTCTCTGCGACATATATTATAAAATGGAGGGAGTACGAAGTAATAAATTAATTAGTACACATTACTATTATAAAAATAAATATACATAATTTTGTAGTAATTCGTATAAAAGTATATGTCTGCTTTGTATGTATTGTATGTTTTAATTTCTAATATATAAAATGGGTTTAAGAGCTAAATCAAATAGTTAAACATTTTCAGCTTTCAGATTAATATAGTTATCAAACAATCTAATTATTTTCAGATTTCAGTTACTTATTATTTTCAGACTTCAGATTTAACAAACGGGCCCAAAGATAATTTAATAATAACTAATGAACCTTTCATTGTAAGACATAATTATACATTAGCTTCTTACTCTTGCTAAGTACGTTATACTTACCTACATTGCATTTTATGTTGTATGCATTGTGGGGTGAGAAGATAAACAGATAGATTTTGAGCTCAATGAAGATTTTGATGACGACGATGCCATGATGCTTTTATGATAATTCTTTTTAATTTCAAAGACGTTGTACTAGACTATGATATATTTTATATTGGGTAAAAGACCTTTTACCTCCCTGTAGTTTGTCAATTGAAGTTTTTGTCCCCTCGTGGTTTAAAAATATATGGTTCACCTCCCTGGGGTTTTAAATAAACCATCAAAAACTCATCGGAATAAGGACTGAATACATTAAGTAACTGAATGATTTAAATACTAACGGAAATCGCAGCCATGGATGGTGGAACCCTTGTCGGCGACCCTCAACTCCCGTACTCCAGTCCTTATTTTTCGGGGAAGAAGGTAGGGTAATAATGCTGAAGGATAAAAAAGGAAAAAAAAAAAAAGAAATTAAGGGTAAAACGGGAATAAAATTTAAAAAAAAAAGAATATTCCGACGGAATATTCTTTTGTATTCGCCTGATTTTTTAATTGATGGTTTGTTTAAAACCCCAGGGGGTGAACCATATATTTTTAAACCACTTAGAGCAGAAGCGAAAAGCAATTGATTAACTACGAGAGCAAAAGGTCTTTTACCCTATATTTTATTTTAGACCATGTTGTACTTTTATTTTCATGTTGTAAGACAAGTTTGTAAGTCCTTTCTTTGAGTTTTCATATGTTGTAAGTTTCTTTTCGTTGTTGTAAGGATAACATTTTTATCTTTAGTATGTTCTAATCTATTCTTAGTAGTATTTATTATGCTTGACAAGTCTTTTTAGCTTCTGTTTGCTAAACTCGATACGACGTAGTAGAGACTTACGTATAATATTGAATTTATTTAATATAATACATGCCGAACGTTTTTTTTCCGAATAAAAACTCGGTATCCGGAAACAGGGTGTTACATTAATTTTGCGTACTTAACTTGTAGGTGGTGCGAAATTATGATTTTCAATACATTTTGTAACATTTTGTGAGATAGTGAGGTTTAAATTGATATATCTATTCCAACATTCATGAGAATTTCTTTTTTCTTTTTCATTCTCAAGAATTCTAGCAAGCTTAAATTTGTTTGAATAATACTTATATTATGATATACTAATGAATATAGAACAAAAATCCATTTTCGTTACTATTTTTGGTAATTATAGGCAGCTTCTATCAGCATCAATTTTCTATTGTCATTTTTTAATTTATTATTTTTCATTTACTTCAGCACACCACCAAATCACTAAAGGCATCACATTCATTTAATAACTTTCAAAAATATGTACTTTAGTCCCTCAGGTTTTATTAATTATAAAATAACACTTTTTAATATTTTAACACCCTTTAATTCATTTAACCAATTCATTTTAACATAATACTATATTCCCTCTCTTTTTTCATTTGAATCAAACAAACAAAAAAAATCACCGGAGAAGGCGCCGGAGATGATAAGTATTCCGCCGGGAAACCGCAATGGAAGCATTGGTTGCAAGAATCAATCTGAGTATAACATAACTTTGAACCAAATCACGTATGTATCTTGTTTTTCAAGCAATTCGCTAGTAATTTTGTAGAAATCGAGGGTTTTAATGGTTCATTTTCGAATTTTTTCCGTCAGGAAGAAACTGTTCCTGCATTTGCGATGAAGATGACATGTAACATCACCTGTACTGACGTTGGTTTGGTGCTAACAATGCCAGGACAAGTGACGTTATAAGCAATCTGGAAAACTCGGGCAAATGTTGGAACGTCGATAGGCCTGAAGTTGAAATAGCAAGACAACGCCAGTGTGGCTAACGTTTGCGTAATGTCAATTACTCCGACGTTGTTTATACATTTGGAACGTCAGTTTGGCTGACGTAAAACTTTGCTCCGACGTTAATTATACATTCGTGACGTCGACGTTTTCAATGTTTATATTTACATAAACGTATGTGTTGCCGACGTTCCTAGTATCAGAAACAAGATGCTTGAAAATACCGGAAAAACTTTATCTTTAATCGGAAAACGCATATAAACATGATTTTTTTTCTCCCAAATCATGTTTTTACATGCTCTTCATGTTGTAATAGGGTAACCCATTCACCTATTTCAAGTTTTGAAATAAAAATCAAGATTTTTTGTGTGAGAAATTATCCTTTTGATGTCATTTGTTCTTCAGTTTGGGTTGAACAAGGATTCATCCTTTTTTTTTTATGAAATTGTTTTGATGTGTTAAGGTGATGAAGAAGAAGGTTGTGATGATGAAGAAGATGGTGTGTAGTGTTTATTAATGGAATTTCTTATGAAGAAGAAGGATGATGAAGAAGAAGAAGAAGAAGGGTGATGAAGATGAAAGGGTATTGATATGAAATTATTGATGATGAAGATTAAAGGGTGTTTTGGATTAAGATTAAGATTTTTGGAAGGTATGGATTATTTGTTGATGTTAAAATTATATTATTAATAAAGGACCAAAATGTTCTATTAAAATTAATTTAATAAAGGACTCGATTGTATTTTCATAAAATTGTGGTATCTGAAGTAATTAAATGTCTTTTTGGTGATGCCTGAAGTAAAAAAATAATAAAAATATTATTGTGGTGTCAAAAGTAAGTTAAAGAGAGTCGGAAGTAAACGTGGTGTCAATAGTAAAACTTTAGTGCCGATAGAAGCCGCCTAATTATAATGTATGGTTTATGAAATAATTGTTTTACTTATAGTACATACATAGGGAATAACTTTTATAGAAACGTTGTTGTTAGAAGAGGGATAGTCACTATAAAAGAAGAAGAGGGATAGCCTCGTTTGAGAGATTGGCCTAGGGCCCGCATTCTTAGAGGCCAGCTATGCTTCACCTACTCTTTTTGCAGAGTTTAACCGCTAAATCACTCGTTTTGATGGAGTCTTGACATATGCATAGTTCATGCTCTATCACCTTTCCATGTCAGACTAAGAGCATCCATAGTGGAAAGGTAATAGAGATGCTCTATTTACTTTTTGTCAGAATAGAGCCTCAATTTTGTTACGGCCGATAGATGATTTTCCCATTACAGTCTTCTTCTTCTTATCTCTTTTCATTTTTTCACAGAAGATGATCATAGTTGCAGGGATCTTTAGCACCCTCCGAACAGGCCGCCATAAGCCTCAGCCGTCCACCACTAGAAGGAGGCCTGGAAAGGCAGGAGAATAGTTGAAAAGTGTTGTTCTTTTCGATATAGCGTTGGAAAAAAACGATATACTTTATCACCATCGGTTTCGGTTTCTCCCTTGGAGGAGAAGTTGATTTGGCTTCATTTTCTACCAAGAAATCCGGTAGATTCATCGAGGGGCTTTCAAACTCTTTCTGAATTTTATTTTTAATTTGGAGTTATCCGGAAAATGCAGGATTTTCTTATCAACAATCCTTCCCATAGGTAGTGCCGGAGTAGAAGGGTAGTGCGGGAGTAGAAGCGGGTAGAGGGGCTGAGCTGAGCTGAAACTTCTACATTTGCTAAAAACAATTTAACAACCATTAAAACATCTTATCACCAATTTTTTCCATGAATTCGCTCTCCATTTTTTTTCTTCAATCTTGAGGTGCCATGTGTCAACTTTCTGTCAGAATAGATAGAGCAAATAGAGACAACCATTACGGTTGCTCTAAGTGGCTGCATTGTCAATATGCAGCAAGCCACCTCTCATACTTTGATTGATTACAAATTCTATCTTCCAGCGTCTAATTTGATTGGTTTAACCAATGAGGCATTAGCCTAGTGTTAATGTTGATGTCTCCAGACTAAGAGTTCTCGGGTCTCGGTCTAACATGTTAAATTATGAAGTCATTTGTGTTTAATGTGCAAAATAACACACCCTTTTCACGATTTAAGCTTTTGAGAAATATGGTAAAATAACCCTACGGATCTTCTACCTATAGCTCTCTTTTGGTTGTTGGTAGCTTAAGTTGAATGGTGCGTTTCTCCCCCTTTAGATGTTTAACATGCTTGCACTTTAGATAGTGTCCAATAAATTTTCTTTTCCACTTAAAAAACAGATGGTAGAAATTCAACATAGTATCAGAGCAGAAACCCATAGGTACAAAGCCTTTCTTACTACATTGTCTCACTACATTGTTTCGGCTTTTTGGAAGACATGATATACCCACCATACAAAATGCTAATTATAAGTAAACAACAAGAACAATATAGGGAAAACAAATTTTTCTCCAAAATTTTTGTATAGCCAAAATATCAGTTTGACCCATGTCCACTTCTATGATCCACAGAAAATTCAGGAAAATCGCTCCATCCTGACTGTTGATCAACTGGCAACGCCTCCCTTTAATATCTCCTTCCAGTATAATAAGCAAGAACCCGAGAATCGCCTCAACAAAAAAAAAAATTCATTTTAAATTGAAGTTTTTGGACAAAATTAGAGCCTAAATGCCTCTTGGCTTGACCTCACTAAGTTGTATCACAATAGTCCACCCATCCCCTTCTTCTGTCCACTGTATTTGTTCCTTTTCTAGGAGCCTTAAAATCTGTACAGAATACGAGCAATTATACACGAAATGATTAAGCGATAGGAATGCATATACAAGCCGCACAATTTGAAACAACCTTAATAACATTTCTGTGACTTAAACTAGAACACAATGCAAAAACATTCAGATTAATTAAAACACATAATTTGTAGATTATCAATACTGTTGAATATTAGACATGTTAGACTTATTCAGCCTGTTTAGTGCTTGTTCTGTGCCTTTTTTTTTTTTTTTTTTTGCCCTTTTTGGCCTTAGTTTAGTGCTTAATCTATCTAGAAACAGTAAACTACTTTTACTGTGCATATAGCCGTTGGGTTTCCTTTTATAGCCGTTGGAAGCCTTTTCTATATATTGTAATCATCTCTTATCTACCCGATAAGTATCTAAGCAATAAAACAAGAGTTTCCTCCTATCTTTCTCCTCTCTAAGTGCTATTTTCCACATGGATTAAGAGACTTAAGTTCTCAAACTCTTGTCTGCTTACATTCTCTTTCTTTATGGCCACTGAGCAATCTTCAAAAGTTAATTCGAGGGATGAAGCAGTCTCTAATGCTGCCCCCTGGAACTCTGAACCCTCTTTGATGCCACTTTCCAGTCACAAACTTAATGGTGACAATTATCTCCAATGGTCCAGAACAGTGAGATTTTGTATCACTGGAAGAAGCAAGGAAGAATATCTCACTGGTGAAAGTCAAGCTCCTGCAGAAGGGGATCCATCTGGCAAGAAATGGAGAGTGGAAAACAGCAATGTGGTGTCCATCTTGCTGGGATCCATGACTCCTAATATTGCAGAGAATTTCCTTCTCTATGATACTGCAGAGGATATCTGGAGTAATGCTGCTGATCTCTATTCAAAAAGAGATAATACCTCTGAGCAGTATGAAATTGAATCAAAGCTGCATGATCTAAGACAGGGGGAGATGTCAGTTACTGACTACTTCAACCTCCTGTCAAGATCTTGGCAACAACTTGATGCCTTTGAAAATATAACTTGGCGATCTAGTAATGATGCCTAAAAAGCCTATAAAGCCAAGAATTTTCAAGAGATGCCAAAACCCTATAAAGCCAGAAGAAAAAAATTTTCAAATTCTTGATGAAATTTGAACTCATCCCTTGATGATGTGAGAGGAAGAGTAATGAGCTATAAACATCTTCCATCAATCAAGAGTGTGTTTGCTGACATAAAGCATGAAGAGAGCAGAAGAAAACTTATGTTGAATGGGGTGTCTAACCCTGTTTCATCTACTGAAACCAGTGCTCTCTTTACTAAAAGCACTGCTGGTCCAAGTCAGAAGTCCAAAGGTGTTAGACCAGTTTGTGATCATTGTAAAAAGACTGGTCACACCAAGGATACCTGCTGGAAAATCCATGGGAAGCCCGCCAACTGGAAGCCCTCTAGGCCTACTCACACATCAGAAAGCTCTGGTAGACTTGCTAATGTTGAGGAACAAAAGTCTGATGGTGGTTTTAGCATGGAACAGATTGAAGCCATTAAAAGGCTATCTGCTCAAAATACACAGACTGCTGCTCCTCATGGCAATGTCTCCATGGCTAATAGCCTAATACAAGTGTGTGCTTTAATGCCTATTCAGGGGATCAAATCCTTAAAAACATATGGATTGTGGACTCTGGTGCCTCAAACCATATGACTGAAAACCCAGAGTTGTTTGTGAAACTTTTGAAATGCACTCAGCCTCATAATGTTAAAATAGCTGATGGTTCCATCTCTCAAGTATCTGGAACTGGAAACATCATTTTAAGTGAAAAAGTCACTTTAAAATATGTCCTTTATGTCCCTAACTTACAGTGTAACTTATTATATGTTAGTAGGTTCATAAATGACACTAAATGCTCTGTGATTTTTCATACTAATGGTTGTAAATTTCAGGATTTGAGTTCAATGGAGGAGATTGGCAGTGCTGAAGTTAGATATGGGCTTTTCATCTTCAAGACCTCCTACTCTAGACTTTGCATTAATGATATCCCAAAAGGATTGTCTATTAGTTGTAGAAGTACTTCATCTTGTACTAATGTTATGCTTCTGCACTATAGACTAGTGCATGCAAATTTTTGCACTTGAAAAAGCTGTATCCTATATGTTTAATGGAATAAATATTGATTCTCTACATTGTGAAATTTGTCAACTCTCTAAACATGCTAGAACTAACTTCCCTGCAAGTGTTTATACTCCTTCATCTCCCTTCTCCTTATTTCATAGTGACATATGGGCCCCTCAAAACTGAGGACCATCACTGGAATGAGGTGGTTTGTCAGCTTTATTGATGACCATAGCAGGGTTACATGGTTGTTCCTCCTAAAAGAAAAGTCAGAAGCAGGCTCCATCTTCAAAAACTTCTACACCATGATTGAAAATCAATTTGGTACTAGAATTAAAGTACTCAAAACTGACAATGGAAAGGAGTATTTTGAAAAGAGCCTTGCCTCTTTCTTCTCTGAAAAGGGGATCATCCATATTAGCACTTGTGTTGATACACCCCAACAAAATGGGGTGGCTGAAAGAAAAAATAGGCATCTATTGGAGGTTGCTAGGGGCATCATGTTCACCATGAAAGTTCCCAAATTCCTATATAGGGAGGTCATTTTAACAAATACCTACCTCGTTACAATTCCCTTCAAGAATTCTAAAGTTCAAAACTCCTATTCATGTGCTAAAAGAGGCACATCCGGGTACTCACTTTATAAGCACCATTGACTTTAAGGTTTTTGGATGTATTTGTTATGTACACATACACCCTCAAAACAGAGGGAAACTTGATCCCAGATCTATCAAATGTATCTTTGTTGGATATTCATCCTCCCAACAAGGATACAAATGTTACTGCCCTAGTACTAGAAAGTACTATAACTCTATGGATGTTACATTTATAGAGGATCAGTCCTTCTATGGTAATGAAGGTCAGGGGGAGAATTTTCAAGATCACTATGACTCTTGGAACACCTGTCCTACTGAGTTCTTTGAGAAAACTGAAACAACTGGTACAAATGATATGGAACATGGTCAGACTAATTCTGATCATTCTAAAAATACTATTGATGAAAAGCAAAATGCTCATAAACCTAATATCATTGTCTATACCAGAAAAAGAAAGGCTATCTCTCAAAATCCAGAGACTGAAGCTTATGAGGAAGATAGTCATGATGATAATGTTCAAACCTCAGAGGATCAAAGTCCTGATGATCAAAATAGCACTGATTATCAGGACTCTGACTCCTCTAGTGGTCAAGAAAATGAGTCTCCTATGGAGGAACTACCTATTGCTAAAAGAAAAGGGACAAGGAGTTGTACAACTCATCCTTTGTACAACTTCCTGTCCTATGATAAGCTATCTCCTCAATATCTAGCCTTTACAAGCAATCTGGACACTATACAAATTCCCAAAAATGTCCATGATGCTTTAAAGGTTCCTGAGTGGAAGGCTGCTCTAAAGGATGAAATGAATGCTCTCACCAAATGTAACACTTGGGATATTTCCCCTCTACCTAAAGCGAAACACCCTGTGGGGTGTAGGTGGATCTTCACCCTTAAGTACAATGCTGATGGATCACTCAATAGATATAAAGCTAGACTTGTGGCAAAAGGTTTCACTCAGTCTTATGGTATTGACTATCATGAAACATTTGCCCCTGTTGCTAAGCTTAATAGTATCAGAATCCTAATGAGTGTTGCTGTGAATCTAGATTGGTCCCTGACTCAACTAGATATAAAAATGCCTTTCTCTATGGAGATTTGAGTGAGGAGGTTTACACGCATCTCCCCTTTGGGTTTGAATCCCTAGGCAATAAGGGTGATGTATGTAAACTAAAAAGGTCCTTGTATGGCCTCAAACAATCTTCTAGAGCATGGTTTGGAAGATTTTCTAACTTCCTAAAAAGGCATGGCTTCCACCAATGCCACACTGATCATACTTTATTCACAAAAAGATCTCATGGACAGACAACTGTTCTAGTTGTGTATGTGGATGATATCATCCTCACTGGGGATGATTCTGATGAAATATGCAAGGTTAAAGGTGCCCTTGCTACTGAATTTGAGATAAAAGATCTAGGGAACCCTAAATACTTTCTTGGTATGGAAATTGCCAGAAATGCTACTGGCATTACCATGTCTCAGAGAAAGTATACCCTAGATCTTTTGAAGGAAACTGGTATGCCAGGGTGTAAACATGCAAACACCCCTGTTGAACCTGGATTAAAGCTGAGCAAAAGTGATGATAGCCCCCTTGTTGACAAGGGGAGATATCAAAGACTTGTAGGAAAACTTATTTACCTATCTCACACTAGGCCTGACACATGCTTTGTTGTAGGTCTGATCAGTCAGTTCATGCATCAACCCACAGAAAGACATATGCAAGTAGCAGAGAGGATACTGAGGTTCTTAAAGAAGAACCCTGGTCAAGGAATTATGTTCAAGAAAACTCAGTCACGAGAGGTCCAAGTCTTACACAGATGCAGATTATGCAGGAGGGGTTCCAGATATGAGATCAACTTCTGGATATTGTACTTACATCTGGGGGAATCTTACAACTTGGAGAAGCAAGAAACAACATGTTGTATCTAGAAGCAGTGCAGAATCTGAACTCATAGCCCTTGCTCTGGGAGTGTGTGAAGGCTTATGGATAAAGAGGATGCTAAAAGAATTAGGATTTGTTGTCACCAAACCTATACAACTCATGTGTGACAACACCTCTGCATTATGTATTGCAGAAAATCCCACTCATCATGATAAAACAAAACATGTGGAAGTGGACAGACACTTCTTAAGGGAGAAAGTGGACAATGGTGATATCTCATTGTTCCACATCAAAACTAAGGATCAAGTGGCTGATCTTCTAACAAAGGCTGTCTCAAATCAAGTCTTCCTGCATCTACACTTCAAGCTTGGCTGCATCAACATATACAACTAAACTTGAGGGGGAGTGTTGAATATTAGACATGTTAGACTTATTCAACCTATTTAGTGCTTGTTCTGTGCCTTTTTTTGCCCTTTTTGGCCTTAGTTTAGTGCTTAATCTATCTAGAAACAGTAAACTGCTTTTATTGTGCATATATATAGCCGTTGGGTTTCCTTTTATAACCGTTGGAGGCCTCTTCTATATATTGTAATCATCTCTTATCTACCCGATAAGTATCTAAGCAATAAAACAAGAGTTTCCTCCTATCTTTCTCCTCTCTAAGTGCTATTTTCCACAAATACACAAATCAAAAGAGAAAGAAAAAAAAATCCATACCCGGCGCTTCCTAGAGGCATGTTTGGACTTTCCATCGCCACAGCCTACTATCACCTTCAGGTACTTGAAGGCTGGTGTAAGAAAAGAGGTCAGAGGAAATGTCATTTTATGAATAGCTACTAATGTTGTATCAAAATGTTAATAGC
This sequence comes from Gentiana macrophylla, assembly GCA_026214975.1. Classification (NCBI taxonomy): domain Eukaryota; kingdom Viridiplantae; phylum Streptophyta; class Magnoliopsida; order Gentianales; family Gentianaceae; genus Gentiana; species Gentiana macrophylla. Next base: position 81,773,045 of record CM047814.1, read on the forward strand.
CAGTTGTGTAGTTTAAATTATTACATGAAATGCCAGCAAGATTAGTTATTTGAACTTTAAGAAACCGCAAGGCAGTTTCTGGCTCGAATTCATGAAAATCAAGAGTCATATCTTCCTCGTCGTCTCTGCAGAACGCATCGTGTCAAATCAAGTCTATTACGGTACATAACATAAAAGGAGAGGAAAGGAAAACAAAATATTAGTTTTATACTAACTTTTCAACAAGTTTTTTAGCAGATTTATCATCTGCTTCTTTTGATTTCTTCATGAAAAAGTCCCCCTAAACACACACGGAGACATAAAAGAAAAAGTTAAATGGAGGCAAGTCCTTAAACGAGCTTCGTTAAATGAAAGACATCGCCTTAAATATAGGCAACAATAACAGCTAAAAGAAAGAAAACGAAGGTACCTCTTCACGTAGTTTTTGAGCCTTTTCGAACTCTTTCTTACCAAAGGCAACAGCAGCCTAACAAAAGACACAAGCTCATTGGTCCCAAAAAAAGACTTGGAAAATAATCAATCATCAAAAGTAATAACATTTCAAGCAACCATAACCCTGTCGAAATCATAGTCAAACGTATGGAGAAGAGATAAAAGGAAAACTTACGGCAGTGTAGTATTCTTTCATCGTAGCTTTGTACTCTGCTACAGCTTTCCGTAACAAGTCATAGTCGTATTCGTTTTTATCATCATCTTGAGAGTTAAGATATCAGGTTAGGAAGGGCTAAAACCAATAAACCATACAATACGTACAAGTTATATAGAACACAAATTTTGTATCATGACACCTGTGAAGGGAAAACTGCTCACCTTTCTCAATAGTGTCTTTCCTTGAAATGATAGACTGGTATTCTATCACTGATTCACTTAAAGGACATTGGACGACGGGTCTTACTTTCACAGGGAAAATTTTCACTGGCTCATTAATGGCTCTTTCAGGAGCAGTAAACAAGGCACCTAAAATTTCTTGCTCGAGATCACTCTTCTTTTTTGACCTTTGAACACGGCGGCTGTTTCTGTGGGTGGGGGTAAGGAGGAAGAAGAAGATTCTCCACATAACTCCTAACATTGTGAATTGAAAATTCAGTAAGAAAAACATAATTTTACACCAACTCAAGAACCATGGATCAAACTGCTACAGGGGCTGTCTTAGTTCATAAGACATAATAGGATAGAAATGAAAGTAACAGACAAACTGAACCATACTTCATTGGAATGTGATTTTATGAGATCCACACTGTTTTCCGTGGTTGGTGGTGATGACAAATTCATAAGCCTCTCCATGCTCTGCACATCGGGATAAAGTTAAAACCACAGCTGGAATCTCACTGACAAAGAATAATCTAGTTGCCCAAATGTACAAGCATAAACACATGCAATTAAGCAAAAGACAAGGGGTGGTTCCATAAATAAGCTCTGTTAACTGCTTTGTTAATGCTGACCTAATATTTAGAGTCATTTAAATCATAGAAAAATATCCAAATCAAGCTATCCCAAATATATGGGGTGAAAAAAAAGTGGAATAGTGAGCGTAAAGCTAAAATTCAATAGTGTACAAAAATCTCTCTGGCAATTCAATCATCAAAGAACACCATCACATAGTAAAAATAAAAATAAAAATAAAAATAAATCAAAGAGCACTATCAAACTGACAACTCAAACAAGATGAGGCTCACCGCTCACCAAAACCAAATGTACAGCAAGTGAATTCCAAGGACCAAATTCATGTGTTTTTTTTTATTTCTTATCATTCTTTTGTTTTATTTTTTACGGAGGGATGCAACTCAACGACGTTGAACAAAGAACAGTTGATACAGGTCAGCATTTTAGTAATTTAACAATACAAATGAATCAATTCGACCCATAAGCTACTAAAGCAGAAAAACATTCACTTCTTACTTACCTGAATACATGAACTAGCATAAAGGAGAAAAAGGGAACTTGAATTTAACGTCCACCTTTACCTTAACAAAAGTCCTTTCATTAATGAACTTCTAACCATGTTTCAGTACTCTAACCCATTATATTCATAACTCTAATATTTTATGCTAAGGTTCTCGTCTTACAGAATGCAATGATAATGATTATTTGTTTCCAACTTTTATTAAGAATTATAAGCCTTAGCTTCTACAATGGGCAGGGACCACAGGGTTTCACTTTACGAGATTTTCAAGCTATCGATTTCCTTTCATTATTTAGGCATTCAATGACCTCCCACCATGTGTCTGGTATTAGACATACCAACCAGCACTACTGCAAGAGCGTACATATTTTTGCTGTAAAAAGACCGAGAAAAAGGCACAAAACTAAAGGCCATCTGCACTTGCTTGATGAAGAGACAGAAATTATAGACCTTTGTACAGAAGAATATCCAAAAACAGAGAATTTACCTGTTCCACGTCATAACCACATTGGCCTGCAGTTTTAAAGAGGAATGATCAAAAGGTGAGAACACCAATAAACAACATTGACACATCAGATATAAGTATTAAAAAGTATATCTCTTTTGTCCTTTTATCAAGAACAGAAGAAAATTCAATGCGTATAAAGAAGAAACAGGGACACCAGTATTGAGAAGAGCAAAAGGGTAACTTCATATATGAATGAATCACATTCTTTAGGATTGAGGAATTTTATGCGAGGCAATGTTCAAGAGCTAACAAATAAACTATCATGCCATTTTATAAGTAGGAGCATCCAATCTCAGACCGTAAAGGCTGGGAAGTAAAAGGTGATTACCTAAGATATCATGAATGACACTTTTGTCAAGACTAAATCCATCTCCAAGCATTTCAAAAAGAAATCCCTCGATCTCTTGTCGCATGCTTTCACCAGCCCCATTGTAATCTTTCTGATCCTCATCAGAAACCGTGACATCAGCTGAATTAAGTACCATAGGCTTGCGCTTCCAACAGCCAGTAGTTGAAGGCAACTGCCTACCATAGTCCCTTCCAATTACACCCGAAACAGTTCCAACAGATGTCGGATGTTTTTAGTCTTTGAAACATTCAAGCCTTTACCTTTGGAATGTCAGATTGGTATCCTGCAGAAGAATTGGCTAAAACCACACCCACACCTTCCCCTGATGTTGATGCTGAGTAATTTGGGGTCCTTCTCTGCATACTGGATAGCATTTTCTGGGCTTCATTTAGGTTTCTACCTGATTGACAATAAGCAGATACTATCTGCTCAAGAGAAACCGCATAGAACTAAAGGCGTCAAGCAGGCGCTCGAGATTTTCACGGTCATAAGGAAGAAGCTCATCCATCTGGCCCTACATGTCACAATTTAAAACAAGTGATCACATTACAAGACCACCCAAGTTCCTCCTAAACTTGTCCAAAAACAACGGAGAACTCAACCATCCTTAATGAAAAAATGCAGACCTTATGGATACATGGAAATACATGAAGAATGAATTGACGACATCATGTTGGGAGTCTCAGCCGAGTTGGATATGAGTTGGACAGCTCATATCTGACTCATAAGCCACTGTGTCAAAATTACAGACTCATACCTTTAAAGACCTGAATAAAATGCGTCTCAGACAAAAATCACAAGATCTGTCTGGATTCATCAGTGCAGAAAATATGTGAAACTCGGACAATGTTAACCGATTTGAATCAACAAATCACTTAAGAAGGTAAATTTTAGTTGTAAATTTTTCCTTTTCTTTTTCTTTTTTGTGAATTTTTTTTAAGAATCAAATATTGCATCTCACTCGATACCAAGACTGATATAGTCAGTGACTCAATGGACTCCACAACGCCTACCAATGAATTAGAACCTTCGATGGCATTGATTATGATAAGAAGTAACTAACCTTACTCATTTTCTCCAGCCTAAGAATGAAGTGATTGACAGGAAATACCTGAAATAGAAAGTTTACTTACAAAATTGAAGATTAATTGAACAGAGGAAAAGGGAAAACATTCAACTAAAAGAAGCTCATCAAATATTATGGACACTCTTAAAGAATCTTGGAGTTCTAGTAATCCAAAAGATGCAAAGGAAACAACTTTTGTGCCAGCACCGGAATTATGTTCAAACATCTAGCAATGTAGCAGCCCAGAAACCCCGGAATTAAGGGGGAAAAACATATAAACGAATGATTTTAAGTGATTTGTTACGGTTTCAAGTAAATAGAGAAGATTAAAGGCATTATAATTCAATTTAAACTCAAAAGGAGAAGGAAGAAAAATCAGGGCAGTGATTCGGGCAGACAACAACTTACATGTCATTATGGAGGTATGAGAATTCTCTAAAACATGGTATTACATCCATCAAAATCGGAAGAAGAACTAAGCATTAAAAAAATCCTCTTGTTGATTAAAACCCTAAGCATGTTGTTTACCTCTTTGCCCCAAAATACTTATCCTGCTTTTAGATCATTTTGCGACAAGGTAGATACAACGCCAAAGACAAAAGACCTTAAAATCACACTAACAACTAAAGATCATTTGGCGATGCTGGATTCTTGATTACCTGCAAAATAAAAAGCTCAGAATTTCAGAGTCGTCCCAAATGCATTACCAGTAAACTGAAGTCATCTTTCAGAGCTTCAAGGCTTAGCTTCGGAAGAACCAGGGTAAAATGTGTAAGAAATTTCGAAAAAAAAATTACCTGAAAAATACGTAAAATAAATCGTTCAAGAAAAGTTCAATCTACACAGCACAAGGAGTACGACATCAAAGAACGAAAATCAAAAAGTGAGAATTTGGGTTTATCCTCATTTGGGGGTGAAAATTAACGGAAGAAAGCAAATGATTCTTGAGAGAAATCGCAGGGTTTCAGTGTTTCAAATGTCGTGAAACAATTGCTTTTTCCGATCAAAATTAAGAAAGTGGCTTTATGGTTACTACCAAATAAAATCAGGTGAAGATTTTGTGAGTAACAGTTATTGACTCAAGAACTGCCTCCTCGAGCGTCTCCGAGAAGCAAGTTCAGAAGTGAGAATATGTTTGTTGGAATATTTATTGGGCGTAATTATTCACTTCAACTTCCAAATTAAAAGTGAATCGTTTATTAAGTTAACTTTTACAAGTTACTACACATTCTTTCATTGAATTTACCGTCATTCCGTCTCAAAATACACTAGTAGTAAGTTATTTGTATAATGATATCTGCACTACACAAAACCACTACACAAAAGTAATCATTGATTAAAGTGATCAATTATTTTTTATGATAAGTCCCAACAGAACATGTGGTGTTGATTGTGTTGTTTAAAATGTTGTGGTTGAAAGAATAGTGAATGTATCATTACTGAAGTTATTTCGGTTGTGTTTGTTTTGGGTTAGAGTTTTTTTGGGAGTTTTTTTGGGAGTTTTTTTAGATAAAGTAATTGAAATAATGATTAGAAAGTTGATGGGGTAAAATAAAGTAGAATAATGATTGGTGTAGATTATGAAATGATTGGTGAAATAAAGTAGAATAATGAATAAAATAATGGTAGAAAATGTAATAAAGTTGATAAAGTGAAATGATGAGAGATGATTTAATATTTTTTTATTTGTAGTTGAAGATTTGATTGTTGAAAGAATGGTAAGAAATGATTGGTGATGTGATGGAAAAAAAACGCCGAAAAAAACTCCGGCCAAAACAAACGGAGAGTGTTTTTCGAGCATATTGTACTAGTAGATAATGTAAGTCCTTTTAAAACTCTATTTTAGATATTTCAACGGGAAAAATAAAATTGCAGCAAATGCTTTATTTTTTACTTTAAAATACAGATTCTGTAAAATTTAATTTACATTTACCGCATTCATACAGATTCCGTAAAATTTCCTTTATATCTAGGAGGTTTTTATTGGCATCCTCATTTTTACTACTGGCACTCTATTAATCCCGGCACCACAAAAAATTACTTCGACACCATTATGTTTTCTAATGAACGCAACGTCCATCACATCGACTTTGGTTTTAAAAGCAACAACAGTCGCATCGATGTTCTTTGTTTAAAACGAAAGTCGATGCTTGCGACGTTCACGTTATAAAAGTGTCATGGCTTAAAACGTCATCCAATGGCGTTGATATATGTGTGATGCCGGAAGTAGAAAAAAACTAATCAAAAAATTGTGTCAATGGTAAAACTGGGGTGTTAATAAAGCTCACATATATCTATTGGAGTTAACACATAGCCTATTATGTGTTAAAAATTCTCAAGTGTTCACTGGAGCATTTCGTCGAACACTTTTCCTAAAAGTTGGTTATTTGGTTGTTGGAGCAGTTAAGGATGGTTAGAGTAGTTGTTGTAACTTAATCACGGCTAAGAACACTCCTATATATACTCTATTAGAGAGTTGGAGTGCTGATTATTTATTTTGTATCAATAATCAAGTTTAATTCATGTTAAAACCAGAAATGCAGCTTTTCTCCTTATTGTTACTGTGTTTTTCATGTCACTAAAGGTGTTCTTCACCTTCTTCTTTAATTCATACTTTTGTGTTGATTCAAGAAATTCCATATGGTATCATACCAATACTTGGATCAATTGCCTATTTTTGTTTCATTTTAGAAGAATCTTCTTTGTTTCTTTCGTTCTTTGAAGAACTTAGTTCGTTTTCTTTCGGTTTATAACTGTTTTCTTGAAGATTTCTGTTGATCATGGTTGTTGCGGTCCATAATCAAGGTATTCAGCCAAGGAATCCGCTTTATATCCATCCTAACGAGAATCCTACTTTGGTGCTTGTGCAGCCATTGTTGAATAATAAGAACTATCATCCATTGAGCCACTCCATGAAGATGGCTTTGATTACTGAGAATAATATCGGGTTCATAGACGGATATATCACCAAACATGCTCTTACTTCCCTTGATTTTCAGGTATGACAGCAGTTCAACACTTTTGTTTCTACTTAGGTTTTGAATTCTGTTATGCCAAACATTGCTCAAAGTGTGATGTATAAGGAATCTACTAGATAAATTTGGTTAGATTTGCAAGCAAGATTCTCTAGACTATATGTTTTTTGTTTAGGGGATTTATTAGAGCATGTGCATGCCTTGAAACAAGGGGAATTAGATGTTACAAGCTATTTCACGAAGTTAAAAACGTTGTGGGATGAAATAGCAATCACGAGACCAGATCCATCTTGTTCTTGCTAGCCTAGATGTCATTGTGATGTGATCAAAACTTTTACTGGTTATGCTGAGACTGAACGTGTAGTTAAGTTTTTGAGAGGTTTGAACACTGAATTCTCACAAGTTTTGACACAAGCACAATTGATGGTTCATGTACCAGACTTACAAATAGTTTCTGCCATGGCTTTAAAATTATAAGATCAAAAAGATTCTGAAGTCCGGTTTCCAGGGGCCACTGCCTTATATAATAGGGCATTTACTGATAATTTTCCTACCAGTGGTAGTGCTAATATCAGTTCACAAAGTTCTAGGGCTCGGCAGAGTTTTGGCAAGCCTCCGGTTGGGAATACAGCAAGCAACTCTGCAAATTTCAGAAAGAATCCAGGGATGGACAATCCAACAAGAAGGTGCAGTGTTCTTTTTGTGGTTATACAGAACACACCATTGATATATGCTATAAAAATCATGGGTATCCTCCTGGATTTAAGCCAAGAAGCAGAGGGAATATGGTGGAAACAATGGCAGAAGAGCAAGGGGTGCATTCAGCAGGTGTCTCTAATCCAAATCCCCAAGAAACAGAGACTTTCACTTTGAATAAAGCACAATATCATCAGTTGCTAAAGCTTTTAGACACAGAGGGCAGTCACTTTTGTTTATGTGGATAATCAGGCTACTGTCCTAACTACCAACTTTGTGCCCACCAGTGATGTGTCAGGTTTGTCTAAAACTGGTAATTCTTTGACTTGGATTATAGATTCTGGTGCTACTGGTCATGTTGTTAGCAGTAAGGCTTTTTTTACAGTCTTATAGGGCTGTTGATAACATGCTAGTTGGTTTGCCTAATGGTTCTAGTGTCAAAGTAACACATATAGGTACAATATATTTGAGGAAGTTTGGTGTTAACAAATGTTTTGGCTTGGGGGTCAATATGTTTCCAAAAAAATCTCGAGCTTTGTGGCTTGGGGGTCAAGTTTGGTGTAACATAAATATCAGTACAATGTTTTGGTGTCTTGTTTATCATGTTCATGTTTCTTATGTACTTAGCACATTCATGTTTTGTCTTATGTGACATGTTCATTTTTAATATTTCAACACCTAATACCAACTACTTAGCATGAGGACATGAGACAACATGGTTAATATGACTAACAGAACTTCAACATGGTTCTTAAAAACCAAGGTACTTGATGAAAGTCAACTTGGTTATCATTTACTATGTGATTATGCCCCATTTATACCTCGTTTTATATGTTCCGGAGACATTTGGTTGTGTTTTGATGTAATTTACACCATGGTTTGTATTTACGAGACCTAGGGCGTAAAGTCCGGAAATCTCGATGTTTTAGGTGTTTTCGATACATTCTCGGTCACCCTAGTGTCCTGTAGAGATTATGTGTGGTATTTTTTGTGATATTTTACAGGAATTTGGTGTTCGGGATGTCCGGAAGGTGAGTTACGAAGGTAGGAGCATGTACCAGAAGCTTAAACGTTCAAACGGATCCCCAATATGAATTTTGAACCAACTTAGAAGCATTTTCTGTGATGGACATCCTCATGAAAGTTGTAGACAATTGAATCAGCTTTCCAGACAATTTTGAATCACTTGATTTGAAGATCCACACATAAAGTTATGGCTGATTTACTGAAGATGTGCACCTACCGACTTAAATGCCACTTGCACCCCACTATAAAAGCAAAATTTTGGGTGGATAAACATTATCCTCATCACCTATCATCTTCTTCAGCCCGTTTTTTTTCCTGAATTTTTCTCCATTCTCTTAGATTAGGTTAGCTTGTAAATAGTTTTAGTTAGTTTTATGATCAAATCATTGTAATCCGAAGGCTCGTGCTACTAGCTCGTAGCAATTTCAATTTGGATTTCATTTTCGTTTCCGGTGTTCTTCGTCTCGGATTTCGGTAATTTTGATTTCGTGATTTTAATCTTGATTTTTTTTGTTAGTTTTAATGTTGATTTCTTGTGATTTGGTTGTTACAATGAGTAGCTAATCGTTATATAGCCGACTTATGCGATAATCTTCGAAATCGAACCCTAGATTGTTTATGTGGTGTTCTTGATGTTTTATTTGTTGAATCTTGATGTGTTTGTAGTTCTAGAACTTATGCTTGATCATGTTTATTGAATTGATCACTCGATAATTGTACTACACGTATCGTCTTTACATATGCATTTTGCGAGAGGATACGGGAACCGGGGTTCTAGGATTACCCTGTAAAACCGACTGACTTGTTTAGATTTGGTTTCGTGTGTGAGGTTTGTATCAACTTGTTGAGCGTTTCATTGAACGTAGACCGTGTTAGGTTAGTTAAATCCGGTCAGCGGACTGTTGAACTAGGAGAGTAGATTATTGAAATAATATCTATTCTCGGAATTAGAAAACGACACCCTTCGAGTGACACTGAGAACATTTAGGTAAGTCAAAAACAGTTCCGGATCAAGCTAGGGTTTGTGAGTATTAGATTGGATCATAGCTCAGCAATCTTCTTTTCATAGTTTATACTCTTTTATTTTATGTATAGTAGTTTGTAAAATCGGTGATCTGACAAATCACTGTCTTCAGTAGTTGTGTTGGCCTGAACTAGGAATGATACCGAATTTGATACTTAACCAGATTCCATGTGGGATACGACCTTGCTCGCCATTTATAGTACAACCGACTTGGTACCCTGCCGGTTAGAGTTGGCTATGATGTAAAACGGCCATCAAGTTTTCTGGCGCCGTTGATGGGGAATCCAGTTGATATCTATGAGTAAGTTAAGTTCTTAGGATTAGGTAGTTTTTCTTTTTTCTTATTATTTGTTTTTGTTTTCTTTGTTGTTGTTGTGATCACACCATATACTCCGGTAGCTGTAGTGACAAGATACCGTGATTCTGTTCGTGTTTTTCCCCTGGTTTGCAAATGATGAATCCATACTACAATTATGGCTCATATCCTTACACATTCGGAGGCTACAACTACTGTGCTATTGGTTACAGAACACAACCCTATTACCAGATCAACCTATACATCTCATCATACGAAAATGAGAGGGATAATGCCCCAAGTTACTTTGATCAACAACTCGATACTTCTCCACCTCCAGAAATAGAGATCTTAACGGATGAACAGGTGCCACTTGAGCAAACCGTTGAACAGTTGAGTAAATTGGTCCAAGATCATATCAGAGAATTTCGTAATGGTTTCGCCACAATGCAAACAGCCATACGGAACTTGGAACATCAAGTGCAACAACTGATCGAGAGGAAGGATGTTGAGAGAAGAGAATGTGAAACTTTGGTAAAAGTCACCCCGGAGGAATGCTTCGAGGATGGTATGAATCTTGTTTCCATTGAATCATCTATTTCTTCTTCATTTAGCCCTACTGTTATACCTACGGGGGTGCACCCTATTGAGTTTGTTGTAGATGTAGAACCTTATTGTTGTTACTTAGTGCTAGAGTCGTTATAAGTTGGGATATGTTTTAGTTCGGGGTAAGTGAATTCATTGTTCTATGCAATGGATTCATCGAACCAATCGTGGTGGTGGGATTGAGCCCCATATTTCTCGTATTTCATTTTTAAGGGGTTTTCAATTCCTAGGATTTTTGTAGGGAGATGCAACGGTTTGCTCTCCTTTGGTATAGCTATCTTTGACCTAGTTGGGGGTAGAAAGTTGAGCTGAGGACTATAAACTCGGAATGAGTTTTTGGTTGGTTTTCTTTCCCCACGTGTATCACTGTATTTCTTTAGTTTGTAGTATGATACTTCGGGTAAGTTTTGATTTAATATAACCCGAAGAAGTGTGTATCAGGGGGGCTAGTGTGGTGTTTTTTGGTGTTTTGTTTTTGATAAGTTGTGGTGATCCATTTAGTTTCGACTATTTATCTCCATACTTGTGTATTCTTGGATGTTGTGTTGCTTGTCGATATTAGCACATGTACCCTTGGAGGACATTTACGGATGCCACGTGATCGAACTAGCGCCTTTTTTTCCCGGTTGTAAGCTAACTTTTCCACCCTTATCCTTCGTGTTTCATTTTAAAGTATGGGTGGTTGGGTTAGCTTCAATGTTTCGTTTTCATGTGGAACGAGTTATACTTAGCGTTCATTATCCTTTAGTGTAAAATGAGTCGGTTTTTAGAAATTTTGATGACTTTGACATTAGCTTTGATACATTGAGCCTTCAATATTGTTTTGTTAAAAATATAGTGATTATACGAATGCATTTCATTTGAGCTGGGATCTTGTATTGAGAATGGATTTAATCTATCACGTTAGCTTTGAATTCATGAATCACCTTGACTAGTGAATGATTATGGTAGATATTAATGACCCTGTTACCTAGAACTTATATGATTAACTTCGAGGCGAAATAGAAAGGTCGTTCTTGGTTAAGTAGGGGATGACGGTTATGGCGTTTCTTTGACCCGATCAGAGCCAAATGCCGTCCCTTATATGTATATCCTCAGTTCCCCCTCTAAGCCATTTGTAGGATGGTTAGACCGCCACCCAAACTAGCCGTTCTTGATGATTAGCTCGTAATTACCGGTACCCTAGCCTTAATTTCGGTCTACGTTTCTTTGATCACCTTACAAGATTGAGCTTATTGTTTTTACATTTTCAGATATGGTATGGGGTGGTGCAGTGACGTATTTTTTGAGTGGTGTTGTTAAGTTCGAGTGTATCCCAGGAGAGGTGGAATATTGTGTTGTTTGGCTTTGACTCGTGATTGTTTTGTTGAAAAAAAATGAAAAAAAAAAGAAGAGAAAAAAAATGATTATATATATATAAGGCCTTGTGTTTTGGTATTAATTTGTTGGTGACGGAAACTTCTTCTAATCTAGTACGGAGTTGAGATATTGTTGTGTTCTGTAGCGGTTTGTTCCTAGTTGACGAGCTTAGGTATGAACTAGACCTGGATGTGACATATGTTTCTGACTTGTGGAATGATGTGGAGAAGAGGAAGACTGGATGAATTATAGGTTGAACCTCGGTTGATGGTTCGTACTATTCGGGCAAGCATCCTTATAAGGATTTGAGTCTTCCGGAGCTACGTAGGGAAGAGCTACGGTTTGTATATATATATGGCTCAATTAAGCTCACTTGCACTTTCTACTTTCTATTTTATCATTATATCCCTTTCGTTAGCCCCGACCCTAGCTTAACGTTACAACATTTCAAGTCCTACCAGACCCTACTAGAGTTCGATTGACCTCGATTAGTGGAGATGTTTATGAAATATAAGCCTATGGTGTAACCTCGGTACATTAAACGTCTATAATCTAAACCGGTCGTAGGTGACCAATGATGAAGAAGCTATACACACACACTGTAACGCCCCGCTCCCGGATACCGAGTCCTTATCCGGAAACGAAATGCTCGGCACATATAATATTAAATAAATCTAATATTACGCGTAAGTCTCTACTACATCGTATCGAGTTTAGCAAACGGAAGCCAAAAAGACTCGGCAAACACCATAAATGCTACTACGATAAGAACTCAACATACTAGAGGTAGAAATGTAACGTTTATTACATTGGAAAACCAAACGAGATCTAAAACGTACGAAATCCTCCAAAAGAAACTAAAAAGAAATTACAAAACTTCCCCAAAGAAACGACACGTCTATAGTATAACAAAGAAAAGAACAAAAAATAAATGATTCAACTCCGGCGTCCTCAAACGTCGTCATCAAAGTCTACCTCTAACTCTGGATCTACCTGTTCATCTTCTCTCCCCCAAACACATAGAAAAACAATGCATTTGAGGTAAGTACAAAATACTCAATAAGAGGTAGAAGCTACAAATTAACTAAGGCTCATAAACAAGCTTTATGTTTAAGTAAATTATCTTTCTGAGACCGACTCAATCTAAGGTTCACTTCATGTCCATCTACATGTCATGGCTATACGTTTCTAGCTTAGCTTATCTCTGTTACATCAGCATTCAAGGGCACTACGCATGGTGCTCACCACGAAGTAACTGGGTGCAGCATATTGGTGGATCACACCAATAACCACGGAAGTCTAGTCTGGTAGACTCCGATAGTGTACACGTTCGGCGAATTCCCTCCATACGTAGGGTCTCGGACTTACGGGGTGGTGTTCCTCCGTACGTAGGGTCCAAAGACTTACAGAGTTATTCACTTTCAGAACGCACACACATCGCGATATAGACTTGTGCCTTACGTTTGTTATTATGTTGTTAACTAGCCACTTAAGTGTTTTCAAGTAAGCTCTCTCACGTCTCCTGCTCTCTTACTTAGACCCCTAGACACGGACAATGCCTAGCAATTATACAGACATTGATGAACCCTAGTTCATCAAAGCACAAGCCCTTTCATGCCCTTCCGATGGATCCGAACTTCAACTCCCTTTAAGAGTACATTCGGTGCCGAAACTAAACGAATCGGAAGATCAATCGAGGTTTGTTCATGTTAATTTAATCTTATTCAAGCTCATTAACAAAACCACAATTCATGTTAAGTATCAAAATAATATTAGCCACAAGATCCATTGTCAACCAAATCATTTATTCATATTTTCTGAAAAAGTAAATAACACAACACAACTATACCTAACAACCATACATTATATATTTATTAAATCATCCCTTTTTTATTAAAGAGGCCGCACAGTCGAACTAAGAGGAAAATTAAATGTCCCTAATATACTACCACACTACGTAAATAATTAGATACACGGTTATATATGCACACATATATATTTTACAACCTCTGTATACTTATGCTTTCTGGGAAAATAATTACCTTACTTTTCTTATTCCTGTGGCGTCAGAGAAAGTCAAAAACAATATTGAACTGCTAAGCTATTGTAATGCTATTGCTCTCTCGGCTTCAACAAACATGAATAAGGCTCCATACATATATATATTTACTGTAGCTATATTTGCTCTTTTTTATTTTTTTTAGACTTACATAAAACCAATTTACTAAACAAAACTAGATATATGTGAAAATCATCATATATCGATTCATCATAAATAAATACAGCCCGAACTCTATAAACCCTTCTATTTAAATCTAACACTCAATTACTCCACCTTAATATTATAAAACACCAACTATTCAATATGAAAACCCTTTTACAAAATGAATATAAAAAAAAAATCTGACCTCTATAAACCATAATGAATTTATATGAAGAGCCTCTTACCTTTTAGCAAGCTAATCCAAGTCCACTTCTCAGAAAAACTGCAGCAAAACGATCATTCCTTCGTAGAAAACCTATGTGATCAATCCAAAACTAGATTAGATTCGATCGCATGCTTCTAAACATATAAGACTACGAATTCATGAGTTTGAATCCATCAAACTCAGTCAAGAACATAACTAGGGCTCGAATTTCATACCTTAACAGTCCCAACTTTCTGGAGTTAAAACAACGCCCTCTTCACGACGATTCCGCTATTCTACTCTGATCTGAAAACCGTTAAGATCCGTCTTAGAATCTAAAAGAAAAGATCTCAGCCTTTTTCTGAGTCTCTCACGCCGTCTCTCTCAGGGAACGTAGGAAACTTCTTATTTCTTTTAGGTTATGGGAACTAATAGGATTTATTTTCCTTAAATAGCCTTAATTAAATAACTAAATCCTTTAATTAGATCTTTTTAATTACCCTTAAATATATATATATTTATCCGAAATATATATATACACATAAAGTACTTTAATCCGTAAATCATAATATTCCATCTTTCGCAAAAAGACACGTCTGCCATTTTTCGAAAAGTCGGGATATTACACACACATTCTTTCTTTAAATACAAGGTTGAACTTAATCCTATGCATTTGTGTCAATTACTTGTGTTTTACCATTTCAATTCTTATAGACCAGATGTATGATATCAATGTTGACTCCATCTTTATTTTTAAATCGCTCATCTTGGCTCGAGGGCGAGCAAACACGAAGTAGGTGGTAGTTGATGAGAGTCAACTTGTCTATCAGTTACTATGTGAGTATGCCCCGTTTATACCTTGTTTTATATGTTTCCGGAGACATTTGGTTGTGTTTTGATGTATTTTACACCATGGTTTGTATTTACGAGACCTAGGGCATAAAGTCCGGAAATCTCGATGTTTTAGGTGTTTTCGATACATTCTCGGTCACCCTAGTGTCCTGTAAGGATTACATGTGGTATTTACAGGAATTAGGTGTTCGATATGTCCGGAAGGCGAGTTACGAAGGTAGGAGCATGTGCCCGAAACTTAAACGTTCAAACGGATCGAAATTCGTTGGTATTACAACCCCAACTTCATTTGATCTGCATTTTGAACCAACTTAGAGGCATTTTCTGTGCTGGACATCTTCATGAAAGTTGTAGACAGTTGAATTATCTTTCCAGAAAATTTTGAATCACTTGATTTGGAGATCAACACACAAAGTTATGGCTGATTTACTGAAAGTGTGCACCTACCAACTTAAATGCCAGTTGCACCCACTATAAAAGCAAAATTTTGGGTGGATAAACATTATCCTCATCACCTATCATCTTCTTCAGCCCGTTTTTTTTCCTGCATTTTTCTCCATTCTCTTAGATTAGGTTAGCTTGTAATTAGTTTTAGTTAGTTTTATGATCAAATCATTGTAATCCGAAGGCTCGTGCTACTAGCTTGTTGCAATTTCAATTTGGATTTCGTTTCCGGTGTTCTTCGTCTCGTTTTTCGGTTATTTTGATTTCGTGCTTTTAATCTTGATTTTTTGTTAGTTTTAATGTTGATTTCTTGTGATTTGGTTGTTATAATGAGTAGCTAATCGTTATATAGCCGACTTATGCGATAATCTTCGAAATCGAACCCTAGATTGTTTATGTGGTGTTCTTGATGTTTTATTTGTTGAATCTTGATGTGTTTGTAGTTCTAGAACTTATGCTTGATCACGTTTATTGAATTGATCACTCGATAATTGTATTACACGTATCGTCTTTACATATGTATTTGCGAGAGGATACGGGAACCGGGGTTTTAGGATCACCTTGTAAAACCGCTGAGTTGTTTAGATTCGGTTTCGTGTGTGAGGTTTGTATCAACTTGTTGAGCGTTTAATTGAACGTAGACCGTGTTAGGTCAGTTAAATCCGGTCAGCGGACTGTTGAACTAGGATAGTAGATTATTGAAATAATATCTATTCTCGGAATTAGGAAACGACACCCTTCGAGTGACACTGAGAACGTTTAGGTAAGTCAAAAACACTTCCGGATCAAGCTAGGGTTTGTGAGCATTAGATTGATCATAGCTCAGCTATCTTTTCTTCATAGTTTATACTCTTTTATTTTATATATAGTAGTTTGTAAAATCGGTGATCGACAAATCACTATCTTTAGTAGTTGTGTTGGCATGAACTAGGAACTATACCGACTTTAATACTTAACCAGATTCTCTATGGAATATGACCTTGCTCGCCATTTATAGTACAACCGACTCGGTACCCTGCAGGTTAGAGTTGGCTATGCTGTAAAACGGCCATCAGTACTCCGTACAATATGTTGTCTTAATACAACATGGCTAATGTAACTATTCATACCTCTGACATGATTCTTAAAAATCATGGTTGTGTTACTCAATCCGACATTCTCGCTTCTGCTTCGTCCCCCACTGCTCGCGTGGAGGCTTCTCTCCGTACAATACATTGCTGGTTGATAAATGTGCCTCACTAATAAAGGTTAAAGGTTGTGGAGGACTGTTTTTGATCTAAAATGAGGAAAAATGACAAGAAAAAAGATAGTGGTTGAGAAGGACAAAAACGCGCCTATTACTACATGTTGCTACAACCACATGTAGTAACAAACGCGCGTTTTGTCCTTCCTTCAACCATTTTTTCTTGTCATTTTTCCTATTTTCATATCTTATTTTGTCTTCCGACCTCCATTTCACTAATAATATTTGGGCAAACACATAAAGTACATAGGAGCACAAAAGAGCACATAAGTTCATGTTCAAGTATGTGATCATACAAGGGTCCATGGCAATGCCATCCTACCAACCTATCTCCATTACTTGTATACACAACTTAAGTATTGAAAATAGTTCGCACAGAATAGGTAACAACATTAAACGTGCTTGAGCTACAAAACATACTTAACTAGCACATAAATTCTCGAAAAACAGATTCATGGACTTCTCATTCTCTTTACCCCTTGTTGCTTGATGAAGGAAAAACAATTCTTTTTATTTCCATCATGTACGCATAAACACAAGAACACGATGCACGCATATCTATTATATATGAGATCCATTCTACGTAAATAATTACTTATGTGCACTAATCCAACTCCAAAACATAATCTATATGCAAGGGTCTTTGGGTTGAAGATGATGACACTGTGTATGTTAAAGCATAGGGAAAAGAGGAATCAACTCATGAAGAGATCTACACGCGAGCCTATATGCCAAAGTGACAGGTCCTATTGATGATGTGTAGACAGGATCTAGAAAAAAATGTAATTTGGCCGAAAGTTAACACTTAACACTATATATATATATACACTTAACACTGTATCTACTTTTGTTGCAGTTGTTGAAAGATTTCATATGTCATTGCTTGCAAAAACTAATTTTCCTAGCAAGTATTTGATGTCCAGTAACAAGTAAAGAATTATTCTCATTTCCCATCAATTTGGAACGTGGATTCTTTAATTTGATTTGTATGTTACCTGATGTACTTTCACTGAACATTATACACATAACAAAACAAAACATAATCTACATGCAACGGTCTTTGGTCGACGTGCATGTTGGTGATTTAAGTATAATCACAAGCCGTTGAGGTAATCGGGGTTTAGTACAAGAATGGATATACTCGTAACACTTAATTATAAGTTTGGAGGTGCGGAGTGCACGCTTATATAAGTGTATATGAGTATACGGATGGAAAATAAGCAAGTATAGTTCGAGAAAATCACTTAAAGGACCGGAAAACCAGTTAAAGGACCAAAAAATCAGGTTTTGGTGAAACAGAGTGATAGGCGCCCGCCTGTGGAACTTCAGCATGCCTAAAAGTTGAACAGAAATTTTGGCGGTTTTATGATGATCACAGGCTGGCCACAGGCGCCCGCCTGTGGCCCGAAAAATGATTTTTAGGTACCTCTTGGTCTTTTTAAGTGGTTATAACCAAGTGATACCTTTTCACTTAGGTTGTGACTTAAAAATACGAACTTGTAACTTATTTCTCTACAATCCAAGTACCATAAAAGGTCTTTTTACATTGTTGAACAAAGAGACAACATTTGTATGCATCCTTGATCAAGTCAAAAACATCTAAACACTTCAGAGTAATCTTTTGATCTATTTTGTCCTAGACAAAAGGCAAGACTCTCAGTATGTATCTCACTTAAATTATTCATGATACTCCGGACAAGTTAGGGGTCGAATAAATTTAAGAAGGACAATGATATACGCGTGGATCATGAGGATCCGTTCTTCATAAAATTTGCAGGTTTTCAAAGCATTGGTGATCAATCAAGACTCTCAAACTACAACAATCTTCTTAAATTTATTGTTTTGATCACAATGGTGAATGCAAATGACATGATGATGAATTTCGGGAAACTTGACAAGTTCGAAGGAGTTGATTTCAGGAGATGGCAAAGGAAGATGCACTTCCTTTTGACGGCACTAAAAGTGGTTTATGTTTTGAGTACTGACATACCAGAGATCGATGATGATGCACCTTTGGAGGAAATGCGAAGGAGAAACAAGTGGGAAAACGATGACTACATATGTCGTGGTCATATCTTGAATGGTATGTGTGATTCATTATTTGATATTTATCAACATCTTGCATCTGCGAAAGAACTTTGGAATGCACTAGAAACCAAGTATTTGAATGTAGATGCATCTGCTAAAAAGTTTCTAGTCGGTAATTTCATGTAGTACATGATGGTAGACACACGGTCTGTAATGGAACAATTTAACGAACTTCTACGCATACTAGGACAATTTGCACAGCATAAGATGAAAATGGATGAGGCCATTTCAGTGTCTAGTATCATTGATAAGTTACCACCATCATGGAAAGATTTTAAGCATTTGTTAAAGCACAAAAAGGAAGAACTCTCCTTGGTTAAACTTGGTAGCCATCTGCAAGATTGAGAATCCCTCGGGGTGCATGAGGGAGTTAAAACCAAGGGCAAGGAAATTGATGAATCCACTTCCATTCATGTGATGGAGGTGGGAGAGTTCTAAAACTAACAAAGGAAATACCATGGCAAGAAAAAGAAAAAGTCAAATGACAAAGAATCGGAAAAAGGCCAAAAGGGGCTGTTGGATTTGTGGTAAGACAGGACACTACAAGGGCGATTGCCGAGTTCGAAAGAATGGTAAAGGCAAGGGTCCAGAGCAAGGCTCGAAAGACCAGGACCACCACATCATCAAGGTCGAGAATGTTAATTATGGTGTTAATTCGGTTATGAATTATGTGCCATTTATTTACGAAGCTTTTTATATGCGGGATGATGATGTTACGTGGTGGATCAACTCGGGAGCAACAAGACATGTATGCAAAGATCGACTTGGTTTGAAGACTTTGAACCAAAGAGCGATGGATCTATCTTAAAGATGGGAACCGAGTCGAAGGCTGTAATTTGTGGATTTGGAACAATTACTTTAAATTTTAGTTCTGGGAAATCTGTAAAACTATTTAATGTTTTATTTGTGCCATGCATTCGGAAAAACCTTGTTTCGGGTGCTTTGTTGTGTAAATCGGGCTACAAACAAGTTTATGAGTCCAATAGGTTTATTTTGTCTAAACATGGTATTTTTGTTGGTTTTGGCTATTTGTGTAATGACATGTTTATGCTTAATGTTGTTAATAATAAAGTTAATCAAGTTATGCATATTTCTGATGTTAATATTTCAAAGTTGTGGCATGCACGATTAGGACACGTACATTACAAACGTATGCATGTTATGTGTAAGAATGCTTTGATTCCCCCTTTTGATATCAATATGGATAAGTGTACTACTTGTATGCTTACTAAGATTGTAACCTTTTCATGGTGTTGAAAGGTCGTCTACAATTTTGGAACTTATCCATAGTGATTTGTGTGATCTTTATGCCACACCTTCTTTGGGAAATAAGAAATATGTTGTTACTTTTATAGATGATCATACTCGCTTTTGTTATGTATATTTACTTAATACAAAATACGAAGCACTTGATAAGTTTAAAGTTTATAAAAATGAAGTTGAATTGCAATTAAATTCAAGTATCAAACGTTTTCGTACCGATAGAGGTGGAGAATACTATGATCCAACCTACTTCGGGTCGTGTGGTATTATACACGAGGTTACTGCACCGTATACGCCACAACAAAATGGCATTGCGGAGAGGAAGAACCGTACTCTAAAAGAGATGGTAAATTCCATGTTATCCTATCGGGATTGAGCGGTGGATTTTGGGGTGAGGCCATGTTAACGGCTTTGTTATCTACTAAACAATTCTAATAAAAGGAACTCTGCTACCCGTATGAACTTTGGTTCAAAAAGAAACCAAACTTGAATTACTTAAAAGTTTGGGGCTGCGAGGCGGTTGTTAGACTTCCGATCCTAAAATTAAAACTTTAGGAGAAAGAGGCATCGATTGCATTTTCATTGGATATGCAAGTCATTCAAAGGCTTATAGGTTTTATGTTATCGAACCTAGTGATTCCGTGGTTTGCACATTCGGTTATAGAATCACGAGATGCTATCTTTGATGAGAATAGATTTACATCTATTCCTAGACCAAAGGCTATTGCTCCTACGATAGTTGGAGTGGAGAATGTGGAGAATAATGATTCTCAAGTTGAGTCTTCTGAACTTCGAAAAGTAAGAGGGCTAGAATAGCAAAAACATTTCCACCAGATTTTGTTACTTACTTAGTGGAAGGTTCTAGAAATGAAGTTGGATATCAATACTCATATTGCTACAATATTGAGGATGATCCAAGAACATTTTCTGAGGCAATGGGATCTCAGGATGTATCATTTTGGAAAGAAACCATCAATGATGAGATGGATTCCACAATGGGTAATAATACGTGGTTTCTTACGGATTTACCACGTGGTTGCAAACCATTAGGTTGCAAATGGATTTTCAAAAGAAAAATGAGAGTCGACGGTACTGTTGACCAATATAAAGCTCGGTTAGTTATACAAGGCTTTAGGCAAAAGGAAGGTGTCGATTATTTCGATACTTATGCTCCCGTTGCTAGAATCTCCTCAATCAGGTTACTAATTGCCTTAGCCACAATTCATAACTTGGTGATCCATCAAATGGATGTTAAAACAGCGTTTCTAAATGGATATTTGGATGAGGAATAATACATGAAGCAACCGGAAGGATTTATTATGCCCGGTAACGAGCATAAGGTATGTAAACTTGTAAAATCATTGTATGGACTTAAACAAGCTCCTAAACAATGGCATCAAAAGTTTGATGAGGTTGTCTTGGCTAGTGGATTTAAACTCAATCAGTCGGACAAGTGCATTTATAGTAGATTTGATGAAACCGTAACGGGGTGATAATCTGTCTATATGTCGATGACATGTTGGATTTTTGGTACGAACCAAAATCAGGTTGATAAGTGTAAAGAACTCTTATCTTCTAGATTCTCTATGAAGAACTGGGGGAGGCAGATGTAATTCTTGGTATTAAAATCAAGAGGAATCGGGAGGATTTTCACTAACACGCCTCATTATATTGAGAAATCTGTTGAAAAGGTTTAATTGTGAAAATTGTACTCCGGCAAATTCTCCCATGGAGCCTCATGAGAAGCTTGGACCTAATAAAGGTGAAACAGTGAATCAACTTGAATATTCACGAGTCATTGGCTGTTTGATGTATGCAATGACTAGTACACGACCGGATATTGCATATGCGGTTGGAAAACTAAGTCGATATACGAGTAACCCAGGTAATTGTCACTGGAGAGCGGTTGTTCGTGTATTGAGATATCTAAAGTCTACCAAAGATTTTGGTTTGACTTATGTTGCATATCCTTCGGTGATTGAAGGATATTCGGATGCTAGTTGGATATCTAATGTAGAAGATCATTCTTCTACAAGTGGATGGGTGTTTGTTTTAGGTGGAGGCGCCATTTCTTGGGCTTCTAAGAAACAAACATGTATATCTAGCTCGACTATGGAGTTGGAGTTTATTGCCTTGGCAGCAGCCGGTAAAAAGGCAGAATGACTTAGGAATTTGATTCATGAAATTCCTTTATGGCCTAAACAAATATCACCAATATCTATCCATTGTGATAGCTCATCTACACTGTCTAAAGCATATAGTCATGTGTATAATGGTAAGTCACGACACTTAGGCGTTAGACATAGCGCGCATGCGTGAGTTGATCTCTCACGGGGTGATATCGGTTGTGTATGTGAGATCTCAAAGAAATTTGGCCGATCATTTGACGAAAGGATTAGCTAAGGACTTGTTACAAAAGTCGGTAGTCGGGATGGGACTACAACTTTGTATAAGTTTACAATATGGGGCCTTGATTTCCTTTGGTACAATGCCTTAGGCTAAATTCAATGTGGTAAGCTTTGTTTTTTGGAAACTTGAGCACATGTATTAATCCGAAGGTATGTCTTTGTTTACACGTGAGATTAGGTTGAAGTGTTATCTTCTTAGTGAGTCTTATAAAAGTGCTAATCGCAGGTGCACGTAAACTTAAGATTCACCTATATGAGTATGAAGTATAGCCGCTTCAAGGAAAGTTGGGTTGGCTTTCTAAATGCTCAAGAATGGATATGGACACAAGGCCGGTTTTCAAAGAATGGTGTCAAGTATAATACTTTGAAGTAGTTTCAATTCATGTGTATTGTTATGTACATGTATTCAAAATGTGTAAAGGGGTTCAATGCATAGTCACACCCCAATACTCGAATATTTGCGTGTAATAATACTAGATGGAAATTCAATCTTCGTGACATTTTCATTGAATCATGAGTTGGTTTGTTTTATGACTGTTTTGTTTTACTAAACCAAGGATTACACTTAAATGGGGGAGGAATGTTGGTGATTTAAGTATAATCACAAGCCGTTGAGGTAATCGGGGCTTAGTACAAGGGTGGATATACCCGTAACACTTAATAATAAGTTTGGAGGTGCGGAGTGCACGCTTACATAAGTGTATATGAGTATACGAGATGGAAAATAAGCAAGTATAGTTCGAGAAAATCACTTAAAGGACCGGAAAACCGGTTAAAGGACCAAAAATCAGGTTTTGGTGAAGCAGTGGACACAGCGCCACTGTGGAACTTCGATATGCCTAAAAGTTGAATAGAAAGTTTGGCGGTTTCACGATGATCACGAGTGGCCCACAGCGCCCGCTTTGTGGCCAGCTGATTTGTAGGTACCTCTTGGTCTTTTTAAGTGGTTATAACCAAGTGATACCTTTTCACGTAGGTTGTGACTTAAAAATACGAACTTGTAACTTATTTCTCTGCAATCCAAGTACCATAAAAGGTCTTTTTACATTGTTGAACAAAAAGACAACATTTGTATGCATCCTTGATCAAGTCAAAAACATCTAAACACTTTAGAGTAATCCTTTGATCTATTTTGTCCTAGACAAAAGGCAAGACTCTCAGTCTGTATCTCACTTAAATTATTCGTGATACTCCGGACAAGTTAGGGGTCGAATAAATTTATGAAGGACAGCGATATACGCGTGACTGCGAGGATCCGTTCTTCATAAAATTTGCAGGTTTTCAAAGCATTGGTGATCAATCAAGACTCTCAAACTACAACAGTGCACATAGCCAAAGTGGGTCCTAAGCTACGCTCTCTAGTTGACGTGCACATAGGGGTTTAATTAACCGAGTATTCAAGGTACAACGCATGGTGAATTCCTATGAGAGGCAATTTGTTCAACATGAGACTTATACCCTCGAAGTTACTCGTAACAATACATTGTGTTTCTTTCTAGTATCTAACCAAAAATAATTGTTATCACAAACACAAAATATCATATTGCCTCAAATTCACTTTACATATTTCTATTACCTAAGTTATTAGCACATAACGGTTCCATAATCACCATCAGACTCACAAACCCAACTTCAACTACTTGGCATGCTTGTCATAGAATTTTAAAAAAAAACATCAAAGAGTTGAGAATACGTGCTCATTGTTGGAATATTGATGGTTAAAATGGAATATTTTAAATGATATGTCATATTGGGCCTATTGGGCCTAAGTGGTGAATGGAAAGTGTTAGTAATAAAGGGAAAATTGGGGAAACCAATTTCTCCCACATTGGAAGGAAGGAAGGAAAAGAGCCAATATATATATATGATGTTGTATTAGTGTAGTGGTAAGAATTTACCAACTTTATACACCGTTCTCTACGCGGGCGCAGGGGGGTGCAAATCCGGATGGATTTCAGCTTGAACTTGTGTGCGAGCGCGCGTCCTTCCGGATGGATTCATAGGCTCCCAGTGAAGGTTCGGTTTTGCTACCGAGCGAGATCGTACTTTTATTTTCGTTGAAAAACCGTCATGCGGATCACGTCATCATGCGGACCTTTCAACCGACAACACTTATGGCATATCGCGTCATGTACTGTTCCAATTCTGAGCTTTAATGACATTCATTTCGAAATAATAAAGCTGAAATTTCCCACTTCATATTCCATCAGTTCCTAGATCTTCTCTACGTGATAAAGCCTATATAAACAGACTTCATCATCAGTTCTTCATTACATAATACCAGAGAATACACCAGCATTCTGCTTCCTCTTTTACTTATGAAAACTGAGAGTTCAAACTACAAGGTTCTTAAGCAATTGAAGGTGTTGTGCTTCCTGTCATTGCTATCCGTTCTATCCTAGGAGATTAACGTCCTGCTGAAGCTCACGGCACACGAAGGTGAGGGGACGAATTAGTCTTAAGGAAACTGTGTGCAACACAGGGCTCGGATCATATATCATTTTCTGTTTTCTTTGCAATTGTAATACGAATTTGTTGTTTTCGTTTCTTTGTAATTTTTCTTCCGTTTATGAATAAGATTGTCCAACAATCTTAAGACTAATTCGATAATTCTTCTGATATTTCTTGTTCATTAACGAGAGGAAATTGAGAACGAACAGTTTCAATAACTGTGTTGAATCGAGCTGGTTCTTGTGTTGAAACAGTTTGATCTTAATAAACTGCTTCATACGCTTTTGTGATTCGATTTTCCGTGCTTTGAAGCGAGCGATCGAGGTGTGTAAAAGCAATTTGTTTGGTTGAATCAAAATTGGGGTTTTAAAGCGAAATGATTTGACTATAAAGAGTCGCTTTTAAACGAATCGCTTAAAACGCAGTGATTATTAAAAGCGAGCTTTTTCGGTTAAAAACGAGTGATTAATTCTTTTGTTGAATTAAATATAGTTCAATTAAACGGAGTTGCTGAAAGGAAAAATCGAACATTGAAATAAATGATGAATTCAATGTTGTTGAGTTCAGGAGTATCACAAAACTTGTGGGGGAAGCTATCCTTTCTAGCAATTATCTTTTAAATAAGATACCCCGAAAGAAACAAGATAAAACTCCTTATGAATCGTGGAAAGGTAAACCACCTTCTTACAAATACTTGAAAGTGTGGGGTGTGCTTGCAAAGGTGCTCGCACTACACCCAAAGTAGTAAAGATAGGATCAAAAATTGTTGATTGTATATTCATTGGATATGCACACAACAAGAGTGTATGTTTATCGATTTCTTGTGTATAAGTCGATAATCCTGAAATACATAAAAATACGATAATGGAATCGAAATGCATCATTCTTTGAGAATGTATTTCCGGCTAAAACAAATGAACCTAGTTCATTAAAGCGTGTTCATGTTCGTGATCACTCTTCCGAACAAGTAAATGAAGAAGAGCCAACCGAGGTTGAGCCGAGAAAAGCAAAGGTCGAGGATCAAAAATCTTTTGGTGAAGATTTTATCACTTATATGATAGAGACAGATCCTCAAAGCTTTAAAGAAGCGACAACTTCTTACGAAGGTCCAATGTGGAAAGAAGCAATAAATAGTGAAATAGACTCTATATTGCAAAATCATACTTGGAGTTAGTTGATCTACCTCCGGATGTAAGCCACTAGGATCAAAATGGATCTTTAAGAAGAAAATGAAACTGATGGATCTATTGATAAATATAAGGCCGGACTAGTAATAAAGGTTATAGTCAAAAGAAGGTCTTGATTATTTTGACACATATTCTCCAAAGGATTTGAGAATAACTTCCATTAGGATGGTACTTGCTATAGCCGCTTTGCGTAATTTAGAAGTACATCAAATGGATGTGAAAACCGCTTTCTTAAATGGAGATTTAGAAGAAGAAATCTATATGGAACAACCGAGGGTTTTTCTAGTCAAGGACAAGATAAGAAAGTGTGTAAATTGGTTAAGTCATTATATGGCTTAAAACAAGCACCAAAACAATGGCATCAAAAGTTTGATCATGTTATGCTTGAAAAGGGTTCAAAACCAATGAATGTGATAAATGTATTTACATGAAAGAAACAAAAGATGGCTATGTCATCTTATGTCTTTATGTGGATGACATCTTTGATAGTTGGTAGTAATGATAAGATGATCAAATCTACCAAAGATATGTTAAACGCCTGATTTGAAATGAAAGATATGGGTTTAGCGAGAGATGATATTGGGAATTAGAATTACAAGAAATTCTAATGGTCTCATTTTAAGTCAATCTAATTATATTGATAAAATCTGGAAAAATTCAATAAAGATGACTCAAATGAAGCTAGAACTACAATAGATCAAAGTCAACCTTTGTTCAAAAATAAAGTGAGGGTGTATCTCAATTAGAGTACGCAAGGATCATTGGAAGTCTAATGTACTTAATGAGTTGTACTAGACCGGATATAAGCTTACATTTGTTGGCAAGCTAAGTAGATATACTAATAATCCGAGTCATGAACATTGGAAAGATATAGTGAGGTTCTTGAGATACTTAAGATATACTCGTAAGTATGGCCTTCACTATACAAAGAGAACCAATTGTTATAGAAGGATATCTTCGATGCAAATTGGATTTGATTCAAAGGATTCAAAATCCACAAGTGGCTTTGTATTCACGTTAGGCGGTGGAGCCGTGTCTTGGAAATCTTCCAAACAAACCGTGATAACCAGATCCACAATGGAATCTGAGTTTATAGCCTTGGATAAATGTGGTGAAGAGGCAGAATGGTTGCATCAATTCCTAGAGGATATTCCTCAATGGCCGAAGCCAGTGCCGGGAATATGTATTCACTGTGACAGTAAATCAGCGATTGGAAGAGCACAGAATATAATGTATAATAGTAAGTCTAGGCACATACGCCGAAGACATAATTCCATTAGACAACTACTCTCAACTGGTACGATTACCTTAGAATATGTTAAGTCAGAGGATAATCTTGCGGATCCGCTAACCAAAGGGTTAAATAGAGAGCTAGTTGCTAAATCATCAAGAGGAATGGGACTAAAGCCCATGGAATAAAACTTTTGCGAAGGAAAACCCAACCTTGTAGATTGGAGATCCCAAGATCTTGGTTCAATGGGAAAACCTAATTGCCGAAGTAAAGTCACTGTGGGGGGTAACCCTCAAGCTCATTCCTAAGATGAAGAAACAGTGAGATTGAACGAGGATAAGCTCACGTAAGAGCTTTTAATGATTTGTGTAAGAAGAATATTTTGAGAAAATTCGAATTACGAATCACCTATGTAAGAGAGAAGAGGGCCGCTTCAAGGGAATTGTGAGGGCGCAATTCTTAGAAACTCTTCTTGAACCAGGCGGATGTCCACGGCCAAAATGGACATAACCGCAAGAACCTATGTTGATAGGTAGATGCGATGTGGTTGATATGTCATCATTTACATCAACGGCGAGAATAGTTCAAGGACATCGCGTCTACTAGTCACCAAGAAAGTAAACATATTTAATCAAGGGAAGGTTCAAATGGTCACACCTACCTATCCTATGCATTGATCTACCGCCGAACTCTCAATTTCATTCTTAGAGCCTTTGCTGTGGTTTTTAAACACTATTCCATTCATGTGGGGGATTGTTGGAATATTGATGGTTAAAATGGAATATTTTAAATGATATGTCATATTAAACTTTATTGGGCCTAAGTGAGTGAATGGAAAGTGTTAGTAATAAAGGGAAAATTGGGAAACCAATTTCTCCCACATTGGAAGGAAGGAAGGAAAAGAGCCAATATATATGATGTTGTATTAGTGTAGTGGTAAGAATTTACCAACTTTATACACCGTTCTCTCTACGCTGGCGCGAGGGGTGCAAATCCGGATGGATTTCGGCTTGAACTTGTGTGCGGCGCGCGTCTTCGGATGGATTCATAGGCTCCCGGTGAAGGTTCGGTTTGCTACCGAGCAGAATCAGATTTTTTATTTTCGAAATGAAAAATTGATACTGTGGAAGATACTTATCTGCGTGCGCTTCCAACCGACAACACTTATGGCATATCGCCGACATCAGTGCTGCTCCAATTACGAGCTTTAATGACATTCATTTCAAAATAATGAAGTTTGAGGTGTTCACTTCATATTCCATCGATTCTAGCTCTTCTCTACGTGATAAAGCCTATATAAACAGACTTCATCATCGCTTCTTCATGACATAATACGGAGAATACACCAAAGATTCTCGCTTCTCTTTTTTTATTAAAACCGAGTTCAAACTACAAGGTTCTTAAGCAATTGAAGGTGTTGTGCTTCCCCGTCATTGCTATCCGTTCTATCCTGGAGATTAACGTCTGCTGAAGCTCACGGCACACGGGTGAGGGGCGACGAATTAGTCTTAAGAAGCGTAATGCAACACGGGCTCGGATCATATATCCTTTTACATTTTCTTTGCAATTGTAATACGAATTTGTTGTTTTCGTTTCTTTGTAATTTTCTTCCGTTTATGAATAAGATTGTCCAACACTCATTACCTTAAAGTCGTGAAACTATGAACAAAACAACAACTAATCTGCAAATCTATGAGATCCTACGAACATGACTTCATCCTAGCATTAATCCTACGAAGAACACGATTCCTAATCATGATCAACGGAAACGCAGACTTGGAAATATTAAGCCTTTTACCATGTAACCGCGATTCAGAAGGTAAAACTTCGTTCTGGGCTTTGTCTGCCTCGGTTTTACCACTTCAATCTGCATACATAACACTAAAACAATCAGAACTATCTTCTGAACGTTAGCCGAATCGCGGTCACATATGAGCGTAATCTTAATTGGAGATGCGAACCAACTTTTCGAGGGAGGGAGGTAGATTGGAAACTCTAAAGGCTGAGTTCAATTGGAAAACTTTTTATAAGCTTTAAGAATCATATTCTACGAAAACCTCTTTCTTAAAAACAAAGAAACTCTTAAAAATAAGGAAAATAAATGCGTATTTCGAAAAGATAAAAGTGTTATTACAAGAGTTCCGTTTAGGTGTAAATTTATTGGACTTTTATACTGTTATAATAAATAAAATTTAGTTAACATAGTGTTTGAATTTTTTTTTAGTTTATATATTACTACCACGTCACAAATGTAAGTCATTTTAGGTTTTTTCACACATATTATGAAAATTAGTTAAATTTGTTATTTGTCATTAATTTTGATTAAAAAAACTAAAACGACATTTCATTGGTATTAATGCAAAGTAGTAAAAAGTGGTTGAGTATATAATAAATGAGAGGTAGAAGAAAAAAGATGTAATAAATGTTTTATTAGTTTTGTAAATGGACAAAACTAAAAAGCTAAAAAAACTTAAATTTTAGGAGGGATGTAGTATAAAACAGTCGATGTGACTTATCTCATTGGTTAGCCGAGACACATGACTAAGAGGTGGGTTCGAGTCCCATAGGCATAATTTTTTTCTTTTTCCACATAATAGATGGCACTTATATAATAAAGCAAATGAATAAAATTACTATGGTGCACATGATCCGATTTTTTGGTTTTCAACCATTTTTAAAACCAAATTATTTTTTACGGTTTCAAAATTTATAAACCAAAACCAAACCATAGTTAGGTAAAACCATTTTATCCTATCCTGTTTGGATCGATCACTTTGGCTCTGATTTTTCCTGTTTTTAATCCTTTTTAACAAATAATTCACTAGAAGGGCGTTATCACTTCGTTCAATTAATCTATGCCATTATTCATACGACAATTATACAAGATTCTCATTCTCCATCTACCATACACCATACGACAATCATACAAGATCGACTTGTGTATATGTGTGTGCACAACATTATATTATCATACACTACAACAAAAAACACCTATATATAGATACACACCTATAAAGGCATTTTTCAAAAAGTGGCACTAAAAACATGATATAGAGTCACTTGTACGAAAAACGTATCTACAGCAAGTAAGGTGTAAATATGTGAGACTTTGTAGAGACATTTTACTATGTCTTAATTTTATTATACATGTGAAGACACTTTAAAATGTCATCTATGTAGTGTAATTTTGTGTTAGCCTATGGAGACACTTTAAAATGTCTTAACTTTATATCACTGCAGACACTTTAAAATGTCTTGTACATAAAAAATTAAAAATTTAAAACTTCAATATTGTTACAAAGTTTTGTTGGTGCATAATTATTTTGTTTAGTAAATATGAGAAGCTGTTAATACACTTTCAAATGTCTTAATTTTATATCAATGGAGACACTTTCAAAATGTCTTATTTAACTTTATCCATATTTATTTTGTTTTACCCTAAAAATCACATGCTTTCACGATTAAACCAATTCGCCTCTTCTCAATCCGTCAAAAGAAAAAAACTTCGAATGCGATTAACAACACCACCACCCCAACTCTCTCTGTCCGGTGATCCATGCCTGCTCGTCCTCTACCTCCGCCGTGCCTGCTCATCCTCTACCTCCTGTTCTCTGTCTACGACTGATCTTCGATTCGTTCATCTGCTCGGAGCAGGTGATATCGGTTTTGTTTACCTCGCTGAGATCAAATCGCCAGAGTCAACGATTAAACCAGCTCGGAGGTAAATAAGATTCCATGAGAGAGGTAAATATGATTCCGTGTTTAGAGGCTAAAAATCTCAAATACATTCGAACTGCTAAAAACCTAAAAAAAATCTTTATGTTTTCCATCTTCAAGTTGTTCTCTCGAGTCTGATGATCATATATTTTCCAATTAAGATGATCATATAAAACCATGAAAACTGTTTTATTTCATATTGTCACATGTCCTATTAGGATGGGCATCAAACTACGTGTGTGATCGGTAGTTGATTGAAGTATTCATAGATCAAGGACTGGTATATTAGTTATTTATATGTAGTGATAATTGAGGGGGGCCGACGAAAAGTCGGTTCACAATGGTGATCGATTCTCAATGTCTTGATTTAAAAGTCGGTTTCTTGTGGTGCACGTGTAAGTGGTACACGAGTGGATTGGTGTGGTGCAAATAAAGGCCCCTTAATTAATAGTGTTGTTATTCATAGACAGACATGTTAGGTGTAGTGCCCGAAAGACAATTATCTAATTGTTTTAAGACAGAATTAATAATTCATCTTATTATATGCATTTATGTTTATAATTAAGACATTACTTGAAAACCCTAAGTACCTCATTTATGTAATCACATAACTTCGGTGTATGGCTATACACAAGAGGATTGAGTTAGTGAGATGTGCTTAAAATTAACTTAGTCCGTAGCGTTTATTAATCTGAGTATGGGTCTCATGATTAATTTGCTATTAATGCGCCTGAACACTTTAGGTGTGACGATGTCTTATCCGGACTTGTCGGTAATAGGAGTACTGAGTGGGGCATTTATATATGATGATAATCATATAGTAATTTGACCGATTTGATTTGAGTTCTCGATATAATTCCGTAATCGAGAAGTCTTATCGAATCACAAGATGATCATATATGGATTAATCTTAATCTGAGGTGATCACGACGCATTTAACTTAGACTAGGGTAGAGTTTGATGTGTTAGTAAGGATCACTTGAAGTATGTGGTCCAACACTTCTCGTTGGCTCTATTCTCGAATGAGTGAGTGGTCCGTGCTATCACGAATATGGAAAACATTCCTTCCTCGGAAGTAGAGAGATTCCTCTTATTTGTTGACCCTAGAAATCGATCGATCGGCCGAGTTCATATTATATTGAATATGAACTAATTGATCACTAGGGGTTAATGGTAAATAAGGATAAGATGTTTTAGAGAAGGGTTTACGGAAATATCCCGAATCGAAATGAATGATCTATGGAGGGTTTATCCGTATGTAATGATTATATCGATGGGCGCTTTACGACTCATAAATTGAGTGTAAGTTATCTATATTCGATAGAGTTCGGTTTGGGTTTATGGTGGTGTAATCCCGGAATTAATAGGTTGGATATAATTATTCATCGGATGAGTAATTTTTATTCGATTTATTGTAATTCTGCGAATATGGGTCCATGGTCCCGACGTGCTCCTAATATAGCATATAGGTTTCTCGTCGTTGCACCTCAATTATAATTAAATAGTGGATTGGGCTATTTAATTGATATGTGATTAATTGTTTAGTTGACTAAATAATTAAATACACTGAAAAGACATTTTAAATGACTTACCAAATGGTGTGTTGACCTTTTGACCAAATTGGTCAAATATGGAAAAGTGCGTGAGAACCTTTTTAATACAAAGGTGGCGCAATTGATGTTAAATATTATTAAGAAATTAGTTTTCTTGGATAATTATTTGACATGTGATTTATCTTTTATTTGTTAATTGATAATTCATGGAATATTAGATAATAATATGATTTATCCTAATTTGTTTGGGATAATCATTTTATTTATCTTTTATTTGGAATAAAGGATTAATGTAATAATTATCTCTTAATTATTTAATCCTTGGAGGTTAAGTTTTACTCTCACTATATAAAGAGAGTTCTTCCAAGCCTTTTAAAACACACTATTCACGCTACTATTCACAAGAGAAATTGGCTGAAAATTTCGGCCTCTATTCTTAGGGTTGAGTTGGAATAATCTTCGGATTATTCCGGTAGCATATCAAGGAGGTCCGCGGCGGGAAACACCATCCACCTGGTGTTGCTGGGAGACACACGTTGGAAGGCTGTGGCTTCTCAAATACGTGTTCTTGGAGATCTATCGTTCTTGTTGTTAAGCACCATAAAAAGGTAGGCTCCTAAACCCCCTTGTAGGTTTAGATCTTTTATTTATGTATTTTGTTTCGT
Organism: Gentiana macrophylla; assembly: GCA_026214975.1. Lineage (NCBI taxonomy): Eukaryota > Viridiplantae > Streptophyta > Magnoliopsida > Gentianales > Gentianaceae > Gentiana > Gentiana macrophylla. Next base: position 81,806,362 of record CM047814.1, read on the forward strand.
TTAGATCTAGATCTGATGCCTTCCGCTGCGCAATCGGGTCAATTCATGATTGATCCGACGATATTACATCTAACAAGACACACACACACAGATATATATATATATATATATATATATATACTAGTGCAAAAACCCATGCAATGCACGGGATAACGAATACTTGAAAATTAGTAGGATGGAAAAATGACAAAAAAATGTTAACAACAATAGCAACGTTTTCCAAGATCACCAATTAAAAGAGGGTATCACATATGATGGATGAGCATTGTGCTTTACAGCAAAAGCATTCACATCAGAATCATGAGCAACTTCACTGAATCTATCGAACCCCAACTCTGAGGCATATATCCCTCTAGTAACGAAAACCGAAGCCATACTGGCTACATTCGCGCCTTTTATGTCATGATGAAGTGAATCTCCCACCGCAATACACATAGACGCTTCTGTATCCGCTATTTCTGCAGTTGATGTGTATATAATCTGTATTTGTATTACCACATATCAACGCGGTTTTTGGATCAGACGGATATACATACATAATCATGAGCAACCGTTTTGCATTATAGTCTGCCTATCCATTTCACCTCACCACCAAGCTTCTCATATGCAGCTGCCAATGTTCCTATAATTCAAGAAACCAAATTCATAACATTATCCAATTTAAAAGAAAAAAAATGCAAAGGCTATTTTTCCATTATGAAAGAGGTTTTTCCGTATAATAGCAAAACACAACACATTCGTTACGTGTCTTAATCAGGGTGAAAAGCAAAAAAAAAATACCGACTTTTTTAGAGACAGGGGGAATATGTGGCACCTCTATCGTTCCAAGTCATGTGAATGCAAGACCATCGTAAAGCAACAAACAATGTCTCTCTTGCGATTACGGGTACAAAGAAGATACGTATATCATTATCGCTACATGCCATTAACAACTTCAAAGGACTCGAGCATTACGTGATTACGTATCGTCAATGAATTTTTTTATAGATTAGGACAGTGAAATCTTTTAGATGATACAATTTGTGGCTTTATCCAGAATTCCTTGATTTCATTCTCAACATGTGACAAATGAGTCGATATAAAGTCTTATATACATACGAAAAAGTATTACGTCTCTGTAAATCTTCAAGCTCAAATTTACTGAATTAAAATGTGAGAAAAGTATCATCACCAGACTAAAAAGACACAGAAAACTTTCATTCAGAGAAAATAACTAAATCCAAAAGTTGAGAGTGATTCTTGAATGAAATGATTAACCTTTTTAGCTTATGATACGTGAACTCGCCACTGGTTATGGCCACAACAAAGAGAGGGGGATCAAATCTATGGATCTTTAACTTTTCCATAGTCGTAGATGCACGTCTAGATGAATTGCTTATGATCACCATCTTAGCTCCGCAAGCAGTCAACTTTTCCACTTTTGGGGAATTTTTTCAAACAGAAATAATGCTACATGAGTAATAAACTAATTACCAATAAATTCAGGACCTTGCTAAAATATAAAGATATGCATCTAAGTGTACGTGTAGAAAATGCAGTAAAATGCAATCAATTTTCATGATAATGAGTATTAAAAGACTTTCATACCTTAAAATCTCACCGCAACTCCAACACTTAATTGATGAATTCTCTCGAAAACCATATGCATCCTGACTATCTGCAAGAACAAATAATCAAACTTAGCACAATCAACCCTCAAAAGCAGAGACATCTCCTCGTGTTTGCATTGACTTTCTTCTCTTTTAGTATCTATTTAAAGTGTCGCAATTTTGAGCTTCAAAACACCTACAAACTCTCCGGTTAGCAAAACAAAATAAAATAGATAATACATGAGCACAAACTAACCAAATAAGTTAAAATCTGCATCCTTTTACAGTTGAGGATCACTCCTTTCGGAATACACTTCCTTCAGTGTGAGACCTTGAAAGGAAACAAAGAAAACAAATCTTCACAACCTAGGAATATTCAGAAGAAATGGAGAAGAAAGATAAAGAGAAAAATGTTATCTTTCGGGATTCTTCCTGCCCATTTAGAATGCATCACATTCCAAATCACATTCTTTACTCAAAGAACAAAATTAGAAACCCGTCGTAAGATATTATTTTTAAGTTTGACCAAAAAAAATGCTCACTCAATTCGGCAGTTCCTATCCCACAATCAACCTGCTTGATATAAAAATTCTGCATGGATTTTATTGAAACAACATGAAAACATGGAAGCAAGCCTTAGCCCTTAGGTCATGCTTTGTACCTTCATTGTCAGTGGCACAGCTAACCTAATGATGTGATTCCGGTTGGAATCAGATCTGATGTTTTGCCTGGGAAAAGAATTAAGAAACAATGACGAATAATGATCCTGCACTCAAGAATCCAACTAAATCGTGGGCGAGAGAACGCCCAACAATTGCTCACAATGTTGGTAAATCCTCAAAGGGGTGAACTTTCTACGACAAAGAAAATTCTCACTCGCAAGTGATATTCAAGCCTTATGACTTGGTTGAGTAAAACTGAATAACTTGGTTTTTCATATAATAATTGTGTGTTGAATAAAAAGCTAGTGTTTGCCTTATATAGGCTTACAATCAAAAGAACTAGAAGTAAGAAAGCAATGTGGGATAAATCTAACTAGACAAAATGCGCCCCTTGCCAAGATAAATGGGCTAACCTAGTCGACTTAGGTCCAATGACCTTTATTAGACAATAATTAAACAAAAGCTGAATAATCAAAATAAAATAAGTCCAATACTTAATCAATTTCGAATATAATCTTCTTGGCGTCCAACAGCACTAAGGAGCGTCACTATTGGCGCCTCAGTCTTCTTCACGGCCTCTCCGATCTCCGAATAAGTCTCCATCACCAGGTTGTTCATAGCTTCTCTCAATCTCTTCCTTTGGAGCCTTGTTATTGGCCCATCTCGAACTACCAGATGATCCACGGCCCTCATAGGTGCCAAAGGTTCAGGAATGTCATCAGGGATCACATCACCTAACATAAAGAACAAACATGTATAATGATATGAGATGTTCCAAGTGAAGTCCTAAGCTGCTTCTTTTGTCATTTTCTGAAAGTTAGTTAAGACTCTCAATCAACCCGTAAAAGAGCATATGCATATATGCTATATCATTAGGGACTGCATGAAACATGGAAGCATAAAAGAGAGAAAGAAATGAATATATTGCAGAAGAAGACAACACATTTTTATAAGGGAAACAATTGCAGAAGAAGAAGACAACACCTTTTTATCAGAATTTCAGAATCCACAGAGCCTTAAATGACCCAATCGTTGTTGTTCTCATAGCTAAGCTAAGTGTGACGGAAGCATAAACAAATCAAGTACTGAAGGTTAGAAGGTAGCAATTGCAAGCATTTTTCTTGTATAAATCGAAGTTAAAAAAAGGAAAGATTTAACCTTTTTCTTTGAATGCAGCAAGAAACACCAACTTTCCACCAAAATTGTGGCTCTAACGTGAAGGCCGTACAAATTCCAGTGGACGATCACGGAAAAGCAAGCTGCTAAACATGCAAAAATATTCAGATATAACATCATAGAGACATCTGGACAATACATTATAAGTAAATTAATATTTCTTGGTGCAGGGCGGCGGATGAATTTTGTTTCTGGAGGCGTTTAGGGCTTGAAAATTATGCATATGAAGGGGCGGGATGGTGTCACATCTGCGACTTTTTGTTTGTCTAATAGGTGTTGAGGGAAGTTAATGAGGAAGCACCCTTCATCTTCACTCCCACAACCACGGCCCACACAAAACTGAAGATATAAAAAAAAAAATCCTTTGCACCGGAAGGTCACAAACAGTGGTAAAACTCCAATCATAAATATGCAAGGTAATAAACACATAAACCTTCTCCATTTCTTAATTATAATTGCTATTTAATTACAAACATCCATCAACCCAAAAAAAAAAAAGAATTGTAATTCTTACCGATCTAATGATCAAAGTTGATCAAAGATCCTCTTCAAGCTTGGTTTCTTTCAAGATCCCTTTCAAAGACTCAAAACTGAGTTAAAGTCGTCAATTCCCGCTTCATAAACTTAATGCAAGAATGTTTAACCGGGCACCCTATACAGATATAATCACGTGGCAGTAGTTTGGAAAGGTTCAGCACATTTCTTCCAATTGTTTGTGTGCATACGTGGTAGGAGGAATTGAATCATGGGAGTGGGGAAGAGCGTGGAACAGTTTGAGAGAGAACATGGCAGGCAGTTTCGAAGTTTATCAGAAAAGAGGAAAGAATGTGGGATGAGAACGAAAAGGCGAATTATTTGTCATTTTATTATTATTATTATTATTATTTAATCAGCTGGGTTTGGGTCGGTCAATTGGTCAAAAACGGGTCAATTGACGGTTAATCCTTCTGATATATATATATACTAGTTTACAAACCAAGCGACGTCATCAAAGAACGTAAACTTTGAAAATGAGTATTAAAGGAAAATGATATGTTACAAAAATGTTGTGTTTATATTTGAAACTTATGATGAGGTAATATGTACATCATGTATGTTTATAATTCTTACGTGTAATGTAAAAAGAATGAATAATATATCGTACTAATAAGAGGTCATGTTGTCTGATTTGAATTCGAAGTTTGCCTTCCGTGAAAGTGTATCAACATAATTCTCCAATCCAGAAGCTGTTGAAAACGAATTAGTTTTCTGAAATTGCTAAGTATAATATGGGCAAATGAAAAAGAAAATATGTGAACCATCGTAAATATATGAGGATCATACATTATTCTTTAACCAAAAAATCGCTAGTGGAAAAACCATGCAATGCACGGATAGTGTGAATAATGAAATGATTATTGAAATTTTGTATTTGTATATGTAGGCAACAATTTACTTTGTTTGAATACAAAATTTTTACCTAAAAGCATTGTGTATATATTGATTGTGAAAAAAAGGGAGTTATACACTTAAGTCATAAGATTGAAACAGTTGGTGAAATACGCAAAGAACATATATCCATTATTCACATAAATCAAAATTTCATTATATGGTTTACTACTTTGACTATAGTCATGCATTCCAAAATGGAAATTTGCAGTAAAAACCAAACCCACAACCCCAAACAGACCACCACCCCCTTCCCCCGTTTTCTTAATAACTATAACAACACCTGAGCTTATTAAAACATTCAAAAGTTTTCATAAACATGGAACAATATAAATCATTTGATATGCCGCAAACCTAACTTTAGATTCCCCTCCGTAGCATGACAGGGCATCGCTATTCTTTAACCAAAACATCACTTCATCTTATGCGAGCATTTCACAATCCATGAAAGATACAATTCCTTCACAATGCAGTTAGCCTTGACCAAAACATCAACAACCTAATCAAAGTTTCGAACATGTAACATATGAAATACATTTTTGCAAGAATAATAGCCAAACTTAGTAATAAACAGTACTCCACTTATTTAGCCCCATAGGTAAAGAACACTTTCATGTCCCCTGAGTTATAATACTTTGCATAAGGTTCCATAGTTTCATAACCTAATGGGTTAGATATCTTACACCATCCAAATTGAGAATACATAAATCTCTACCTCTTAATAGACAAATTAAATACAAAGTGATGAGAAAACACAACTGAATAAAAATTTATGGATTGTTGCAAGATTAAGCTAAATGTGAGAGCGCAACACGTGACAATTAGAAGATCGCATAAGCTACTCGTAGACTTGCTCTCCCGGCATATCTCTACTATTGATTCAGATTGAGAGTGGGAAGCCTAAAGCATATTGAACGATGTGCAAGTTGAACTATAATAGCAGCCAGAAAATGAAAGGAAGAGGTACAGTGGCATCATGTACGTACCTTCCTCTCTTTCATGTCAGTAATTTCACCAGTGTTCCTATCTATGCCAATCCATGCATTTTCACCATTTGCATGCTGCAATGCAAAATACCTGTATGAGGAACTTATGTCTAATATCACCTCTGACTGAAACTGAGAAAAATTACCACAGTAAGAATGCTTACTAAGATGGGAAAAGATCTAACCTTTCCTTGTAACGCAGTCATTGTGCGAATCACATTCACTCCACAATTTTGAGCCAAAGTTGGGGTATAGGTTCGAAAGCAATTGCAGCAGCTTCATATAGCCAATGTGTTACCATGGATGACAACATTACTATTCTATATAAAAACATAGCTGAATTGACTGGATTTTAAATACGACCTATAAATTGGTCCTTGGAAAAAACAGTCAAAAATGTGTAAAAATCAAACACGAAAACCAACCTTTTCTATTCCTTCAATAGATGAACTCTTCTGCTTCAACATGGCAGAGACAGTCAACTCCGTTGCCCCACCACCAGGTAGAAGTTTTGGATTGTTGATGATGTTTCTGGCCACAGACATTGCATCCTGTAAAAGAACACATAAAATTTTTAAATGTGAATCATAAATGGAGGATAGACATGCAATACAAAGAGGGGAAAAAAGTACCTGTAAATTCCTTTCAACTTCATTCAACAAATCCTTGCTGGCACCCCTTAGCAATACGGTGCAAGCTTTTGGATCCTTGCAATCTTCAATAACTGCAAAAAAAACTCATCCCCTATTTTCCTAACCTCAAAGAGACCAGCTCCAGTACCAACATCAGACTCCTGCAACTCATCAGGTCCGTTCAGATAATGGCATGTTATTGTCAGTCTTTCTTAACCTTCAGATGGCTGCGGCACCGGCCTTGCTCAGATAATGGCATGCAAGGTCACTAATCCCCTTCTCTGTGATTACTAAATCGGTTTTGAACTTCAATATCTGCACGCAGAGGTTCTCGATATATTCTTCTTCCATTTTCAATAGTACACTCCAATCTTCTTCTCTCATCAATTCTGCATTTGTTTGGCTCTCACCTTTCTTGTATTCCAGGGGGCAATCAAGTAGGATAATACATGGGTTCGCAATCTTTCTCCTCATTTTACCTATTTGCAAATAAATAAAATAGAGAGAATGCTACAAAATACCTTCAAGAACCGATTTTTACTGAGTGCCCCGTCGAATTTGCCCACACATTTCATCTGATCCAGGTCAATAATCAAAGGAATTAAATAAAAAATACTACTTCAAAAAAGCTGAAATCGGTAAAGAATCTGATAAACTGGTTGAACTCACCTGATCTTCAACAGTCAAATACAATTGGATGCTCATATTGAACAAAATCAGCTCCAAGCTCCTAAAACAATACCAAATAAGATAATTAATAAATTAAAACCAAAAATAACAAATGTGAAATGTGCAGACTAAATGAAGGGGAAGAAATTAGCAAAATCAACTCAAAACTGCTAAAACAAAAAACAAAATTGGTAAAATAAATTAAAAACAACAAATTAGCACAATAAAGGAAGGGGATGGAAAAATAGACCATAGGCAATGTGAGTTCAATTCAATTCTGACACCTACCATTGGCACATTTACACTCCGGCAGCCGCCCGATTTCTTTTTTTTTTTTTTGAAAAATCTTTCATTTGAATCTCGCAACACCATGATCTCCATCAGATTCTCTGCACTTCCTTTCCTCACCGCTGTAATTATGGCAATTGTTCAAATCAGCTACGGCATATGGGAAGGGATTGGCTCCGTCACCTGCACCGGCGGCTCAATCGAATTAAAATAAATCAAAAACAACAAATTAGCACAATAAAGGAAGGGGATGGAAAAATAGACCATAGGCAAACACACCGTTGTGATTTCAATTCAATTCCGACACCTACCATCGGCACATTTACATTCCGGCAGCATCTTCAATCGAATTACGGTGAGTTTTAGGTCTTTTTTTTTCTTTTTGATTTTGAAATTTTCATTTCTTGACATTAGTTGAGAAATAGTGGATAGATCTGGATCTGGCTTTGTTTTAGAAGCATACTTGTGGGGTTTATTTGGGGTGGGTAACAGTAGAGAAAACGTGGGTGGTTCTGTGATGTGAATTAGTGGGTTGGGGAAGTTGTTGCAGCCGAAAAATGTAAGGATTATGTACAAAAGAAGCGGGTCAGATGGATGGTTTGGCGAATTAAAACCGGTCCAGAAGTGGGAGAGAATGTGGGATAGTAGGAATAGGCATAGAAGAACGTGGGAATGGAACAACTGATTTTCTGAAATTTTTTTTTTGTTTTGGAAACCAGATACAGGTGATGACTGATGAAGAAGTGAGGGGAAAAAAAAATGTGGGGCGGTGGAAGTAAAAAGAGTGGGAAGAGTGAGGCAGCTTAAATAAAGAGTGGGATTGGGTAGTTTTTTTGTAGAGAGGTAGTTGTAGGAGGGGTGGGTTAGTTTTTTAATAAGGATTTTTCTTTTATTTTAGCGGGTATCGGGTTTTGAAAACGGCCATGTGTTTTCCGGGTCAATTAACGGGTAATTGGGTTAAATCCTTCATGATATATATATAGTATAGATCTTAAAAAAACTCACAGAATGCACGACAATTAAATGTCTCTGGTATTATCATAAAAGAAATATGTGCTCCATTGCAATAGTAAGCGATCATAAGAGAAATTCAAAAGTTTTGCCACGATCATGAAATAATTGAGGTGTTTTTATCTTACCACGTGAACCAAGTTTGCTTAAATTTAAGAGCACCTAAGTCGTTATAGAATTGTTAGTATTCAAAAAGATATAATGAGATCGACCCAAATAAGTATATACAACATTCTTGAGCTTGCGTATGTGTATGCATGTCCTAAGCATTTTATTAAAATAAGTCCATTCAAATCACGTGCATTATGCAAATGTCTACGCTTAGAACATACGACACTAAGTAAGATAAAAAAAAAACCCTTGTTTAAGACTTCACATAAAAAGTGCCTATTCTCAAGGGAAAATTTATAGCATGGCAAATAAATATTGTAATAAGAGCACGTGAAACAATAATTATTGTTTCGGGATGGAAAAACATATTAGACAACAGCAAAGAAATCAAACCAAAAAAATACAAAACAGAGGCACCGGAAAAAACAACTAAGTATTAAGTTCATCATACAACAACTAAACCATTCGCAAAAATATGGATACACGTAGTAGCGTAGTCCCATTATGTACTAATTTATCAAACAATAAATAAATCATTTAGAAAAATGACTACATATCCTAGTCCAATCTTTAAAAATCACACTCTCACAATCTACTACCTTGTTTTTTTTTTTTTTTTGAAAATGTACTATCTCTTTTCAAAAGATAATCAGAGAAAATTTCTTTTTTCAAGCAAAAAATGTTGTTGATATTGTATTGACAGCTAGTAACATCTCATCAAATTGAATGTTTAAGAAGTTTGAATGATTGATCAACAATTAAAGCTTCTGAGTTCTGAGACAATAGAATGTTAACTCCATCCTGATTTTTTATTTTTATTATTCGAATCAGGAGCTTGGTTTATTTTCAGTGAAAGATGGCATCACTGTCTTCTCCATGAACTTGTCTAGAAGTATTTGATCCATCATAATCCACTTTGGAAGTTCTCATCCAACTGTCCATCTATCTGTAAATGAAGAACATGGAATTGATCGAATTGAAAGCGATGAAATAAATATAAAAGGTCCAAAAAACAAAGGACAAAACAGAGACAAAATGCAACTATCTCCATTTAAAACTATGCAACAATGGCCACAATAAGAAAAAAAACAACAAAAGAACTTGCCATACAAAATCGATCTAGATCTTAGAATGTAAATGAACATAAGGAAATCCCTTACAACATAACGATACTTGGTTAAAGTGCAAAGGACTTTTTCAACAGATGTATAAAGGTTAGAACACGTTACAAAAACAACTTAATGAAGAATCTAACCAAAAATCAAAAACAAAACATTTCATGAGAGAAAATTGAAGTTACTATGAAAATCATGAGTTCTTTTCAAAGAACTCAAAACATCAAAACAAAATTAGAGAAAATGTATGTTGACCCAATGGTTGATTGAATATTTCCTAAAAATACTAATAAATAAACTAAAACACAGAAGCACTATGAAATTGCTAAGTATCGCCTCCCCTTACAAAAAAAAGTGCCGAAGAAAAAACATCAAATGAAGCGGTAAAATCTTGTTTAGTGAAATAAATGACAAAAGAAATGCCGAAAAACATCAAATGAAGTGGTAAAATCTTGTTTAGTGAAATAAATTACTTACACAAATATTGAGATCGCAATCATTGTCATACTCCTTTATCTCCATCTATTCTCTCCTTGTCAATGCCTTCATGCTAATGCTGAAAAGCATAACTCAATTAACCCTGCACATATGAAAGAATTTGGTTAAGTGAGAGGGAAAACAAACAATTCACTAAATCATTGGACAAACTTCCCAAGCAACCACAGCACAAACATTCCAACATCATAAATAATAAAAATAAAAAAACAAAAAATCGGAGAAGCAAAACCACACGAATTAGTTTAATTACCTGTGTTGCCATTGTGCTGCAACCACCACCACCATTGACTATGCTCTATGAATTGTTAAGTTTAACGCAACCAGAATGCCAACAAATGATTTGAAATAGATCTCAACTAATTGAACTTCAAGAGAATGACAGTCCAAATGGTTCCATCCTATCTTCAATGTCCATAAATATAACACAATTGTTGATTAGTCAAAGGAGTCTACGAAAGTCTGAAGAAAATTAAAGAGTACACAATGTAAAACATTTTTGCAAAAGGCGGGTGAGTTATCCATTTAGAACAAAAACATCACAAAATTGTATCCAAAGCTATAAGCCTTGATCCACAAAATTCACAGTTGCACAATAACTAAGAAATATAGCAAAATACCATAGACGACCATCCGGTTTCTTTCACAACACATTCAAATTCGATGGCAATCGACCAAATTTCAAAACATCATCCTTTAATGAAGACGATCTCCTTGAAAATCAGTGCTTCAATCACATCGAGAGAAAAAGCTTAGAAAGGAAAAAAACTCCACAAATACTTGAATAAGCTTGGTATTTCAAATTAATGTTATAAGCCACTACAAAAAGAAAAAGAAAATCAATGGGTTTCAATGCAGTTAAGAATACGGCGGTAGAGGAAAATAAAGCAGATTAAGTGAAACTAACTCAAAACAAAAAACAAATGAAGAAAATTTCAAAATCCAACAATAGAAGATTTTAACAGCGCTCACGCAAAAAAAGAAAGAAACAAAAAAAAAAAACCTCACCAGTGCAATTTCACAAAAACATGAAATGAAAGTCCCCCGCACTGTTGGTGAACCTACGTTTTGAAACTCCACGTACTGTCAGTCTCAACCTTCTCCACGTACAATTCAAAGTGGATTCAATGTAAATTGACCAACAATTTGGTAATCATTCAACCGAATTCCATAAATCAAATACTTATCATAGATCATGCCAAATAACATACATTTCATGGGGTTGTGGTTCTTCTCACCAATTCATATAGAAGTAGAAAGAAACGAAGAAAAATCAATAACGTCTGATTCAAAATCAAAACCAAAATCAAATTTTATGGCCACCATAAAAAATTAGAAGAAATCATGGAACATATATGAAGACTATATAATGAAGTTATCGTTTTCATTACGAAAATGATAGCACAATAAAATAAGGCTTTTTTTTTACAATAATATGGCAAAAGATTGTGAATGGATCATACCTTTCACGGCGTTGGTGGTTCTTCTACCCATCTTTTATGAATTTCAAGCTTGGACCCTATTCTCAACCTGAAAAAAAAAAAAAGCATTTATAAAGTCATTAGGCATCTGAGAGAAGAAGAGAAATGTAAAATCTTATAGAAATTGGAGTCTATAAAAAAATAATTAGAAGAAACCAAGCAAAAATATAAAAGCCAAGGAGTAGCAGAAAACACCCCAATAGAAAGCAAGTGTATGAGAAAACAGTAGAAAAAAAAAGAAGAACCAAGCAAGTGTATGCTGATAATGATCAATTTTACACAATCATCCAGAACAAAAATCACAACTGGAGTATAAAAAGAAGACCCAAACTTCAAATTTGTAGTAAACTTACTAAATAAAAAAAAATCCAAAACTTACATGATCTGGAACGATATTGGGTATCCCAGAACCGCCACGCCTCCTTCAAACTCACAATCGCCTCCTTCAGTGTCTACAAAAACAAACAAAACACAAAACATTTCCAATCAGATCCAAATCAACAAAGCAAAAATCGTCATTGGAGTACTTTGCTGCATCCACCATATTATTTGTCTCTAAATTAAATCACAAACATCACAAAGAACAATCACATCAGTATTTTATCAACAAATTGATAAGAAATTCACGACGGATAGGCAAAATCGTGATGAAATCGAAAAACTTGAAGGCATACATAATAAAATATCAATCAAATTGGAAAATTAAACCGGCAATTGAGCATTATCACCTAGCACTCTGCTTCACAGAAAGCTACTGAATGTACTTGAAATGAGTGATAGTCTTTTTGATAAGAGCATCATAAAATAGAAAATGAGAGTGAGATATTTGTGGTGGGAAATTGGAAAAAAAAAACCCAACCTTTACGTACAGCAAAGCTGCGTACCCTAACCCTAAATTCTTCATCATCTTCTTCGCACAACTACAGCCATGTCTGGCCTCACAGCTTATGGGTCTTCTTCTCCGGCGAGTCTTGCACCGGCGACAAAAAGTGAAATCGTGAAAAGCTCCCGGAAATCTATTAAAGTGAAATCGTGGAAAACAGAATCTGAAAAGCTTTATGCAAGAGAAGAATCGTGGGAACATGATTTTGGGTGGTTAGGAGTGTTGCGGTTGTGAGAAGATAGTGGGGTTGGAGTACAGATAGTGCGGCCAGGGGAGTTTGAACGTGGGGGGAGTTTGAGGGGGGGTTTAGATGGTTCGAACGTGGGAAGAGGGAGTTTGAGGGGAGTGGCCGAGTGGGGGTTAATTATTTTTTTAAAGAAAAGATTTATTATCCGGGTTTGGGTCGTGGGAAACGGGTCAGACGTGTGTATTTTCCGGGTCAATAGCGGGTAATTGGGTTAAAACCCTTCCTCTATATATATATAGTATAGATACTGTTCCGGTTTTTATCTTAGAAAATCAAAACCAAATTGTTTTTCACGGTTTGGTTTTTTACAATATAAAAACCAACCAAAAAACCATGGTTTACGTATTTTCGGTTTGGACCGGTTGGTTTGGTTTCCGGTTTTTTTGTTCACCCCTAAAAATTACTGCCTTTTTTCGGTAACATGGACAATCGTGCTTGGGTGAATGATTGTTTGCGTTAAGATATGCACATGAAATAAGACCTTACTTTGTGGAGATTTTTTATTTCGTGAGATCATGTTGGGAGTTTGGTATTGGCGGAATCAGGTGGTGCATCACGCGGGTGCTCCACGTCCTCCGGTGACGGTGTTTCTCCCACAAGCAGTTCGCAAGGCTCGGGAGTTGAAAATACCTTAAACTAGTTAGAAGTTGCTTTTCTTCAAGTTTGTTTCCCGTATGATTGTATAGGCGTTTTGTAATTTTTGTTGAGTGCGTGGTACATATTCTTCTTTTCTTCAAGATTTTAATATACCAAAAGCAAATGAATAAAATTGTTTATTAGATGGAGCTATTAAGTTTTCCGGGTTCGAGTCGCATCCGATGACATTTATTAGTATCTTATCTCTTATCTTATCTTATATTATTATTATATCTATAAGAAGCTAAGGAGGTGAGCCCTCAAGAGGCCATGTGGCACCCTCCTTAGCCGACACGTGTAACTTTTTTTCCTTTTATTTTTTTATTTTTTTATACCATTGTGGGTTTTTTTTTCCAAACGTGTACCGTTAGTAGTTTGTGCAGAAAAGGGAAAAAAGGAAAAACCGACGGATTTGAAGTTCTATTGTGTAGTGTACGATGGAAGATGAACCAAGTTTAGCTATAAAATACATCAACACGTGTACTTTTTTTTCTTTATTAAACGTGTACCGTTAGTAGTTTGTGCAGAAAAGAGGAAAAAAAAAAAGAAGGAAAGACCGACGGATTTGAAGTTCTACTATGTAGTGTACGATGGAAGATGGACCAAGTTTAGCTATAAAATACATCAACACGTGTACTTTTTTTTATCGAACGTGTACCGTTAGTAGTTTGTGCAGAAAATGGGGAAAAAAAGAGAGGAAAGCCCGGCGGATTTAAAGTTCTACTGTGTAGTGTACGATGGAAGATGTGTCAAGTTTAACGATAAAATACATCAACGCGTGCACTTTTTTTTTCTTTATTAAACGTGTACCGTTAGTAGTTTGTGCAGAAAAGGGAAAAAAAAATGGAAAGACCGACGGATTTGAAGTTCTACTGTGTAGTGTACGATGGAAGATGAACAAAGTTTATCTGTTTGAAACTTGGTTGGGTTGGGTCGACTTGGGTTTGGGTTTTACATAGTATAAGTCGGGTTGGTTCAAAAAAACTAACCCAAACCAAATCAATTGACTATAAAACCCAATGGGTTGGTTTGGGTTGGTTTCGGGTTGTTTTGGGTTGGGTTTCGGGTTTTCATCCATAAAACATGCATCTATATAGAACTTTTATGATATAAAATCCACACACATGTATATATCAAAATCGAGTTCCATACCATATATTCATATCAATAATCATTAAAGAAAACACTTTTTAGGAAAGAATACGATAAAATTTGATAATTAAGAGTCCAAGAATATATAACAAACCAACAACATACAGAGATAACAATCATATTTGAAATAGTCATATTTAAAAAAACATACACGGATTTTTTTTTCCGAATAAATGTTAAAGAATCGTAGACGAAAACTGAAAATGAAGTGATAGTAGAATATGATAACACCATTTCACTATGGAAGGAATACAAACATACACATATATATATATATATATATATATATATATATATATATATATATATATATATATATATATTCGGGTTGGGTTGGGTCAACCTGGAAAAAAAAAAAAAACCAAACCAACACAAAATATTTTTGGTTCGGGTCAAACCCAACCCAAAAAATTTGGGTTTCAATTAGTTTGCTGCTTGAGTTAGTTGGTTTGGGTTTTGGGTTGGATTGGGTTTATTGGGTTTCTTCACTTTAAGTTTATCTATAAAATACATCAACACGTGTATTTTTTTTTTATCAAACGTGTCACAGCTTAGTAGTTTGTGCGAGAAAAGAAGAAAAAAAGGAAAGATCGATTTGATTTGAAGTTTCTCTTGTGTGAAATAGTGCGATGGAAGATGAGTCAAATTTAGTTATAAAATACAACAAAAAAATATGGCCAAACAAATATCCACACTTAGAATGTGTGCCACACGCGCGACCACGGCGACACCACATTAAATGTTTTGAACAACATAACGTCCGGTGGAACCGACGGCCGCTTTTCGATCGAGAACTTTCACTAAAATTAACGTTGGAATACCAAATCACTTTTTATATTTTTCGCATCGCTTGACACGTGTTTTTTTTTTCACCAAATGAATGAACACGAGATCAATAGCGTATTCATTAATGATAAGAAAGAAATGTCAGTATAGAAAATGAGTAAACACATTTTCAAGCATTAAGCGTCCCCGGAGATTTGTTTGTGTAGTTATGGTCCGCTTATTGTTTTTATAATGTTTCATTACGTAAAATCGAAGCTAAAGGATCGACTTTATGATATCGTTCTCTCCGATACATCATATTGTGGTTTATTTTGTAGGTCCCGATAGAAATTTGGAAAAAAGTGATTCACAATTTTCACGCTCTAAGAAAAAAATTCCTACTCTCGCAGAAGAATCATATGTTTTTGTTCTTTCTCTTTCGTCTTGCGCTTCTGAATTTATTCACGGCTTAAACTTACGCGATTTATTTCACGTCGGGGATCTATTCTCTGATGTTATCGTTGGTAACGATTTATATTGAGCCCGCCGTGCCTTGCACGGCTCTGGTTCACTAGTTATTAGTATAATAAAGCAAATGTATTAAATTGTTTATTGGATGGAGCTATCAAATTTCTGGGGTTAAATGCAGTTGCAAACACAAAACCAAAATTGAAAGGGAGTGCTGACGACACCGGAGTGCTGATCGGTGGATAGATTTTGACAAGCATTTCCTGGTGAGTTGAGTTGCACTAGGTCTTATATACTGCGTTTTTCCTCTAGCTGCACACTGCAGTCATTCATTTTTATAATCATTCATTTTTATGGCTGTGTAGAAAATCAAGCAAGCAAAATTCTTCATGCTTACAGTTAAAATCACTTTCATTTCGCTTGCTTTATTTCTACTTTGACAAAGAAGGTCCGTTTTAGGGTTTAAAGGGCTTTCAGTTTATTTGATTTTCTCTGTAATGATTCACAAAATCTGACATTTGCAGTCTGCAGATGCATTTGTTCAAAAAATATTTTAGTTTTTGCAATCGAGGTAGTAGCTGTTTCTCCAGATAATTATACAGTGCAAGTTGATTGATTAATATTTTAATGGGCATTGTTATTGGTACCATATTTAATCTACTTTCGGGGTAGTACACTGAAATTCGACCTCTTCATAGTCAATTTAGGAGAGATCGAATGCAGATTTCGACCTCTGCAAAGTTGAACTTTTTTCCGAAGTGTGGTGGTGCCCTGTTAGATTCATTGTGGTGCCAATAACATTGCCCTATTATTGTATAAACTTGTAATATCAGTACTTTACTGTTTATGATCATACGTACGGGTAAATATGTTATTTCAAGTATTGTTATTTCAACAAGAAAACTGGATAATGGTAGTTAATCTTTCAGCTTCTTGAATTTGACTGAAGTGTATATTTCTTGTTCTGTTAACTATGAAACAGCATGTATTATAAACTATTTGTGTGGAGTTGATGCTTTAGTAACCACATGCTATTCCTTGGGGGTTTTTTTTCCAGAGATTTTTTTTAGTTCAGTATAATAGGTAACTATGTTGGCACTTCTTTTGTAGGGTAAAAGATGGGACTTGGAGATAGAGTTATTCCTGATAAATGGTCCTCAAGGATTCTTTGGGTCTGCGCAATCGGAAGTGCCATTGGTATGAAAGGGACCTTCATGAGTTAATTATCTTGTAGTCTTTGCTTATATTAGTTATAGGCATTATCACCCATTCTATAGCCCGTTTCGTGTAGTCATAAAGTTGATTCCTTTGTAGAAATTTCTTCTCACTTATGGCTTTTTGCAATTATCATCCAGCAGCTGTATCATCAGTCAGTTAATATACAAAGATCAGGTCTCTGTGTCTTACTATGAATTAAGAGAACTTCAAACTAGTCAGTAATTATTAATTTCCACTGGATATTGTTTTTCCTGAGACCGGATCCGGATCCGGATCCGGCCGGTGTTGTGATCTGTCCAATAACATCACAAATTAAGCTTTGCTTTATGCAAAGTAAGCTCACCTGACATACCGGAGCATTTGCCTTACGGGATAAAAGTAAGCTTACCTTGTGCTTTGTGATGTTACTGGACAAATCGTAACACCGGCCTTGCTAGAGAGGATCCGGATTCGTTATTCCTTCCCAAAGAATCCGATTAGAAACTACACTAGCCTTGCTAGAGAGGATCTGGATTCAAGTTAGAAACTTCATAATATGAACAGATGCTTGTTTGTATAATTCACCAGATAGCTGAAACCCTGCCAATATTGTTTCACGGTTATCTTTAACAATCGTTTAATCAGACAGTGTCTTGCAATGTGATTGAGATGGACACTAAGAAATACATCTTCAACAAAATGAAGTGTTTTTGAATGTTTCTAGTTTGTTGTCTCTCAAGCTGTTGTGACTTATTCGGGTATTCTTCGTGTTCACAGGTCTTTACATGGTTGCTGTTGAAAGGCAAGCACAAAATCGGGCTAAAATGATTGCTGAAGGTTTGGAAGCTGCTGCATCAAGTGCTGACAGTGGCGAATAAGGCCATCCATACTTTTTCCCTTTGTTTCCAAAAGAAGTAATTCTTCTCACTTTGTTCATGTAGATCAGCTCATGATTCTCATATCATTGTAGTTTTATCAGTCAAATACTATATCCGATTTAATTTTTCGTTATGGTCAATTTTATTTCCATTTTAATTTGAATAATAAAGAGAGTTTTTGCCTACATGAATAAGATGAAAGTTGTTATTTCAGTCTGTGGTCTTAATAATGATCAATAAGATGATTATACACAATCAGTATCAATAATGATAATCTTCTAGTAATAATTACACATGATCTATTCAAAAGGTTGGATATAGGACAACATGTACATACGAAAACCTTAACCAAACAAAGCTATTACACTCTTACAAACCTTCTACAAGAGAGATTTTCGCCCTTCCTGCAAGTTTCGTTCTAAAACATTTGAATCTTTATACGACACAAATCTTTTTAGTCCCTTCGTGCTGGCATTGAGTACGATCTTGGGGAGTCTTCAGACATTAATCTAGGCGAATGTGAGGAAGAAATTGAAACAGAAGGACGGAGTAGAGGAGTACCACCGCGGTTAGAACCACTTTGGTTACGAACCGGGGAATGATGGTGGTTGCTTATAACAATAGGAGGAGGTTGCAACTCTATTATTGCAGGACCAGCATGTTGCGACTGTCTAGGACTATCGATTGACCGGTTGTCGTAATCTTCAAGGGACATTACGGTGCTTGTTTCTGTCCTAATAGTTGAATCATCAGGGTAGAACCCTAACTTTCTCCTCCTCCTAGTTGCCTTTCCCCAACCATGGATTGTCTCTCTTATTCTCTGTGGAATCACAGCCGCCTTGTAGTTTGAACCCATCTGAAAAAAGAAAAGAATGGTTCGATAAGAAGCTAACCTTATCATGAAAACATACTAGACAATGTGATACGTGAGATATTGTGATACGTATGCTTTGAGTGTACTGATGTACCTGAGTCACCAAAGCGTAGAGCGGTAGGGTACTATAGCTGCATAGAAACTGCCCTGCAAATCTAATTGAAGGAAACATATGATATGGTAAAAGGTCAACTTCAACTAATCTGAATTGTATTATTAGTAATATATATTCTGTAGCATTCATAACTGCCAAAAGCTGTTCTTACCCGACAAATAGCCGAAGATACACAAGTTTGTGGTTTGTTATAAAGCATGAGTTATACCCAAATTGCCACTGTAAAAACAAGCACAATTTCATTAAAAACAAAAACCGAGAAAAAGAAGCGTTATGTATGGCTTCCCAACAGCTACTAGAATTATTTAGTTATGAAAGGAAGAATACCCAGAACCAGAAAAAAGAAGCCAGCTCAAACGCGTTCTGCAAAGAGTTAAAAGCACACACTAGTTATATAAGCAGTTGTGGAAAATAAATAGGGCATTCATTAATCTTCTTGGTTTTTAATTTCCAAACCTGGAAAAGAATAAAGTGGATCAAGGACAACATAAGTTCTGGTTTTTTAAACCAAAAAAGTTCATCCCGTGGTTTTAGCTTTGCTCCAGATGAGAGAGCACTCTCTAACACCAACGTTGCTATAACATGTTGCAACTTCGCGCCAACAGTCAGAACAAGCTAATTAAAAAGGGGGTGTCAGTATCAGAAGACAACAAGAACTGGCATCGCACAATGTGAACTTTGTATTACTTTATGAATATATCAGTTCAAATGAGAAATTAAAAAGCGAGCGGTTTATAGTTTTAAAGGGTATGTCTTAGAGAAAGATCCCTTTTTGTATCTTTTCAAATGTTGGAAAAATCATGCGATATATGAAGCATCACAACCAAAACAGTCAAGAATTCAGTTGAATCACAACGTACCGAGACAGGGATCAGTGCAATCCAGAAGTAGAGATTAGATCCTGCAAATTTGCATCTGTCAAAAGAAGCCTTGAATGGCTACCTGAACAGAAATTGAAATGCTCGGTTTTTCAGATCCTATGTAGTAAGAAGACATACCTTTTACATTAAACAGCATGAAAGCCACGACAAAGCCCCAGAGTGGCCCACTATCAAAAAATTCAAGACAAGTTCAATTACAAAAGCTGCTCGATTAAGGAAAGAAAGGATTCACAAATAAAAGCCATGGAAAAGGAAAAATGAAATTGAATTAGGATTGACACATTACTGACTTGACTTAAAACAAGCTGAATTTCAAGAATCTCAATCAATTCAAGGAAATATGTAAGAAAACTTAAATATGAGGCTCAAAGATTAATAGGGTGTCGTCAATTCGATTGTCTTTACCTCACACCAACAATCCTTTGGAACTCATCCTCCATGGAGCGTATCATATAGCTGTGAAAATCGTATGTCGACGTAAGGTGGTGGTTCTGCCATGGATTAACAACACATGAATGCCTTTTCGTATTGTACATGTACAGAATCTCCCAATAAGCAAGTAAAGAAATAAGCTATGAACCAAATATAAGGCTCATGAAATCCACCCTACAGTTTATATTATGAAATACAGCATTTTTAGGGACTAAATGCAGCATTTTTAAAGGATTTCGAGACTAAAATTAAGAAAAGTAATATCATAGCATTGGGGATTAATACAAGACACTGAAAAGGATTATAACTTAAATTTTTTTCAAAAAGCACAAAATAAAAAAAAGAGAAGAAAAAGTCGGAGAGAGAGTTTGAAATCCATCAAGAACTTGTCCTTAAGAAACAACATACCGTGATGAAGCCCTTGCGGAGGATTAGGTAATCATGGCGAACCACTGAACGTCCGAATTGCCTAATAAAACATGTCTTCAGATTTATATGACCAGTATTTTTCCAAAGGAGAAGACAAACAAAAGTATAGTCAGATTATAAACCCCCTGACAATTTCAAGCCAATGAACACAACTAAAGGAAAAAACCCAAACTATATAACATGATCAAAAGTTACATCATTTGCACAGTTTGAAGATAGTATCATATATGAAAGATTTTATTTTTAAATGATTTTTTTTTTAATCTATAGACAGTAAAAGAAAGAATAATAACATCCCTTGATAAAAGACCAACACATACCAGCCAAATAAGCACACTACTTTTCAAGGGATGTGATGTTTGGACTCTAACGAAAGTTGATTGCCTTTGCATCGTCTTTACTCTGGTTGTTTCTGCATCATAAATAAGCAAAGTGTTCATTTCCATACCATTGTGGATGTCTGATACCGGTTTTATTAGTTTTATATTAACCTTAGTGCATGGTTCTTCTGGAGCTACAAAATGACACACGATAATCGGCTTTTCTCTAATTCTAACAATTCCAATAAGTTATGACAATGAAGTCAGAAGAACATCTTTTATGTTTCTGGTAATGGCAAGACAATTAGGTTCATTTTCATTGACAAGGGTCATGTTAACTAAGATGAGATGAATCTTCAAAAGTGAGAAAGGTTCTTCAGAATATGTGCAGAATTACAACCCTATCCTTTTGACACTTCACATTATCCATTAATATTTATTATAAGTAGCAAACTGATAGATATTAATTGCAAAACATGATGCTTTGCACGTTTAGTAACCTTATAGCGCACGAGTTTTACTATTGCTATCACAAGTTCCACAACTGTAGGATAAGCTAAACACTTGTTGGCCAAAGATATTTCGATGCATCCTATAAACTTAACGGGATCAAGGATGTAGAGCATTACTAAATTACTACAAGCCAATTAAGTGAGAATCGTTTGAACTTACCAACTAATGAATCATACTCGTCAGAATTGGCCTCGTTCTCCCAGTCCCTCCAACTGTGAATCTGGCCAAATCAAACAATGCATTTAACCAGCTGTGTATTACAAAGAAAAACAGAAACTCACTAAACATAAATAATGCTTTTAATAGGAAAAGGAACAATACAATAAGTGAAGACGGATTCAATCATGTCTTATAACCGGCTGTGGATTAACGGGAGAAAATTAGAATACTTGGCAGCCTGAAGCATCTTCTCGGCTAAAAATGCCCCACGAGGTAGCCAAACACTACTATACTTTACATTTATAAACTCCATTACTATCACAGTCCCGTTTTATCTACCACTTTAGCACTTCATGTTTTTCCCATGTTATCCGTCACTTTACAAAAACCAATGCAGTATTTAATGTTATTTTACTCATTCTACCCCTTTTTTCCATTATTCATTGCTACAACAATAACATTTATTGGTAGGAGAAAGAAAGGGCAATTTAGTCCATATAATACAAAAGTGGATCATTTATTGAGTTTCTTAATATGTGTGAAAAGCACAAACAGATGACAAAGGTAGTATTACTCTGTAATGTGGTAAACATGAGGCGGATTATCAATGATAAGATTAAACCACACAAAAATTGCAACTATCACAATCATTTGCTAATCTTTCATTCATAAAATTAAAAAAAATTTATTAAAATCCCGTGGCATTTACTGGACAAATGAAGGCCAATTCAGTAATGTTGTGAGTGAATTACGTTTACTTTCTGGAAGTCACTGGTGAATCTTTTAAAGATGGGAAAGCAATCAGAAAACAGCAGTTTTTGTTACATAATCATGATAGGATGAAGTGTCATAGCAAATTTCTGCTCATGCATCTTCTCCTCGGGAAATTGACAGCACTAAAACGATGTTTTCTGTCACGTCTTAGATTCAAACCGTTTCCACCTGAAACCTAGGCTCAATATGATCATTTTCAGGAACATACTACATGGTTCATCCAAAGAAAATTGCTTAGGTGCATAAATGTTTTAAATAATTGAGTGTCGCGTGAAATCAAGAAGAAAACAATAACGCTGAGATCAAAAGTAGAATCTGAAATATGGGGCCAATATGAATATAGGCTAAAGTAACATAATAAGAAAATTTGAGACCTTCACAATTGCCAGCAACATAGTTAAGCAGCTGTAAGCTATATGCGTAACTGCCATGACAAAGATGAAGCGATGCAGCTGTTCTAGGCCTTCATATGACACAAATGATTCATGATTCTGTAAACAAAATAAAGCATTAAAGTGGTTCAGAGCAAATAGAAAAAAACGAAAAGTTTTCACCAGAAAGAAAACTAAGCAAGCATATTTAACACAACTTAGGACAAACGTTGGATACACAATGACTGTATGTACTAAATGTTGTATATGAAGAATCATTGCAAAAACACTTTCATATTGTAGAAAATGTTCCAACCGAAAAAGGTAAAGGTCATGAAGCATACACAGTGTACTAAAATGACTACGTGTTTGTACTAAATGTTGTATAAGGTAAACATACTAAAGCGTGCTCGGTATTAACATACCTCTTTGCAGGTATGCTGATTTACGCCATGCAGCACTCTCCTGGACAAATGTGGTGAGAAAAGCATTGCCAGTAGGCTCCGTTGCTTTACACTATCATTTTGTTTTTCTGCTTCAACTTCTTTCTTGCTGCAAGGAGCAAATGCACTTCGATAGAATTTCGATGGAATGCAAATATTGGATATAGTGCTAGCTGTGGCAGTCAGCAGTAGAGATATAAAACCAAGAAGCATCAACTCTGTTTTACATAAGAACAAAACACACCAAAAAAGACACTTAGTTAAACAACAGGTAGTAGTATCAAAGTGAATATGTAACTGGAAAAATCATATCACCAATCTATAAAATACCTTCTTTCATTTTTTCAACTGCTGCAAGCAGAGGTTTCCGATTAGTTTTCCTCAACCACTGTAAAATGAGGCATTTTGTTATTCTTCAATGCAAATCTTTGCAAGAAAATGCTGTAAGTATTACCATAAGCACCTCAGCATAATAATAAAAATAAATTGACAAGCAGATCATAATTTTATAAGTAGCACCCAAACAAAAAGAAAAAGGGTACTAAAAAGTAGAGAAGCCTAAAGGGTCAGTTGTCTTTGCATGCTCAAAGCAAACATATCCAAACAAAATGAATCACCATTGTACATTATTACATGATTTGAAGCAGGAAATAAAAAATTGAAGAAGCTGAAATGCAAGAAACGGTTAATTAACTCACATTGCATAATCGATGAATGGATCGTTCAACAAGAAGTGAAACAGCAACAAAGATGGTTAATACAGAAGCAACAGACCATGTTGGAGTCAAGGCAAGTGACCTTGATTCCTTTGCATTGTCTGACATTGTCCACCTTCTTCAACCAAAATCACTTTTTTTTTGCTTTTACACACCAATTTCTATATACATAACACATTCAGAACAACCCAAGTGGATTTTGATTACTGTGAACCCAAAATGGCAAGAAGAAATAATAATAATAATAATAATAATAATAATAATAATAATAATAATAAAGCAAAAAAAAAAAAAAAATGGTGCTTTAAGGCACTACTAGTCACAGAAAAAACTGGGCTCCTTAATTTGTTTCTTTATCTGAAGAAATCCTCGAAAAAGTAGACAAAAGATGAAAACTTTCGAAGACTATGAAGAGATATTGTAAGAGAAAAACAACAAATGCGATCACTATCAGATCTCTTTGTAAGGTTCCAAGAAGTCAAACGTCGAGGAAAAGTATTAGTGTACTTATCTCTCTCTTTTTCGGTAAAATCAAAATAGGAGAGAGTGAAGTTTGAAGCTAAATTAATCAGAGGAACGACAACAAGGAGTGAGCTGCGGGACTGGGAATTACCCTCCCTGGATGATGGCTGTCCGGATATTGAAAATTCCTAAATTCATAATTCCACAATCCCATCAGCTCAATTTAACATAATTTAATCATTAACAATGGCTGTCCGGATATTGAATATTCGTAAATTCATAACCCCACAATCCCATCAACTCAATTTAACATAATATAATCATTAACAGCTCATGGTTGGAACACATTTCTTGATCAACAACTGTCATTAAATATACTACTTGAGACTTGAGAGTGTTTTTTTTCTCGTTTTTTCTGCGACTGCGATGCATGCACTCGCCCGTCTCAATTTTATATATGCTTTTTTTTTTATATAGAAAATTTTATATAGATTTTTGAGAAATAGACGAACGTGAAAAGAAATCTATCATCGTTATCTCACTCGCACAACGGCAGTATTTAAAAATAATAATTTTCTCGATTATAGGTAGATTTAGTATGATGCTCTTAAAAGATCATTAAAAAAAAACAAAAAAAAAAACACACAATATAGAGATAGTCGAATGATTTTCTTATTTTATAAAAAAATTATCACTATTCACCGTATTTTACGTGTTCTCATGTTCAATTACAAAAAAAACTATACCAAGAAGCTTAGATGGTTTTAAGTCTTTTGACTCAATTTAACATCTTGGGCTAAGGCATGCCCTCGTTCCATTTGTTTGTGTGACGCCATTGTCTCGGATACTGAGTCTTTATCCGAAAAAAAACGTCCGGCAGACATATAATCAAGATTTAGTCTAATTATACAAGTAATCCTTATGTAAGTTGGACATCAAAAACAAGCGAAGACAAAACGATCGACTTTGAGTAATTAAAACAACTAATAAACGATCGGAAGAATACAAGTTGCATCTATTACAACATCAAAAGACTTACTATAACCATCAAATACAATAAATCCATTACAACTTGATAACCATACACTCAACTCACCGATTTCTATCATTACAATGAATAAGAGAATTTATACCAAATTACAATGCAATAAAGAAAAGTAAACTTCGCTTGCAACATCTCCGGGTCATACATCGGTGGCCTCGAAAACAACCTACAAACATCATCTTCTCGGAGTGGGATCAAGAAAGAAGACGGGGTAAGTACATATAGTACATCCTCACACACATACGTTTGTTACATCAATATCAAAGGACATTTTGCGTGGTGAATACGCACCAAGACATTTAACCACCTCTCTAGGGGCACGGACTTAGGTTCCGTGTGGGAGCTACACATTGGCCTTTGACACACAGCTTCAAGGGGGTTGTAAGTGTTCCATGCTTCGATATTAAAACGTGCCTTACCAATGATATTGATGTTTTAGCTTTCAGACACACTTATGTATTTACGAGTTTAATTTTAACCATCTGGTTCATTCATATAAAAGGCTTCTTATGGACTTCTAGTCTTAGACAACTAATAACACTACCTAACACGTTGTAAAATGATCAAATACTACTAAGTCAATGTCCCACAAGGTCTAAACAAACACCTTCCGGTGCTTCCACCTTCTCCCCGCAGAGGGTCTCAGTTGTAGTGCTGAGCCAAGGCTACCAGAAGTCGTAGTTAGACATTTCAACATAACACATAATGCCCTCAAATGCATGCATACCAAGTTACAGATAATAACAAATCAAACATTCTTAAATATTGCTTTAGGAGGTGGCCTATGTCCATAGGGCCATAACATATCGATAGCCTTCGAAAATAGGCCAAACAACACTTTTGGGAGTTAGGCCCACGCCTACGGCTCTTTAGGCTCCGCCCAGCATCCCTATAGAACTTCAAAACTCACTGAATCGGTAGGAGCCTGATGACGGTCAAGTTATAAAAATAACTCGATACCTAAATAACCAACTAGCAAGAGAACTAGGTTCAATCGTAGTATAGCTAGATAGAGTCGAGGTGGATCCCACAGAGACTCGACTTAAATAAGTACAACGTTATTAAACTAAAAATAGATTAAAGGCGGTCTCCACCAACTATAACGTAGAGATAAAGGTTGACACAATAGAAAACACAAAGACTAACAATACGACACAAGACACTAAACACTTATTTTTATGGTTTTATAAGACTCTAACAAACGGTATTGATTACGCTAGTAGTAATTACTCCCCATATATGTATATCTAAGTCGAGACAGTAAAAGACATTAAGGTTGATTATATTTTGGCTACGGAGTCATCCCCTAAACTGGATCTACTTCATGAACGGATAGAAGATCTTTATGCTTAATTACTTAATCCTTCCTTGACAGATAGAACAACATATAACAAGCATGCTATACCAAACTAGGGATGCCGATCTAAAATCGCCACCTCGCTCTGTGCAACCACCGTGGACGGGTTGGCACACCTCCTAAACGATCGGCTAACTAATGTCCTAGTAACATGACAATTTTCACAATATATCATATTAATTTACGAGAACGATGTAACAAATTGGACGGATCTATTACATGTTTATATGAAAATGCAGAAGCACGCACGTGGCGAAGTCGTTCACGTAAAATTACTAGAATCTTGATGGCTAGATCTAACCATATAGACCGTGGTAGATCTAGAACGGTGACTCTAGAATTTCCTCGTAAAACGCCTTCGTACGGCTTAGATCTACATGAATATGGGTTTGTTAATTAACTACATCACGAAATAAATACACAAACGACTACTCCATAACGAAATAAAATAGATCTACGAATAAAAACGACATATTTGGATAGACATTACCTCGCATACCTGGAGGGTCCTCCGATCCTTCAATGCAATCTCTAATCGATGAATCCATCGCCTCCGTGATGAAAGAAACATGATATAAAATAAAAAGAACTATATTGATAAACTAAAAGTATTGTAATATTGCGTTTCTAGAGTGTGTATGGTATGTCTCAAATGAAATTCATACAGCTCTATTTATAGGGGTTCAAGCTAATTAAAAGATATATTTCAAAATATCAAAACAATAAGAGATAACTCCCGGCCGATCTCCCGACAAAAGCAATTTTCGCCCCAAGCAAGAGATAGGGCCGCGGCATTTTTGGTTGGAGAGCTTGGATTGGCTCACTGGCTCTTGTTATGCCTTACTCTCTTTCCTTGCTTATCCGATCTTTATCTTTAATGCATCCGGATTTACTTGGATTAATCTTGTAATTTAATTTATCCATTTGCATTTATCCTCCAAAATCATCTCAATCTACAAAATAAATGTTTATCCCAAAATAAATCATATTTAAATAAAAACGGATAAATACCAAATTACATAATAAAACGGATAAATACCAAATTATATTTTATTAATCACATCACATTAAATAATAAATATAAACAGGTGATTTATCATAAAATATATATTATTAATCCCGATTTAAGGACAATGTTGATGACTTTTACGGGTATAATTTGACCGTCATCAACTACCCCCCACTTAGACTTTGATCGTCCCGAACAAAGCATCAATAAGTCATTCCCCAAGACAACAATTTCCATGGTCAAATCATACTTACACAAGAAACTCGAGTCAACTCATACCATTCATGCTCATAAGGTATCCATTATTCACTACTCGTTATGAATCGAAGTGATGTGTGCATGTGCATTTGGTTTTATATATTCGTGGCAAGATTAAAGTTTATGCTAACTTCGCAGTCTTAACCTACCAACATCAGCATTCCTACTTCCTAAGCCTCGCAATGGTTAAAGTCATGGTGCAATAAGCAAGAGCGTCATCCACAAGGTTTTTGGACTTGGAGACCGAGAAAATACTCAAAGCCTCTTAAAAATTTAAATTTTTTACATTTTCATAGTTTCAAACTTTACCACTTCTCAAGAAAGAAACTTGCTTTAAAAGGTAAAGTATGCATTGCAAGAATCCTTCTCTCACGGATTAGTGGAAGCATTGAATATTACCACAAGCGTGGGGCTACTTTGGTAATGTTACTACAAGCCCAGTGTTTAACTCATTGTCAAAACACAGATAATTCTCAAGCTTATTACTCCGCTTTGATGGCTAGAAGATAAGAATACATCAGCAGATAAATATCGACTCTAAGTCTGCATAACCAATCATCTACGCAATGTACACATAATTCTTCTTAGTTATTATAATTTGTGTGGTATTCGTCGATTCAAATTTGAGTAATCAAATAATAAATAACTACTTGCAATAGTTGGCATGAATATCCTTAAGTTCACATTTACATAAGTATAATATGATCACGTAATCACGCAACTTGGTTCCTTCCCTATTAATTCTATGTATAAGAACTCATAATTCTAAGGGTACGAGATAATTAATTTGGCATTTGTTCAAAATTTTTCATTTTTCACCGTTTCATCCAATTGTTTAATTATAGCACGTCATGGCTAAGTCTCCTACCCCCCGCTTAAACTTGGCATTGTCCCCAATGACAAAGAAAAAGGAGAATTTAAGAAAAAGACTTAGCTCTGGAAACGGCTCTCAAGTAGATGCAGAATGAGTTCTAGTCCAAGCACGCCGTGGAAGGCGTATTTAAAACCTGCTTTAAGCAAACCAAACGAAACTCCACGAAACCGTTAATAACATGTCAATGGAAGTTATAAAATAATGTGGCGATAATTAGATATAGAATATCCAAAAACAATTTAAGCCACTTTATTTTATACAACCAACGACTACGTAAAACTAAAGAGTTAAAACTACAAAACTCACATGTCGGCTATTAAGGAAAAAACCTCGCTTATTCCGAATCGAGACTCGAACATGGCGAGATGAAAAACCTTAATAGCCTCATGCTACTTTATTAAAAGCAAAAACAAAAACAAATCAAAAATATAGTTTTAAGAAATAGTTCTATGGTTATAGTCGTTAGCTCATTGACTCACATGATGGTCTAGTTGTAACTAGGATTGCCGAGAGTAAATACTTCTTCCTCCTTATCAAATTGATTCCCGAGGTAATGCTTTACTCGGTGGCCATTCACCACAAAAGTCTTTCGATCATCCAAGTGACTTACCTCTACAAATCGGAAGGAAATACTTTACTCACTTTATAAGGCCAAACCATCTTGATTTTAGCTTTCCGGGAAAAGTTTCAAGCGTGAATTGTAAACAAGAACCATATCACCCACCTTAAAGGTGCGGTCAATGATATTTTATCATGAAATCTCTTAGTGCGCTTCTTTATAGATCCGAGCATTCTCGTAAGCTTCAATGCGAAACTCTTCTAGCGAGTTAATTCCAACAATCTCTTCTCTCCGGCTAAACTTTCATCCAAATTCAACATACGAGTAGCCCATAAGGCACGGTGCTCAAGTTCAACCGGTAGATGACACGCTTTCCCAAAACAATGCGGTATGGGGACATACCTATGGAAGTCTTATACGCAATCCGATAAGCCCATAAAGCGTCATCTAACTTCAACGACCAATCTTTCCTTGTTGGGTTCCGCTTTTTTTCCAGGATGCGCTTAATCTCTCGGTTCGTGACCTCAACTTGACCACTTGTTTGAGGATGATAAGCGGTAGCTAACTTATGTCTCACCCGTACTTGGCCATTAACTTCTCAAACAAATTTATTACGTAAATGGCTCCCATTATCACTAATGATGACACGAGGATTCCAAACCGCGTGAAGATATTTTTCTTTAAAAACCGCAGTACAACCTTTGCATCATTGGTAGGTGAAGCAATGGCCTCAACCCATTTAGATACATAGTCGATCGCCACCAAAATATAGCGATTTGAAACAGACGCAGTGAAAGGTCCCACAAAATCAATTCCCCATACATCAAAGAGTTCTGGTTCTAGGATACTCCTCAGTGGCATTTCATTTCTCTTCGAGATATTGCCCGTCATTTGGCATGAATGACAGGATCTAGCATATTCGTGTGCGCTTTGTAAAGATTGGGCCAAGAAAACCACATTGGAGAACTTTAGCAGCCAGCCTTGTCCCCTCCATGTGTGTCCTCCTCGCTTCATAAGTATGGCAATGTTTAAGTATATCGAGGAATTCACTCGTGAACACATCTTCTAAAGATGTTGTCTGAGCAACGCTTAAAAAGATAGGGTTCATCCCAATAATAGTGTTTAAGGTCCGCAAAGAACTTCTTCTTTTGCTGTTGGTTCAAGTCTGGTGGCAAATATCTCCCGGATAAATAATTCACATAATCTTTAAACCATGGTTGTTGTTTCTCGACTTAACAACCTCACCTTGCAAAGATATCAAGCGCAATCACTATTCCCTAAAATGGTAGAGATGGAGGATAATTGCTCGTCGGGGCTTTTCTAAGCGGTGTGAATGCCTCCTCAGCTCTTTCTCATTATCCCTAACATCTTCTATATTTTCCTCGTTCTTTGGGATTGTTGGAGTAAGCTCCTTTTCACTTCTAATCATTATCGCATTCACATCCCTGTGGTTCCTATCGGTGTTGCTCGGAAATCCCCAGAGGTCTAGTTGACATTGTTCACCTAATTGTCCTATTTGATGAGAGAGATTCCGGACTAAGGCTTCTTGGTTGGTGACTTTGGAATCATTCTTTTGACAAGATATTGGTGAAAGTTTGTAGCCAAGTCACCATGTAATTTGCTAATTGATTCACAAAGTGTCGGGACATTGTGTTACTCATCTTTTCAAGTGCAACTTCCCAACCGTAAGTTTGAGCTTGGCTTGAGGTACATAAGTGTTGTGTGGTTTTACCCTTCATTTGGATCACTCCATCGGAATTCAAGTTGGTCATGATTTGGTTTGTAACCTTCATAGTGATTACCCTGCCTCCCAATGTAATTGGCTTTTTAGTACCCGCGATTCTCAAATGGCCTAGTCGTTTCCGTCCCTTTTCCAGCCTCTACTGCATAATCCTCTCATGCATACCATCCACCTTATCATTTATGAGCAATAGAGTATTTAGGATCTTATGCGATACATCCTCCTCAAGATTATCGGCCATCTTCACAGCTTGCTATTTCACCACCTCCCCATTGGCTATTCATTGCTATTTGCTCCATCTTTCCTCGTGCCTCCTCGGAGATAAAAGAACAAACGCCCATTGTTTGAGGCATCTACTCTTATCTTCTCCGTATCTCTCAATCCATGGTAAAAGGTTTGCATTAAAATCCATGAGGATATCATGATGAGGCACTTCCTCATGGACTCCTTAAAACGTTCCCAAGCTTGATCAAAACTCTCCCAGTTTGTCGCTTGAACCCCAAGATATCTTGGCGTAATTTAAAGGTCTTTCCTAAAGGAAAGTACTTATTCATGAACTTTTGCAGCAGCTCCTCCTGTGTCGTGATTGATCTAGCCTCTAAAGAGAAAAGCCATTGCTTAGCTTTATCTTTCAAAGTGAAAGGAAAAAGTCTCAAATTTAATGTTATCCTCGTGAACTAGTTCGCTTCACGGTACTAACGATCTCTAAGAAATTCATCACGTGAATGCCAGGATCTTCATTCAGATACCATGAAAAGTGGAATAGTTTGCCACCATTTGAATGACATTAGGTTTCGGGTGATAAATTTCAAAGAAGATTTTTAGGTACTACGATAGCATGAATGAATTGTTCAATGGTAGGCGTTGCATAGCTTTGCAAAGTACGCCTTTCCCATGCAAATTACAAATTTGGTTAACAAAATTTGCATTATTAAAATTATTTCCATTTACCTGGTTGGCTTCATTTAGTAATCCTTCCATGTCCGAGTCGATTGATCGAATGTTGTGTTCCTTCGATTTTTCCTCGCCTTGCTCCTCGCTTTGGATCCTTAGAAATGGGTAGCTTGTTTGTTTGTTTTTTTTTTTTTTTTTTTTTATTTTTATTTGCAAGGCAAAAACAACAATAAACAATTAAAATACACCAAGGCTACTGCCTTTGGCGAGACTCTAAAATAGACAAAAATAAAAATAACAAAAACAATAAACAATTAGAAACTTTAATGGCTAATCTTGTAACTAGACTTAATAAATAAAAACTAAACTAAAACAGACTCTAAAAATATAAAAATTACAGAAACACGAAGCAAACACCGTATAGAACAGAACGGAGCAGAAACTGCCCAGATTTGTTCTACGACTCTTACACATTATTTCTATGTTATAAAAACTAATTAAACAGACTTTATTCACAATATTTATGAATCTACTTTTAATAAAATAAGCTATACTTAATTTAATGACACGAGTCCCCGGCAACGGCGCCAAAAACTTGATGACGGTCAAGTTATAAAAATAACTCGATACCTAAATAACCAACTAGCAAGAGAACTAGGTTCAATCGTAGTATAGCTAGATAGAGTCGAGGTGGATCCCACAGAGACTCGGCTTAAATAAGTACAACGTTATTAAACTAAAAATAGATTAAAGGGCGGTCTCCACCCAACTATAACGTAGAGAGATAAAGGTTGACACAATAGAAAACACAAAGACTAACAATACGACACAAGACACTAAACACTTATTTTTATGGTTTTATAAGACTCTAACAAACGGTATTGATTACGCTAGTAGTAATTACTCCCCCATATATGTATATCTAAGCTGAGACAGAAAAGACATTAAGGTTGATTATATTTTGGCTACGGGAGTCATCCCCTAAACTGGATCTACTTCATGAACGGATAGAAGATCTTTATGCTTAATTACTTAATCCGTCCTGACACGGGATAGAACAACATATAACAAGCATGCTATACCAAACTAGGGATGCCGATCTAAAATCGTCACCTCGTCCAGGCAACCACCGTGGACGGGTTGGCACACCTCCTAAACGATCGGCTAACTAATGTCCTAGTAACATGACAATTTTCACAATATATCATATTAATTTACGAGAACGATGTAACAAATTGGACAGATCTATTACATGTTTATATGAAAAACAGAAAGCACGACGTAGCCGAAGTCGTTCACAGAAAATTACTAGAATCTTGATGGCTAGATCTAACCATATAGACCGTGGTAGATCTAGAACGGTGACTCTAGAATTTCCTCGTAAAACGCCTTCGTACGGCTTAGATCTACATGAATATGGGTTTGTTAATTAACTACATCACGAAATAAATACACAAACGACTACTCCATAACGAAATAAAATAGATCTACGAATAAAAACGACATATTTGGATAGACATTACCCTCGTACACGGAGGGTCCTCCGATCCTTCAATGCAATCTCTAATCGATGAATCCATCGCCTCCGTGATGAAGAAACATGATATAAAATAAAAAGAACTATATTGATAAACTAAAAGTATTGTAATATTATGCGTTTAGTAGTGTGTGTATGGTATGTCTCAAATGAAATTCATACAAATTTCTATTTATAGGGGTTCAAGCTAATTAAAAGATATATTTCAAAATATCAAAACAATAAGAGATAACTCCCGGCCGATCTCCCGACAAAAGCAATTTTCGCCCCAAGCAAGAGATAGGGCCGCCGCATTTTTTGTTGGAGAGCTTCGGATTGGCTCGCCGGCTCTTGTTATGCCTTACTCCTCTTTCCGTGCTTATCCGATCTTTATCTTTAATGCATCCGGATTTACTTGGATTAATCTTGTAATTTAATTTATCCATTTGCATTTATCCTCCAAAATCATCTCAATCTACAAAATAAATGTTTATCCCAAAATAAATCATATTTAAATAAAACGGGATAAATACCAAATTACATAATAAAACGGATAAATACCAAATTATATTTTATTAATCACATCACATTAAATAATAAATATAAATGAATGATTTATCATAAATTATATATTATTAATCCCGATTTAAGGACAATGTTGATGACTTTTACGGGTATAATTTGACCGTCATCAGAGCCCGCCTAACAAAGTGGTAGGCGTTCGCCTACAATAACAGAGAGCTTGTTCTGAAAACATGTCGATAGGCGTCCGCCTATGCATATGGTAGGCGTTCGCCTACCGTGTCAGCAACATGTTTCTACAATTTTTCATCATGTACGATTTCCACTTTCGAAATTCGACTTTTAAGCCAATTTCAGCACCCTTTTGGGTACCAAAACACTACCAACCCTGCAGTAACAGTGCATATACAATCCAATACAAGTTTAACACGAATTACAACCCCAAACAAACCCGTTTAGAACACCCTTTTACCTTAGCAATCCAAAAGCGTCTTGAAAGCGAAAACGAAAGAAAAAATGGCTAAATTCTTGAACCACACACTCCTACGAGCAACCTACAATAATTAAACATTATTTCTACGATTAGGCAATTCTCCAATCTACAAGAACTCAGATTTTCTCATCAAGAACATAAGATTTCAGATTTAGGGCTAAAACAAAAGTTTACCGTATTGAAAACGAAAAGTATGGAAACAATCGTCTTCTTCAGTTGATCAATTTCTTCTACTGTTGTCTACACCAATTCCTGACGGATTAGCCGCAGCGATTGAAGATTCCTTCATGCTCTTACAAAGATTAGTGTTTTGCCCTTTTTCTAATTTCTCGATAAATTGCCGTGGATGATATTATGAGAAATTAAGGGATTACTTTCCTTAAATATATTAATTAAATCCATTAATAAATAACTCAATCCTTTTCTTTTTTATCATCATTATTAAATTAAACTTTTTATTTATTTCCTTTAGGTTAACATAAAATAGGAAATAATTAATTACATTCCATTTTACGCTTATACCCTTCTTGAATTTTCGGGTGTTACATCCATTCCCTTAAAACAAGTTTCGTCCTCGATAACGCACAACCCAGATATAGCGAAGATCCCAATGCTCAACCCGAGGATCCTCGTGATAAATCGACAAGACATGGAGGAATAAGATTATTCAGCCGTGTCACACCGAGATAGATAATCCGACCAACCAACCAACGATATTTTCTGGATCATCCAACAAAGCTCCCTCAGCCAACGCCAACTTATGATTTTGTTCGATCGGAAAATCACCCGGTTTGGCACCAAGTAAACCGGCTTCATGAATAATATCCAAAGCGTAATTCCTCTGGTTTAAAAATATTCCCTGTTTATTGCGAGCAACCTCCAAACCAAGAAAGTAGTTCAAAACTCCCAAATCCTTCATTTTAAAACACTTGCACAAATATTCCTTAAAAAATAGTCATGGCCACTTTATTATTTCCGGAAATAATCATGTCGTCTATGTAGACAAGAACATTAAGTTGAACTCCATCTCTATGCAATGTAAACAAAGAATACTCAGAATATGATTGAAGATAACCATACTCTTTCAAATCCGATGCTAGCTTTTCAAACCAACACCGTGGAGCCTGTGTCAAGCCATATAAGGACTTCCGCATTCTGCACACCAAGTTCGAGCCACTCCTCTCAAATCCTGGAGGAATTTTCATGTAAATTTCTTCCTGCGAATCTCCATGCAGAAAAGCATTATGGACATCCATCTGATGAATATCCCATCGTTTGACCGCAGCAACACTCAAGAATGTACGAACCGTAACCATCTTCGCCACTAGAGCAAATGTCTCGAGATAATCGATACCTTCTACATGATGATTCCCAAAAGCCACTAAGCGAGCTTTCAACCGCTGCAAGTTCCCATTTTCATCATATTTTTCGGTATACACCGACTTACTCCCATATGCATTTTTCCCGATAGGTAAAGGTCAGAACTCCCAAGTACCTTGGTCTTCAGAGCTCGAACTTCTTCAACCATAGCCTCACGCCAACCCTCATGCTTAACAACCTCCTTAAATGATTTATGATGATTATCTACAGGGATTGTTGTGAGGTACTTGCGATGTTTATTAGAAAACCGCTTATAATCAACAAAATGTGAAAGAAGATAATGAGTACATGAGGAAGCCGATGAAGAAGAGATGAATGCTCGTAAGGACTTTCCTTTTCCATGATCATATCGTCCACAAACTCGCTTATATCGAGAATTGGGAAATTTTGTTCTCTTCCTCTTCCCATTTCCACCATCTCCTCCATCACACCCGCCACCTCCTCCTCCAACTGAGGTGCGGTGGCCTACCCGCTACCAGCCCCGACATCACTTCCTCCCGCCTCCTCCTCAACCGATCCCCCTTCAACCGGCCCCACATCGATGGTTGTGGAGGCTTGTGGGCTACCAGCAATCGACAACTCATTGTTGAAATAGTGTCCTAAACCCAATCGGGTGGGACCAGATCCACCCGGGTCGGATTATTTCTACTATTTTTTTATGTTTATACATATATTATATGGCTTTCATTTATTGTATTTTTGTTGGTTTAACAGACCAATTACGATATTGTATATATGATAACGTCCATAGTGTCAATCTGTGAAAGAGAAATCATAATAGTGATTATTGTTGATGAGATTAATAGTACGATTAGACTATCACGTATTGGATGTCTTATATCTTATTGAAGGTAGTGATAGATCTCATGTATCGGAGTGTAGAGACACTTGGACTGTACGTGGACGTGTATTAGAGAATGTGTACGTTAGACTGACCCACTTACATTAAGTGTCGCACTATGTGGCGGTTGTGTAATTATCCTGAGACCGGAGTCTTCATGACATCACGGTGTGGATTGTCATACTTTGACACTATTGAGGTTTCCCCTAGCCATAGGACGATCATGCGGTAGTGATTGGGTGTGATACTGAAGCATGCGTAGGATTCATGTTGTTCGTCCGGAAATCGCGTATCCTATGACTATGAGTAAATATCCGAAAGAGCCTTCTTATAAGGAATGTCTAGCTCTCGTGAATCTTTGCAAAGTGAGAGTAAATGAGTTATTTCGAAAGAGCATGATATTCGATTATAAGATACGGTCGTCAATGTATTGACACTCGAGATACGACCATATGGATATTGTAACAACGATAGGATTCTATTTACATTGTAACCGTTTCATATGAACTGTAGCAGCCATTGCATTTGACTCTTCCGATGATTGGGGGTCACGATGTGTCGCTATTTCGTGATCATTAGGTATGAAGGATATTTTAATAAATGCACTTTATGTCTACGGCCAACATATTCGGAAGCCTATCGGGTGACACACATAAGAACATCTAGCCGGACTAAAATGCGGTTATAGTGATAACCGAATAAGGAAAGTTTATCTCGACTATAAAGTGCTATAGTGGTAAATTAATATGATGGTATTTATTTATTATGAATAAATTAAACACAAGATATTAATTATGTTGATTAATTAAATATACATATTTTATAATGTATGGGGCACATGTGTCTATGTGTATTAGATAAATATGGATTTTACAAATTAATTAATCATAGTATTATTATGTATTGATATTAGATATTATATATGTATTTATATATATACGTGTGTGTGACATGTATATATGTGATATACATGTGCACATGTGTAATATATATATATATATATATATATGTATATATATATATATATGTATGTATATATATATATATGTATGTATATATATATATATATATGTGTGATATATACATGTGTAAATTGATTTATGATAATATAATAAAGATATTCAATATTAGATATTGATATATATATCTTGAAATATACAATATAAGATATTGAATATTAAATGAGATAAATCTGAATATCTATATTCCTTATTTTACTAAGTAAAATGTTTTCTTTCTCTCTACTCCACTCAAGACTCTTTTCCAAGGCATTTAGAGGGTATATGGGACACCACCTTCATTATAAATAGGAGGTGAGTGTCACAGGCTCTTTAATTATCATCAGTGCAAGAGAAATATTTTACTAGAAAATATTAGAGAGTCTTCTTGAGAGTTTTGAGAGAGAGAAAATGACGGTCTAGCAACCGGGTTCTTCTAGTAGCTTTTCAGAGAGGATTCCGGCGAGGCGCTCGTGTGGATATTGATAGAGACCGGACACGTGGACGGCTCGCGCACTACTACTCTCCGTAGATGGTCAAAGCGTCGATCTTTTAGATCAAACAAAGTATTCACCGTCTACTACTTAACGTGTTTATGTTTTAAACGAAGTCGATCTTGGTAAAAGGAAATAAATTTTAAATTCCGTTGCGTTCCCGCGTATATTTTCTAACACTCATTAAGATCAATATCATTTCTTAAAACTCCTGCGTACTGGCCAACTCATTTGCAGGCACTTTTTTTTTTCTCCATCTCTGACAATGGAAAAACATGCTCAAAAAAATTTCACGTCCTGAGAAACAAAAATCTCTTTTGTTTCTAAATCAAATAAAGTCCATCCCTTCTTCGCACACATATATCCAAGAAATACACACCTACGACTTCTACTGGCAAATTTATTTCCTTTATGTCTCTGATCATGCGCATAACATAAGCAGCCCAACACACGAATGACATCCAAAGTAGGGGATTTTCCAAATAAACATTCATATGGTGTTTCGAAATTATGCACACTTTATGGAGTCTTATTAATCAAATAACATGTTGCCTTTACACATTCCCCCCAAAAGGTGAGAGGTAAGTGTCCCCTAAACCGAAGTGCTCGAGCCACATTTAAAATATGCTTATTTTTCGTTCTACTCGACCATTTTGTTGCGGTGTCCCTACACAAGATGTTTCAAAAATAATCCCGATCTTCGTAAAATATTCATTCAAGCGTGGAATTCTGTGCCATTGTCACTTCTAATACGCTTAATTTTTTGACCAAACCGTCGCTCAATTAAAGCCACAAAATTCAAAAACATAGTATCAACTTCCAATTTATAATAAAGCAAATAAACTCAAACGGATCTTGAATAATCATCAACGATTGTTAAAAAATAGGAAGCACTACAGGTAGACCGAGTCCCGTAAGGTCCCCACAGGTCACAATGAACAAGTTCAAAAATCCGACTAGCCCGGCTACTACCGATAGAAAGCTTTCTTAAGTTGTTTTGCACGAAAACAAACATCACAAGCATTTTTATTTAAATTACCAGAAACATGCACACCCGGAACTTTCTTAAGTACCTTTCCGATGGATGCCCCAAACGCCGGTGCCACAACTCCATCGACCTCCCACCGTCCACTGCCAAAACCTTTGCACTCGGAACACCCCGGAAAAAGAAAAGTCCATCCTCACGTTCACCCACCCCAATCACACTCCTCATCGCTTGGTCCTGCATAACACATAATGTAGAAGTGAAGTGAGCCTGACATTCATAATATTCCAAAAATTGACGCACATAAAGCAAATTCCAAGCCAAATTAGGCACGTATAACACATTATCAAGTCTCAAATTTCCTGGCAATATAACACTGCCCTCACACGTGGAATGCGACGTGCGTTCATCCGGCAACCCGACGGGGCACCTATTGATCTCTCGAGCATCGATTAAGGCATTCAACATGCCGGTTACGTGGTGTGTCTCCCCGGTATCAATAATCCACAGATATTCTTCTATCAAACGGTCCTTAGGTTTAGCTAAACTAAGAAAGTCTAGGGTGCTCTGACATTGTGGTGGGGTGACATTGGAAAGCCCTGCTTGCTCATAGTTAATGATCTTTATGTTCACAGTAGATATTTTTTCACCAGTATAGAAACCCTAAACGTCGATCTCACAAATAAACATCAAAACGCAGCAGTTTGGTTGCGGGTTGACTCAGGAAGATTGAACCATCCCAAAAAAAATTCCACCGTTCAGATTGTAGAAAATAAAGAGACGAGAACACCTTCAAAATTTTGTCACAACCGAGTCCGTTCAATGTCCGATCGTCGTTGGAAAGTTTATGTTGTAACAATACGCAATGACTGTGGGCAATTTCAGAGAAATTGAATCATCCAAACGAAAATTCCACGTTAAGAATGTAGATGAAACAATTACGAGAAAACCCCTCCAAATTTCGTTCACGATCGGAGTCCATTTCAATGTCCGATCGTGGCGAAAAGTTTCTCATTGAAACTCTTAACCAACCAACGAATTTTTTTCCTTTTAGGTTATGGGTGTGATACCATAAAAGATTTTTGAGTCAATTTTCATCCCTTTCATTGATCATTTGAGTAGAATATATGTGTAGTAATATCTAGGGCTTTGCACTTTCAGTATAAAGTCCAAACTACCCTTTTAGAAATAATTACTAATTACAAAATAAATCACATCATATATCGTAATAAGTAATTATAAAAAATCACACAAATTAAGAAAGCGATTTATAGTTTTGACTTTAACAATGAATATGATTTAAAAAATCTTGGATATAATAAATGAAGACTTAATTGTACTCTCTTAGCAGTTCAAAAAAAATTGTACTCACTTAGTACCTGACAACAAATAATACAACTAATGAAAAAACAAAAAAATTGATGTAGATAAAAAAGAAAAAGGAAAAAGAAGGACAACTACAACAATTATTAAAGTATTGATCGAGTATTCA
Organism: Gentiana macrophylla; assembly: GCA_026214975.1. NCBI lineage: Eukaryota > Viridiplantae > Streptophyta > Magnoliopsida > Gentianales > Gentianaceae > Gentiana > Gentiana macrophylla. The sequence goes on from CM047814.1 coordinate 81,847,178, forward strand.
TTTTGGAGAATTTCGCACATATTATGGAAGTGGATTAACATCATTTATTTTAGTAAACTCTTTGAATAGCATCAATACGTTTGGAAATTTATTGAATGAATGATGCATTAAGGGTAGTAGGAAGTAAACAAAATAATAAATGGTTTCTTAGTATTAGAGACTTTCTCACTTGTTGACGTCATGACGTGGGATGCATGTGAGGGTGGTGGAGGAAGTTGGGTGGAAGAAGGTGAAGAGGAAAAAATTTGAATGACAAGTTTACCATTGTTGAAGAGTTTAGTAAGGTTAATTACGGATAAAAGATGTAAATCAAGCACGGTAATTAGTTAAATGTTTTTTTTTAATTCAATTTTTTTTTTTTATTTTACCAGAAACGAAAGATTTCATTAATAAACAACAAACAAAGTTATACTGGGATCAACGTCGGAAAATAAATTTGACAAATTCCGGATCACCCCGGCCTAAAGCCGAAACCACCACCACAAGCAACGAAAAAACAAAGGACATGGGAATAACCCATCTCCATCAAATTCTGCCTCAACATAGAGGACTTGATTTGATACCATAATACAATAATTAGCCATTTTCATAGCATAAAAGGACATACACGAAACTAAAAACCTAATAAGCAATCTGGAAAGACCGACTATTACCGACACGATCCGAAACACATACAACAAACAAATCCAGGGACCACCAGTCTGAAAACCGAAAAACAATCTATCACCCCTGAAATTAGCTTGGATCGCCGGCGAGAGAGTGAAGAAAACGGATTCCGGCGACAGAAGCCCGGAAAACTGACCACTTAACAGACATCGCAGTCCATAGCCTGAAACCCATCTCTCTTGACACAAACCAACGAACCACCGTGAAAGAACCACCTCCAGCCGGCCACCGGTTCTTCAAGCCAAACAAAGATCCCACGACCAAAAACTGGCTGAGAGACTCTCTATTCCAAACAGAACAGAAGAGGTTCGCGGGCCAAGAACGCCGCCATCTTCGCCGGAAAATCAAGAGAAAAAGATTCAGATATGAAATTATTTAAGGAGTAAAGAACTGAGACATATCTACACAAAGCAAATGAAAAAACAACAAGAGAAAGGTAAAAGATAGCCGGCACCGGCGCCATTCGGAGGCCGGTGCCGGAAAGAGGACAAGCTTTTATGGGAATTATTAAGATCGTAAATGGATCAAAATACATAGTTTAAGGGTATAAATCACACAATTAAAAGCTTGAGATTGGTTTAATTTATTATTTTTCATTTACTTTTCACACCACCTAATCACTCAAGGCACCACTTAAAAATAATCAATTTAATAACTTTTAAAACTATACACTTTAGTCCTCATATTTAAAAATAAACACTTTAGTCCCCTTTCTACAACCCTTCTTCATTACTTCTTCAACAACCCTAAGAATACGCCGGATTTGTGGCCGGAAATTTTGCCGGAAATTCGCTTTGAACATCATCACTTTTAACTCATCATCTAAATATCTTGTTTTGTTTGTATTTCAGGTAGAAATCGAAGGTTTAAATGGTGTAATTTATTTCGATTCATATGGAGTAATCATCGAAGACTTGCATTTCGATTTGTTTCATTGTAGTGTGTTTTGTTTTCAGTTGAAATCTGGAAGATATAAGGTTGAAATCAGAGGTTTTTTTGGGTATTTTCCGATGAACCGGCCGTTTGCCGATCGGAGGAATGGGGAAGACGACCGGGTGCTTGAAACGTCGCATCTGATGGCGATGTCGGTGCATATATGACGTCGAGATGAGATGGCGCGTTGATCATAAAAGATCATTAGGGTAACCTAGTTGTTCGTCGGTGTGGATGTCGCAACATTGTCTTCCGACGTCGGTCTGTCTTTGACGTTAAGAAACGCGTCGTTTAGAGCGACACTTGATTCTAATTGAAATGCCATCAAAACCGACATTATTGTCCATACCGCCACCGCCCGACGACGATTTCTTTCAAGAAACGCCAAAGTTCTTTGGCGCTCAAAAACAATGACATTTTAAGTTCTAGATTCTAAACGTCAGCACAATTGACGTTCAACTTGCACACGAGCGTCAGCCGTACTGACTTTACAAGATGTCGGCCGGAGAATCCAATAGGCGTCGGAAAACTCTAAAAATCTTTATTTTTTTTCTATAATTCATGGGGTTTCAAGCAATTGAGAATGATGTTTAAGTGTTATCTTATCAAACGCTCAAGATTATCAATTTTTGGGTGATGAGTTTGATGTAATGGAAAAGGTTGTTGAAGAAGATGAAGATGGTTGAAGAGGATGAAGATTATTGAAGAAGATGAAGATGATTGAAGAAGGTTGAAGAAATTTTTTGATGATCGATGGTGATGAAGATGATTTTTTGAAGATGAAGATGAAGATGGTTGAAGAATTTTTTTTGATGATGAAGATGAAGATGATTTTTTGATGATGAAGATGAAGATGAAGATGGGTGAAAATTAAATTCGGGGATTATAATGTTTCATTTTAATTATCAAATTACTAAATTGTATTTATAAGATTCGTGGTATGAGAAGTAAGTTTTTCATTTTCAGTGGTGCTTGGAGTACATAAATAATAAAAATATTCAATGTGATGTCAAGAGTAACTTATAGAGTGCTAGAAGCGAAACTGTGGTGCCGATAGACGTCGCCAAAAAAAAAAAAAAAAAATGTCTTTTTCGCACGCTTTTGTCTTATTGCACAGTAACTAATTTATAATTCTGCTTTTAATTTTTTTCACTAACAAACCTATATTTGACCGAATGTCGGTCCGAATGTGAAACATTATAGCTACCTAAATGTGGTCAAAACAATTTTGCTTATTCTGACCCGAACCTGATCAGGAAAACATTACATTATCAGTCTCTAAAATGGTCCGATACGTTTTCGAAATTTTCATAGTGACGTGGTTGTATTCTACCTTGAAATAGATGCGGAAAACATAATTTTTCGGCCTGTAAAATGGTCGAGATTGTTTTCAAGCGTCATATATTAATGTTTCTTTATTCATAGTCCGGAATAATGTTCTTGGCCTCTAACATAGTCCGAATAATATACAATTTCTGACTCATTTAGTGTTAGAATAATATACGTATTAAAATGTCAAAACGAAACTCACTCCAACCATCAGCATGTGTAGAATATGTTTAGGTGTGAAAAGACATTCACAAAAAATATAAAAGTTTCCCAAATTTCAAACTACCTATTCTTCGCAAGCACATCCAAGACAACATCTGAGATCTTACCTAGCTCAGCTCAGATCGAGCTCAAGAGCATTTCTTCTTCATTCCAATATCGATTATTTACTAACAGATAACCATCATTATGGATAGAATTCTTAAAGATGCAAGAACTTCAGGTTCTCTCAATCTTTCTAACCGCTCTCTCAGGTCTGACCCTACTTCACTTTCTATGCATTTCCTCTTTATGATTTTTTTTGTAACTTTCTTTTTGAATTCCATCAAGATTGTGTGATTTTTTTTAAAAATGATTAAAATGCTCCATTGTGTTCACGAAGAGGTTAGCTGAAGACATTGGATCATGGATAGGAGTCAAGTTGTTTAAACCCACATGGGTTTGAATCTCTAGATGCTAATTGATCGTGAATCTAACTTTATTTTATTCATGATAGAATCTTTAGCTGATTTCATAAATAGGTTTCGTCCATTAGTTTAGATGTTGTTTAAATCCACATGATTTATGAGTCTTGAGATGCTTAATTGTTGGTGAATCTCACTTTATTATATTCAAGATGCAAGCTTTGTTTACATGGATTTCTGGTATCATCCATGAATTCATGAATAAGATGAAATTATTTCGCGGGTTATGTAGTTTTTATCAATGTAAATGTTATGCAGGGAAGTGCCCAATGAGGTTTATCAAAGTATGGATTCACTTGGTGAGGGTGAGAAGTGGTGGGAGGTATGCATTTTGATTAATTTTGTATTGGTAATCCTGTTATTTTCATGCTAGAGACTGGATGGCATTTGTTCTTGAATTTGATTTGCCCGTTTGATGCCGTCAGTTCTATATTTGCAGGCTGTGGAGCTTCAGAAGCTGATTTTGGCACATAACGACATTGAATCATTGAGAGAAGATATCAGAAATTTGCCTATGTTGTCTGTGCTGAATCTCAGTCATAATAAGTTATCTTGTCTTCCTAGTGCTATCGGCGAGTATGTCTTCTTACTCCCTTCCCTCATCATCGTCTTTAAATATTGGTTGTATCTGCAATGCTGGGAAATTCATGTCAATAATCCCTTTTTTTTGACAGGTTACACATGTTGAAATCCGTGGACGTGTCATTTAACTGCTTAGAAGATATTCCCGAAGAAATTGGATCAGCAGAATCTCTTGTTAAGTAAGTCAGATATGCATTCCTTTTGGGGATTTTATGTTTCCTATTGAAATGTACGTAAGATGTAGAAACGTGGGCTGGCATCATTTAATACACTCTTGAAAAAGTTGTGCAAGGATCATTCTTTAATGGAGTTTATGTTGCCTATTTAGATTTAAAAAAGTAGGAAACTGCATTACAGTTTTTTGGGTGCTGCTAGGGATATGAGTTAAGGTTCTAAAAAGCTGGCATCTTCTTATTTTCTTTAATTCATAGGTTTGATTGTTCAAACAACCAATTGAAAGATCTCCCAAGGTCCCTTGGACAATGTTCTAATTTATCGGATCTGAAGGTAACGGTTCACATATACTATCACTTATTTGGAATTGCTGGAACCATATAATTTTGTTGAGAAATGTGGATCAAATAATCAATCATGATTAATTCCACATTTCTCAAGGAATTTTGATGAATTTTCCTTTAGAACCAGTGATTTCATCCCCCCCACCCCCATCTTTTGGTATTTCTTTTCCTTTTGCCCTATATAACCTTCAGGAGGTTAACTAGATGAATAGGTTAGTGAAGAGAAATTCATCTTGCCCCCTTTCTTTGTAGATGTTAGCATAAAACATTACTTTTGGTTCAACTTTTCTCAATAGGACTAATTAATCTTGTGTTGTCCTCAGGCATCTAACAATAAAATTTCCAGCTTGCCTGAAGAATTAGGCAACTGTTCTAAGCTGATGAAGTTGGATGTCGAGGTATTCATATTCACTACTTGAATAATGTTTCAAAAGTAAGCCGTCTTTTCTGGCAGAAATACTTATGCAAGACACTTATTTTTCTAGGGAAACAAGCTTGTATTGCTTCCTGAGAAGATGATAGAATCATGCACGTTGCTTACGGAGATCAATGCATGTAATGAGTTCTCTTTGTGCTTGCTGCTGAATCTCCCCCCCCACCCCACCTCTTTCGCTTTTGAAACCATTGCATTAACTTGTAATAATTGGCAGCCAAAAACATGTTGACGAGCATTCCCAAAGTATTGGAAGCCTTTCACGCTTGATCCGCTCGACCTCCATCAGAACAGTAAGTTAAAAACAATTTTTCGTGGAGTCTTGCGATCATGTATTGGTCATATCTGATAGAATCCATTGAAAAACTATTGCATTGGTTCTTGTCATCATTTATCAAATACAAAGAGGTTGACATTAATTTCACACAGTCTGTTAATCTGTGTCTGATTTCTACAGGGATACAATCAATTCCAAGCACAATTAAGGGTTGTGTGTCCCTAGCAGAGTTCTATATGGGGTAATTTTTTGTTCTAAGTATGACCTTTGAAGCTTTAGTAGCTTTGAATTTGTTGAATGTCCTTTCGTCGAATTCATTTGTTGAGTTTCGTCCCACATCTTAATCTTCTTCCTGTTTCACAGAAATAATGCATTGTCTTCATTACCAGTTGAGGTAGGAGAACTCGCAAAACTAGGAACATTTGATCTCCATTCCAATCAGGTACATAAATAGCGCCTGGTGTAGGATCCTTTATACATAATTATTGTGATATATAATCTTTGATTTGTTTGAGGGGAACAGGCTCTCATCAAAGCATTTTGTAATAATGGCATGAAATCAGTGCACCGCACATTTTTGGGCCTATAATCTGTTGGATTTGTTCATCAGACGGTCTCAAAACAGTCTCATTGTACTTATTTCTTCCTGCAGTTAAAGGAGTACCCTATTGAGGCATGCAAACTACGCCTTTCAGTGTTAGATCTGTCCAATAATTCACTGTCCGGTTTGCCTTCTGAGCTTGGTAAGGTTAGCATTTAATAAATAGCATCAAAGCCCAACCCTTTTGCACCGGGGACATTTTGCTTCTTGGGGTTGCTGGACTTAAATTATGCAATGTTCATATTCCACAAAAAAACTTGAATTAGTAGCAACTTGCAAAACACAATGCTTTATGCTTCCTAAAGAATTGACACCATTTGGTATTGATTGTTGATGCAAATGATTCTTTTCCATGATTACTTGACGTAAAATGTTTCTTCTACATGATGAATCAAGCTTTTGTTTTTCGGCATGTACTTCTAACCGTCATGTATTTAAACAATAACAGAATGCTAATATTGTTCAACTTCTTGTCTGATGAAATCTTACATTTGATCTTATAATTTTTCATGTTGATTTAAGAATTACACTAAATACTTCTAACTTTGTGGTGTCCTAGGTCTAATGACGACTCTGCGTAAACTTCTCCTTGCTGGTAATCCACTGAGGTCACTGAGAAGGTTTTTAACTCTTTTCTAGCTTTTGTTTAGCCGTTCTTTTTTTTTTCTTCTTCCTGTGCCCTTTATTTAATAGCTTTTGTTCTATTTTAGCTCATTGGTAACGGGACCTACGACAACTTTACTAAAGTACCTTCGCAGTAGGCTTCCCTCTGATGAAGGTACCCTGTCCATAACCCTCGGTTGGACCTTTTTGTTTTTTTGACAATGAAGCTAGCATATGCATTTGATTACATAGCGTAATCAGGTTTTATTTTGAAATCAGTTATTTTGTTCACTTACACTTTATACTAAGAACACTAAGGATAAATAAATAAATTGCAGAGTCTTCAGCTCATCCTGTAGCAAAGGAAGAAGTAATTTCCATGGCAGCTCGGCTTGCTCTTACTTCTAAGGTAACATCTATCATTACTTTTATATGCGAGCGCCACTTCAATTTGCTGTTTATCTTCCCTTAGTGTCCTAATTTTCAAATTAGGCCAAAAAACCGTCTTTTTCGATAGTTTTTTTGTTTCACTCATTGCTCATCTAGACATATCTTTAAGTTCCAGCTACTACAGCTAGTTTCACAATGTTCTATAACTGATGATGCATCTGTTTCATGAGTAAAGATTCTTTGTCTAAACAGCATATAAAACCATTATGTTTTATATTACTCGTTACAATGCTTTTCTATTGGGATACGTAAGATTCTCTCGTATTTACTTACAAGCACTTTCCAGGAACTTTCTATGGCTGGGTTGGGGTTCACTCATGTCCCATCAGAAGCATGGAAATCAAGTGAAATCACAAAACTTGATCTGTCAAATAATGCGATTGAAGAACTGCCTAATGAACTTTCCTCTTGTGTTTGCCTTGAGGTAAGGTGTTAGATACATTTCCAATCTTTTAATAATGGTAAAATGTGGACAGAACGGGCTTTCTCGACTTGCATTCTGGTTTAGAACATCCATACCACGTTTCCATCTTTACTGGCAACTCTTTTTTCAGGGAAAACTGCTTAACAGATAAATCTTCTGGCTAGTTGCATATCCCAGAAACATGCCGTATAAGTTTTTGGCGTACAATACTCAGAGGCCATTTGTGTAGTTTCTTTTGAAATACAACATAAAAAACCATGCATTGTTGGAGATGCTTTCATATGCCATGACCCTAAATTATGACCAGATGTTTTACTATCCTAGTTTTTGTAGGTGTAGCACAAGCTTGATATTGTTTTCTTGGTCTACCTATTATGTGGAAATTTCTTTGGACAATGCACGTTAGACGATGCTTTTCGTTTGTCATTAAAACTTGGTTTCACATGCAGGCATTGATTTTATCAAAGAACAAGATAAAATTGTGGCCAGGAGTAATTTTGAAGCCTCTTCATAAACTTTCATGTTTGAAGATAGACAATAATCCTCTTAAACAGGTACTCGTTTTCACCTCTCTATAATTCTCCATCATTCGATAAACTTTGCTTCTTCTTTACTCTAGCAAGGGCAGGCTTATACATACCTTTATATAAACCGGAAAGTCGAGGTGCACAGAAAGTACACAAAAAAATGATCAGGCGTTTCAAGGTGGTTTGTCATTACAAAAAAAGAAAAAGAACAAGAAACAAAAGAAGAAGAAATACGAAAGAAAAAGCATAATCTCTGCTTAGCAAGTATCTCGGTTCCCCTCCCCTGGGAGGATTCAAATGCAGAACTAGATTCATGATTCTTTGTGGGCTCAAGGGAAAACAGTGTTTTACCTTTTCTGTTATTCAACCCCTTGTATATGTTTGTTTTTTTTTCTTTCTTTTTTTATTTTTATTTTATCAACTTCTTTGTATTTTGCTTGATGCAGATCCCATTAGATGCCTTTGAAGCTACACCCAAGCTGCAGATTCTAGATCTAAGTGGAAATGTTGGTTGTTTGCCACAAAATCCAGCATTTTCCAGCTTAACAGACCTGCAAGAGCTTTACTTGAGGTATGCTGAAATGCAAATCCTTAGGATATTTGTTTGTATCCAGAATTGAATTTTCCTACAACTTGTCTTACATTGCAACCTTAATTTCACAGAAGAATGCAGATAGCCGTCTTTCCAATAGAAATATTGAGCATAAAGCATTTGAAGATTCTAAATTTGAGCCAAAACACTCTTCAGTTGGTTCCAGAGGTAACGTATCATTTCCTTGTGAAACATAGTTGCTTGTTTTGTTACGTTTGACCCAAATTCAGTACGGTTGCAACACAAGTTGACTGAGCTGGTACGAACGAGTCACTTCCTGTACAAGGTTGTTGATTCTAGGCTAGAGCATAAACCATCCAAACTTAGGCTAGAGCAAATTTTGTCTTGAAGCCTATGATACTTGGCTTAAAAGCTTTAAATTGGTTTGCAATTGCAGGGCATAAGTGAGATGACTTCCCTTACAGAGCTTGACCTTTCAGATAATAACATCTCATCTCTTACACCGAAACTGGTTAGCATCTCATGTACCTTTATGTCATTGTTGTTCTCTTTTTCTTTTTATTTTTATTTTTATTTTTATTGTGTGTCCTTTGTGTTCCGCTTTATTTTACACGTAATTATTGAATTTCACTAAGTTTCCATGTTTACCTTTTACTTTTAGACTGCTTTTAATTTTTGCATGGGCTATTTTCATCTGCAGGGTTTGCTTGAAACAAGTTTACAGGTACTAAAGGTCGACGGAAACCCATTAAGAAGGTATGCATATCATTTATGCTTTTACCTAACCATCCCCAGATTCGTCTTCTTTGTGAGACTGGTATTACTACATTCCATACGGTGCTTATATTCTCAAGATTTCTTTATTTCAGCATACGAAGGCCTATACTTGATCGAGGAACGAAGGCTATCCTGGCTTATCTCAAGGAGAAAATCATAGAATAGTGTCACTGTATGTATCCATCTTGTTTGTATATGTAAACTTTGTTTGATACTGTGTGTGTATTTTTTTTTGTGAATTGCAGATTAGAGTGTGGGTGTTCACTGTATTGAAAAACAGTTGGAACGTTGTATTTGTAACTCGATTGTATAACGAGAGAAACAACATAATTAACACAAATGATCCATCTGTCATGAAATATGCATGAGAATTGTTGTTCAAAGTATGGTTCAGTTTTCGGTTTTGAAACTTAAAAAACCACAACAAATTGTTTGGTTACAAAACCGGTCAAAATCTGACCCAACCGGACTATATACACAACCCTATCATTCATAGGGCAAGTTCCAACACCGAAACCAAAGTGCAGATAGATAAATCAATTTGAGTCCGAAATTAGATTACTCATCTATGCTATTTTCTTGAATGTTTGTCTGTAGTATCTCTGTATCCGCGTCTGTCATCAACCGAAACTTCAAGATCTTGTGAAGAGATGCAATGGGTTTGGTACCCTTATCCAGGCTTCGATTTGAGTCTATAATGCATCTTTCAGAAAACAGATTTACTTCAGAGGGTCCTGTTTCTTCATGGGCTATCACAGTACCATCTACCAAAAAATATCGATTAACGTACATACATACAGATGAAGAAAAAAGTATGCAATTGCACAGCAACCCAAGAAAAATATGTAAACAAGCATTTTCTTTTATAGCTCACCTGTTTCACTGAAAACAAGACATGTTCCTATTGTCTCTTCATATTCTCCAATCTGCAAAAATATTAGCATTCAACACAGTAAGCACATAACCAGATAAACCCCAACAACCCACAGGATTAACATGTCTAAATACGCACGCATATAGACATGCTAAGACAAACACGGTGCAGGATGAGAGTTTTACGTCAAAACACAACTCTAAGAACCTAAAAAAACATGCAGGCTGATCGATAATTTCAATTTTATATAAGAGACTTTGCATTTTTTCACGCACAACCCATACTAACCAGTTTAATTTTGTCGTCAATGATCAAAACAGGGTTTAGCGTGTCCAATCCCTGCATCAATTGTCAATCAGAAAGTAAGCTAAAAATTAAATTTGGCTTCAGCATCTTACACCCGAAAAAGAAAATGAAAAAATAAAAATAATACTCTACATCAGTAAGGAAGCCTTAATGCTAATATATAATTTCCAACTGAGAAAGTGCAGGAGCATAAAGATATAAAGCTCTGAGAGGGGAGAGAAAAGATATTGCTCACAGATAAAACATAGGGAGCATCTGGAGGAATGCAAACTTGGTTAGAGACACCATCCAGATCAATTAATACATACTCTTCCGTTTCTTCACCCTCCTGCTTTCCATCATCATGACGCAATGTGCACCGGCTTCCATTCATGAATATATATCTTACACTTCCAACCAAAAGAAACTCTTCAAATGATCCTACTTTGAAAACAGCCCTTTTATTCTTTGCATTCACCTTCTTCTAGGTAAGTCAAGAGTACTAATATACACAAATTGCAAACAAAACAAGATTCAAATAATCATCTATCAATATGATATTGCAAACGCAAGATCATTCTGCATTGTTTTGGCCCATGAGTAAGGTTGAAAAAAGCAAACGAAATGTAATGCATATACATACCCTAAGCATAATGTCTATGTCATAAAAACCCCCCTACCCCTTCTTTTTACTCAAACACCTTTCCCACCTCAAATGGAGGCCCTGCCACCCCTCTCCATTCCTATCATCACCGCCGTGCCACCACCTCTATAGCCGCAAACAATCCCCTAACAACCCTACTTAAACTATCGCGATTCAGTAGGCTCCTTCCCCTTACTCCCATAACACCGGCTCATAGGAAGACGTACTTTTAAAGTACTACACGATTGAGTAGCCACAAGACAGACACAATCGTCAAAAGGACAGAGATGTGTTTCCATGTGACTTCGTAGAACTCAATTATGCAAGTATCAGTAGCTAGGCAACAAAAAAACATCAATACAGGACTACAGCATGTAATGACAATCTTGTGTCCATTAGTGATGGCATACAAAACAAAATTAAATTGAGATCTCAATTGAACGTTTATTCTGACTCAAGTTTTTCAACTAGGCTGAATACTTCAATTAGTCTTTAGATTGAAACTAAAATATAAGAAAACAGAACATCCACAAAATTTATACACAACTTGTTAGAAAAAGTGACTTGACCTCTCAGCAGGGCAAGTCAGCTGAGCAAAGTCAGCAGGGGTATGCAAGCAGGGGCTATGCCAACAGGGCAATGTCAGCAGGGGCAATGCCAGCAGGGCAACGTCAGCAGGGCAAATATCAGCAGGTTATGTCTGGTGGAGTCAGCAGAGTTCACATCTGGGGTATTTTAATCAATCAGCTAGTATTTAGTTATGGCGGCTAGGCATAAGGTTTTGTGACTATAAATACTCATCTGTTGTAGCCTAGAATATTTGCAGAATCAGCAGTTAACATTGGTTAGCAGTAGCATCATGAACAATTGCGTATGCAATTGCAGAGTCTTGTAAAACCTCCAGTGATAATATAATTTCCTCGTTTCTGCCCGTGGACTAGTCGGCATATTGCCGGAAACCACGTTGAATTCTGTGTTATTGTTTCTTGTGTGATTTATGCTTTCTCGTTTATTCTTGATTATTGCAATCCGTTTTTATCCCTGACGGTCTTGTTATAACAAACTGGTATCAGAGCGAGGTTATCATCAGGGAATCCGAGGTTCTGTTTGGGAACCATCTGTTTGAACAAAATTTTATCTTCACCAAGACCTTCACCGGTGCTATGATTTTGTGATAAAAGTTTTGTTCTTTTGCGAGATCAAGATGTCTGGGTTAGATGTAGAGATTGGTAAATTCACAGGAAGGAACAATTTCAAACTGTGGCAACTCAAGATGCGTGCTCTGTTGAAGAAACTAAGGCACTGGGCTCCATTGACAAAATCGGTGGATGCAGGAAACGCTGAGATGGCCAATCGGAGGAGAAAGCACATTCAATGATTTTGTTGTGCTTGTCTGATGATGTTATCACTGAAGTTGCTGAAGAGGATTCAGCAGCAGGGTTGTGGCTGAAGCTTGAGAGTCGGTATATGACAAAGTCGTTGACCAACAAGTTGATGATGAAGCAGCGTTTGTTCAGTTTAAAGATGCATGAAGGGATGCCTCTCAGAGATCATCTGGACAAGCTGAACTAAATATTGCTTGATTTAAGGAGTATTGGTGTTAAAATCGAAGATAAGGATGCAGCTCTAATTTTGTTGGTCTAACCTAAAGTCTGTTTTGTTCACATCCGTCACTTCTCGTAATATGAATCAAATCGCAATCTGCTTGGTTGAAGTTGAATCAAGAACTCAGTTGAGTGTGCTTTCACCGAGGTGATTACATCTCAACTGTAATCACATCTTGTCTGGTGATCAAGTCTCAATCTGCTGATCACATCTGCTTCTCAACTCAATCAAGTCTCGAATCATTATCGCAGAGGATCTCATCCGAATCTGGAGGTTCTCATCCTGGAGTTAACTCTCATATGGAGGAATCACACATGAAGCCGTTAAGTCCAAGAAAGAAGAGGAGGAATCCGCACAAGATAAATGGCATTGACGAATGCATCTGGTACAGTACATTTGGTTATACATCTGTTTGAACGAGAGTTCAAGTCAAGGTGGAAATTGTTAGAAAAAGTGTCTTGACCTCTCAGCAGGGCAAGTCAGCTGAGCAAGTCAGCAGGGGTATGCCAACAGGGCAATGTCAGCAGGGTAAATATCAGTAGGTTATGTCTAGTGGAGTCAGCAGAGTTCACATCTGGGGTATTTTAGTCAATCAGCTAGTATTTAGTTATGGCGGCTAAGTCTAGGGTTTGTGACTATAAATACTCATTTGTTGTAACCTAGAATATTTGCAAAATCAGCAGTTAACATTGGTTAGCAGTAGCATCAGGAACAATTGCGTATGCAATTGCAGAGTCTGTAAAATCTCCAGTGATAATATAATCTCCTCGTTTCTGCCTGTGGACTAGTCGGCATATTGCCGGAAACCCCGTTAAATTCTGTGTTATTGTTTTTTGTGTGATTTATGCTTTCTCGTTTATTATTGATTATTGCAATCCGTTTTTATCCCTGACGGTCCTGTTATAACACAAGTGAACAAATCCAATGCTAAATACTTCAATTAGCCTTAAATCGAAACTCAAGTATCAAAAAAGGAATTTAATATTCTAAAATTTATGCTGAAAAGGGCGCGGTGGAGCATATACACGGATCCACGTACTTATGATAAGATCCTAATTTGCGTTTGCTGCACTTTTAACATTTTTCATCCCAACAACAAATTATAAAATAAAATAAAAAATAAAAAACTCCTCAAAGAAACACCCGCATTGATATGTAGCAACAATATCCTTTCAAAAAAAAGAGACAGCAACAATACAAAAAAGATAGAAAAAAAAAAAAAAAAAAAAAAATCAGAAGAAAAATTCGGTTGAAGAAGAGATTAAATGCAGTAGAAAGGATAGAGGATTGCATACAGAAAGAATTACCTCCTCTATGCGACGAACTAGTATTAAATGTAATCTTCGAGCTCCTCTATGCGGAAATCCACGGGTCTTCTCCGTCGACGACACGGTGATCGGTCTTCTTCAGCGGTGAGGAGAAGGAGAGGAGCGGCTGGTTGAAGGAAGGGAGAGAGGAGAAAGTTTGTCGGTTTGAAACGAATTAAAGTTTTTTTAAGGGTTGGGTCGGATTCTTCTTAATAAAAGAATAAAAAAATAAAAAATAAAAAATAAAAAAAACCTCGAGCTACAGCCCCAAAAAATCTCACTCTCACCCTAAAGTTTTGTTAGTGATATAAATTAGGGGGTCAGAGGGAAAAGAATAAAAAAAAATTACAAAATAAATAAGTATGATAAATTCTTTTTTAGTTGTAAAAAGATAAAAAAAATTCAGACGGATAAAATTACCCCCCCATTTAACGCGCGTGTTTCAGGGTTATAAGTTGTTTGTGATTGTCGCGAATCGGTACTACCACATTTGTTGCTAAGCAAAACTGCCCACGACCGCTTTTAATGAAGTTTTTTTTTTTGAAAATATACTTATCGCGCTTTTAACATCTCAGAAATACAAAATTCAAGTTATTTGTTAGATATTTTATTCACAAAAGCTGCTTTTATTTTTGTTTTGAATGTGTTATTGACACCTGAGTCACACAAGTGTCGCCAAAAAGAAACGGGTTCGACTTTCTGAATGACACACCATTTCGTAGAAGGCTTGATTTTTCATTGGGACCATCATTTCGGCCACATGTTCGCTCATCATGACACATCCTTTGAAGACGAACTCGGTTTGTTCTTTTCGTGAAGAGTGATAATATCTTTTCGTTGCCTATATATATATAGAGACATCAAGATTCGGTGTGAAAGATAATGAAGTTTTTTAGAAGCATCATCAAGACAAACATATTGTGTCTCTAAAGTAGATCTTTCAATCAATCCTCACGAGAGATATCTTAAAACATCTCTTTAAAGAAAACGTTTTATACGTCGCTTTGAGATCATTCAATTCTCTTTGTTTTATCACATTTTTCTAACATTATTGATAGTCTCAAAACACGCCACAAAGTAGTTTTTTCAAAGATATTTAGAAACAAAACCAAATTCATACGATATACATAAAACATACTTACATATTACTATTTCAAGATCGCTTCAACACATTTAGAGACGAAATCACTAATCAAAGTAGAATTGTCAATTTCATTAACCATAATCTTCTCAATTGAGAATTTGAGAATATAATTTATCATTTATGAATGGGAAATCAAAGAAGGAAAGGAAACAAAAAAAAAAAAAAAAAAAAAAAAAAAATCAACAGCAAGCGGCAGAGAGCCTGGGAAAACGGGCGCAGGATCGAAGGGAGGCGGGCTTAAGAGTGAAAAAATGAGTTATATCTATTTTTGTTTGTTTTATTTATTTTTGTGTGTGCTTTTTTTTTATATAATATAGATATATATAATAAATTAATAATATAGATAAAGTCATAAAAAAACTTGTTTGTATATATCTATTTTTTTAGGTCAAGTAAAATTTTTATTAGGCATTTATCAATTAGAGTAAAAAAAAAAATTGGCCTTTATCAAAAAGAAAATTAACATATTATATTAGGTTGGATCGGATTAAATACACTTAATTTTTTTTTTTCTTTTAGCGAAAACATGTATCGTTGGTATCCGACACAATTGGAGCTTAAGACCAGTCTCACTGCCTTAGCGATATAGGCGACCCTGGTGATTGTAGTCGTTCATCACCTGCTTTTTTTTTTAATTTTTTTAAACAATCGTAATAATCTTTGATTTATAACTTCGATCGTCGAAATGTTTTCACCAAAATTCATATTTTTTTTGCTCTTCAATTTGAGCTCTTATACGATACCCTTCCGACGTAAATTTTAAGAGCCGAAAATATATTTGCATTAACCGGAGCGTTTTCTTATTAACGTGACTTTTGATTTAGAATACCGAGCATCAAAATTGTTTCACCAAAGTTCATATTTTTTTCTCTCTTCATTTTGAGACCTCATTTGATACTCTTTTGACGTAGTATTCCGAATTTTATCGCAGTGTTTACACTAACACTGTAACAGTAACACGTTTTATTAACAAACAAAATATCACCATTAACATTGCGTAATACAACAATCTATCAAAAAATGATGGGTATCGTGATGAAACAATCTATGAAAGCATTATGGGGATGCAACTCCCGGGGAATAAAGAGAATAAAAGCTTAATACTATTGGATATAATCAAAAAACCTATCAGGGAAACTAAAACATTCTTCAAATTGTTGAAGACCAAAGCATTATGTTTTACCATCTATAGACATTTATCCTTTAAGCCCGCACCACATCAAACGTCATTAAAGATGTATGAAGCAGAAAATGCATTAAATAGCAGCAACTCTGCCTCATCAATAGAGAATCCAGACTCCTCCATTTTTCTAAAGACAAAAAAACACCAACATTGCCTCACCATTTGAATCAACAACCTTCAATCACCTAGGCCAAAACCACACCACAACAAATAGTGGAATGCAAGGAAAGATTAAAACCAAATAAAGACACCATATGCCTGCAATAACACCTTTTACGAAGAATACATAGCGACATTAACAGTAACACCTTATTATCACAGTAACACAACCAATTTTGTTTTCCTCTTCAACTTCTCATTACGATTTTCAGTACTATTAACCACAGAAAACAAATATACATTGCATTTCTTATCCATTAATGACTGGAATATCATCATTAGTATGCTTCCCAATGTAAGTGATGGGGTTTGAAGCACACTACAACCGATTCTTTTTTGAAAAAAAAACATTGCATCTTTCTGTATATTTGAACAAAGTAGAAGAAGGCAACAACATGAAGTCAATTAAAGTTTTTCAACCCTAAAACACTTGGTTTTCTGCTCCAAAATCTAATTTTCAGCCTTATTCTTGGCGTATATATGGTTGAAAATCTCGCAACACATAGTGATATTAACAGTAACACAGTAACACCCCCCCAAAACTAATGTATTAGAAAGCTTAATGATATAAACCAAGTGAACAACACAATCAATCTTCTTTAAAACATCATAGATGCATCCTTAAACCAACCTTTAAACTGTGGGATCATTAATATTATCAACCACAACAGACTTACCATTATTTGTGTTCTCAACAGAACTATTAGTTTTAGCTCCATGGTTATCAAAAGAGTTGACAATGGTAGCTTCAATATCTACCATGACAATTTCAATACCTGTATTGGGATTCCCCTCAACCCCAGTTGCCCGAGGAATGGTCCCAGACTCAATACGCGAAAGGCTTTTAAGCTTTATAACATCCCTAAGCTTTCATATGTTAAGGTGTTAAGTGATAAGTTGAAAATTGGTCATGTACAAGCACCAAGACTTAGGATCAAACCTCACAACAACATGTACATGCATGCTCTTAGCTATGTGTTTATAGGGTCAGACATGAGAGGATATTACCATTATCATTATCATTACCATTAATAGTATACGATTAGCCAAAAATCATGGACTCGGCAAGCTTTACAACAACACCGACAACCTATATTCCTTTATGGATTAATTGGATTAATAGCTAGAGAAGAATATTGTTGAGATGCTGTGTTGAACACTTAATTGGTGCTGATTTTTAATTTTAGCCATTCATTCTTCCTTTTCTCCTGCAGGTTAGTTTCAATGATATACTATAGCAGCAATCAGTGTTAGAATCTAAAGCAACATCCAAATTTCATTATGTAGATTTCATTTCACTTAGAAGAAAGCGAACAAAGCTTCGAATAGCCCAAGTGTAAGTTCAGCAAGTTACGAAAAAGGACCCATTTGGGTCCAATGGCAAAATCATGTCAAAATATTATTTGCTTGTAGTAGCATTTAGCAGGAAAAGTTACATCAACAGGTTTGTGGAAAAGGTTCACAGCATTCAACTACTTCAAAGCATCAGAATATCACAATGTAATTATCAGAGGAAAATAAAATAAAACACAATAAGGAGCCGTACAACTACTACTGTCGACGACATCGATTTTTTCTTCTGTAGTAGATTCAAATTCTAAAAGCAGCTCACCAGATTATCTGACCTTTTAGCTGCCGGAGATCGGCAAGCTAAAACCAGAACCACCACCGGAGTTTCTTCGATTTCCTTGAGGTGATGTGATTGAGGGTGATCCGAATATGCCCACGTGGTGTACAGACCGTAATGGGACTTGCAGGTCATGACCGTATCTAACCTAGGGTTCAAGATGGTAATATGAATTCAATCATCAGACCAGGTCCTTGGCCAGGGAAAGGTTAGGACCAGGATATGGGTTAGTCATCAGGGGATTCCCCAATCAGGAAGTGGGTCAGACGGCCAGGGCAGGTCCCTGATCAGAAGAAGACAGATCGAGGACCTGTGCACACACAAAGGAACGGTAGGATATAGACGTGAGACGTGGGTGGAGTATGTAACTGCCCACTAACTCCACTCTGAAACATAACCTCCTGAACTACTGTTGGACTTGATTCCAAATATATATTTGGATACGTAGGCAGCTTATGACAAGTTCAGTCCATATAAAATACTACTCTCTATTTCATCCTAGAGCAAGAAAGACCACAAAGCTTTTATATTTCAATCTGAGTTTAATCATTGGAGCTAGAAGGAGGGCCATTTTTTTTTGTCTCTAACAGCAGATTTACAGGGTAGTTAACAATATGCCACCTAAGAAAAATCAGCAAGAAAAAGATCTTGCAAGTACAGCCCAGAATGTAGAAAATCTGCAGGAAATTCATCAGGAACATAATCCCGAAAAGCAACCGGAGAATCAACAAGATGCACAGGATCCGGCTAGGCAGGTCCTAGTGGATGCTTTGAAGGCAATGGGGGCTGCTGAGTTCTAGGCTCTTTTCCAAAGTGTGAAAAAAGGGAGAGAAAATGCAAAAAATCTTGAAGAAGAGGAATTGCCACCAATAGAGGAACCACCCCCACCAGTAAAAGAAAATGACGGTTACAAAGAGGCGGCTGAGTCCAGTTGTCGGATTATCAAGAATAGAACTCGTCAAGCAAATGATGCTGCCAGGGCTGAGTTAGATGCCCTATTGGAAGATGAGGAAGACGAGTTCAATTTGGCTTCACCTTTTGCGGAATATATTGATGCTTATCCATGTCCCAGAGGATTTAAGATACCAAAAATCAGCCCGTATGATGGGACCAAGGACCCCTATGATCATATGCACCTATACATAGCACATATGCATTTGTTCAATGCTCCGGACGAAATGAAGTGCAAGGCGTTTCCAGCACTCTTATCTGGGAGGGCTAGAGACTGGTTTAATAAGTTACCACCCAAATCTTTCCCATGCTTCTTCAAAGGTTTCAGTGGGTCTTTGCTTGAAGTTCAAAATGTCTTGTCTCATCTGTAGTGACTTCCCAGGTGGGCGTGATTTATTCATAAACTTCACGCAATGCAGATCGGTCCAAGTTTGGATCGATCCCGGTGCTAGAGACAATAACCATATCTTCGCTTTGTCTTTCAGAGTGAATGGAAACAATTTCAACTTGATATTATCTTCAGGAACTCCTGCTGGCTTGACCGTGCTGACTATCTCCAGAAAGTTGGTGATGTGTACACTAGGATCTTCATTCATTACTCCATGAAAGGTAGTGTAGTTAGTCACCATCTGAATCACAGTTGGTTTCAGGTGAAATACCTCAGTTGCATCCTCAGGCTGAACAATCGCTGGCACGAATTGCTCAATCGTTGGCATTGCATAACTCTGTAGAGTTCTCCTATCCACTTGTACCACAACTCCTGCTCCATTCTGTCCATTCTGTGCCATGTTGATTTCTGTATCTTCCAAAGGTGGAATATCTTCTTCCCTCTCGCTGTGATCTCCTTCGTTCGAAACCACATCATCCGTCAGCCAAACAGATCTCTCTCGAGTTTCCTTTCTCTTTTGTCTAGCAAACTTTTCAATCTCGTATGATCTCTCGAGTTTGGTCAACTTTGAACTTTGTACAAATGTACTACAAGACACAAAATGAAAGTAAAAGGTCGTTGACTTTCCTCGTGCGGTCGTTACACACGCTGGCGGACTCAAAAATACACTCGACTACCGACTCGACGCTAAACTAATGAAACGATTCTCGCCAAAATTTATACCCCTCGGTTTACGCGGTAGACCCTCGTAAACCGGGTCGCTATTTTTTCCGCATTTTAACAGAATCGACTGCATTTACTATTAACAGACTATAAAAAAGACCCAATTAAAAAGACTCAAATATATACAGAAAACCCAATCTTAAATAAAAAGTATTATTGACACGAGTCCCCATCAACGGTGCCAGAAAATCTTGATCGCATGCAAAGCACTTACTAGCAATAGGACTAGGTCTATCGTAGTAGAGTATTGGCGAGTCAAGGTCGATCCCACAGAGACTCGTAAGAACGTCTAATTACCAAGATTGATCTTGTCACGATAATGGTCTACGACCAACTATAATATAGACAGTAGTAAATTGGTAACAATCAACTAGCAAGATTATGCAATTTGAACGAAACAAACTAGAGTTTCTAATATATTAGTTCAATTATGAGTAATTAGTTATTTCCCCCACACATGCAAATAATGTCCCTCCCATTGGTGAATTTATTCATTGTTCAGCTACGGGTACAACTCCTAAACCTATCTACTCCGACAATGGTAGTAGACAATCTATACGCAAGCTACCCTCCTTAATTGGTCCGTAATAGCCCATACGCATAAAGAACTAGAGTCATCGATATTGAGCGCTAACTCATACCGCAAAACCCGCTTATATACAATTGTCGACATTGATCAAAGATGTTCCTGTGGTCCATTCTAGATAATGTCCAAACATAGCACTTCACTATTCGTATTTCATGCTAGTTTACGATGACATGTAATTAGTTGATCAGGCTAAAAACATGTAAATTAAATCTATCGATCAACGTAGCTGGCGCCGATATAGACCGTCGCAGATATGAAGAACGCAATCGCTATTTCATGATTTCTTCACCAATGAATCAGATCTATAACACATGGGGTAAAATAAACTAACTACTACATTATTAAACTAAATAAGCAATTAAAACATACTAGTCGAATAGAACAACGATAGATCTACATCTTGGAAAAGGCAGAAAACCATACCCTCGAAGACGAGCGTAGATCTCCCTCGGATCTCTCCCTAGGCGGCGACTCCGTCGTCTCTCCGACCAGAACTCATAAAATAAATAAAATAAAGAACAATGAACTTTTATTGCATAATATTTGTCTCGAAAAATGTACACTTGTGTTCTGAGGCAAAGCCTCTTATTTATAGCTATCTAAACCGACTTAGAAAGATCTAGTTCTACTCCTCGTCCAAGAAAACACGTTTCGGAAGGATCTGGACTCTCGGTAAGTCGGCACCGCCTCCCGGGTTACCGAGGGTATTTTCGTCCTTTTTCTTCAGCCGACTTAACTTGGAATGTTCTGGAATACCCTAGGCCCATTCCTTTCGTTCAGTCCACTCCAGATTCGTCCTTGTTGCTCAACCCAATATTTCGTTTCCTGAAAATCATCAAATAATGCACGAAATAATATCGAAACAAGGAAAATAAACGCTAAGTGCAGATTTCTCGACTCACGAACCCGACATATACTATTCACCTCAAATGGCTCATATTTATAGGTCGAAACAACTATTTTTAGCTCATAATAGATAGAATGTTGATGTTGTATGATAGACTATTTTAACCGTCATCAACCCCCACATTTTACAGAGGAGCAGCTAAGAGCTAGAGACAGAGAACTAAGAGTAAGAGCTGAGGCTGAAGAATAGAAAAAAGCATTGGAGGAAAGGGTAAAAGCTAAAAATGAAGCTTGTCTTGGACTTCCTTTCCCAGTACAAAGAAGAGATGATGACAAAGATAGACCAGGAAATCCGCAAAGGCCTGGATCTAGTCAACAAAGAAGTTCAAGAAGCCAACATCGGTCCAGCACCAACAAAGGCAGTAGCAGTGGACACAGACACACTGCTGGAAGTTTCTCTGGTCAGAAAATGCACTTCACCAAGTACAGAAACAAACAAGAAAAGGAAGCAGCCGTTCTAGAAAATGTCAAAGAATTCTTCAGAGTTCAAGACTCTGTGTATCCAAACAAGTCATAAGATGAAGCATGGGCAGAGTGGCTTAGTTTTTAAGATGATGATCTGGTAGTAGATATGGAAAAAATGTACAATAAAGTAATACGGGAGTATGCATCCTTAAATCAAGGAGCAAAGAAAGGAGCACCTGGCTCAAACAGCAGACCAAATCAATCAGTATCTCTCACTGCTAAGAGGCCAGAGGTGTTCTCGTGAAGGACAGGTGGACTTCAACAACATGGTAAAAAATTTCAAACCAATGGGCATATTGAATCCCCAGAAACAACGGGTAATGTACAAGGATCTGAAGTTTGCAGACCCAGCCATTGCTGAATCAAAGAGTAGATTGGAAAAATACTTTGGAGAGCCACTGACACATGAGACTATGGCGGATTTCAATAGGGTCTTCGACAAAAAGGCTTTCCGAGGTCTTTCCTACAATACTGCATTGGAGTATTGGAAATGGAAGTTCCATGAGATTGATTGGAAAGACATGGAAGGGATTCAAACTACAAAGTTCAAGAGGTACAAGGAAAATCTAAATAAATCGTAGTTGTAATATGATATTATCCTTGATTTCTTGATTATCTTATGGCCTTCATGGATGAATAAAATTGTTGAGTTTTATTCCTTTTATCATATGAAAACATGTTTGCTTATGAGGGTTTTGGCATCACCAAAAAGGGGGAAATTGTTAGGAACATTTTAATTGTTTTGATGATGGTCATACTAGCTGTTATAGCAAGCCTGAAATAAGTTAGAAATATTTATATAAGTCTTTACTTAGAGTCTGACATGTTGTATAAGTTCAGTCAGACAAGTACTGTACTAGACTGGTAGGATGGCTAAGTGAAAGACAGAAGATCTGCAGAGTAAAGGCAGCCAAATACCAGCAGTGTCAAATGAAGACATATGGACTGACTTATAACTAGGGAAGTCTGTGATAACCTTGGATAAATCAGAGATATATTTCAAGTGATGAAATCTATTCTTTTAATATGGTGTACACTAATCTCACACAGATAAAGAATCAGTGAAGTACAAGCATACTTGGAAACTCAAAGAAATAAAGAAAACAGCAAAACGGCTAAGTAAAAGCTCTACCGGCTGACAATCAAGAAGAACAGTGAAGATGATCTCAACAGCAAAGGAAAAAGATTCACTAAGCCGGTCAAGCAACAGCTTAAACAACAAAGTCAAATATGTTGTCTGCATTTTATTCAGAATGTGGAAATAAGCAAATCAAGCAATTAATGCAGGATCAATCAAGGACGGATTTTATGAAGAACGGTTGAATAAAATCCGGATCACTGAAATCAAGGAGAATAAAATCAAGGAGGAATCAAGAATTAAATCAAGGATTATTCTCAACATTAAATAGCCAACGGACGAATTTTCAAATCAAGGAGATTGATCGACATTTTCTAAGTGTCCAAAATCACCGGCAAGTATACTGGGTCAATTGTAGTTTAGAGAGGTGAGCAAGGTCGTTTCCCACGAGGATGCCGGTTACGTACCAAAATCACTAGCACGTTTGGTTTAGGCAAAACATAAAGATGAATTTTAAAACTAATGTGAGCCATGGTGTCACTCCACAACTTACCACCTAAATGCCACAAAAGAGAAAAGAAACGAAATAAAATATATGGTTAGTCAAGATAATGGTCAAAGTGATAAAGTAGAACTTATAATTCGTTAAGAAATGATTCGACCTACCTCCATTAATTTGTGACTTTGTGATAAATTATTGGTGCGAACCCCAGTTTTAGTGATTGTCTGCTCTCGCGTGATACAACCACTCTATATCTCTTCAACGGCCTAATTAACTAAAATAGGTCTAGAAGAATCGATATGCATTACACTCATTGAGTTGCCTAACAACGATTAGTGAACCCCACTCTAGAAACCGAATGTATCTCTAGTCGATTTTACTAAGTGGTCTCATTAACCATTTTCCCACACTAAGTATCTTCTCTTGATCTCAACAAAGTATGTTAAGTCATGTATTAGGTGCTTAATCCAACACAAGCATTAAAGTCAAGTAATGAAAAATAATTCCACAAAGTGCTTGAAATCAAAACAATCATTCTCACAAATCACAAGAAACTACAATATCACAATTCACATTTCTTGGGTTAGATTTCTACATTTCATCTTCATCTTCTCCAAATTGGCTTTTACACCATTCCAAGAAGATGAAGAATCCAATTAAAATCTAACTAATACTACCTCAAAGAGAGAAGAAATTAAAGAGCAATTAGCTAAATAAAAGATTACCCATGAAAATCCATCTTCAACAACTTCATCTTCTCCAAGTACAAGAGTCACCTTACACCATTGATGAAAGAAAAAAAAGCTTGAAGAAGAACACAATGATTCATATTATCTAGCCAAAATATACTTTAATTACTTGTTTTTGTGATAGAGTGATCTCCCCTAAGGTCACTAATGGAGCAATTTCGGCTCTAAGGGTTTGGGGGAAGGGGGAGCTGAGAAATCTGTTGAAAAGTCCCGTTTTTATGGTTAAAAACGCATAACGAGCCGAGCTCTGCGAAGTTCGGCTCGACAGATAGTTCGGTAGTACATTGTCTTCAGTAAATTGATCATAACTTTACGTGTAGACCTCCGATTTGAGTGATTCAAGATGCGTTGGAAATCTTGTTCGAAGATCTACAACTCTTGTGAAGATGTCCAAACCGAATTCTGTCTCTAAGATGGGTCAAATGTCACTTTAAGTAAGCTGTGAGTGGAAATGCTCGAGACAATTGATCCGTAAGAACTCCGTGGCTTCGGCTAGACGCTTCACACCGTACAAATGCGTCTTGTCAACATCAAAATCATCTCTCCCGAGGCTTGGTCAACCTAAGATCCTGCAATAACTCGCCAAAAATATCAAGCGTAAACCCGACTACAAAAGATTGGTCCTAATGACCCAAAAATACTATAAAAACTATTTTATTTATTACTACCTACTACTTATTGTATCCTTATGAAAATATGCAAATCGATGCCCGAAGATGCAAAAATACTATTAAAATCAGGGGAAAACGGGGCTAAAGACATAGTGAATGCATCATAAAATTGACTTACATCAACTACTCCCCACTTAGCTCTTGATCGTCCTCGATCAAGAAGGTGAGAAAAAAGAAATGTAAGTCAATAAAATGATGCAAACTTTATGAATTGTTACGAAAATCAAACTCATTTGACATCCACACTACATATCCACTCCCCACTTGAAAAACACATTGTTTCCAATGTGAAGTAAGAGGTAGAAAAGTATGGTGGGTATCAAGGGAGGGTGACCACTCCCCACTTAGTTCTTAATCATCATCGTGCAAAAAGGAGCGATCAAAACGATTTAGAACAAGAAATATACTCAAACAAATGGAAGATGCAATAGATAGAGTAAATGATGCAATGCGTCAAGAATCATGTAACTACTAATTAATCTATAAGTAGTTGTGCTACGAGGTGTGTGTGTGAATAGTCTATCAAAAATGTTATCCAAGCATATTAGTTGTAATCATGCGAGCAAAATAGATTATAGCAAACCATAGGCTTAGGAATAATATCAATCTCCACTAATCGGGGCATAAAGAGTCAAAAATAGATCGGGTAGGACTTGATGGCTTGTAACGTTAGGCTCGGGTAGTTGGCTAATCGAAGGGATAAAAGGATAAATCAAAGAGAATAAGCAAGATAGCAAGAATCGATACCTTCTTCTCATCGATCAAGTACCGCTTCAATTGTGTCATCATCCAAACTTACATTACTTGGACTTGTTGAACTTGTCCTCCAAAATTGATTTCCAAGGCTCACCATTTATTGCATGTTTATTTACAACTTTATTGAACTTCATTTGATTTGTTTTTGAATTTTTTTGGAAAAAATTTGATTTTTGATTTTTTTTTTGAATACACCAATGGACTTTGAACTTCAAAAAATACCATCTCAACTTATGCCAACAATGTCATCAAACTCTTAACTCCAAAGTCATCACCACACAATACATAGAAACTTGCTAAGCTTGCGGGATACCATGGGAATGTAGACCAAAATTAGGTTAAGGGTTGGATTATAATGAGGTTAATCACGAATGGCTATTTTCGAGAGGAGTCACACCACTCTACAAAGGCTGAGATGGGGACAGGTGGAAATTACGTTCGGGAAGGCCATTTGGCTATGGCCGAGTCAAAGAAATGCCAGGACCGTCATCCCTAACTTTGACTCAAAACACCCTTCTATTTCGCCTCGAAAGATATACATATACACCCTTCTAGTTTCTTATCAAAATTACGTGCATGATTACACACCAAAATACTTGTTAACAAAATATCAAGACTATACGTGTGCAAGATATCAAGTAGTCACAACTAAATATAAGACGAAAATGCAATTAAAGATTACTATTGACATTACATATTTAGATTACTATTAACATCTATAAATGTCAAGTATATGCCTTAGTCTAAATAATTTTTATCAAGCTACTTGATGCACGAAAATAAGCAAGAATTAAGTTTGTAAACAAAAATCATCGATTTGCAAACAAAAGTTATTATTAATTTTTTTTTTTGAATATAGCACGTAGCTCCCAAAGCTATCAACATTGCACTTATACTTAAAGAGAGTCGTCATGCAAGTTGAAAGACCACAAAATTCTCAAGTGAGAGGAAGCTAAAAACCCTTTCCGAGATGATTTTAGTGAGATGAAAGAAAAAAATTGCACATCTTTTGCTCAAAAGCTTCAAGAACATGGCAATTAAAAAAAAACTTTCATTCACTTGAAAAGAAAAATCTACCTAAACATTCTAAGTTTAGAGTCCTTAGCTCGACTTTCTATTCAAAACAAAGTTAAGGATAGTTATTTTAAAGGTGAAAATTGGTGTTAAACAAACCATAACAAGTACCTCATTGACAAGACAAACATCAAAGTTGATAACAACAACTACCACCAAAGAATAAAAAATAAAAATGAAGGTGAAAAACTTTTGTTACAAGCATTTTGACAAACACCACATAGACATGGTAAGTATCATAATGTATAACAAAAATTTCCCAACAAAAGAAAAGAAAAGAAAAGTGCCTAAGCCCAAACTTACTAGTAATTACAATGATATTAACCGAAACATCCCCGGCAACGACGCCAATTACTTGATCGACATTTTCTAAGTGTCCAAAATCACCGGCAAGTATACCGGGTCAATTGTAGTTTAGAGAGGTGAGCAAGGTCGTTTCCCACGAGGATGCCGGTTACGTACCAAAATCACTAGCACGTTTGGTTTAGGCAAAACATAAAGATGAATTTTAAAACTAATATGAGCCATGGTGTCACTCCACAACTCACCACCTAAATGCCACAAAAGAAAAAAGAAAAGAAATAAAATCTATGGTTAGCCAAGATAATGGTCAAAGTGATAAAGTAGAACTTATAATTCGTTAAGAAATGATTCGACCTACCCTCCATCCATTTGTGACTTTGTGATAAATTATTGGTGCGAACCCCAGCTTTAGTGATTGTCCGCTCTCGCGTGATACAACCACTCTATATCTCTTCAACGGCCTAATTAACTAAATAGGTCTAGAAGAATCGATATGCATTACACTCATTGGGTTGCCTAACAACGATTAGTGAACCCCACTCTAGAAACCGAATCTATCTCTAGTCGATTTTACTAAGTGGTCTCATTAACTATTTTCCCACACTAATTATCTTCTCTTGATCTCAACAAAGTGTGTTAAATCATGTATTTGATCTGGGTCGATCAGGTTATAATAAAATACTCGACCACCATAAACCAGTACTAGCAAGAGGACTAGGCCCATCGTAGTATAGCTATAGTGAATCAAGGTCGATCCCACAGGGAACCAATTGTGGATCATCTTATATACAAACAATTAATTAAACATGTCAAAGACATAAAGGCGGTCTACGACCAACATAAGACAAGAAAAGTAAAGACACGACTCGACACAACGTAATTAACCTCCCCAATTATAGTCTTTATCGTTTGGACCTAGATAATTTATATAATAAATCGAACTTATTAATCACAATCCGTTTGTATCTATCTTAGATTGGCTACGGAGTCATCCTCTTTAACTTGACGTAGCACCGGTAGTCACTAAATCACTGTGGTATTGTTACGTGACTTCGCCTTTTGGTGCCTCCATCTCATATAACTCACACGCTTTACGACTCTAAGGATGCCGATATTAACCGTACACCTCGCTCTAGGCAACATTCCTATGGTTAGGCGTATTTCCTAAACGATCACTCAAGCTCTCGTCCAACTAGCAATTACCAAGTTATAGTCTCATGCTAGTTTACGATCTACGATAACAAGGTGCGCGCGCAATTCCCTAATATAAATCTACCTAGATAACGCCGAACGTCCAAGATCAATTCATGAGCCTACCTAAGAGTTTTATATCGGTATTTCCTTCTTACGCTTTTAATTCAACTAAGCGAGTAACGTAGCCATAGCCATACCTACCGAGATAATAAATTCTATTAAGTTAACCTAACCATAAAGACGTGGCTATTTAACGGATGAAAGCAGGGCTCGGTCGACCGAATAGTTGGGCTCGGTCGACCGAATGGTCTTTTTCCCCGGATTACATCCCCGAACGTATCTCTCAAATGCTTTCATCATACACAACGGATTTAACAAAGAATTAAGTAAAGCATTCATATAAACTAACACGTATACGCATTAATTAAACAATACAGATTCATGAATAAATACTAAGTCTATGACGTAGGTTATGGGATCCCCATAGACAAGGTGTCGCCACATCCCTAATGTCATAGCCTAGATCTACATCATCTAGCTATGATTAACTAATTCAAACGATAAAGCATAATTGGGAGGGATTAATTACTTAAAATAAAAGAAACAGAAAATAAAGGCTTACATATTGCAACCCTTAATTTGTGAAACCCTCAAATTATTCTACATTGTATCAAAGTTGTATTATGAATTGTAAGATTGAAGAAATAATGAAGGGATGAAGGAATGTGTTGGTGTGTTTTTACAAATTTAAGTAGTCTTTGCTTATATTAGGGTTTCGCCGACTTATGAAGGATCTAGAAGATAAATACGAAAAAATCCGAAAAGTGACCGAGCCGACATACTCGGTCGATCGAATGGATAGGCTCGGCCGACCGAGCCTTCTTCTCGCGCGTTAAACGTTTCTCTCGTCTATCTTGTTCCCCATTTACACGCTTTCGTGTTGATCGATTAATCTTTCATTTAATGCTCCGATTTTCTTCCTCTATTATCTTGAGACCATTGATTGAATGACATTAATCCTCTCGATTTGTCGTGATCTACAAAATCGATTTTATCGCACAATAAATCGGCTTTTAATAATGAAAACGGCTAAATACCAAATATCATATTAATAATCACTTAACATTAAATAATAAATATAAACATGTGATTTAATATGAAATATATATTATTAATCTCGATTTAAGGTCAACGTTGATGACTTTTACGGGTATAATTTGACCGTCATCAGTATTAGGTGCTTAATCCAACACAATCATTAAGGTCAAGTAATGAGAAATAATTCTACAAAGTGCTTGAAATCAAAACAATCATTCTCACAAATCACAAGAAACTACAATATTACAATTCACATTTCTTGGATTATATTTCTATATTTCATCTTCATCTTCTCCAAATTGGCTTTTTCACAATTCCAAGAAGATGAAGAATCCAATTAAAAATCTAACTAATACTACCACAAAGAGAGAAGAAATTAAAGAGCAATTAGCTAAATAAACGATTACCAATGAAAATCCATCTTCAACAACTTCATCTTCTCCAAGTACAAGAGTCACCTTACACCATTGATGAAAAAAGAAAAAACTTGAAGAAGAACACAATGATTCATATTATCTAACCAAAATATACTTTAATTACTTGTTTTTGTGATAGAGTGATCTCCCCTAAGGTCACTAATGGAGGAATTTCGGCTCTAAGGATTTGGGGGAAGGGGGAGATGAGAAATCTGCTGAAAAGTCCCGTTTTTATGGTGAAAAACGCATAACGAGCCGAGCTGTGCGAAGTTCGGCTAGACAGATGGTTCGGTAGTACATTGTTTTCAGTAAATTGACCATAACTTTGCGTGTAGACCTTCGATTTGAGTGATTCAAGATGCGTTGGAAAGATTGTTTGAAGATATACAACTCTTATGAAGATGTCTAAGATGGGTCAAATGTCACTTTAAGTCAGCTGTGAGTAGAAATGCTCGAGACAATTGATCCGTAAGAACTCCGTGGCTTCGCTACACGCTCGCACCGCATAAAAGCGCGTCTTGTCAACATCAAAATCATCTCTCCCGAGGCTTGGTCAACCTAAGATCCCGCAATGACTCGCCAAAAATACCAAAGCGTAAACCCGACTACAAAAGATTGGTCCTAATGACCCAAAAATACTATAAAAACTATTTTATTTATTACTACCTACTACTTATTGTATCCTTATGAAAATATGCAAGTCGATGCCCGAAGATGCAAAAATACTATTAAAATCAGGGGAAAACGGGGCTAAAAACATATTGAATGCATCATAAAATTGGCGTATATCAGAGATCATGGCTATAAATAGAAGGCACTGGCAGAGGAGAAATACAACAATTGGAAAAAGGACAAAAAGTACTGAAACTCTACTAAATTCTCTAGCCTTTTTTTGAACTCACATTGCTCAATCGAGAAGATCAAGTTTAGAATTATCAAGGCCTCAATCAGAATCATTTTAGTCTGTACCTGATCACGTTTGGTGAATTTCTCAAATTCACACATCTCAAACAATTGAATCAGAGAAGTCTGAGAATGAGTTGTGTTTTTGTGATAGCTGCTAAAGGATTTGTTCTCAAGGAGCAGTGTAGAAGATTGAGTCACTGAAGCTTTTGTAGCCAGAGAGTGATAGTTTTGGAGATTGTGAAGCTTCAGTAGCCAATGACAATCACACTATTGTATTGGGGAAAGTCAATAGTGAATTACTCCAATCATCACAGAAGAAGAGTGGATTAAGGGATTACACCACCCTGAACCACTATAAACCTTGTGTTCATTTACATACAACACTTTACTTTACTGTATTTCTTTACTGCATTATATTCATACTCTGTGTGTGCATAATCTACTTTGAAACAACTTTTAAGAAGGGACTTATCCGCTGCCCAAAAACTTTTAAATATAAGAAAAGTTTTTGAAACTCCAATATAGTCATTCACCCACCCTTTGACTATATTCTCACCCTTCTCTAGGACCAACAATCTGGATGAAGATTCCGACGAAGGTTCAACCTGAAAACTAGAAAAAACGGTTTCAGATCGTCCAAACCGCCGTGAACCTCAGATCTGACCGGAAAAAAAAGATGAAAAGTGTAGTTTTCCCGGTAACGGAGCCAACTAATAATGTCAAAATTATCACAAACGGATGATGCGGTGAATAACTGACTGATTATGTGTGATTTATCTAGTTTTTGTCATTTTATCTCAAGAACAATATGAAGATCCATATGAATATCAAGTATCACAAATAAATAAAAAAGGGTGAGTTTTTAGGGGTGGATTATGGTTGTGCCGAGGTGGTTGCCTAAGCACCCTAGTGTAAGGGATCAAGCCAAATGATGTAGTTCTGGTGTGTGAGGGGACACCTCTATTTATATATGTACAGTTGGTGTTTACAAGGCATTTACGATGTACAAATAATACTTAAGTTACAGTACAGGGTCGTGGGCGAGCTAGCGGTAGGCGGGCTTGTGTTGATGCCTCTACGAGCTTCTTCGCATGTAGCTGTTATTATTGCCTAGGCAAGTGGGATTCGAGCCGTTGAGTGTTAAGCAGGATGTTATCTGATCGTCATCCGTTGTCATCAGCCAAATGATAAGAATCGTATAGGGAAGCTGGATTACCTTCGACTTGATCCGGATTATGGCGAGGTGGACTAGGCGGGCCACGGGCTTTATCCTTTAATGGGCTAGGCCTCGGATCCACATGCTTTGGTCGGGTTTGATATATCAGACATGATGAAGATGCAAGGAGAAGAACACGACTAGGATTTGTGTGTCTTTTTTTTTTTTTTTTTTGTTGAAAGATTTGTGTGTCTTTTTAAGACACATGAAAGAAGGGATGAGGAAGGCGACATGAGGAGATAAGAACATGAAGGAAAAGAAATCATGATATTTGGTTGCATCAATTTATGGGAAAATATCGAATAACGTACATACATATAGATGAAGAAAAAAGTATGCATATTTCATCATACATCATTAATTAGAAGTGAAATTACATTGACTCAGACAAACACATATAGAACACACTGCAGTGATGGATGTTCGTGTTATTCATGAAATTTCCAAGCACGTTGATTGGTCGATCACTAGTGGTAGTAATTACATGTTCTTGAAGTCCCGTCGCTTCTTTAAAATCAGTTTCATAGGCTTCTCTTTTGGCAAAAGGACAATGTTGAGCATTTCCTCCATATCAATATCTGTTTGGTCGATTTTTCCCGGAATAGACCAATCAAACGAGTACACAATTGATGTAAGAACCAATTGAATCTGTTTAATAGCCAACGGGTATCCAGCACAAATCCTTCTTCCACCACCGAAGGGCAAAAGTTCAAAATTGGTTCCCTTCACGTCCATGCTTTGACTTTTTCCTAGAAAACGCTCAGGTTTGAAGCTATTGGGGTCTTCCCAAGTCTCGGGATCTCGCCCCAGCGCACATGCATTTGTTACAATCAAACTTCCTTTTGGAATATCGTAACCCATCAATTTGCAAGTTTCTACAGCAACACGAGGCACAAGGAATGGGAGGGGTGGATGCAGCCTAAATGTCTCTTTCACGCATGCTTGTAAGAAAGGTAGCATACCGAGGTCACGTTCGGCCGGAAGAACATGATTTCTTTTTCCCATTGCTTCATCAACTTCTTCTCGGAGTCGTACAAGGACTTGAGGATTTCTTGTCAGTTCGGCTATCGCCCACTCACTTGTTGTCGTCATGGTTTCAACACTAGCAAAAAGCTCCTGCAATTAAGTATATATTAACGAACCTTTTTTATTTTCAGATTGATGCGCTCAAATAAAGACTCGCTAAATAATTTCCTTGTAAAGAAAAAAAAAAGAAAGAGAATTCATACGATGAGATGGCTATAGATTTGAACATCGTCCCATGAATGGTTTATCATGGAATCCAGAAAATCTGGAGGGCTTCCTTTTTCGCCGCCGCCATCTTGTCGTCCTTGGCGTCTCCTTTCAGCTAAAATGTCTCCCCAAAGGTCTGTGCACATTTCAAAATAGTCATTGATCCTTTGTTTAGCACCAAAATCGAAGCCAGCCAGTAGAGGGAATAAATCTCCGAGTCTTGGAATTGCGAAAAATAGAAGCTTTTTGGAATGCAACTTTGCTTTCCCGATGTTTTCCCAGTTTTGAATGATATCTTTGGATGTCATTGCCATAGACAGGGAGTTTAGTATTGTTGCAAAAATAAAATCTGCAATCTTAACTACTTCTCCTTCCTTTGACCCCAGATGCTCTATCATTTCCCTCACCTACAGTTTTTGGAAATATTAATGGAAAGTTGTATACGTATATAATGTAAATGTATATATATACACATATGTATGTATATATAGACTGAATAGCACAAAGATACTCATCTTTTGGTTAAGGTTGGAACCTGTCACTAATGTTTCAATTTTATTATATATATGTTTATTTATTAATATTTTTATTTAATTAATTTTAAGAAAAATATTACTCCTAGTGACAAAGTGTTTGTCAATATTAAGTATCAGATGAAATATGCATTTGTACTCTTTGGTGACAAAAACCATTTAGAGCATTTGCAGTAGAATCTGTAAGAGATGGTAAATCTGTATTTAACAGATTCTAACTCTCCAGATCCGTCTAATATACAGCTGTATCAGAATCTGTTAACATGATCTGTATTCACAAATATTAGTTTTCACAAATATTTCATTGTATGGATCTTCTATAAAAATATTTAGAAGATCCATACAAAGTATTATTTGTCTAGTTTAAATATTTATCACCGTAAAAATAGACATTAATATATATACATATATGCGTGTGTTTTTGTTTTTGAAAATATGTCTTATGGTTTGTAGTTAATCTTGTACAGTAAAGATTCTGATGCAGTTGACCCAGTGTAGAGATTCTGTAAAGCAGATGAAAATGGTGTTGAAGTCTGTAAAGTAGAGAATCTGTTAAG
Organism: Gentiana macrophylla; assembly: GCA_026214975.1. Classification (NCBI taxonomy): domain Eukaryota; kingdom Viridiplantae; phylum Streptophyta; class Magnoliopsida; order Gentianales; family Gentianaceae; genus Gentiana; species Gentiana macrophylla. Next base: position 81,881,669 of record CM047814.1, read on the forward strand.
AGACACTGATGTCAGTGTTTCTAGTGATGAATTTTTGGGTCTTTTGTGACAAAGACATTGTCACAATTAATGCTTTATATATGGTGACAAAAAAATAAGTACGGTCTGGAAAGTGTGTTTTTTTTTTTTTTTTTTTTTTTGTAGTGTCACCCTAATGATGACAAATGTCCATTAAGTTTGTTCGTCATTGAACACCATAAAATTTGCCTTATACTCTAGAATCAATTTTCGAAAAGATCGTGTGATAGATTAATAATGCGGTATACTGGACGTCGGTGGTAAAAAAAAACATGCTTCCAAAATAATCCCACGTCACCTCTTTCAAATAGAAATAGTCAACGTAAATATATACCTGGTGCATTCTCGTCTAAAAATAACTTATAGATAGAGACGGAGGGAGTACATACGTACCTTGTGCATTCTCATGTGAGAGTGAGAGTCCAAAGCTTGGGAGGAGAAAAGTTGATTGTGGCTCATTGCCCGCAGAGATCTCCAATGTTTATCACATTTGGTAGCCATCACAATAACAGATGTTTTCACTTCGGGAATCAAATCACTCAACCCAAGAAGAAACCTACCAGATAATTCCTTGTCATTGTATTTGTAGACTTCCCGAACAGCTTTAGGGCTTGAGGCAACTATCACAAACTTGGTCCCGAATCTTAGGGAGAAGATGGGTCCAAGAGATTGTGCGATATTGGATAGAGCAATATGAGGTTTCTTTCTATCTATGTTGAATAGGTTACCAACCACAGGCCAACCATATGGAGCTGGAGGAAGTTTTAATCCCCACGCGAGTACTTTGAAGTTCTGTTGTTGAAGCCGAACATGATGATGACGAGCAAAACAGCGGTCGTTAACACAAGAGCGCCAATTCCGAGGACGTAATGATCAGAAGCCATTTCCAGAGTTGTGAAATCCATCTTCGATCACTTTGAGTTTTCACTTTTCACTCATTCCTGCAGGGTCTTCTCATGTGTCCATATATATATATATATATATATATATATATATATATATATATATATATTCAGATATATATTTTAAATCGATTATGATATTTTAAATCTTAATAAACTCCACCAATCACACACCACGATCCAGTCTACCCTGCAAATGCAACTTCTATTTCATGATGGCGGTTTTATCGTTTCATACATTATACTACGAGTTTTCTATTTAATAATTCCTAGTGGTAAGATGTTTGACATTTTATCCGTCGATAATTCCTCATGGATGTTAGACATTTTATAATAACCGGTGAAAGTTGACGGATATCTATACTATAATATAAAGAGCAGCAGTTTTAACCCAATTACCCGTTATTTTTGCCCATACCTACAAAATGACCCGGCTTATACCCGGTAACTAACAATCCTTTCTGCAAACCCTGCAAACAACTCCGCCTTCTCTCTCCCAAAATATCTTTGGTTGCTTAAAAAAAAAAACCCCTTTTTTATCTCCCAAAATCTCCTAGCTGTCACTCCAACAAACCCCAACAAATTCGATCTGATATTCAATAAAAGATATCGGTTTGAAATCACTTAATCGATTTCGGATCTCGGGATTGAGATCAATCGCTCGTTAACGAATCTCGAGATTCAAATCAATCGCTCGATAACGAACTGACGATCTATAGTACATAGTACTATCAGAATGATCTGTAAGGAAATATATCTGTTTGAAATCTCTTAATCGATTTTGGATCTCGGGATTGAGATCAATCGGTCGTTAACGAACCCCGAGATTCAAATCAATCGCTCGATAACGAACTGACGATCGATAACGAACTGACGATCTATAGTAGATAGTACTATCAGAATGATCTGTAAGGAAAGACATCGGTTTGAAATCGCTTAATCGATTTTGGATCTCGGATTGAGATCAATCGGTCGTTAACGAACCCTTGTAGATTCAAATCAATCGCCGATAACGAATCGACGATCTATAGTAGATAATCTTATCGTAACGATCGTAGCGAAAGACATCGGTTTGAAATCGCTTAATCGATTTCGGATCTCGGGATTGAGATCATTGACATTTTACTAAGAGTTTTCTATTTATTAATTCCTAGTGGTAAGATGTTTGACATTTTATCCGTTGATAATTCGTCATGGGTGTCGGTGAATCTTGCGGATATATAGATATTGAGATATATACATACCATCAGTCAGTTATGATATTTTAAAGGGAATATTAGATTTTAGTCCACTTTCTGCCCTGTAAATAAATTTTAACCCACATTTTTTTTTTTTGTTGATTTAAGGACAAAACATTTTCATTCGAACTAAATTACCCGTAATATAACAGAGAAGCAAATCAAGAACATGACGCTCACTGTGAAGACTCTCAAAAGCAAAGAGAACTGTCCTTCTCCTCTCTTTCTTTTGGACCTCGATCCTCTGTCGTAGGTCGAAGCACAAGAGACGCCATTTCTTTGTACTTCGAACGACACCGTTTTGAGTCAAAACAACACCGTTTCGATCTGAGCTTTTAAAAAATAAAAAAATAAAAAAAAAAAAAAAAACATCGACACACCGTCGTTTTTACCCGAAACGACGTCGTTTCGGACTTACAGCACAGGCACAGCAGAGAGGATATGGCAGAGGATCCCAACTCCTTTCTTTTCCCCCTCTACTTTACAAGAATGGAATCGAGTAATTCTTTTGCAATTTCATAATCATCAGCTCAAGGAAATCGAAGAAACTCCGGTGGTGGTTCCGGTTTCAATTTGTCGATCTCCGGCAGCTAAAATGTCAGATAATCCGGTTAGCTGCTTTGTAGATTTTGAATATGGATTATCTCCGATGCACAAATTGTAGAAATCTCCGATGCACAAATTGTAGAATTATCTAATATGGATGGTTGCCATCAATTGCGGCTATCTTACCAACTCTACGGCCCTCGACGGACGCCACTGGGTCGGTGACGGTGAAAATGAAATCCAACCGAAAGGGAATTCAATAACTGCAATTTCAGCTGGAAATTTGCTTATGGCTGATCCTACACCATTTTTCACGGCAAGAGTTTCTTCAACCTGTTTCTCCAACAGTCTAAAAGTTAACGCATGTCAGAAATTTGTTCGCCTCCATTTTTACCCAAATCGTTATCGGTGGTTTCGGAATTCTCGTGATTTCTTCACTGTTAAAGCTAATTCGTTTACCTTATTGCAAAATTTCAGTGCGTCAATTGTTGCTGATGAATTGAATGTCAAATATTTTGTTAAGGAATTCTGTTTTGAATGAGCAAATAAAGTAGATATGGCCTATAAACCCAAAAGAACGTTGCTTTTTATCATGTTCAAAACATACTGCTTTTTATCAAATGTTGTGCTTGCTAAGAATCTTCTACATAATGCACATTTTTTATTTCAGCTGGGGCATTGTCGTTTATCATATTGCTGAAAATATCCATCTTTCAATCTTTTTGCAATGTAAATACTTTTTGTGTTCCAGACCGACCGATGTGTCTTCGAGTAAGATATATTTACTAGTACTTAGCATTCTTTAACATTTGTATTCTGTTTTCTTGTATAATTCTTGATGTTTTATTCGTTTGAGATCAGTTTTTGGCTTTCATTTTTGGGAGAATATTTTTGTTAACAGATTTCCTTTTGTCTTGACGACTTACTTGAAATCTGTTTGTGCATTACAGAATAATACGAATTCCATAGCATGGAGCCAATGAATTTCACAGCTGTAAGGATCTGTGTCCTTGATTTACTTCTTTCCCTGGTGTTTCTTTTGTTGATTATAAGTTTTTTTAAGGTTGATGGCTTGAAACATGATGGCTGGAAATTCTAGAAATTTGCAAATTGAGTTTGATAATTCGCGTATTTAGTCTGAGACCGTTCCTCGGGCAACTGGGGTTGAGGGGAATCCCAAGGCAGGTATTGAAACTGCCATGGTAGATATTGAAGCTACCATTGTCAACTCTTTTGATAACCATGGAGCTGAAACTAATAGTTTTTTTTTAGAGAGGACTAATAGTTCTGTTGAGAACAGAAATAATGAAAGGTCTGTTGTGGTTGATCATATTGGTTATCCCACAGTTTAAGGTTTGGTTTAAGGATGCATCTATAATGTTTTAAAGAAGATTGATTGTGTTTTTTACTTGGTTCATATCATTAAGCATTCTAATAGACTAATGTTACTTTGTTGGTGTGTTACTGTGTCATTTTCAGCAATATATAAGCCAAATATAAGGCTGAAAATTAGATTTTGGAGCAAAAAATAAAGTGTTTAAGGGTTGAAAAACTTGAAATACTTTTGTTGACTTTATGTTGTTGCCTTCTTTTACTTTCTTCAAATATACCTTTAACAATACAATGTTGCAATGTTTTTTTTTTTTTTTTTCAAAAAAGAATCGATAGTAGTGTGATTCAAACCTCCTCCCTTACATTGGAAAGCATACTAAAGATGGTATTTCAGTTATTAATGGATAAGAAATGCAATGGATATTTGTTTTATATGGTTATTAGTAATGAAAAGTGTTTTGAGAAGTTGAAGAGGAAAACAAAATTGGTTGTGTTATTGCAGGCATATGATGTCTTTATTTGGTTTTAATCTTTCTTTGCATTCCACTATTTGTTGTGGTATGGTTTTGGCCTAGGTGGTTGAAGGTTGTTGATTATGTTTGTGTTTTTTTTGTCTTTAGAAAATTACAGGAGCCTAGATTCTCTATTGATGAGGCCGAGCCAATGTTATTTGATGCATTTTCTGCTTCATACATCTTTCATGGAGTTTGATGTGGTGCGTGTTTGAAGGATGAAGGTCCATAGATGGTAAAACAGACTGCTTTTGTCTTCAAGAACGTGAGAATGTTTTAGTTTCATTAATATGTTTTTTGATTACATCCAATAGTATTAGGCTTTTATTCTCTTGATTCCCCCAGAGTTGCATCTCCATAATGCTTTGATAGATTGTTTCATTAGGATATGAAGTATTTTTTTGATAGATTGTTGTATTACGTAATAATAATGGTGATTTTTGTATGTTAATAAAACGCTTTAATGTTATTGTTTTACTATGTTATCATATCATATCGTGTATTCATCAGAACGCTGCGATAAAATTCGGTTTTCAAATACTACGTCGAAAAGGTATCAAATGAGGTCTCAAAATGAAGATAAAAAAAATATGAACTTTGGAGAAACAATTTTGATGATCGGTGTTCTAAATCAAAAGTTACGGTCGTTTATATGAATAAAACGCTCCGGTTAATATAAATACTTTTTCGTCTTTCAAAATATACGTCGGAAGGGTATCGTGTTTGGGCTCATTTTGAAGAGGAAAAAAAAATGAATTTTGGTGAAAAAATTTCGACGATCGGAGTTATAAATCAAAAGTTACGGGTGTTTGAAAAAAAGAAAAAAACAAAACAACAACAAAGCTGCAGCATCAAATATACGATATACCTGATGTTCTCATACCTGAGGACGCGCGCTTGTGTATAGGGTTAATTTTGTCCGTGTCAAATTTTTTTGTCCTTTTTACAACTAAAAATAAGTGTGTCCTATAAATTTATTTCGTAAATATTTTTGTCATTTTCCCTCAATCCCCCTATTTTAAATCTTAATAAACTCCACCAACCACATGTACACCGGCCTACACAACTTCTATTTTTTTTTTTTAAAAGTTGCACAACTTCTATTTGATGATGGGTTTTATCAGGGGCGGACGCACATCGGTCAGGGGTCCATGGCCCCTACTCAAATTTCTATGCGAAATGATTAATATACCCTTCAAATAATATTAAAAAAACTATGCATATATATTATTTCAAGCATTATTTATTGAAATTGTATATACATAAGGATCATTTCTGGACTTAATTAGGCATTTAGAACACATAAAATAACACTTGTTAGACAAAATTATGCCATCTCTATTTTTATCTTCTTCACGTTTTTCAATTTGACCGGAAAAGGAATCTCATGGCGTCGTCCGACTACCTCTTCCTACCGCCGATTCTGGCCGACTTTAACAACTCCCGCCGACCAGAGCCTCCGATGCCGTCGCCGGAGATTGAATCCAGATTTTTTTTTGTTTTTTTAATTTTTATCCATATGGATCATTTCTAGACTTAATTAGGCATGTATGACACAATAAAAAAGACCATAGGCTATAAAGACAAAATAACACTAGTCGGACAAAATTAACCTCATCTCTATTTTTATCTTTTTCACGTTTTTCATTTTGACAGGAAAAGGAATCTCATGGCGTTCTCCGGTCGCCTCATCCTACATGACGACTTCAACAACTCCCGCTGATCTGAACCCCCAATGCCGTCGCCGGAGATTGTATCAAGATTATGATACAATCCTTGGACTGTTATTATATATCGTTGCAAAAGCCTGTCATTTTCTATGTTTCGTATCTTGCTGGTGGTGGCTCGGTGCGGTGGAGCCCCATTGATGATAGCCGACCCGAACTATGCCACGTGTCGTCCTCTTAGGATGTGTAATAAGTGATTAGCCCCTAAACATAGGGCATTAAGGGCCAGGAGCCCCAGAAACATACCTAAGGGCAGGTCCCTTACCCAAGGTGGGATATCAGCAGAAACTCCTCCTCCAGCCACCGCAGGTCGGCCAAGGCATGGCGAAGTAGATCTGCTCAGTTCGGCCATAGTGGCCTAGGGAGCTGAGTGCAGGACGCTCAGACCAACCCCGGCAGTTATTCCACGCGCTGGATAAATAAGTGCAAATGAGGAAAGAATCCTTAGTCATGAAGACTCTGATATTAACATTAATTATACCTATAATTATCCTTAAATCATAAGGATTTAAGCGTGTATATTCTTAGGGAAATAATAATGCTAATTATAATACAATTCCTTGCAGGACAAGGAAATAGATGAGACATCTCATATATAAACAACCCTAAGGAAGTATGAAAGACTTGATTCCAATTCAATTATTGGATACGTAGGCAACTCAAGATAAATAACTTGAGAGCTCAGTCTAAATACACAAAAAAAACATGTCCCTCTTTACACACGAATTAGGGTTCTAGGGGATTTAGGTCTTTATCACAAAGATAATCGACCGGATTTATTCATAGGCAATTCCAAATCGCCAATTGGCGCTAGAAGGAGGAGACCTTTTGATAAATGATGAAACCAATCCTGCAATTCTAATCAAAGAACCATGCCACCAAGAACACTGGCAAGAAAACTGCAGATCCAACGGATCCAACTCAACAGGGTGGAACAGCTACAACCACCCAAGGAGAAGCACAGGCTACAGCTGCTCAGAAAAAGGCAAATGTTGCTTATGATCAAACTCATCACCTCAACTCAATTTCTTCAAGATCCAGCCAACCAGGTGTTGGTTGAAACCTTGAAAATTATTGACAATTTCACCCTTAAGACCATACTAGATGAAGCCCTTAAAGGAAGGAATCCTCCAGAAGTATCAGAAACTGGTTTTCACCCAGAAACTCATAAAAGCATGAGTTTGTGTAGTCCAGCGGACATACGGAACAGAAAAAAGCCCAAAACCCTAACGACACGGCTAAGGCCGAACTGGACGCTCTGCTCAGAAGAAGGTCAGACGAGCTGCTCTGTGCATCGCCCTTCATCGAGTATATCGACAACTACCCCCGACCAGTGGGTTTCAAGATTCCTAAGATTGAATCATACGATGGGTCCAAGGATCCTTATTATCACATGCACCAGTACATCTCACATATGTACTTGTACAACACCACAGACGAGATGAAGTGCAAAGCCTTCCCTGCACTGCTAACAGGGAGAGCCAGAGAATGGTTCAACAAGATTCCTCCTAGGTCGATCTCCGACTTTAGGACTTTAACTCAGAAGTTCGTCCATGCCTTCATCGCAGCTCGTCCGTTCCAGAGGAATCAAACTCACCTTTTGAGTTTGAAGTAGAAAGCTGATGAGTCCGTACTGTGCTTTATAAAGCGCTTCAACGAAGAGTCCACACAGGTGCAGGACGCAGATGATCGACTGTTGGTCGCCTCTTTTGTGGTAGGTCTGCGAGAGGGATGGCTGCACGCCAAGCTCAACAGCAAACTCCCTCAGACAATGGAAGAATGCCTAGATGTGGCCTTAAAACTTTGTCAGGGAGAACAAGCAAATAGACTCAAAAGAGAGATGGAAAAAGGTGAAGGAAAGAAAAGCAGGTCTGAAGATAAATCAGACAAGAAGAGAAAGTCAGTTTGGGATAGAGTAACTGCACCAATCGCAGATCAGCTGGGCAAAAAATAAGCTCTGCTGGACAGAGACTTCATCCTTTTGAACAGATCTCACGAGCAGGTCCTCGTGATTATGGAAAGAAAAGGCATAGCCAAGGTCCCGCCACCCATGAGGGGACCTAGAGAAAAGAGAGACCCTAACAAATTCTGCAAGTATCACCAGGACATGGGTCATGATTCGTGAGCGATGTCGACATCGATCGATCGAGACATCGACGCAGCAGTGATAGAAGGAAAGCTATATGAGGTCGTAGATCGGTCTCGAGAGGCCGAACCACGAGGTCGGCGTGAATTCAAACGCCAAATAATTACCACGACGGAGATAACCGAAATGAGTTTCGGAGAAGAAGAGACCACTCACCAGATCCTGATGGTTAGATGGATAACCGCCCTGTGAACATGATCAATACGATCTTAGGGGGGCCTAACAGCACAAGCAGAACTGAAGACGCGAGCAGTAGCAGGTCTACTGCCCCCACTCCTTTGAATAAAAGGCAAAGAATGTCGGGAGAAGTGATTTATGGTCCAAGGGATTCACTACCATTGGTAGTTAACAATGAAGGGCTTGTCATAGAAGCGGTGATCAGCAATAATCTGATAAGGTGGATATGTTTGGATATGGGCAGTGCCGTAAACATCCTCTACTACAATGTGTTTAAAGCTATGAAATTGAAAGATTCCGATCTGACCCCCATGTCAGCTCCCCTATTCGGCTTTAGTGAACAGCCAGTTCACCCATTGGGTGTAATCAAACTCCCTACTACTTTTGGAGAAGGAACCAAGGGCAGGACCCTGATGGTAGATTATGTGGTGGTTAAAGCACCCTCAGCATATAATGTGATTATGGGAAGACCGGCGCTCATCGATCTCCGAGCTATAATATCACCAGCGCATGTAAGTATGAAATTCCCGACAGGAGAAGGCTCCATAGAGATTAAAGGCGATGTGGAAATAGCCAGGAGTTGTTACACAAATGACAAAGAAGTGGGAAAATGATGGTTCAAAGAGGTGTTGAAGAACTACTTCCTAAAGATGAAGAGAACTGGTTATCTGAAGATCAGATAGAGGTTGTTCGTCTATGGGACGAACAGGAGGACTCAACAGTTAGTGTGGGGGCATTGATTCCAGCCTCACGTGAGGAATCTCTGATAAACTCTTAAAAGAATTTAGAGATATGTTCGCATGGAAAGCAGAGGATATGCCAGGATTATCTCCAGAGCTGGCAGTTCACATGTTGAACATAGACCGGAACAGGAAGCCTGTTCGTCAAAAGAAAATGCACTTTACCTCTGAGCGCATCTTAGCAATTAAGTAGGAGGTGACAAAGTTGCTGCAGGCCAACATAATCAAAGTAGATATATACCCTGAGTGGTTTGCAAACCCTGTACTGGTTAAGAAACTAGATGGGAGCTGGAGGATATGTGTGGATTTCACAGATCTCAACAAAGCATGCCCAAAGGATTGTTATGCCCTACCAAAGATTGATCGTCTAGTGGACTCAACGGTGGGATTTGAAGTGTTTGGATTCCTAGATGCATACAAAGGTTATCATCAGATCGTAATGGATCCTGAAGACACAGAAAAGACTGCCTTAATAACAGAATTTGGGACGTACTACTACGTCACTATGCCCTTTGGCCTGAAGAATACCGGAGCAACCTATCAAAGGGATGTAAATGCAATTTTGCCAAGCAGATCGGGAGATGTATGGAGGTGTATGCGGATGACCTCCTGATCAAGGGCAGGTCTCTTAATCAATATTTGAATGATGTCAGAGAAGTGTTTGAGGTCCTGAGGAAAACTCAAATGAAACTTAACCCCAAGAAATGCATGTTGGGGTCAGATCGGGAAAATTCCTAGGATACATGATATCCAAAGACAGAATTAGAGCAAATCCGGATAAGATTGATCTGCTGAAGACTATGTCACCGCCAAAAAACATCAAAGAAGTACAGCGGATAACGGGATGAATTGCAGCTTTGAACATATTTATATCCAGATCAAAGACATCGTGCCTTGACATTTTTCAAAATTTTGAGAAGAGCAAGTCCTTTTCAGTGGGACGAGAAAATTCAGAAGGCCTTTGAAGAACTGAAATCATACTTGGCCGAACTGCCCACCTTAACGGCTCCTTAGGTAGGAGAACCCATGTACGTTTATTTGGCAGTATGTGAAGAAGCGCTGAGCACAGTACTGGTTAAAGAGCAAGATGGACAGCAGATACCGGTTATCTTTGTAAGAAAAGCACTCCATGGACCAGAGGTCAGATATTCAAATGCCGAGAAATTGGCATTGGCATTAGTGCATGCCTCCAGGAAGTTAAGACCTTACTTCCAGGCACATCTGATCACGGTGATCACCGATCAGCCGTTACGGAAAATCTTAGGACGACCAGAAACCTTAGGAAGGTTGGCGAAATGGGTTGTTGAACTGGAAGAGTATTATATTGATTTCCGTCCTCGAACTGCCATCAAAAAACAAGCCTTAGCAGATTTTCTGGCTGAAGGGATCGTTGTTCATTTATAGGACGATCAGCTGAAAAAAGAAGAAAGCAAGTGGAAACTATATGTTGATGGGGCAGCAAGCAAAGAAGGAGCAGGCGGCGGTCTCTCCCGCTCGTCGATCAAAAGGAGAAGAGTTCCCCTACACTTTAAGGTTTGGCTTTCAAGCCACTAACAATGAGGCTGAGTATGAAGCCCCACTTTGAGGCTCAAGTTGGCGAACAAGCTCGGAATAGGTAGTCTGCAAGTGTGCACATGACTCACAACTTCGTTGTCAACCACATCAATGGAGAATATGAGGCTAAAGAGGAGCCCATGAAGAAATACTTAACAGTGGCTCAAACTGTGCTAGAAAAATTTAAACAGGTCCAAGTTGACCGAATTCCCCGAGCAGAGAATAGAAGAGCAGATGCTTGATCAAAGTTAGCGTCAAACTTTGTATCAGAGAAAAAAGTGCTGGCCGAACTCCTCAAAGAAAGAAGTTATGATCAACAAATCATTCAGCCGATCAGGCAGGCCAGTACCTAGATGGACCCTATTGTATCCTATCTCGGAGATAACATCTTGCATCAAGACAAAGTCTAGGCCAGAAAGATGAAACTCTTAGCGACCAGTATTCGCTGTTCGAGAACATCCTCTATCGCAGGTCGTATATTGCACCATGGCTTAGGTGTGCAACAAGTGAAGAAGGGAATTACCTTCTCAGACAGATACACTTAGGAATTTGTGGAAATCACCCCGGAGCTCGGACCTTAGCAAGAAAGTGCAGTAGCTTCGGCTATTATTGGCCAACATTGTTGGAAGATGCCAAAAGTTAGTGGGAAGTGCAAATCGTGCAGTGCACGATAATCATCACATCGACCATCTCAAACATGGTTCCAGTGGTCTCCCCATGGCCCTTCGATCAATGGGGGGTAGATCTAGTAGAACCACTTCCGCGAGCTCCCGGCAATGTCCGATTTCTGATAGTAGCAGTGGATTATTTCACCAAGTGGGTCGAAGATGAACCCCTGACTACTATAACAAGGAAGCAAATACAGAAATTTTTGTGGAAGAACATAGTGTGCAGATATGGAATACCAAAGACTCTAATTTCAGACAATGGAACTCAATTTGAAGATAAAATTGTCAAAGAATGGTGTGCCGAACTGCACATAACTCAACATTTCACCTCTGTTGGTTATCCCTAAGCTAATGGGTAGGTCGAACAGACCAACAGGCAGATCAAAACTGGGCTGAAGAAACGCCTAGAGGTGGAAAGAGATAGTTGGACCGAGCATTTACCCAACATTTTATAGGCCTACAGAACAACTCCAAACTCGGCCGCATGAGAAACTCCGTTCAGCTTAGCATAAGGGTGCGAAGCGGTAATTCCGGCCGAGAGGCCTATCATCACCATGAGCAGCACTCTATTCTGAAGATAAGCAGTTAACTGAGCTCAGGCACTCAAAGGATGACCTGGAAGAAGCTCGAAATGTGCCTTCATCATGATGGCCAAGTACAAACAGTGCATAAATCAGTACTATAACTCCCGGGTTAAGCACTCATACTTTAAGGAGGGAGACCTAGTGCTAAAAAAGAACGAATTCAGTAGGCAAGGACCTCAAGGAAAACTTGACCCAAACTGGGAAGCCCCGTAAAAAGTGGTCAAGGTACATGGGAAATGAGCATATCAGCTAGCTGATGCAAGTGGCAGGACCATACAACGCAGCTGGAATGTAGCCAACCTAAGGAAGTTTTATGTCTAGGTCAGGTTCCAGACTTTACTTATGCATTATTTACTTTTTAAAGTTTTTGTTCCAATAAGATGTATTCAAACTTTAGTTATTAAATAAATGTTTATTTGGCACACGTGTATTGTTTATTTCATATGATTCATCAAAGTTTGCAAAGGACAAACTCTACTAGTCTGCAGGATAGACCATACGAACTGAGTCGCAGGTCGGACTCAGAAAAAGTTTGCAAAGGACAAACTCTACTAGGCTGCAGGACAGACCATACGAACTGAGCTACATGTCGGACTCAGAAAAAGTTTGCAAAGGAAAAACCCTACTAGGCTATAGGACAGACCATACGAACTGAGATGCAGGTCGGACTCACAAAAAGTTTGCAAAGGACAAACTCTACTAGTCTGCAGGACAGACCATACGAACTGAGCTGCAGGTCGGACTCAGAAAGTTTGCAAAAGACAAACTCTACTAGTCTGCAAGACAGACCATACGAACTGAGCCACAGGTCGGACTCAGAAAATGTTTGGACATGACAAACCATAAAGTCTGCAGGACAAAAAATACGAACTGAGCTGCAAGGCAGACTCAAAAATGGTAAAACCAACGCTCACTACAAAAAAAGACAATCAGAGTTTAAAATACCCTTAGAAACTTTGAAATATCCAAACTTTCTAAGTCTGGCAGATGATGATCGAGCTCGCACACGATCAACACCGTGATACCTAAAAAGTTTGAAGTAATCCAAACTCTCTAAGTCTGCAGGCGACTATCGAAGAAAACTAAAGTACATCGCTCCAACAAAGAAAGCTTTTAAACATTGTACTTGAGGGGGTAAAGGACCCCAAATCAAAGCAAAGGCTAACATGCTTGAATAAAAGAAAAGGCTAAATCAAATGCTTAAAAGAGAACAAAAGATAAAGGGAGAAAAGCCAACAAAGTCATTACATAACAAGTGCCTAAAAGGCATATACTGTCAAAAATAAAAGGCAGCAGAAAAGTTGGAATTATTACAAAAAATTTCAACAGAATTATAAGTGTCTAAGCCTAAGAATCAACAGCAGGATCCTATTGAGAAGGTTGATCAGAAGGCGTACTGAAAGGCTGAGCCGAAGATGTACTGGTTTGCTGAGCGGCAGGTCTGTGAGCATACTTCTTGGCCTGATCTTCATCGGACTGAAACTCCCTAAGTATGGCCTCATAGAGCTTATTTCCACCAGGCTTGCGGAGCCCTTCATGTTGGAGAGCCTCAATGACCAACTGAGGACACTACTCCTTGGCATGGTCTACACCCAGGGTGTACCCATGACTTAAGATGGAGCCAAGTATAACCTTCAAGGCCCCAGTAAAGTGAGCAGAGCTCTTATATTCATGAATAGCATGAGCAATCCGCGCAGGTATCGCGGCCTCAAGCCCCTCATGATCAGCGCGGAGTTTGGCCAAGGCCTCCTCCCGTTCAGTACCAGCAGTTCACAGCTCCTGTAACTCAGCCTGCTGAGCGTGCATAATCTTCTCCAGATCAATGATCGCGCATCCTTGGATAAAGATTCATCCTTGTGCTTTTGGCGGCTGGCTGAGAGGTCAGCAATCTGATTTTCCAGAGAAGCCTTCTGGGAGGAGAAATCGTTAAGTCTGTGTAAGACTTCCTTCCCAGCCTTAACAACCTGACAAAAAACAAACAAGGTCAGTACGATGTGAAGATAAATAAAAAATAAAAGAGAAAAGCAAGGAAGAGACATACAATGGCGGCCAGATCCATGTCCGGAAGTTCTGATAGAAATTCACTAGGGAAGAAGCCCCCTCCAGGCGCCCCGACTGTAATCGGTCCTCTTTCGCCCGGATCGGGAGCGCGGTTGGATCTGTCCCCCAAGGTCTGAGCCTTCAATAATGATTAGGCTATCATCCCATTGATCGGTGCGCTGCACAGCAGCAGTTAAGTCGTCTTGTTGAAGATCCTCCTCGGTATGAGGATCTTCAGGATTGATCTCAGGATTAACCGGGCCTGGCTCCAGTTCAACACCAGCCCCAGGAGCCTCTGGGTTCAATACTTATTCGTTGTCCTCAGGCACAACCTCCTCCTCAGATGCTTGATCAAAAACGTCAGCAAAATCGGCCACTGAAGAGGAAAAAAGACACAGTGTCAGTACAAGTGAAGAAGAATGCGAAAACAACAAAAATATGCAAGGTTAAAGAAATATAACTGCAGATAAACTCCTACAACTGTTATACTCCTCTTGGGTAAGCCTCAGATAAGGCTCGATCGGGTCTGGAATCGGCTAGGCGAGCTGCCTCGATCAGTTCAGGAGGCCATTATTCAAAATCTAGGTAAAGACCAGACCCGACAATATCTTTCAATAACCCTTCACTAACCCCAGTGGGGCACACATCAGCTGGAAGTTGAAAGTAATTCCAGCCGCTCAGCTCAGGATGTCCGCCATGACGGATAAAGAAGAAATGATTCTTCCACTCATGAATAGAGGTCTTCCCCTTAGACATTATGGGGATACCCCTTCGGTGGTCAGTACGGCAAGGAAAGTAACCATCCGCTATGATTCCTAACCTTTGTGCTGGTAGAAGGTCCTAAAAAGGTCTACAGCGAACTCCGTATCTATCAGTCTAAAGAACATCGTGAAGCCAATAATCGCCCTAACTCCATTTGGGGCAATTTGGGCAGATCCCAGTTGATAGTGCCTTAGTACAGCTAAGAAGGCCGGGCAGAACGGGACCCTAAGGCCGCAGACGAACTGCTCCCTGTGCACAACGCAATACCCCTCAGAGGGCTGATGAGCATACAGGTGTACACCCCCAGGCAGCTGGGGAGCATACTGGTCCATATCGATACCATATTGGTTACAGATTTGCAAGATATCATCCTGTTTAAGTTTGGATCTAACCCCAAAACAGCCTACAGCTGACCTAGCAGTCATATGGGCTCTTAGGATATGGATTAAAGAAGTAAATCCAAAGAGTCACGGGGTCTAGAGGGGTTAGCAGGCTGTGGATCTACAATGAACTGCTCAAAATCACTACGAGCAGCAACTGTGTTAAGGGCAGGGATATCTATTGGAGCCCTAGGTTGAAGAATTTCGAGTTCAGACTCAGATTGGGACTCAAATTCCTTCTCAATCGAACTTCTAGACGCAGTGCTCGCCCTCATTAACTTGGAAAAACAGAAGCAAAATAGAGGAAGAAAAATATAAACTCAGAAAGAGAAGACAAGAAATGCTTACTTGAGAAAATGCAAAGTCTTGAGAGGGATGAAATCTTTGATTTAATAACAAAGGAGGAGAAGTGGGAAAGTCTGATATGAGATGACAGGTTATAACCCCTCTCCAGACGTGTGTATGACGTCAGTTATGGGGAAGAGGGAAAACACCTCGTATCCTGCAAAAGTAATGATAGCCTATTTAATAGACTGCCACTTGGCAGTTAAGCAATTCAAAACGCGAGATCAGAAAAAGTCCGGTCGAACCGCCAAAATAGTGCAGATCTGACTAACTAAAAGTAAGATCAGATCTGGGGGGATTATGATGATAGCCGACCAGAACTATGCCACGTGTCGTCCTCTTAGGACGTGTAATAAATGATTAGCCCCTAAACATAGGGCATTAAGGGCTAGGTGCCCCAGGAACATACCTAAGGGCAGGTCCCTTACCCCAGGTGGGAGATCGGCAGAAACTCCTCCTCCAGCCATTGCAGGTCGGCCAAGGTATGGAAAATAAGATCTGCTCAGTTTGGCCATAGTGGCCTAGGGTGGCTGAGTGCAGGACGCTCAGACCAACCCCGGCAGTTATTCCACGCGTGATAAAAAAGTGCAAATGAGGAAAGAATCCTTAGTCATAAATACTCTGATATTAACATTAAATATATCCATAATTATCCCTAAATCATAAGGATTTAAGCGTAGATATCCTTAGGGAAATAATAATGATAATTATAATGCAATTCATTGTTCATTGCAGGACAAGGAAAGTGATGTGACATCTCCTATATAAACAACCTAAGGAACTACGAAAGACTTGATTCCAATTTAATTATTGGATACGTAGGCAACTCAAGAGAAATAACTCGAGAGCTCAGTCTAAATACACAAAAAACACGTCCCTCTTTACACACAAATTAAGGTTCTAGGGGATTTAGGTCTTTATCACAAACATAATCGGCCCGGATTTATTCATGATTTAATTCCAAAGATCGCCACTCATCCAGACAGTAACCTGCCGACAAGTTTCAGGCCATTTATGGAAAACTATAAACTCATCAACATGCCGCAGTTGAGTTTTTCCACCATTTGTCGACGCTTCTCTATTTTGGACGAAATTCCGTTGTTTGTTGCATTATACTTCTGGCGGCGAGTTTTATATTATACTTCATTTCAATATGTATTCTGCTAAATTTCGTGAATGAAAGGATAAGACCGAAATTTGATCCATTTTTTTCCACAGCTATTTCCCTTCTTTGCCATAAATATGATTACGTCTTTTTTTTTTTTTTTTAAAACTCACTCCTGTTGTTTGCAGAGGACCACAAAGACTTTTCTACCACATATATTCACATTGACATATATTTATATAGCTCCTGGCATTGAATATGGGCAAGGTTGTGGACAGTCTGTTTGTGAGATCTGCCAAAATAATGGCCTGAGGACTCTTTTGATTTCACTATTTTCTTCGGCTTTTTTCTGCCTTACAGATTGATTTTTTCTTGTAATTCTGAATTTTATCCCCTAGGAAGCTTGTAGTACTTTAATTGGATCAATGTTTTCGCACATTCATCTTTCTGAGGGTTACTATTTCATCCATCTATATCAGTAATGCCAATGCCAATCGAACTTATTAGAGCAATCAGGACAGCTCTGATAATGACATTGTGAAGGTATTTTTCTTCTTCTTCAGAATAGACAATGTGGGTCATTTTAATCGTTTTTCGGTCGTTGTTTAGTTGTTTTAGTCGTTTTCTATGAAATTTTTTCTTTTAGGTCGTTGTTTGTACTTATACGAGTCAATCAACGATCAACACACGTTCTTATGTGCTAATTGAGTATGATTCTTGCATAATATAACTAAATTAAAACGGAATTAACGGTTCGAGCATCAGGCCTATGTGGGTTTTACAAGCATTATCTAGCAATGGCTTTATCTTTAGACAATATGAGCATTTTGATTGGGCTTTTACAATCATTATCTTGCAATGGCTTTATTTTTATTAGTACTGTAGTTGCCTATAGTGATGTTTAGGTGCTAGGCGCCCCCCTTCAGGTGAAGAAAAAAGTATGCATATTTAATCATACATCATTAATTAGAAGTGAAGTTACATTGACTCAACCAAACACATATAGAACACACACCACTGCACTGATGGATGTTCGTGTTATTCATGAAATTTCCAAGCACGTTGATTGGTCGATCACTAGTGGTAGTAATTACATGTTCTTGAAGTCCCGTCGCTTCTTTAAAATCAGTTGCATAGGCTTCTCTTTTGGCAAAATGACAATGTTGAGCATTTCCTCCATATCAATATCTGTTTGGTCGATTTTTCCCGGAATAGACCAATCAAACGAGTACACAATCGATGTAAGAAGCAATTGAATCTGTTTAATAGCCAACAGGTATCCAGCATGATGATGCTAAATGATGCACCACCGGAATAACAGGGCCACGTGTAATCTGGCAATGAGTCAGAAAGGATCGAATGATCAGAACTTGTTGGAAAGGTAGTGTTTTTGGGTGTTTTATGGCTGAGTCCGAAAATGTATCTTGGATTGCCTACGTATCCTGTGTAATGTCCAGGAATCAAGCCTTACGTAGTTCCTGGAATGGTGTATTTATAGGCACATGTCCTTCTTCTGCCCTAAGTTTAGGGCGGTTTGGTCTATTGACATAAATACCCGTAAATGGGCCTTGCCTCCTTGCCCAAGTAACCCGCTGGATGGTGGGCCTAGGAGCCTGGACTGAAGTCCAGGGTGTCAACTCGATTCATACCGACACGGGTGATCGAGGTAAAACACTTGTAGAATCTGCGAGCTGTCGTATCGATCCGATGTAGATATCTAACAGAGACTTTTCCACACGCCAGCTGTACCAATCAGATAATTCCACGTGGAGGAGTTAATCCCCGTATCATCACAGCACAAATCCTTCTGCCACCACCGAAGGGCAAAAGTTCAAAATTGGTTCCTTCACGTCCATACTTTGACTTTTTCCTAGAAAACGCCGAGTTTGAAGCTATTGGGGTCATCCTAAGTCTCGTATCTCACCTCAAATAAGACATGCATTTGTTACAATCAAACTTCCTTTTGGAATATCGTAACCCATCAATTTGCAAGTTTCTACAGCTACACGAGGCACAAGGAATGAGAAGGGTGGATGCAGCGTAAATGTCTCTTTCATGCATGCTTGTAAGAAAGGTAGCATACCGAGGTCACGTTCGGCCGGAAGAACATGATTTCTTTTTCCCATTGCTTCATCAACTTCTTCTCGGAGTCGTACAAGGACTTGAGGATTTCTTGTCAGCTCGGCTATCGCCCACTCACTTGTTGTCGTCATGGTTTCAACACTAGCAAAAAGCTCCTGCAATTAAGTATATATTAACGAACCTTTTTATTTCCAGATTGATGCGCGCAAATAAAGACTCGCTAAATAATTTCCTTGTAAAGAAAGAGAATTCATACGATGAGATGGCTATAGATTTGAACATCGTCCCACGAATAGTTTATCATGGAATCCAGAAAATCTGGAGGGCTTCCTTTTTCGCTGCCGCCATCTTGGCGTCCTTGGCGTCTCCTTTCAGCTAAAATGTCTCCCCAAAGGTCTGTCCACATTTCAAAATAGTCATTGATCCTTTGTTTAGCACCAAAATCGAAGCCAACCAATATAGGGAGTAAATCTTCGAGTCTTGGAATTGCGAACAATAGAAGCTTTTTGGAAGGCATCTTTGCTTTCCCGATGTTTTCCTAGTTTTGAATGATATCTTTGGATGTCATTGCCATGGACAAGGAGTTTAGTATTGTTAAAAACAGAGATGAGAAGCTTGCGCTTTTAAGAAGGATAAATAATGATAGCAATGCAAACATAAAGTATGGCGGAATTGATAAAACACAAAAACAAAGAGAACACAGTGATTTAACGTGGTTTCCGGCGTTGTGCCGACTACTCCACGGACAAAAAAGGAGATATTTTATTATGCACAGAATTACAAGGTTTTCACAAGTGTGTGAATAACACTCTTGAAAAACACACATTGCATTGATTACAACATTGGTATTTATAGGCACAAATCCCAAACCCTAAACGCCAAAGATCTTTGTCGGAATTCTCATAAATACCCCTGATGTGGACCCCAGCTCCAGCTGTTATCCACCAGGTGAAACTCATCTTCAAACTGACTTTCCAGACTTGTAATCAACTGCTCAAATGTAGAACTTAGCTATACTCAGCAAAACTCAGCAGACCAAAACTGACTGCTGACTTCAGAAGAAACTTAGTTGCACTTCATCAAACTGACTTTCACAGAACTAAATATACTTAACTGAACTGACCATCAATCTCAGTCTCAGTTTCTCAGATTAGTTCCACCAGTTTATTTATCAGTTTAGAGATCAAGTCACCAAAACTGACAAATCTCCACCTTGACTTGAACTCTCATTCATAGTCAACCAGATTGCATAACCAGATGTACTTGTACCAGATGCATTCGTCAATGCCAGGATGTGCAGTACCAGACTTCTTCACAGAATCCACTCAGCTAATCTTCCCTCAACTGAGTTTCCAGATTTTAGTTTACAAGCTTTGACAGCAAGTCCAGACACAACTGAAACTTGCTCTACTGAACTGGTTTAGTGAACATATCAGCAGGACTCTCCTTGGTACTGATCTTCTTCACTACAACCCTCTTCTCATTTCTTAGAAAATGATACCTCACATCAATATGCTTGGTTCTCTCATGATGAACCTGATCCTTAGCTAGACAAATTGCACTCAAACTGTCACAAAAAATCTCAGCTTGATCCTGATGTAGCCTCAAATCAATGACTAGTCCCTTCAACCAGATACTCTTCTTGGCTACTTCAGTAAGAGGCATAAACTCAGCTTCAGTAGTTGAGAAAGCCACTGTTGCCTAAAGAGTCTCTTTCCAGCTGACAACTGAATTCCCCAATGTGAAAACATAACCAGTCATAGATTTTCTACTGCCCACATCACCTGCATAATCAGCATCACAGTATCATGTGATCAGCTCTTGAGTATCACTTCCATAAATGAGACCAACATCAGTTGTATCTCTAAGGTACCTGAACATTCTTTTCATAGCATTCCAGTGTTCCTTTCCAAGTTGAGCCATAAACCTGCTGACAACACTGACTGCCTGAGCCAGATCAGGCCTAGTGCACACCATGGCATACATTAGACTGCCAAATGCACTAGCATAGGGAACTCTTGACATGTACTCTTTCTTCTCTACTAATTGTAAAGCAAAAATAGACAAATGAACATTTGATGCCATAGGAGTATTTATTGGCTTAGCAGCTGACATGCCAAACTTTGACAAAATCTTCAGACATAGCCTCGCCGAGATAAAACATGTCCTTTTGATTTCTATCTCTCCATATCTCCATCCTCAAAATTTTCTTGGTTGCACCCAAATCTTTCATTTCAAACCTCATCACTGAGAAGGTTTTTCAGATACTGAACATCAGACATCTTCATAGCAGCTATCAGCATGTCATCCAGATATAACACAAGATAGATGTATGATCCATCTTCCAACTTACTGTTGTAAACACAGCAATCATAAGGACTTCTGCTGTAACCCAACTGGATCATGTAACTGTCAAACCTTTTATACCACTGTCTAGGACTCTGTTTTAGTATACACAAGTACTTCTTCAACTTACACACAAGATCTTCCTTACCAGGAACTTGGAAACCCTCTGGCTGAGTCATTTATATCTCTTTGTCTTCCTCACCATGTAGAAAAGCTGTCTTCACATATAACTGCTCAAGTTCTAAGTCCTGTTGTGCCACCATTGCTAGTAACACTCTGATTGAAGTATGTCGTGAGAATATCTCATCAAAATCTACTCCTTTTTTCTGTCTGAACCCTCTTGCAACCAAGCGTGCCTTATACTTAACTCATTATGCCTCAGTTAACCCTTCTTTTTTCTTGAAGATCCATTTGCAAGTAACAACTCTCCTTTCAGTTGGATTTTTAACTAGATCCCAAGTTTGATTCTTCAGTAATGACTCCATTTCATCTCCCATGGCAGCAAGCCATTGAGATGCTTCAGAACATGTCACTGCTTCCTTGCAATTAGAAGGTTCAAAACCATCTACTTCTTCTGCAACTTGAAGTGTGTGTCCAACCAAATCATCAAACCCGTACCTCTTGGGAGGTATCCCAACCTTGGATCTTCTAGCTCCGCTGACAGCTATACTCTGTTGACCTATGTTCTCAGTTTGACGCTCAACTGACAATAGCTCACCGGCCGGCTTGGATTCGACTCTCAGTTCAACAACGGTCATCGATGAAAACTGACTTGGATCAATTGATTGTTGTGTTTCAACTGACTCCACCTGAAGCTCCACCTTACTGTCAGTTTTCTCAGCTTCAGCACTGGTTTTAGATTCAGTTATCCTCCCCACTAATGAACTGAGAATAGAATTTTCATCGAAACCTGTATCTCTACTGAGAATAACTCTGTTTTCTGCTGATGACCAAAATTCTATACCCATTTACTACCATACCCCACAAACACTCCTTTCTTGGCTCTTGGTTCTAGTTTCCCTTCACTGACATGATAGTAAACTGTGCTTCCAAATACCCTTAGAACTGAATAATCTACAGGCTTGCCTGACCACATCTCAATTGGTGTTTTGAGATTGATCCCTGTGTGAGCACTCATGTTGATTAAGTAGCACGTTGTGGTTACAGCCTCTGCCCAAAATCTCCTTGACAAACCAGCATGAGAAAGCATACATCTTGCTCTCTCTAGAAGAGTTTGATTCATTCTTTCAGCTACACCATTTTGCTGAGGAGTATTCCTGACTGTATGGTGTCTGGCAATACCCTCAGTTTTTCATAATGTATCAAACTCATTCCAGCAGAATTCCAGACCATTATCTGTACGAAGCCTCTTGATCTTCTTCCCCAGCTGATTTTCAACTAGAGCCTTCCATTGCATGAAGCTTTTAAATGCCTCACTTTTGTGTTTCATCAGCACCACCCAAGTCATTCTTGAATAGTCACATCTATGAATGACACAAAATATCTGTGACCACCCAATGACTCCACCTTTGATGGCCCCCAACAATCAGAATGAATGTAATAAAGTGATGACTTTGTGTTGCGTACCCCTTTTGAGAACTTGCTCCTGTGAAGCTTCCCAAACACACAATGCTCACAAAAGTCTAGATTCTTGACCTTACACTCCCCAAGAAGATCTTTCTGAGAAAAACTCACCATCATTTTTTTCACCCATGTGACCCAGTCTCATATGCCACAGTTTCGTAAGCTGTGACTGATGAACCTCAGCAGATGCCACAGCAGTTGAACCAGCAACAACTGTCCCTTGTAATACAAAGTCCCTTTCTTGATTCCCTTGAGAACCTCAACTGAGTTTTTATAGACACTCAGCACACCACTTTACCCCTTAAAACTGAATCCCTTGCTGTCCAAAGAACTTAGCGATACCAAGTTTTTGGTCATTTGTGGAACATGTCTAACTTCACTCGGTTTACAGAATCTCCCATCCTCTGTCCTCAACTGAATTGAGACAATCCCAACAACCTTGCAGACCTTGTTGACCACCATCTATCTGAAGATAACTTGTGAACCACTCTCTATAAGGGCAGATATGAAATAATGCCCCAGAGTCCAGAATCCACACATTAGTTTGATGTGCTGACTCTCCTGCCACTAAGACCATGTCTTCATCTGAATCATGCTCAGCTGCTACAGCAATTGTGCCAGAACTGTTATCCTGCTGTTTCTTTCTCTTTGGACAATTGGACTTCCAATGTCCCTGCTCCTTACAATAATTGCAAACATCTGTGGATTAGGGCCTTTGGACCTTGTCTTCTTGAAATTTTTCTTCCTAGACTGACCATGTTCTTTTCCACTGTTGCTACTGACTATCAGTCCTGTAGCTTGATTTTTTGCCCCAGCTGCCTTATGTCTCAACTCCCTAGCATGTAAAGCTAACCTTATATCCTCTAAAGCAACTTTATCCTTCCCAACTATGAAGGACTGCACAAAGTTTTCATAGGAAGCTGGTAATGAAACCAGCATAATCAAAGCAGGATCTTCATCCTCAATTTTAACATCAATATTCCTGAGATCAAGTAATATTGTGTTCAGCTGATCAAGATGATCTCTCAATTGAGTCCCCTCATGCATCCTCATGCTGAATAGCCTCTGCTTCAGCAGCAAATTGTTGGTGGTCAATGACTTAGTCATATACATGCTTTCAAGCTTTAATCATAACTTGGCAGCGGTGTCTTCCTCAACAACTTCTGTGATAACATCATCAGACAGGCACAACATGATGGTTGAATGTGCTTTCTCCTCCAGACTGGCATAATATGTTGAATTGTCATCCCTTTTATCAGATAAAGGAGTCCACAATCCTTGTTGCTTTAACAAGGCCCGCATCTTGATTTGCCACAAACTGAAACTGTTCCTCCCTGTAAATTTATCAATCTTCGCGTTCATTGCTGACATCCTTCTAATTAAAGAACAAACATTTGATCACAAAATCCTAGCACCGGTCACCGGTCACGGTGAAGATCAACTCTATTCACCTGCAACTCTCTGAATCTTAAATCTGACGCTCTGATACCAGTTTGTTGAAAACACAGACAAGAAGCTTGCAGTTTAAGAAGGATAAATAACAGATAGCAATGCAAACATAAAGTATGGTGGAATTGATAAAACACAGAAACAATGAGAACGCAGTGATTTAACGTGGTTTCCGGCATTATACCGACTACTTCACGGACAGAAAATGAGATATTTTATTATGCATAGAATTACAAGGTTTTCACAAGTGTGTGAATAACACTCTTGAAAAAAACACATTGCATTGATTACAACATTGGTATTTATAGGCACAAATCCTAAACCCTAACCGCCAAAGATCTTTGTCAGAATTCTCATAAGTACCCAGATGTGGACCCCAGCTCCAGCTGTTATCCACTAGACGAAACTACCTTCAAACTGACTTTCCGGACTTGTAATCAACGATCGGATGTAGAACTCAAATATATACTCATCAAAACTCAACATACCAAAGCGATCATTGCGACTTCGGAAGAAACTCAACTGCACTTTTTCAAACCGACTTTCGAGAATCGAATATACTTAACTGAACTGACCATCAATCCCAGTCTCAGTTTCTCAGATTAGTTCCACCAGTTTATTTATCAATTTAGGGATCAAGTCACCAAAATTGACAAGTATTGTTGCAAAAATAAAATCTGCAATCTTAACTACTTCTCCTTCCTTTGACTCCAGATGCTCTATCATTTCCCTCACCTACAATTTTTGGCATAATTAATGGAAATTTGTAAAAGTGTATATATATATATATATTAATTAGTAAATATATCCCTTGTAAAAGTAAATTGTTCATCTAATTATAGGACAATAAGGAGTAGGTATGTACGTACGTTGCGCAGTGGGAGTCCAATGCTTGGGAGGAGAAAAGTTGATTGTGGCTCATTGCCCGCAGAGATCTCCAATGTTTATTGCAATTGGTAGCCATCACAAGATCAGATGTTTTCACTTCGGGAATCAAATCGCTAAACCGAAGGAGAAACCTACCGTATAATTCCTTATCATGGTGTTTGTACACTTCTCGAGCAGCTTTAGGGCTTGAGGCAACAATCACAAAAATTGGTCCCGAATCTTAGTGAGAAGATGGGTCCAAGAGATAGAACGATATAAGATAGAGCAATATGAGATTTCTTTCTATCTATGTTGAATAGGTTACCAACCACAGGCCAACCATATGGAGCTGGAGGAAGTTTTAATTTTAATCCCCCACGTGAGTACTTTGAAGTTCTGTTGTTGAAGCCGAACATGATGATGACGAGCAAGAGAGTTGTCGTCGATGTTATCAGAAGAGCTCCAGTGCAATACTACAACCGAGACCATTTAATTGTATTTATTTATTTTCATTTTATCTTGGAGCACAAGTATTAGGTCCTATATATATTGTACTCACATTACATTTCATAAATCAATGAAAAACATTATTTCCACCTTCACAATTTTATTATGGTTTCAGAGCATTAACGATCCCGAGTCCATATGTCATACACGGTATCCCACATACACCCTCCACCTTATTCCTCCTAAAACCCTAACCACCAAGCTCTAACACCTTGAAGCCATGTCAGAATCCGATCTCACCTCCGGTGTAACACATCAACAGCTCCAAAGCTTCCCACCCTTACCTCCACATCAGCCCTGCAAATCCTCAAACTCACCCGATCAAACTACCATCTGTGGAGGGCCCAGATTATCTCGTCTCTACGTTGCCAAGGGGTATTCGGATATGTTGATGGCAGCATCAAAAAGCCAACGCCAACCATCCCCTCCACCTCTACCACCGGAGCTACGGTTCCAAACCCGGATCTTGATGTCTGGATTCAGCAAGATAATCTGATTCTTAGCATTATCACCTCCTCATTATCCGAAGACGTGTTGATGCAGGTATATCAAGCCACCACTTCGGCAGAAATTTGGGCTGCGTTGCAGAATTTTTTTCCTCTCAAAGCCGTGCTAGGCTTGTTCATCTTAGGGCTCAACTAGCCTCCACTCGCAAGGACACTCTATCCGGCTGGCGATTATTTTGCCCGGATCAAACGCATCATAGATGATTTGGCTATGGCCGGGCATCCCTTGGTGATGATGATATCGTTGCCTACATTACGGCGGCTTTAGGTTACGATTACGAATCTATGGTTCAAATGCTCACTACCGTGATAAAATCACCCTAGATGAATTATACTCAATCATGCTCATGACAGAAGCCCGCATACAGAATTACGCCACTACCCCGCCGGCTCTTTCATCTTCTCCGGCACCCGTTTCGGTTCCAGCAGCAGCTCTATACACGTCCGGCAACTCCACAGGCTCACCGGTCCATAACTCTCCCTATCCTCCCTCAGCAGCATATTCCAACAATCAAGTCTAGCATCCAGGGGGTTGGGGGAGAGGGAATACTGGATCCCGGGGCCGTGGTCGTGGCAACCAAAACACTATCTCCGGCAACCAAAACAGCCGTGGTACTAGCCGTGCTCATCGTTATCCTCCGGGATAGGTACCTACATGTCAAGTTTGTTTTAAGGTAGGTCATACTGCCCAAGAATGCTGGCACCGCTTTGAGGCCGACTTTCAGCCAACCCCACCTCAAAACCGTGGACAGAGGCAGCCACAAGCTTATAATGCGCAAGCTCAGGCTCCAAATGCCATTCCCTCTGGTTGGATACCTGACACCGGTGCCACTCATCACATGACAAATAATCTCCACAACCTTAATTTGCAGTCTGAGCCTTATGACGGTCCCGAAAATATTCATATTAGTTGATAAAAAAAGACAACTAAACTGATCTGGATGATTCATTTTCGATGATAAAATAAATTTTCAATAAAAAGAACACTTTTTGTGGAACTAAGTTTTATTTTCCTAATATTTTAAGCAAGGCCGGTCCTGAAAATTTTTAGGCCTTCGACGAAGTCGTCGAATAAGGTCTTTTAGTTCGATTTTTTTTTAATTTATATTTTTTGTTTTTTGAAAAATATATTTACAAAATATTATTTCAATATCGTTCTTTTAACATCTGTAAATACAAAATTCAATTCATTGATAGCCTGAAAACATACCTACAAATTAGTAAAATTAAACATCTTTTGTACAATATTTATTATATACTCTTGATATGACTATATACCTGCCAGTTTGCTTGATATGTATACAAAGTAGTCATACCTGCCGGTCTGCAAGCTCTGCGTTTTTTTTTTGGTAGAATATATATATATACTAGTGGGCGTACACCGTGCAAGGCACGGGTTAAGCCCACTGCAGTACTTGTAGAAGATTTGTTTATATAGATCGATGGGGTTATCGTGGAGCAGATTTGTATTGCAGAATTTTGTAATGCATTAGTAAAAGAAGTATTGATGGACAGAAAATTATAAAGGTAGCTAAGTGCAGAAACAGTTATAAAAGCACAGCAGAATTTACATATTACTACAAACAAGGCTATGATACATAATAAATATTCATGGTGAGATTGTTACAGAAGAGTTTTCACACACCAAAAGAGCAAACAAAAGGCCATACGCATTACGGTAACACCAGAGACGCATGGCATATGCCTCACCATGATTGTTAGTCAAGCCAGACACCAAGCTTGGTAGGTTTATTTTACACACAAGATAAGCCACATATTATGAATCATTAATATTCTATAAAGACAGAAAATTAATGTTCTAATATGGTGTTGTTATTTAGAGCAAAGAAGACTACATTATTTATGAAACTTGTCTTCAACCACACATACCAACATTGCATACAGAGAGATATCAGTTCTGCTTAGGCTTGGCCCTTGCCTTATTTGATGGAGTAGTCTGTAGTGGGTCGGCATCCTTATGAGCAGGAACTTGAGCAGTAGTATGATCAGGGGATAAGCAAGGCTGAAATTAACCTGATGCTGAACCTGTTGCAGTGCCAGTGGTGTTATCTCCAAAGGGCAACATCCTTTTAGTACCACTTGTTTCTTGTACTTGCAGCTGCTCAATTGACTGATTTGCAGAGACCTCTTTAAGGACAGTTTTTGTGCTAGGTGTAAAGAACTCATTCTCAACAACAGCAACTTGTGGAGTAAAATTCGATGATCCAATGTGTTCTAAAGGCATAGGGTTGGCAGTTGCAGCTTCAGTTCCTACACTTGCACGGTGATCTGCATCATATGCCGCAATTTCAGCCTCACTGTAGATCTTAATGATAGGGTAGTGACGAAGCATTATGCCTCGAGCTTAGTGGTCGTAGTACTTGATGAAACAAACAACATGCTTGTCTTTCAAAGCTTCCTCGATCTCTTTTGTGAGTGGTTCGCCCTAAAAACAATGGAAGTAGCAAATGTGATAAGCTAGAATATCTGCAAATGTGATAGGTTGAAATGTGAGTATGAACAATGGAACAGGCAAATCTCATATACAAACAGACACATAAGTACATATATTTTTTTACTATACTAACTAACGACTATTTAAAATGTTGTGTGTGTTTTTTTTAATTTTTTGATAACATACATAGTCTTTAGTTTCAATTGGTAGGCAGTAAAACTTTTGAATGCTTTAAATATGTAATGAATATTTCTAATGTATTGCGTTAGTGTGTGATTCTGTAGGAATCATGTTATTATATTAATGTAGCTTCTTTTGTTTTGTTGTATACACAAAGTATTAATTTGAAATCTTACCTTTTCAGCAGCAAGTTTTAGTTGAATGCCTGTGAAGGGCAGTAGCTTGTCAATTTCTAGGAATTTGATGATTGCTTCAATTGCAGTTCGACCATGCTTTAGAGTGACAGGAACTTCAGACCTGTAGTAAGTGAAGTTGTGCATGGTAAGTAGAAGGGAAAAGTAAAGCAACAGCAGCAAGACAAGTGGAGAGAAAAATGTAATAAAAAGGGAAAAAGAAGGATTATTACCGAATGCACACGTGGGTAAATTCTTGGCACACAGAGCACTAAATCTTCCAATCTATGTCTACATCCAAGGGTGTCAAGCATTTCTCGCATGCTTCAAACCAGAGCTTTCTTTGGCTAGGCAGATATGTCTGCTTGCCTTCAGTCCAAACTGTTTTTGCCTAAATGTTTGCATGTTAGCCATGCCATAGTAAACGTAAGTAGGAAAAAAAGCTAAAGTATTGTATAGGTAGCAACATTTGGAATAGATGCAAGGGAAAAGTCCAACGGTAAGATTTTTGAAGGACACGGTGGATGGAAAAGTCTACTTGGGTCCAAGTAAGCTCTAGTTTGTACATGTTATTTATAGTAATTTTGATTGCCAAGTTTTGGATTGTGTAAATAGATTTACCATTCTTTTAAATGGGGTTGTTCTTCCAAGGGCGGGTTTTCCAAGATGTAAGCACCTGTTTTGGTTTTGAGTGACAGCCCTATGTCAAAATTTGTGTATGTTAATAATAAAACAGCTACAGGAAATATGTAGTTGTAAAGTAGGTAGTGAATTACTTTAAAAGTTTATGTATTAGATTAGTAGTGTACCATTAATCGTAGTTACTTTCAGCCCGTATGCAATAATGAGGGTTGGAGTCTTGTATCTAGTGTAGATATTGATGTCTGTGTCAACCAACAGATCATCCCAGGCCCTCATCAGTATTGGGATCATTCTGCAAAAATATTTAAACAAATAAGGGTACATTGTTATTTTTTCTAAAATATATTTGTATCTATGGAAAATAACAATAATGAACAGAAGATAAATGGTTTTACATACTCTTCATTAATCACCACAAAGTCTCTGGTAGCTAAGGTTTTGCCCTCTTGTACAAGTAGAGCCTGAATGATGAATGCTCTTATGCCTAATAGAAAGTTCATAGTGATTGGTGAGTGAGAGCAGAATTAGAATTAGTTTTTAGTTGGTGAATGTTTTGAGTAGTGATAGAGGGGTTTAATGCTTACAGATTGAGCATTCTTGATCAGCAGTGCGGTAGAACTCGCTAAATTTGTCAAACTGGAATGTACAAGGCAGTGGAGGTGGGATTGGATCATCGTAAGTTTCCACAAGGTTCTTCCGGTAAAGAGTCCAGGTGTATGGATATTCGAGCACCCTGTGTGGTTGCGGAGTCTCCTTCACATATGCATTTGAAACGTAGTATCGCTTGAATGGTAGTAGGGTGTTTGCAAAATGAGCCACATTCCCATCGAAGACAACAATGGGTACTTTGGTTCCCTGTTGATAAGGTAAGACACATTGAAATCAATTATAAGAAACTTAACAACAAAGAAGTAGAAACTGAAATAGACACATAAATTCAGAAGTGAAATACTTCAAAGGTATATGTACCTATGAGTCAGTGACCACATAGTTCCTATACAGAGGACCATTGTCTTTTTTCTTGGCATTGCGATACTCAATTACTTGAACTAAAACACACCATTTGCCGATAAATGTAGGTGTGATTTGGTTCGCATAAAGTAATGGTTTGTCCATGTTCTGAAAGCAAGGAACAGATGCTATAGAGATTATATAGAAGCAAATGATGTAATTTTCTTTTTCTCTGCATTTGAACACAGTGTGACAGACATGGTGGGAAAATAATGCAGATTGCCAAAGCTGAGACACGTGGGTGGAATTGGGACATGTTTATGTACTGTTTACGTATGCTTCAGTGTATTGCTGAATAATGTAACCAGATCTGTGTTAATTGACAAACCCGACTGAAGTGTAATTTGAATGAAACTAAACGGTAGAAGTGGTAAGAGTACATGGGCAAAGAGCAAAATAGAACCAAACTGTGAGCGAGAAAGCTATAAAAGTATAAAAGATTGTCAAGCATAATGTCTGTAGATAAATATGTGTCATACCAACTGTGTACCAAAAACCACATTGTCAAGCATAAAACAAGCAGGCACTTTTTTTTTTGCAAAATGAATTGTACATCATTAGAATTGTAACACCACTTTGTACACGACATTGTGTGTTTTTGTTAGTGTGGAGGGTTCAGCAGTATTGTTGCATATAAAAATCTTAACGTGGGAAGAAGTTCGTGCACGTGATAGCGCAACATAGAGCTGGCCATGTGAGAACACAGGTTCTTTAAGGTAGACTCCAACCAAATCAAGAGTTTGTCCCTGGGATTTGTTAATCGTCATAGCAAAACACAAACGCAGCGGAAATTGTATTCTTTTATAAGGCACGGGGCAAAACTCACCCTTGTTTGGTTGCAAGGGTATCCTAGGTATGAACATGTGCTTTCCGGCAAAATCCCCAATTACAATTTGGCAGTGAAGGACATTTTTTGAGAAAGATTTGCAGACCATACGCGTGCCATTACACAGACCTTCACCTGAGTCTATATTCCGTAACAAAATAACCGGCGCCTTGATTTTTAGAATTAATTTGTGTGAAGGTAAGCCGTTAGGGGACAAACTGTTTATGAGGTCATGATATAATCCTTCGTCAGATGGGTTAATAGCTTCATCGAACCCTATATATTCAACTGTCTCATCTGGGAATTTATGGATAATGGCTTTTTAATGGCAGATTTGATGTGGTAAAGAAACATTGTCAATATCCTTAGACTGGTGCATGCCATTTCCTATAGCAAGGAGAATAGAGGTTAATTCTGGGTCTAGGCATGCACGCATGTTAGAGAAGAGGCGTAATTGTGTTAGATATGGCCAGAGTGGAGACCTAATTAATGACGCATTGATAGTTTCTGATTTGGTACCTTTGGTGACCACCGGCAAGGTTTGACGGAAGTCACCACCTAGCACAACTACTTTCCCACCCAAGATTGTATCAGATTCCATTAAATCCCTTAGCAAACTATCTAACGCCTCAATCGCAGTTCGTTTCACCATAGGGGCTTCATCCCAAAGGATAAGTTTTGCCTCTTTGATACGCAAACCCAAAGACGATTGTTTACTTACCTTACACGTGGAAGCATCCTCTAAGTCAATCGGTATTTTGAATCTAGAATGAGCAGTACGACCACCAGGAAGCAATGAGGCAGCGATACCAGATGTAGTTGTGGCTAAAGCTATATTGCCTCTTGATCGTATATGAGATAAGAGAGCACGATAAAGGAAGGTCTTCCCAGTTCCACCGGGGCCATCAATGAAGAATACACGGGTTTTAGCTTCATATGCAGACGCAACTATGCAATCAAATGCATGCTTTTGTTCAGTATTTAGTAACACTTCTAATGTTAAATCCGAAGCGGAGATAGTAAGAGCCTTTTCTATTCTCAGCTCTCTTGTTGTGTCACGGGATTCATCAGTGTCATCTGTAAAGGCGGTAGGACAAATTTTATAATGTTTAAGGCTCTTTCCCATACCAACTAAGTACGAGTTAATTTGGTGCAACACCTTTTTCCTAATCATACTTGCTGACAAGTTTGTATGGTAAGAAATATCGATTGACATGTGCTTTCATACATAGACCACAGGTGAGAAAGATTATTCGGGCAAGAATACACAAGCAAATCTGCAAAAAGTTTCCGGAGTGCAGATGGCATGTTATAATTTGCAGCCTCTGGCATGTATTGTTCTGTTTGTTATTATCTTAACGAACTCGTTACGAGCGACCTCACGAAAAGTTTTGAAAAGGCGACCATTTACGGTCTAGAGATACGTGTAAGATGTGGGGCATCGGACTTTACTGAGCAATAACCACAGGAAGTAACGCTCTCCTTCTGCAGGCTGCACAGTAACTACTCACCCAACTGAATTGCCACTTGCACGGAGCTTCCATCTTCTTTTGTCTACTAACCAGACAAAATAATCTGGAAATTCCGAATAGGTACATTTATGTGCCTTTGTGTTGGCATCAGTTGCATTCAATGAAAAGAATTCAGTGAGCTTAGTTCTTTTGTTCATTGGATACTCAAGAACATTTGAGAGCAACTATTTTTGTTTGAAGGTCACGGGTTGGTAGTTTTCTAGATGAAGATGCATTTGGATTACGGGTGGCTTCATTTTAATAGTAAGGAACTGGAACATTCGCCATAAAGATTCGGGTGCTGAAATCCACCGGCCACTCCTGTATTGATCAATCTCATTGACTTGAACAAGATTATAAGGAGAAGGGTCAGGTTGATTTTTAGCTGACAAGCTGAATAATATACGATCACTACCCTTACAAATGTACTTGTAGATGTAATTGACAGCCTTGATTGTCGAGCACACCTCAACATTCATGTGACAGTCAAATCTGGAAAGCAAGTAAGGGTTGTAGGGTACAACCCAACGGTTGTCTAGCCAAGCATTTCGTACCTTTACCTGAGTACTATCATTGCGTCTACGGTAGTTTGGGTATGCATCATCCGTAACATTTGTTTCATCGTAGAAAGACCTAGGGTAGAAGTTTTTGCATGTCCCATTTTTTTTCATGCATACATTAGAAGGATTCTTAGCAACGCAAGGGCCATGGAGAATGTGTTTCAGAACTAATTTGTGTAAATGGGGATGGCTAAACTTATCTGGAATCTCAGCACAAACAAGTGCATCAAATTGCTCAGAATGATATAACTTAAACTGTGGTTTAAGTATGAGAAGGAAATGTGCATGTGGCAGCCCTCTTTTCTGGAACTCAATAACATACGTGTATGCAGCAACCTTGCCGAACATGTTTTCTTTAGCAGTTCATTTTTTAGTTCCTCTAACTTAGACCTAAAAACACGACAAACGATATTAGGCCTATCTTGAGATAATTCACCATGTTTCAGGTGTTCCTTTATCTCCGGCCAGTTTGCATTGCATGTCATTGAAAGGAAGATGTCAGGCTTGCCAAACTTTTGGACCAAAGACATGGCATCTAAGTATTTTTTTCCTCATGTGTCTTGGGCCACCTATAAATGTAGCAGGAAGGACAACACGTTGTCCTACCTGGCCACGCCCTTTCACCTGAAGCTAAAGCATCAGCTACTCCTTGAAGGAATTCTTGCCGAATGTTTTCTTGTTGGGATCAGAAATAGTCCAGACGCTGAGTTTCAAGCTTAACAAACATATCCACAGCATATTGCTGGAACAGACGTCTGATGGGATTCAACTTCACGCCATTTCGGTGTGGTTTTAACCCCCGTTTATCCCTCTTTTGGCCTGTTTTTGGGTAGATTAGACCTTTTTTAGGGCTTTATCATGAGAATATTGCACGTGGAATGAACACGATACTTAATCGGGAAATTCCTCCTTTTATCGATATTTTACCCTATTCCGGACACTTTTACCCCTGGGATAGTGTATGGCTTGTTTTGGTGAATGTGAATTCAGGGGTTAGGTGTCTCGAGACCCGGAAGGCGATGATTTACAATGACAAGCATGCTCGGAGCCGAAGAATGGACCGAGAAGTGAAGAAACAATGAAATCAAGTTTTCGGTCTTGGCTCAGTCCACTTCAGCTGCAGTTTCAGCCAGGAATAAAGCATTTTCTGGACCTGACTTCTTCATAAAAGTTGTAGACAATTCAAAGAGCTTTCCAACGGATCTTGAATCATCTCAATCGGAGCTCGGATGAAGAATTTCTGGTCGTTTTACCGAAGACAGTTCAGGCTGAATCGCCAACTCGAGCCGAACTTCAGGCAGCTCGGCTCGTTCACGTATTTTACCTTACAAAAACAGATTCAGCATTGAATCCTCTGTTATTCATTAAGCATTCTTCTCCTCCTCCACCAAAAACCTAGCTCCTTCTTCCCTCTAGTTTTAGGAGTAGTTTAGATAGCTTAAATATATTTAAAATTAGGTAGTTTGTAGCTAAAATTCCTCTCTTCTCAACTCTAATTTCTTCCCCAACCCCTAAGAACTCATCTTTTCCCCAAATTCTCCATTGTTGTGTCTTGTGGTGTTCTTCAACTTCAAACTCGGAATTCTTGGATTCTATGGTAATTTCTTGTTCTCTCTTCTTTATTATGTTGTTTATTTGTTGTTTTGATTGTGTTTTTCCTCCCCCCATGAGTAGTTAGCCCCTTTTGTAGTTGAATCATGTGAAAACTTGTGAAATTGGCCCTAGATTGATGAAATTGGGAGTGGGTAGTGCTTGAATGATTGTTTTATGATTGATTC
Organism: Gentiana macrophylla; assembly: GCA_026214975.1. Classification (NCBI taxonomy): domain Eukaryota; kingdom Viridiplantae; phylum Streptophyta; class Magnoliopsida; order Gentianales; family Gentianaceae; genus Gentiana; species Gentiana macrophylla. The sequence continues at coordinate 81,916,922 of CM047814.1, forward strand.
ATGTTCTAGAACTTGTTTTAATTGTGTTTCGGGCTAGATTGACAACCTAGGTCGATAATTTTGCGTGTTGAACCTATAGATGGATTTTGCGGGGATACGCGGGAAATGGGTTCTAAAATCGTGGAGTAAATCCGGCCGATGTGTTTCCGGTCCGGGTTCAAAGTGAGGCTTTTCGTGTTTGGTTCCGAGCACCTCTAGAGCTTAGTCATACCTTAGCATCCGAGCTTCTAAAGGGAAGTGAGGTTGGGTTCAGTATAGAGCGCTTAGGTTACGGTATAGTGCCTTTACGCTAGAATAGGAGGTTGCGCCCATGAATCGTCTCAAAACGTAGTTTGATTGGTTGGTGAATGCACACTCCAGGTTGATTCTTTCGAGGGGCTAAAGTAACTTGTTGGATCATGGTTCAACTACACCTTTCTCTCTCTCTCTCTCTCTCTCTCTCTCTCTCTCTCTCTCTCTCTCTCTCTCTCTCTCTCTCTCTTTAGACTTGTTAGTGTTCCTTTCTCCCTACCCTTAGACTTGTTAGTATTCCTTTCTCCCTACCCTTAGACTCGTTAGCTTAACTCTCTTTCTCTCTCTCTCTTGCTTTTTAATTGTCGTTGTAGTATAATCTTGCCAACCTTTTGATGCACCTAGACTAAGTTGTAGGTCGGCTTTGGTACTCAATAGACTTCCTCGTGGTTCGACCTCGGACTCTTGTAGCTTTACTTACAATCGACCCGGTGTTTGGCCGGTTAGAGAGTTTGTTTCGCCAAAGTAACCCGAGTAATTTATAAGTATTTTTTTGGTGGTGAAAATTCTCTCATCAAAATGGCGCCGTTGCCGGGGAAGTCTTTTTGATATCTTGCAAGTCGATTGAAGGCTTAGGCCTAGGTCTTGTTATTTTACTTTTTTCTTGTTGTTTGTTGTCTTGTAGAGCAATGGACCCGAACGCCATGCAACAATTTCACCAAGTGGTGCTTAATCAAATTCAAGCTCAATTCCTTACATCCCGAGCATCACCTTTTCAACAACGGATTTCAAAAGTACAAGCCCAACCACAGGCACCAAGACAGTATTATCAACAACAGTGCGTGCCTCAGCCTCGGTATCAACAAGAGAATAGCCACGGTTATTGGTCTTATGAATGCCCTAATACATCTCAGAATCAGAATTTTGGTTATTCGAGTCACGAGCCATGGTATTATGAGGGTTGTCCAAATCCTAATGATTTTCAAGATTATGGTGCTCGTACTCAGCAGGTTGATAGTTTCACACAGAGTCAGTCACCCAATCAGAATTCGGCATGGCAAGAGCCCTACCATCCACTTCATCATGATCAGTTTGCACCTCATCCACACGAGGAGTGCATGGAGCATATCTCATATGTCTATACTTATGATGAAGCAAGTAGGAAATGGGCCAGTGGATGAGCTTTATGAGAAAGTTGCTATAGCCAAAGCCGAGAAAATTTCGGAAAATCAGATTTCTGACGGCTGGGAGATGCGAATGGATGATCTGAAGCAAGAGCTCATGGAATCTACGATTCGGGTTAATGGAATCCGAGAACAGAGTAAGAAAGATGAGAATGAGACTCCTATGGATGAAGAAAATTGGGTAAGTGTGCACAAACTTCTACGGACGTTGTGTGATAATCTCGATCGATTCGTGAAAAAGCGAAGAGTGGAGCATGAAGAAGATGCATTTGCAATAGAGCGGCTAGGGTTGATGAGGACTTCACTTGTTGAAGTTCAAGAAGAGAACGAGATTGAGGATTCGGTTTGCAATGACGAGGTGTCCGAGCTAGATATTGAGTTGGGATCGCCCATATTGCCGGAGGCTCTATTGAGATGTTTGATTATGGTAGGTTTCACGTTCTTCCTATTACACCTTCACTTCCGAGATGGAAATTGATTATGTCTTGATGGAGTGTGTAGTGGAACCTACCACTTGTTATAACTAAGCAAGAGTTCTTCGGAGATGATGATAGCTCGCTTTGGGATGAAGAAAGCATGGAAGAGTTGGAGATGGAAGAGGTGCAACCTTTATCTATTACACCGCCTCCCGAAGAAATACAAGACGATGACTTGGAGAAGTGTATGATAGGTTTTAGCACACTCTTTGATGATAAAGACCTTAATTTTGAAGAGAAGACGGGATCGCCCATTTCACCATCACTCACGATTGAGGCATATGATGGAGTTATTATAGAATGCGTGGTGAAATCTCATGAGTTTGATATGGCACCCATGGTAGAGCTACCGGAAGAAGTGGAGATTATTGACATGCCGGTCCCGGACTACTACACTCTTCCACAATGTGTTGAGGAGTATTATTCGATCGAGTTTGTGTACTCCCCGGTAGATGAAACTCACAAGATTCTTGAAAATGGACGACTACCATGGGATGGCAACTTCAAGAAGAAGAAGATAAAAGACTTTGAAAGGAAGGGACTCCCGAGTTGGCAAGAGGTGGCCTCGAGAGCCATGCGAGGTAAGTTCCTTGTGAACTCGTTTTTCCCTATGCTTGCTATTTTTGTTCTTCTGAAGTTGTTGATCTTTTTGAGTTCGGATTTCGGTTGATGGTGTTTGGTGTTACTTGTTTGAAATGAAAATGTTGGCATGTTGTTTTGAGTCTTTTGTGGTTTTGGTCCAATTAAGTGCCACTTGGTCGAGCCAACGACGTAAAACAAAGGCGCTTGGGGGAGGCAACCCGCCGTGTTAGTAGTTTTTGGTAATAAAGGGTCTTGGTGTAGTCTTGGTTTGTGAATAAGAGTTTTTGGGTGATTTCCGTTTTTGCTTGGTTTGCTAGCACTTTAATGTGGATACTTGCTTTTGTGCCTCTGTGGCCCCATTTGTGCCTAGATGTTCTGTTCTTTCCCTTTATGGTCATGTTTCCATCTAGTGCAATCCATGTTAAGTGCTACCGATATGCTTTTTCGTCCGTGTGGCATGGCTTCTACTTTTATATATATCTCGTATCTATCACTATCTTTTGGCACGTGGACTTTTCCCGTGCATGTGTTTGCCTTGTTTTCTGTCTATATGGTGTTTAGGTAATCGAGATGGAGCTTACTAGAAGATGTCACGTGAGCTTACGTGTGCCTTTCCGCCGGGTCCTACAAACAGCTAAGTCTTTCTCTCTTTCTCATTCACACACTGAGGATGATGCTTCGTTCTAAGTGGGGGGTGGTAGGCTTAGCCGTTTTGTTTTTGTGCTTTGACCGTTAAATGTGCCATCTTGTGTGATATACTTAGTCTTTGACTATTTTCGGGTAAATTTTGGGCATTTTTTTAAAATTTTCAATGGTTTCAACACCGCGATGTTGTTGTATGCTCCACATTTGATTCACGAACGATTAAGTAGTGTGGTGAATGCTTACAACCCAAGTCAACCTTGATTTGAAAATGGACCCTTTTAATACACGGTTTTCATCGGTTTTACACAAATTGGTTTTTACACACACTCATAGTACTAGTTCTCGAGGCGAAATAGAGAGGTTGCCTAGCCGGACACGGAATGACGGAAAAGGCGCTTCTTTGACCCGACCAGTGCCAAATAAGCGTATCCCGAACATTAGACCCTCGTACCCCCTCTAAGCCTTGTTAGGACGGTCCGACCACCGTCCGAAATTGAGCCGTTTTGTTATATAGACAGAAAACCTAACCCCGAACTTATTATTTTGGTCACGTATCTTTGACTCACCTTTCGAGTGAACTTGATCATTAGTTGAGACACACTTGCTTAGGCAAGTGTGGGGTGGTTGGAGTTGGTGTTTTCGGACTACATTGTGAAGGGGAGGTGCTCGAGGTGTTCTTTTGTGTATCTTTTCTTTGGCCTTTGACTCAATGAACTCAAGAAATAAAGTTTGAAGAAAAAAAAATAGTGAAAAAGAAAGCAAAGAAGAAAAGCAAAAAATAAAAAAAAAAATTGAAAAGATGAAAAGAAAAGAAAAAGTTTGATTGAATAAGAGTTCGAGTTCGAAAATAAAGCGTTGAGTCAAAGAAGCCCGTATGTCTTTATGTATAAGTCGGAGTAGTTCTTTTGTGTATAGTCATTGGTATATTCGAGTTTCCCTCATGACGCTTGAAACATAGCCGAGTTTGGACGAATTCGGGTATATCAATGTTCTATTGTTCTTGCTTTGTATCCGTTAATCGAAGATCTTGGTGTTGTGCTTATAGTGATGAGTTGAAGGCGTCTACATGTTGATTTAGTTCACTCGGACTTCTTTTTCTCCAGTTCCCAAATGATCCTTCGGTTAGCCCCCTCCCGAGCCTACCGTTACAACCCTTAAAGACCTACTTGACTGTGTCTAGCCCGGGGGAGTCTCGATTAGTGGAGAGGCTAGTGCTATGAGACCGTGGTGTATACATTTGTCCGGTATTCGAGGCCGGTAACCTTTTTATGTTTTGCCCTTGTTTTACCACGCACACACTCACCCATTTTGACTTTAAGGTTGGCTTGTTTTGTTTGCATCCATTTCCCTACTTGTTTTTCGTGGTGAGAATGTGGCGTTTACACCTTCATGGCAAAGTTGTCTCCACTTGTCTTTTATAAAAACGCCTATTTTACTCGAGGGCGAGCAAAGGCTAAGTGTGGGGTGGTTGATGGGATTCAACTTCACGCCATTTCGGTGTGGTTTTAACCCCGTTTATCCCTCTTTTGGCCTGTTTTGGGTTGATTAGACCTTTTTAGGGCTTTATCATGAGAATATTGCACGTGGAATGAAAGCGATACTTAATCGGGAAATTCCTCCTTTTATCGATATTTTACCCTATTCGGACACTTTTACCCCGGGATAGTGTATGGCTTGTTTTGGTGAATGTGAATTCAGGGGTTAGGTGTCTCGAGACCGGAAGGCGATGATTTACAATGACAAGCATGCTCGGAGCCGAAGAATGGACCGAGAAGTGAAGAAACAATGAAATCAAGTTTTCGGTCTTGGCTCAGTCCACTTCAGCTGCAGTTTCAGCCAGGAATAAAGCATTTTCTGGACCTGACTTCTTCATGAAAGTTGTAGAAAATTCAAAGAGCTTTCCAACGGATCTTGAATCATCTCAATCGGAGCTCGGACGAAGAATTTATGGTCGTTTTACCGAAGACAGTTCAGGCTGAATCGCCAACTCGAGCCGAACTTCAGGCAGCTCGGCTCGTTCACGTATTTTACCTTACAAAAACAGATTCAGCATTGAATCCTCTGTTATTCATTCAGCATTCTTCTCCTCCTCCACCAAAAACCTAGCTCCTTCTTCCCTCTAGTTTTAGGAGTAGTTTAGATAGCTTAAATATAGTTAAAATTAGGTAGTTTGTAGCTAAAATTCATCTCTTCTCAACTCTAATTTCTTCCCCAACCCCTAAGAACTCATCTTTTCCCCAAATTCTCCATTGTTGTGTCTTTTGGTGTTCTTCAACTTCAAACTCGAAATTCTTGGATTCTATGGTAATTTCTTGTTCTCTCTTCTTTATTATGTTGTTTATTTGTTGTTTTGATTGTGTTTTTCCTCCCCCCATGAGTAGTTAGCCCCTTTTGTAGTTGAATCATGTGAAAACTTGTGAAATTGGCCCTAGATTGATGAAATTGGGAGTGGGTAGTGCTTGAATGATTGTTTTGTGATTGATTCATGTTCTAGAACTTGTTTTAATTGTGTTTCGGGCTAGATTGACAACCTAGGTCGATAATTTTGCGTGTTGAACCTATAGATGGATTTTGCGGGGATACGCGGGAAATGGGTTCTAAAATCGTGGAGTAAATCCGGCCGATGTGTTTCCGGTCCGGGTTCAAAGTGAGGCTTTTCGTGTTTGGTTCCGAGCACCTCTAGAGCTTAGTCATACCTTAGCATCCGAGCTTCTAAAGGGAAGTGAGGTTGGGTTCAGTATAGAGCGCTTAGGTTACGGTATAGTGCCTTTACTCTAGAATAGGAGGTTGCGCCCATGAATCGTCTCAAAACGTAGTTTGATTGGTTGGTGAATGCACACTCCAGGTTGATTCTTTCGAGGGGCTAAAGTAACTTGTTGGATCATGGTTCGACTACACCTTTCTCTCTCTCTCTCTCTCTCTCTCTCTCTCTCTCTCTCTCTCTCTCTCTCTTAGACTTGTTAGTGTTCCTTTCTCCCTACCCTTAGACTCGTTAGCTTAACTCTCTTTCTCTCTCTCTCTTGCTTTTTAATTGTCGTTGTAGTATAATCTTGCCAACCTTTTGATGCACCTAGACTAAGTTGTAGGTCGGCTTTGGTACTCAATAGACTTCCTCGTGGTTCGACCTTGGACTCTTGTAGCTTTACTTACAATCGACCCGGTGTTTGGCCGGTTAGAGAGTTTGTTTCGCCAAAGTTTCCCGAGTAATTTATAAGTATTTTTTTGGTGGTGAAAATTCTCTCATCAACGTCCAAAGTGCAGGAGATAAGATTGGTCTGATTGCCTAATCTGGAATCTGTAACAGTAGTACTCGCATAAGGAGACAAAGTTAGGGCTGTCTATGCCAGCATTCATTGTTTGTTCCTCATGGTTAAGCAAAGATTCAGCATCATGTGCATGCAAAGGGTCTAAGCTGGCATTGCTAATGCTTGATCTGGCCCCTTCCTCTTATGCCTTGTTTGTCAATCCCTTGGTGCCAACCAAGCTAGCCATAAGGAAAGAGCAAGGGATACTGCAGAGGGTCATAGCATGCGTAGTAGTATTGTATGTTATGAGAATCACCACTAAGGCTGTATATTTTAATGCTTCTATGCTGATTTTCACTACCGTCTACTAAAATACCAGCAACCTGATTAACCGAAGGCTTATTATAGGTGCGTTGGTCTACATCCGGGTTATAGTAGAGTAGAATCGCATGATCCTCAAGGCCAACCTCATGCCTAAGGCTTTTAAAGAATCTTGCATATGGGTTGTCTTCAAGAACAAGTAGGATTTTTTCTAAAGACATTTCATACAACCTAGGGCAGCTGACCAACCTATTTGTCACCTCATGTTCGGTATCAAGAAGGTAGAACTGTAAATTCTGTGAAGAATCTCTTGAGCCTGCAAGAGGCGGCATGAAATTGTAGACCTGTCCTTGGACCCTAAAAGTGTAAATGCCTTTATTTATCCTAGAGAGGTCCTTGTCATAGGTTGCACCTAGAGATGTGAATGCCAGATGATTGTTGTAAGTCCTAATGCATGATCTGAAATTCTTGGATTCATTAGATCCTGAAATCAGTAAGTCCACTAAGATGCAGGAAGTGGGGTGGTAACAAGAACGATATCCCCACCATTACTGCAGGAGATAGGAGGCTCATGAGAAAATCTCACAGCCCCACAACAACTGCAGTTGGGAACTAGACATAAGATATCAGGTGTCAAGGCAACAGCTGCGAAGGCATCTTCCGCACAATGTGGGACTGAATTTGGTTGTTTTTTTTGTGGATTCTCCTACGAGGAAGATTTGAATTAGTAGGTTCCACAGCGGGAGAGACAGTGCAAATTGAGGCAACAGTAGCATTTACCGTCACTGGAAGATGAAGGTGGAAGTAAAACCGTAGGTAAATCTTCTGCACAGTCCAATGATCGGGGCAGACCAACCTGATTGTGGTTAACACCATCATTCAGGTGTAAGCCATCGAAGGGAGGGTGTGAACCATGAACAATATCCGGCTTGCATGGTTCAATGGCACGCGAACGCGGTAGATGCATGTCAGAATTTTGACCACTGCACTTGTCCTACGACCTGACAGACAAACCAACAACTTTTACACACTTTTTTATTTTTGGAAGAACAGGTAGTGTAACTGGAGAAGAGGAAATGGGCATATTTTTTGGAAGAACAAAAGAAGACTTATGCCTGGGAATTTTTTGGGCTTTCTTTTTTTCACGCAGTATATTTGTAGTTACCTGGCGCTTCTCACGAGCTCTAGCTATTTTATCTGAAGAAAGATTAGGTGTAGAAGGCAAAACAGAACCTAATGGCTCCGAAGAAGGCGGGATAGCCTGTGAACTTGTGTGTGACCCAACCATGGTAAATCCTATGACACGCCTTTGAACAAAGGAGAAAGAATGTGTTGCTCAGGATAAACTACATGTGAAACACACATGGGGGTAGAAGGATATATCTATACTTGCAAGGAAACCTACAAAACCCCAATATAACAACTACGATGACTGTAACAAGCAAAAAACTATGTGGAGTGGATGTGCAAAGTGTTAGGCATTATTATAACGAGCAGGCAAAATAGGACTTCTATACTAACTATTACCATAAACAAGTGAAATGGGAATTGCTGTAGATCCCGTAATTACGGGGATTTGCAATAGATCCCCTAACTATGGGGTTTGCAGTAGTACCCCTAACTACACTCACCTTAAGCAGTGATAACCTTGTTCGTAAAGCTCAGAACTTAGTAAGCACAGTCACCTTCAACAGCAGAAACTGCACTAAGCATTAGCATGATTAGTTTCGGAACAACCTAACTATTATGTGTAGGCAAAATAAAAGGAACAATCATGGTAGGCTAACAAAAAACCAGGGTGTACAAAATGTGAATCTTTAAAAGATGTGTGCACATGTGTGTAGTTGGTTTAGCATGAGCACATGTGTGTGCACACATACAGTCAGCACATTTGTAAAAGAGGAAAAGTATAGTGTACAATAACTACACTTGTAAGCTAAACGTAAGAAGTTAAAACAAAAATTACATGTTGTGTATTCATGTATTTAAAAAATAGGAAGTGATCCACCGCCCAAGAAATAATGAAACAGCAAACAATAACCAGGCTGTAAGAAGAAACTGAATCTAGGCTACATCCGGATAATATAGGCACTATACTAATATGCTTGCAACCTTGTGAAGTTAATAATGTCTGAATTGTAACACAAAACCATGCAATGAAAACATATTGACATTGTTTTTAGACATAAATAATTCACTATATCGTACCAGAATCTAAGAAACAACTGAGCTAGGCATATTTGTGCTCAAAAATCATAGTGAAAAGAACCAGGTATGAAAGCAACTACATTGTTATTAGACCACAGACCTAAAGCTATATCCAGAATAAAAAAAACAGAGTAAATCAGTAAACAAATAAGAGAACAAGAGAAGCTAAATACACAAGTTAATCAGATAAACAGGAACCAAATCAATGCACAAATTGGTAGGCAATGATATGGTAAATAAAGAAATGGGGATTTTCTATAGATCCTGTAATTAAGGGGTTTGCCATTGATCACCTAACTAACCTAACTATTGGGGTTTGCAGTATTACCCCTAACTACACTAACCTGAAGCAATGTTTTCTTTTCCCCAGCAAACGAACCGTGAACACCTTCAATGCTGGGAAGCTGCCAAAAAACCAAAAAGCATGTGAACATGGGAAGACCCCAATCAAAATACAACAAGGAAATGAAGCCAATAACAATAACTTAATCTTACTATTAAAGCACTGCACACAAAACATGAATGGATACAAGTAGTAGGATTCGGTTTGAACACATGTGTACACAGACACATAGACAATACATTTATTGAAACTTAAAAGTCTATTATACAATGAAGACACTCATGGATGGGACATACTCAAGTAAAAGAGAAGTAACATATTTTGAATGCATATGTAAGAAAGACCATGTGACTGACAGGCAAAAGTGTAAGGCCAAATTTCACTTTCTTATACTGTGAATACATGATCACTATGCTTATTTGGTTGCAAATTGTAAAGAGGAGAAAAATTGGATCCTATAACTATAGTATGGAATGAAACCAATTTAACATATTTACACACATACACACACCATTTTCTCTATTGTTTCAAAACATACCAATAAGCAATTCACCTAACCACGCTTATTCTTGAATGTTATAGTCATAATAGGCAAACAAAAAATCAACCATATTGTAATTCAGCAACAGACCAACAGTCACATACAAAAACATAAATCAAAACTGAATGGTAAAACCAAACTAATCAGAACATGAAGAGGCAAGTTATGAAGAGGCAAATGGAAATAAGATTATCAGGAACATGAAGAGGCAAGATATGAAAGGGGTTTGAATGTTTGTGCACACAGTGCATCGTAGAAGCTAGAACTAAGGATTCATCAGATGGTTCAATATGAAAATGATTAGGTACACCATGTCCAACATACTTTGTGCCAGTTTTGATGCTATAAGGCTTATGCCAACTAATGCATCTGGATTACAAACCGTAAGAATATGTGGATCATGAAGACGTTGAACAGATCTCCTAAGATTGATCTGAGCTCCCATTTTTTTACTTACATACGCAGGCTTTAAAGTGGTACTGTTTTTTTTGTTTTCTTCCTACGCCATTTTTCTATAGCTAATTTTCTGTAGGAGCAACAATTACCAAATGTGCTAACAACAGGTGCAATTACGCTAGCTGTTGAAGAGACTAATTTTTCAACATGAGCATAAGGATCAAAGGTAGTTTCGATGAGAACTGAACTGTAACTACCAAGCTAGGGACAAAAGATAGATGCAACAAGAAATCAGATGAAAAGGGTAAAAGAAGGTGAAAACAATACATAAGACACACAACTAATAGGATACATTTAAGCATACAAAGAGGGCATTTCACATCTTCTAATATGTAACAAAAACATAAGGAATCTTACAAGAGAAACAAACTTGCAACACATAAGGTATGTAAGAGGATAACTAACAGAACAACTATGTATAAAAAAAGTTGAGAAGAAGTTCTCTTCAGAATGAAGAAGTAAATCTATTAAAAAGGAAACTAAATTGGCTTTAAAAAACAAAGAGTGGCAGTTAAAACACGTTAAAAGTAAATACTTTTGAAAGCAAAAGAACCTTCACAAAAGATCGGATGTAACAAGCAAGAACCACTTGGAAAAAGAACTATTAAAAAGGTAATAAATAGAAGAACTAACAATTAGATCCTTTCAAAGAGAAGAAGAAAACCAATGTAAAGAAAAAGTACTCAGTACGTAACGAAACACAATAAAAAAAACCTTAACAGCTCATACTTTTGAAAGCATAAGAGTTTTCACAAAAGATCAGATTTAAGCAGCCTGAACTACTTCAAAAAAATGATTAACAAACATAACATGTAACAAAGTTAGAAGGCAAGTCAATACAACAGGGGGAAAAAATTAACATCATAAGATTATCCAAACAAAAAAACCATAGAACACACACCTGAAGCAAATCTTTTTCTTTGGTCATTGACAACTGCAACACATGATTCAAAAAGAAAAAATGAAAGAGGATTAGTAAGATAATAAGCATATGCAATAAAAAAATAAGAATAAGGTCCCTTGAAAAATGTTAATGTAATACCCCAAAAATTCAAGAAGGGTATAAATGTAAAATGGGAATTTAATTATTATTTTCCTATTTTATATTAACCTAAAAGAATTAATTAAAAGAAATAATTAATTATTAATTAAGGGATTTTATTTAGTGAGTATATAAGGAAATTACTACCTAATTCACTCATTATTTACACGATAAAATTTCTGAAAAAATTGGAGAAAGCTTTCGACGTACAGAGAAGAAGAAGAAAAAAAGGTTCGGGCACCGTCTTTCAATTTCGGGCTTAAAGGTTGATAAGTTGTGCGCGGCACTTGATGAGAAAAGTAATCGTCTCCGTTGCAGCGTTCTTTTGACATAAGCAATTCCAGTATTTAAGTAAGTATCCATTTTTAGGTCTTTTGGAATCTTTTTCGTTTTTGGGTAATTCTTGTGTTTAGGATGATATATAGGTTGTGTTGTTAATCGTAGTAAATCGTTTTGGGTTTGTAGATTGTTCGTAGAATCGAAGGAAAATCACAGGCTTTTGGAATTTGTGCTTTGGTTTGATTTTGGATCAAATTTCTATCGAGGTAAGGGGGTGTTCAACGGTATTTAGTTATGTATATTTGTTCATTATAATTGCTCTTCTGTCTGTTGTATATGGGTTGGTTCATCTTTTTGGTTATATTGCCGGAAAAAAAAAAAAAAGGATAAATGGATACAGGACTTGCTCCATGTTGCCGGGTGTTGCCCCCGCCTGTTGTTGTAGTAGAAGAAGGAAAAAAAAAAAAAATAAATAAATATGATAGTAGGAAACTATGCAGCCGTGAGGTAGGAAAAAGAAAAAGAAAAAAATAAAGTAATTATTACATATATGTAATATATTTCCAGGAAAAAGAAAAAGAAAAAATAGATTATCAATAGAGTTGATTTAATAAATAATATGTACCGTAAGTAACTTTAATTTATTTTTATAATAAAAAGGTATGCATATCGTAGGACTATATATATTTAATGGTTATAGTAAAAGTGATGTATATATCATGGTAAAATGGTATATTATTAATTGTGTTTTTATGCGTATTACACAATATGATGTGGCTTTTATGTTCTTATGGAACATTATGTGTTATGTGGCAAAGTCTAACTTCCGACTTCAGGTGCCTTAGCATCAATCGCCACAACTACCCTCCGCGGGGAGAATGTGGTAGCCCAGAAGGCGGTTGTTTAGACCTTGCGGGGTCATTGGTTTAGTAGTCATTGACGCCTTTTACAACGTGCTAGGTAGTGTAGTTAGATGTCTAGGACTAGAAGTCCCTAAGGAGCCTTATATGTGAATGAACTTAGGTGGTTAGATTAACTACGTAATAAACATATGTGATGAGTCTAAAAGCTAAAACGTTGTAATTCTTGGTGAGGCACATTTATGATTCGCAGCATGGATCATTTCTCATACGTACGTAACGGACAATATTCGGGTTTTGGGAAATGTTCCACACGGAACCATCCGTGCCATATGAGGTGCTGAATATGTCCCGGTGCATACCCATCATTCAGGCATTGTGTCCTTGAATTACAATGTAACAAAGATAATTGCTCGTGATGGTGCTAGCAGATCTAGCAGAGGGGAGTGTATCTCAATGCAACTTATGTGTTAGAGATTGTAGAACTTATCTTGCTATGTATGATATGCTATGTAGTGTGTAACCGTTTCTTCTACCCCTTACTAAGTATGTATGTACTTACCCCCTTTTCTTTATTGTTCCCACCCCGAGAAGGTGGTTGTCAGGATGATGATGATCTTGGTTATGACTATGGAGTTAACATAGCTGATGTTTAGGCTCAAGAGTTACGATGACACGGACATTTATTTTATGCAATTTATTATTCAGTTTTTGAGAGATAGTCTTTTGTATCTTTTCAGTTTTATTTGGGATGTAATAAGTCACAACAACATTTCTTTCGTTGTTTTGTAGGTCAGCTTTCTTAGACGTAGATTTTGGGACTTGGTGATCCGTTGTTTGTCGTTTGACATTCTTTTTCCGAGTTGTCCTTAGTTTTAATTTATTCCGCTTTTACTCTGATTGATTGTTACGAGGCTTATGTATATATTACTTTTGACGGTTTAAAAAGTTAATATATGCAAGCCGGGCGTTCTTTCCGGATAAGGACTCGGTATCCGGGACGGGGCGTCACAGTTGGTATCAGAGAGGAAAGTTCCTATCTTATATCTAAGTTCAAAGCTTAAGTTGGATTTTATAAGCTTCTTTCGCAGCTTAGCTGACCCTTTCCTCTTGTCTCATGGCTAAGGAAAGTGCAAGGAGCACTAGTAAGTTAGACCGTTAAGTAAATCAATCCTTACGGATGAAGTCTTTAAACCAAACCACATCACCTAGGATTAAGTGAAACCCCTCTAAGTAAAGCTTTGGGATCGGAGTCTTATGCCTACACCTTTAAGCTGAGGCCCTCATGGTTGAATATTCCTTACACTCCCTATTGTGATCTCTCCACTTCGTTCTACACCTCAATGTCAAAAGCGTACACTTTGGCTTGACCTATTCCCGTAGAGACTGATGTCCGACTCAACTCTACAAATCCTCCACTCCCTCTTTTCACTATCTCTTGGTTTGTGTTTACTAAAATTCTTTGACCTTGCTTTGATCGAAATGGGTTCAACACGAACTCCATATACAATTCTATCCTTTCCAAGTGTTTCTCACTCGTTTCAACTATTAGTGTTAAAGGTCTCCTGCTTTGGCACATACTTTTCATCATTCTCGTGGTTGGCTTTATCCAGCACGAGTAAATGCCTTTTGTTTTGGTGTTTTCCTTTCATGTAAACCCATTTCCCCTGCTCCAAAAATTCTGAAAATTTTCAGCAAGATCGATCACTGTTTTACCTACAACCTTTCTTCTTACATCAACTCGATAATCATTATGGATTGTTCGCAAAATTCATGTTTATGCCGGACACTCTGTCCTGAAAATCTGCAGCATCACTTTCACTTCTTTTTCTGTTTTGAACAGGTTAACCACATTCAAATGACCTGAATTTTTTATATGTTGCATACAACACTTTTATCTATAACTTCACTTTTGAGATTAAGTTCAAATTCCTTTTCGTTTGATCGCAATCTGAAATTCAAATCAGTGTTTACTAATCTGGAAATTCTGACAGCTCGAGCATTCGGCAAAAATAATTGTTTTTGACTGACTTCTTCTCATCCAAAAATTCTAATCTTTTGTTGTCACCTGGAAAACTCCAGTATCTATATCTTTTCTCCTTTGATCGTGCTCAAAATCCTTTTGGTTTGGGCTGTACAAGTCGATAATATCAGATCCGGAATAAAATGTCATTGACAATAGCCTAAAAGGGATCCTCACCTCCTTAACTTAGAGTTTGGGCTAAGAGAGTAATAAGTTATGATTGTGATGTTTTAGAAGTTTCCTCGAGGTTTGATCTTCTTCTAGAGTAAGTCTCTTAGTAGGATGTTTGTAAGGCTAACGTTATGGTTTCTTTTGCAGTTATAAACAAGCACAAAGACGTTACCTTCCAGTATGCCATGTTTGAAGTTCAAAACCTTTTATGCCTTTTCTAGTAAAATACTTCCATTCGATTCCTCACTTGAGGTTTTTGAGTTCAATAACTTCTCACCATCTTCTGTCATGAATTAGCTCAGAAACATATCTCCTTACGCCTTCCTTTGTGAACAAGTCCACTCCTTCTTACTTTTCAAAATCAAAGAAACAAGTTCTCTCTAAGGTTGCATTGTTGTACTTTCATTCTTCCTTTCAAATCCAAATTTGATTAAATCTCCTAATGACAGAACATTCTTCTTACTTGTGTTCATTCTCAGCTTCCCTCCTAAGGGTAGTGTTGATATTGTAAGCTTTTCACCTAATGCTGCCTGCCCTTTCAAGGTATGCATCTCACCTTTTTGCCAGTCAGGTCTTTAAAGCCTACTATGACATACATTTCAATTACTTACCCTTAACCTTTTGGCAATCTACGATAAACCAGTTCAAGCATAAGGTTTTTGCCAAGATGCCTTCCGAACCTACCTTGCCAACCAACATATGCACTTCACAGTCTTATTAATTTTCAATTCAGATTAATGCACCTTGCGCCTTTTCAACTTTAAATCTCATTCAGGCCATTTAAAGCCATGAACCACCGGACACACCTTTTGACGCTCCCTATTCTGTCTTTGTGGTTCTATAACAATTTTGTTAAACCAGTTGAAATGTCTGTTCTGTTTTAACCTTCTCATTCCCTCGTAAGGAATAACCTTGAGAATTTATTCTTTGGCACTATACTATTCCTCTCGAGTAGTGCAACTTTGAACCCTTTGAATTGGATCATCAATGATCTTTCACACTTATTTTGGAAGATTGAATTAATTCTACGAAATCAAACCTTATCCGACATTTCTTAAGTGTCTTTCATCATTCACACAAAATCTTGGTTATCGCATACTCTTCTTTTCAATACTTTTGATTTTCCTTTACATTACCTTGAGAAAGTTTCTATCTCATTTCAATCTTGAGATAACCTCTCTTTGACTTGTGCAAACTTGGACACTTTTTGACAAGTTTTTATTTCATTCTAAGACCTTTTTGGTATACTCATTTGGCACCTTAACATCTTCACGTTGAGATTCTTGCTCTCTTTTTGATATCTCGATTGTTTATTCTTTCAGGTGCTCGACCTTGCACTTTTGCTTTGTTCTTCTATTATGGAATGATTCCTCTACGACATTCATGCGAACGGAGGACCTCCCTAGTTCACCAACAACCATTTTGTTTATCAAATCGTCAACGACTAAGGTCACTTGTCAGACATTCTCAAGTCCAATATTCTTTTCCCTCTTATATTAGATGCTCACAAGTCCATCATGTGATGTTTCCCTTAACGTTCCCACCTTCTAAGGGATTATGTAAAAGCTCAGTATCTTCCTTACAAGCGGTCTGAGTTTATTTGCAGGCCACCATATCTTGCAGAATTCCATTTTCTTAAAAGAATTTCATCTGCAAGATAATCCTTTTGCTTTTTCTTTTGGTAGTTATCTTTTATACTATGATGCAACGCCCATCCTTCAATTTTGAACCAATTTCAAACTTCCCCCGACCTGCAATCACCATGTTTTGTTTGTGACACCTCCAAACTCTCTTGTTTTGAGAACTTATTGCCCCAAGTTGACATGCCACCCTAGTTCTCAACTTGTCACTTTTCAGCTCTATTTGTTTTTTTTCCAAGCCAACTCTTATTGGCATAAGGATTGGATCAGACCGTCAGAGAGAAAGGATGGCAAGTCTGTGTTTCTCTTTCCCGAAAGTCTCGTAAAACCCTACAGCCGGAATCATTGCAGTCCTACAGCAAGCTTGTGCCGCAGTGATGGAAGTTGAGATCAAACAGAGTCAATCGTGTCAGAAGTTGCGGACCAGTTGGAATGTTTAGGCAGGATACGGAAGTAAAGTGCATTGTATCATTGATTTCAAGACTCGGGACAACGATGAGATCGCGAAGAAGCTGAGCGAAGATTTAATTGTTGTCGATTACAAGCGAGTGGTCGGGATCAAACCAGCAAAGGGTTAACGAGTTAGATGAAGATGGGAACCTTCAGCATCAGAATCGACTTCGTGTTCCGAGTGTGGAAGTTTTGAGGGAGACAGTGACTGATGAAACCCATAAGATAGCATTTGCAGTTGTCCTGAGGAAACCAAGGTGCAAAGAGAGTTGAAACGGCACTACTGGTGACATTCTATGAAGATAGAGATAGAAGAGGTTGTTTACAAAGATAGCTACCACGCCAGTATCCAGATGCCAGCTTCTTAGATCTGTATGGAAGAAAGCGTTGAACACCAGTTTTCTGGGATGAAGTGGAACAGTGACAGATTACAAGACTAGAGTTGTTACAACAAGCCAACAGGAAGTTTTTAGTGGACCGTCGCAACCTCGAGATGGCACAGATAGGCCTACGAGTTAGGAAGATGGAGGAAGGAGACTGTTAAACTTTGAAGCTGAAGATAAAATGAATCTCGAGACGTTCCCAATTAAAGGAGTAAGACGGCTTGGGAAGACTTGCAACCAAGCCATAGTTATGAAGGCTCTTACGTGATCTTAGCTAAAGTTATGCCTTTAGCTTATCCGTTTGGAGTTACCAAAACCTCTTTCACGAGTGCATGACGTCATCCATGTATCCAATGTTGTGGAAGCAAGTTTTGACAATGAAATAGTTGAAAAGAACTTGACCTACGCGGAAGAATCAAGTGCACTTTAAACGGAAAATGAAGAAAGTAAGAAGGAAGATGTATAACTAGTCTTGGTTCGGCGACGCAGTCACACACCGGCAGAAACGACATGAGAGTTAGAAGACAAGACGTTTTGTGATGTTCCAGAGTTCAACTACCTCACAGATATGACAGTTTCGAGGACGAAACTTGTTTTAAGGGGGAAGGGATGTAATACCCCGAAAATTCAAGAAGGGTATAAATGTAAAATGGGAATTTAATTATTATTTTCCTATTTTATGTTAACCTAAAAGAATTAATTAAAGGAAATAATTAATTATTAATTAAGGGATTTTATTTAGTGAGTATATAAGGAAATTACTACCTAATTCACTCATTATTTACACGATAAAATTTCTGAAAAAATTGGAGAAAGCTTTCGACGTACAGAGAAGAAGAAGAAAAAAAAGGTTCGGGCACCGTCTTTCAATTTCGGGGCTTAAAGGTTGATAATTTGTGCAGACCGCAGTAAAGAAAAGTAATCGTCTCGTTGCAAGCGTTCTTTTGACATAAGCAATTCCGTATTTCGTAAGTATCCATTTTTTAGGTCTTTTTGGAATCTTTTTAGTTTTTGGGTAATTCTTGTGTTTAGGATGATATATAAGTTGTGTTGTTAATCGTAGTCGTCGTTTTGGGTTTGTAGATTGTTCGTAGAATCGAAGGAAAATCACAGGCTTTTGGAATTTGTGCTTTGGTTTGATTTTGGATCAAATTTCTATCGAGGTAAGAGGGTGTTCAACGGTATTTAGTTATGTATATTTGTTCATTATAATTGCTCTTCTGTCTGTTGTATATGGGTTGGTTCATCTTTTTGGTTATATTGCCGGAAAAAAAAAAAAAAGGATAAATGGATACAGGACTTGCTCTATGTTGCCGGGTGTTGCCCCCGCCTGTTGTTGTAGTAGAAGAAGGAAAAAAAGAAAAAAAAAAAAAAAAAAAAAAAAAAAAAAATAATAATAATAATATGATAGTAGGAAACTATGCAGCCGTGAGGTAGGAAAAAGAAAAAGAAAAAAATAAAGTAATTATTACATATATGTAATATATTTCCAGGAAAAAGGAAAAGAAAAAATAGATTATCAATAGAGTTGATTTAATAAATAATATGTACCGTAAGTAACTTTAATTTATTTTTATAATAAAAAGGTATGCATATCGTAGGACTATATATATTTAATGGTTATAGTAAAAGTGATGTATATATCATGGTAAAATGGTATATTATTAATTGTGTTTTTATCGTATTACACATGATGATGTGGCTTTTATGTTCTTATGGAGCATTATGTGTTATGTGGCAAAAATCTAACTTCCGACTTGTCTTTAGCATCAATCGCCACAACTACCTCCATGCAGGAGAAGGTGGTAGCCTGGAAAGCGGTTGTTTAGACCTTGCGGGGGGTCATTGGTTTAGTAGTCATTGACGCCTTTTACAACGTCTTTAGGTAGTGTAGTTAGATGTCAGGACTAGAAGTCCCTAAGGAGCCTTATATGTGAATGAACTTAGGTGGTTAGATTAACTACGTAATAAACATATGTGATGAGTCTAAAAGCTAAAACGTTGTAATTCTTGGTGAGGCACATTTATGATTCGCAGCATGGATCATTTCTCATACGTAACGGACAATATTCGGGTTTTGGGAAATGTTCCACAAGGAACCATCCGTGCCATATGAGGTGCTGAATATGTCCCGGTGCATACCCATCATTCGGGCATTGTGTCCTTGAATTACAATGTAACAAAGATAATTGCTCGTGATGGTGCTAGCAGATCTAGCAGAGGGGAGTGTATCTCAATGCAACTTATGTGTTAGAGATTGTAGAACTTATCTTGCTATGTATGATATGCTATGTAGTGTGTAACCGTTTCTTCTACCCCTTACTAAGTATGTATGTACTTACCCCTTTTTCTTTATTGTTCCCACCCCGAGAAGGTGGTTGTCAGGATGATGATGATCTTGGTTATGACTATGGAGTTAACATAGCTGATGTTTAGGCTCAAGAGTTACGATGACACGGACATTTATTTTATGCAATTTATTATTCAGTTTTTGAGAGATAGTCTTTTGTATCTTTTCAGTTTTATTTGGGATGTAATAAGTCACAACAACATTTCTTTCGTTGTTTTGTCGGTCAGCTTTCTTAGACGTAGATTTTGGGACTTGGTGATCCGTTGTTTGTCGTTTGACATTCTTTTTCCGAGTTGTCCTTAGTTTTAATTTATTCCGCTTTTACTCTGATTGATTGTTACGAGCCTTATGTATATATTACTTTTGACGGTTTAAAAAGTTAATAGATGCATGCCGGGCGTTCTTTCCGGATAAGGACTCGGTATCCGGGACGGGGCTTCAGAGTTAAAACCACATACCTCTGAAACAAAAAACACTTTCACAGAACGTGAAACATGAAGTACGTGGGAAAAAAATTAATGGACAAAGGTAATAGACAGCAAAACCACCAAGTAAATCCTTTCAAAGACAAGAAGCTAACTTATGTAACAAAAGAAGCAGAAACTTTTGTACATGAAAAAAAAAACCTAAGAAGCAGAAACTTTTGTACATGAAAGCCGTTTCAGAGAAGAATAGATTTAACAAGCATGAATCAATTAAAACAAAAACTGACTAACATAGGTAAAAAATAGCAAATTCAGGAATTAGATGAATGCAACAAAAGAAAAAGGCGGCATAGGCAGAATCTAGAAAAAAGAACAAATCAAAATATACACCTGAAGCAGATGTTTTTCTTCGGTTAATCACAACAATAAATTTATCTGAAGCAAATCCTAAGGAATACATAAGAAAAACATATACAAATGTAATCAAATTTTTGTAAGAACATGCAGAAGCTAAATAAAATGTTTAGCTACACTCATAAGAACAATGTCTTATGAAAAGAAAGAGTGAAGAAAAGTTTTGTACCTTTTGTATGTCTAAAAGAAATTCTGATGAGGGTGAATTTATATCAGAGGAAACGAAAGTCGGGAAAGTCTTGAAGCTTTTGGTGAAAAATGCAATGATAACATTATTGTTAAAACTGTACGAATTGGAGATATATAAAAGGATTTGTATTTTTAAAAATAGGGTTGATAGAAAAACTGATAGATCGGTGTGTCTTGTTGGCGGTGGTGATATGACAGAAATGGAGGAGGAGTACACCGGCGACGGGCCTTTCAGGTTGTGTGCAGAAGGGCAGGTTTGGGAAGAAAAAGGGGTAGCTGTAGTTGGTAGTAGTAATAAATGCAAAGCTACAAATACATTGAATAAGTGTCATTGCTAAAAGAGATAATAGGATGAGTATACATTCTAGCCTTTGAATTAGTTGTACCAAACCCTAATACTCATTAATCCACCCCCTTCTTATAGTAAGAAATTGGGGAGTACAAAACACATATCATAGAATAAAAAAATGTTAACAATATGGAGGAGACTAACATATTTTATTATATTAAATGTATCAGGGGGAAAAAAATTCAAATTTAGTTAAGTAAAAAATTACTTTAACAACATTATATGTTCGAGCTGTGAGCAAGTATAATGCGAAGTAGCTATATAAACAGATAAATTTAAATATATTTTGGTCCTCAACGAAAAATGAGTTATCTACAAAAAGTTGTAGATAGAAACACGTAAACAAATATCATAAAACTTTTAGTACATTGAAACATCACAATGCCGTATCGTAGAAGAGCTACAGGGGAAAAAAAACCAAACTAAAACCCCAAAAAACAAAAACAAAAAAAAAAACCACACACCCACACAATTTGTTAAATCAATCGAAAATGTATAAAAAAATTTGATGACAAAGCAAACGATAAAACGGGAAACACACACATACATAAAGAAAAAGCGAAGACAAAAAAGAACAATAAATACGTAGCACATTTTGTTAAATCAATCTAGAATATACCCTGCGGGAAGGGAAAAAAAACCGTCTACATGTCGGCAGCACAATTCGTTAAATCAATCTAGAATATACCCTTTGGGAAAAAAAAAAAAAAAAAAAAGAAGGGGAACCCTCTACGTGTCGCCAGAAGGAAAAAACCACACACACACATACACAATTTGTTAAATCAATCGAAAATGTATAAAAAAGCGATGACAAAGCAAACGATAAAACGGGAACACACACATACATAAAGAAAAAAAGCGAAGACAAAAAGAACAATAAATACATAAAGACAATTTGTTAAATCAATCTAGAATATACCCTGCGGAAAAGAAAAAAAAAGGAAAAAGGGGGAAATAATAATAATAATAATAATAATAATAATAAAAAAAACCCCACATGTCGCCAGAAGGAAAAAACCACACACACACACACAATTTGTTAAATCAATCGAAAATGTATAAAAAAGCGATGACAAAGGAAACGATAAAACGGAAACACACACATACATAAAGAAAAAAGCGAAGACAAAAAGGAACAATAAATACGTAGACAATTTGTTAAATCAATCTAGAATATACCTCATGGAAAGAAAAAAGGGAAAAAAAAAAAGAAAAAAGGGGGAAAAAAAATCCTCCACGTGTCGCCAGAAGGAAAAAACCACACACACACACACACAATTTGTTAAATCAATCGAAAATGTATAAAAAAAAACTGATGACAAAGGAAACGATAAAACGGGAAACACACACATACATAAAGAAAAAACGAAGACAAAAAAGGAACAATAAACACGTAGCACAATTTGTTAAATCAATCTAGAATATACCCTGCAGAAAAAATAATAATAATAATAATAATTTTAAATGACACCGGCACAAGGGCACTTGCCCCTTGTCTTTGTATAAGTAAGTAAGATATATATATATTATTTTTTTCTTCCGTGTCTTTTTTCAACCAAAAAAATAAATAAATGTATCATTAGTGAAAAACGTCAGTCCAATAACGATATTACCGAAAAGGAACATTAGGGGCACTCACATTCCTAGTAAATAAATAATATACATATAATATTGAAGGGTGCTACTATATCCGAGTTCAAAAGGACCAAAGTGGTTTAAAGGAGCCAATAAATTGACTGAAATATTAGAAAAAAAGAAAGGAAAAAAAAAACCCAAAGTGGTTTAAAGGAGTGAAAAACATAAATCTGCTACAGCCGGGACTCGAACTCAAATCTTTCAAAAAAAAGAGCCAAATATCCTAACTAACTGGACTACAATAGATGACAAAAAAATATCTGAATATTTAATAATATCGTTGTTAATTATCATTTATTTGCAGAACATGTATTTTCGGGCCACCGGGATGGTTGGGCCTTAAGCCAATGCTTCATCTGCTTCCTTATTGGGCCGGCCCTGATTTTAAGGTTAGTTAAGTTTTTTTGGTATCCAAGTCGTATAAAAACCGATATAGGCTCAAAACATCTATAACAAAACCTCCATATATCTCTAGACTTCACATAAATATCGTTTTCAGAAAGTTTATCTATGCACTGGGCCGCTATCCTGGCCCCTCTCCCGGGAAACCTCCACATGAGATATTTTTTGGAGAAATCCTGCTTTTTTGGGTTCGTTCAGCAGCTTGTTCAAAGCAAATTCAATTTCAGCAGCAGTTTTAGGCTTTGAATCTCTTCTTAAATGTAAGATCTAATATTTTCGTAGTTGTTCTTGGCTTTGACCTTTGACGGTCAGATTCTTGTAAGATTTATGTTAGATTCGTTGTCGGTTTGTAGTTTCGCATAAGATTTGGAAGTTAGTTGTTGATTAGTTCGTAGTTTGGCTCATCTTTAAGGTAACGAGTTCTTATCAAAATGCTTCGTTTTTAGTTTAAAGATCATGTTTTTAAGTTGTTTTGAATACAACTTTCTGTTAAACTGCACAAATACGGACATGGGTACTTGTAAGACCAGAACATGATTTTGTGGCTAAGGCTTGGGCCGCTTTCCTGGCCTCTCACCCGGAAAGCGCACGGACTGAGTTCCAAACTTAGTTTTTGGACGTTCTGTGTTGTCAACAAGGTTTTCAGAAAGTTACTCTAAGTTATGGATATGTTTATAGTTTTTGTTTTTACGCGAGTATTGTAGATAGGATGCGAGTTTGGTGTTGTTACGGAATTCGTATGCTCACATAGGTTAGTGTGGATTATAACATGAAATCAATGTGGTGTATGTACTCCTACGTGTTTATAGTTAGTAACTTAGCGATTTACTGAACGGAATACCATGGGTTCTAAGTCTCTGTCGAGTGTGTGATTAGTTTTATTCCTCATGTCGTTTCTAAAACGATGTACCGAACGGGGCACCGTGACCCAACCCCACTTTGGACGTATGACTAGTCATGTTCTCCGTGTCGCACCATGCCCTAATGTCACATAAGTAAGAATCAGGGACATGACAGACAAGACACCAATATTTTATGGTTAGTATACAAGTAGTGTATGAAATAGCAGTGGCGGACGCAGGATCTCGGGTAAGGGGGGCAATAAAATTTTTTAAAGAGGCAAATAAAAAAATTAAGCGGGGGCAAACAACATGCATACTACATATATTAGTAGATTTTTTCCGGATTAAGAAGCGATTGCCCCTTAGTATATATATAGGTCCGTCATTTGTTAGTAGATAGCTTACGTAAGTTTGATCCCCAGACTAGACACGGTAAATCAGTAATTAATTAAACAAACAAGCACGTGCAAGATGCACTAACATAATTAATAGATCATGTTTTCCATACATTGATTTAGATTGTTTTAAAGTGGATTTCTTTATGTTTCAAGATGTGCTTTTAGAAATGTTTCATGTATTCTTCAAGTTATGATTTATTTTACACGATGATTCAAATTATGTTATTAAAGTAGTTTTCTTTATGATTTAAGCCTATGTTTTCAAATTGCTATGTAAACTGGATGAAGTAGATTAATGTCATGTCTTCTGGCTTTCGACAAACATGAATCTCTATTTTGATCTTCTTTATCCTTATTGGACACTCTAGAATGCTCACGTACTCCTTTATTTGAAATAAGAAGAAATACAAGTTGAAGACGAGTTGTATGATGAGGAATGGAGCTATGAAGTTCTTTATGTATCAGCTATTTTCTTTTTAGTTGAGTTGAGTTGTAATAAATGTTAGTAGCTATTTACGGAGTATGAGGGGTTTATTGTTAAAAATGACAATTTGAACATAGAAATATGCAAAGAAGACAGTGGAATTTTATTTCGGGTAAAAAGGACATGTCATTATTCCACTTTGATTTAAATTATGTCATATTCAACTACTAAAACAAATATATATTTTAATCTGATTGTCGAAAGATGGTAATTCTTTCATCAAATTTTTCCTTTTTTTCGTCCTCTGATATTTTTTTAACATTATTTTCAAGGTCAATTTTGTAAAATAAACACATAAACAGTGGAATAGTGAAACATTGTATTTGAGGCCAATTTCACTGCAACAAACAGTGGATTTGGGGTTATGAATGAGTGATATTATGGTGCAACGGTTGTAGCAAGGTTATACCAAGTGGCATACATTAGAGCCTCTCATTTTTACTCTCTTTCACATAATACACTTTTATCGTGTGTGAGAGTTAGAAATGTGTGGTTATAATGTATGCCACTTGGTAAAACCTTCATACAACGGTTGTATTTTAAAATTTCACGTTATGAATAGTGGATTTGTCCTTATCACCCAATTTATATTTTCAATATCATGATTCCTATTTTTCTCTTTTTTTTTCGTCCATTTAAACCACTCCCCCTTTATTTTGACAGTCGTTGTAATCCGTTGAGTTATTTAATGAAATATCTTAAGTGTCAGTTTCTCGAGTATTTTGCTTGTTTCTTTTCTTCCACGCTTTCTGATATGACATGAGATTTACATGATATTTAGAGATTTCTCCAAATGTCACGTGCCGAACGTGTTTTTTCGGATAATCGATATCCGGGACATGGGCGTTACACTTTCTCCGTTGATCAATTATTATGTCGTGTACACATAATAATATCAACTTATCATTTTTGTATACATATATTCTATTAGTTTTACCATGTCTTGTTTTTTTCATCACCCAAATATTTAAGGAGGCACATTTTAAAATGTGAGATATGTTATAAAATATATATATATATATATAATTCACACAAAAATAATGCTTAGGAAAGCAAACCGTATGAATAATATGACTACTGAAAGTTTGCTTCTGTATATATATTAAGGAATAGAAATCTCAATTGAATTCATATGACTAGTGCTGCTTATTGCCTATCCCCTTTGTTTCTTCCGGCAGAGATATATATATACAGAGAATTTCCGACTCCAAAAGTGGCTGGACATGTGATACAAGGAGGGATTTGGTTACCATGTGATAATCACGTGGCGTTAACCGATAATTATCCCGGATAATTATCTAACGCGGTACCATTTAATAAAAACACGACATATTACACGTGGCTTTATATTGTAAAAACATCTGTTGATCATATCAAGTATTTGCGGAGATACTTATCCAATAAGTAAACTAGCTGCAGGCTAGTAGTTTTACACGGAGGAGTAGATATTCTATCTAATGAACATCCACATAATACGAGTATATTTATAACACTCTCCCTTGGATGTCCATCAACAAAGAATCTGCCTCGTTAAAACCTTCATTATGAAAAAACCCTGGGGGAAAAAATCATAATGAAGGAAAAGAGTACAGCCTTCATTTGTGTTTTACTCGCCCTGATTTGAACATCTGTTCAGGTCTTCAAGTTGGTGTATCCCGATCTTCTGGATTAAAGTCTCGAACATAGCGTTAGTTAATACTTTAGTGAATAAATCTTCTAGATCGTAAGCTGATCTCGATTCATTTGAACATCAATTTGGCTTTTCTTTCGAAGATCATTTGCTTCATGAGTAGCTACTTATTTTGCCATGATTAGAAGATATCGCGACCAGATCTTGCTATGTTCAGCATCATGTAATTGATGTACCACCACTGGTGAAAAGTAACCAATTCGAGGCTTTGCCTTTGGAGGGTGCTCGATAAACATCGATCATTTGTGTAATCAACAAGTCCTCGACTTGCTTTCCGTTTGATCTGAGTTGTATAACATATATGGCATGTACTAAAAACCTTGCTTGGAAAAACCCAGTGGGAAAAAATCCAGCCAAGGGGAAAAGATTCATGACATATGTGCTCTCGTGCACTGATTGCCTCGTTAAAAACCTTTAACTAAGAAAACCCAATGGAAAAAACCTGTTAAAGGAAAAAAGAGTACAATCATTGGTCTTCAGGGCCAAATGACATCTTGCATGTGCAAGTATGGGATCTTAATAGTATAAGTCACATACTCATATTTTATCATCTTTGTAACTCTACCGGAGCTTAATTACAGATCCAAACTTTCTCAGATCAAAACTATCTATTCCCTTATGGGGTACTTTATGCAACATATATTGTGCATTTCACACACTTTGTATGCTTGAGGCATTTAATGCTTCCAAATGTCTTATAAGCTTCGCACGCTTAGCATCTTATATGCTTCAGGCACACTTCTAGCGTCTTGTATGCTTCAGGCACGCTTCTAGCGTCTTGTGTGCTTCAGGAACTATATTCGCTTCAGTCAGTTTCAACATTTCTAAACATATTTGCCTCTTTTATGAATCTCGTTCATAAACCAAGTGTTTGTATTCACTATTGTATCTCATTTTTTGAATGATGATAACATTAATTCATTATCTCAACACAATGAGATTTATATATGTTGGAACTAATATGTTTCTCACGCTCCAAGCGTTGAACATAATTAACAATATAACCATATACGATTTCAGATTCTTCGGGAATCATTATATTTTCTTCGGGGGTCAAAAATAACACGAGGGAATGAACTTCAGGTTCGTTTAATCCCACCTCATGTATGTATAACAAATGCATATTATTTGTTCCACACATATTATTTATCAACACTGGTTCACATTTTCTAGTCTTGACATCTTCAAGGGTTTACGGTTTCATTACTCAACAGAAGTATGTCATTGCTCTTCCGTAGCTTCATAGACTATATTATTTTCTGCTCGAGCATTTTCTAACTGTCTAACTCTTCTAGAGTTCTCATAAATAATATAGCCATAACCTCTTTTGAGGAATTCTAAATATCGAGCCAATTGGTCTTTAACGCTTATAGCGTTATTTTCATTAATTTGATACGTATCATCTCATGTCCCTCATCGGGACTTTCCTTCCCATGTCCTCATCGGGACTTTTCATTCAGGACAAATCTTTTTCGACATTTAATCCAACCATGGCATTTGCAGCTGCTCACTCTTCAAGAGTAATTAAATGCGTCCGGTGATAAAATGTGCGTTAATATAATGTTCTTCCACGAGATTTATAAACTTCAAGTTTACTTTCCTCCCCCTAATCTCAGGAAAAAATTTCATTATAAGTCATATCTACGTAAGTTTACAATAACCCTTTGTGGGATTCAGCATTTCGATGTGTTATCCCTTTGTGGGATTCTACATGTCAATGTGTATCCATTTATATGAGTATCAACAAACATTACCAGATATCGACTCAATCAGAAAGAACTATATTATCTCTTTGAGAGTTTTATATCTTTTTAATTCTTCTGATGTCTCAATTTAATATCCACATCAAGGGATATCCGCACAATTTACTGCGCTTGAGACTTTGAAAAATGATAAACAAAATTTATCATATCTAGATCATCTTCAGGATGACCGTAACATATAGTATATGTGTCATGACATTGCCTTTACTACGATTTTGAAGCTTCATTATTCTCATCCGGATATTTCGCCGTACGACAAGTATGGGACCAGTGACTTTCTATGCCACATTGTGATAATCGATTTTCATTATTCTCCCAGAATTTAATATCGATTTGTTCCACTTCTTGTGGACAATTCTTCCCCTCCAAGGAGACAAACGTTTGTGATATCCATCAGGGATATTTTGATCGCGATCTAGTTTATGAACTTAGTCACGTGTATGAAGTAAAACAAAGGTAAAACTGTTACTCGTATGCTATCTATATCCTATTATGAAAACTAATGCACAAGTAATTTATACTACTAATACTTCTTATCAAAGTACTATTTGATCTTTTTTTATATCACGAATCAAGTGACATTCGCTTCAGGGAATGGTCTAAACCAAATAGATCGTGTTTCATGATGATTATATGATAACCATCTTGTTGAATATAAACCACTTCTTTTGGTATTGCTACTACGGGAGCATATTATCGCAACGATAAATACAATCCTTTTACGAGGATTAAAGAAGTGTCACGATGTTCTTACTGATTTTTCTTATCTTTAGACTTCAGGTCATTCGTTGGAACATCATTCCAATTCATATGGACTTCGAGTCTGTTTTTATTTCTGTGAATTTCAGATGCACTTTTATGAGCATACAAGTGCTTCTGATGAGCTTCTGGTCCATCACTATATACCTTTAAATGAATGATCATCTTCTGGTAATCAAGTTTTCTAATCAAAGTTGTCTGCAAGACAAAATGATCTTTTATATTAGACTTGGTCTTCAGGACTCAATCTAAGCGATACAAAAGTAAATACATAAATAAATATACATGTATATATAATATAAAATAAAATATAAAAACGACCTCGTAGTATACCGGGTTCTACTGATGTATCATTTTCCCTTAGCGTCATCAACTCACTTCTGGTGATATTTATTATGACGATTTTAAAATCACAGTCTTATCTTGTCAAGTTCACTTCAAGGAACTAACTGACGTGATTCGATACATATTTAAAATTTCGGTATATAATATCTAGATTCTGTCATGTTCACTTCTAGGAACATACTTGTGTATCATAACACATCTAGAATTTTTAACTGTCTATGTTCACTTCGAGGAACGGACACATCATAAATTTTGAGTTTAGTCACATCCACTTATGGTGATGGAAAAGTATAATCCAATACATCGTAAATATTTAATTTACTCGCGTTCACTTCCGGGAATGACACTACATAATTTGATGTATCGTTAATAATTATAGGTTGGCCACGTTCATTTCAGAGAACCGACTCGTGTAGTTTCATATATCTTAAATATATTACGTCACATTCACTTCTGGGAATGAGCCTATAAAGTTTGATTTAACTTATACATTTCATTAAGTGGTCCTGTTCACTTCTGGTAATGGACTCGGGTAATTGGATACACCTCGAATATTTCATTTCATCTCATTCACTTCTGGGAATATATTTGTGTCAACCGACACATCTTAAATATATAGTTTAATCACGTTCACTTCTGGGAACGGACCTATATAATTTGATGCATTTAAACCGTTTATACACATTCACTTCGAGGAATGGTATTGCATTATCATTTTTACCAATAATTTATATATTACAATACATAATAATATCACCGTATGATATATTGATTATAATACATAAATTGAATAGAATAAACTTTTACCTCCATAGTTTACCTCAGTGATAGAATATATCACCATTATAAATTATTGACTCAGATCGATCAATAATAGACATCCATTTATTAATATATATGATGGATCCATAGAATATCCAGATAATCGATTACCGTAATAAGAAACTCTTATCAACTTGGATAAGATATAACCGACAACCGATAATCCAATGATAGAAATCCATAAATAGACTATCCGAATACCAATATAATGATAGATGAGTTTAGTAACCATAATATCGTAATATCAGAAAGGTGCCTTTAAAGGCACCACATTTTTTCTACCTATGGCACCACAACATTACAAAAAATAGGTAGTTACCTAAAGCACCACACATTAAGATTTTAAATGACCATTCTACCGATTACACCACACCTGTTAAATGCAGATTATTTTTATATTTCTAACTTGTTTTAATCACAAAACACTCATCAATTTATAAAAATTACACTTTATCCTTCATCTTCTAATCAATTCCTACACCACCACCTCCTGCTACTTGTACTACCACCATTATTACAACCTTTGAGATTTCAATTGTTGTCAACGAAGTGAGCCCTGATACAAGTCGTCCACACCACACTAAGTTGTCTTCTTAAAACAATATATTGTACAGAGATTAGAACGATTCCAAAGATTTTGCAGTCAATAACTCTAGAAACTGTAAAATAATAAAATAAATAAAAAACAAATCTCTGTTCAAACACTGCTCATGGATCGTCGGCGGGACAAGGGAGCAAGGTGGTTGGTCAAATAAGCGGAGATGCAGGAGATTGCAGGGTGATGTGTTGTTGGGTCATGTGGGGCAGCAAACTCAATGGAGGATGGGAGGGAATGCTGGTCAGCGGAAGGAGACGATGAAGTCGAAGAAAAACGGGTCGGTAAGAAGAAAATGTGAAAGTCGTGAGATGAACTGCCGGTCTGCCACGATGTTCGAGTTTGACTCTGCGACTAGAAAACATAAATATTGTGGGTGTGGCTTAATGATGACTGAAAATGGCTTTTTTTGTGCTTCCTCCATGGTTGGGTGCTTGGACCTTGAAGCTTGAAGCTGATGGATGGCTTTCACTTTGATGGCAAGGAAGATGGCGGTGGTGCCATGAGTAAGTGTCAGTTTGTATGTTTTAAATTTCTTATGGACTGCATTGTAGTTATTTTTATTAGGAATTGTAAATTTTAAGAGATGTGGTGCCATAAGTAAAAATGACAATATCGTAATTAAACTGTGATGCATTAGGTATATATAAAATTTAGTGTGGTGCCTTATATAGAATAATAATTGGACGTGTGGTGCCCCTTAGTTTGGAGTCTTGAAAGTAAGAATATTGTGCGCTTTTAAAGACACCCTATCAGAACACCAGAATATCATCGTAACACAGAATACCAAAGTATGCGCCATGTTATATATCATAATATCACAGCACCAAGAAAACCATCAACGTTGCTGCTTACTTCATTCCAACACCGATCGATCGAAGCAGCTTAATTGTACGTGATCTGTTTCTTAATTACTTTTTCTAGCTTCAAACTATCACTATGCAGCTAGCTTTAATTAGCTTTGAGAAGAGGAGGAAGAAACTAGTAGAATGAAGCTGTTTGTTCTTGTAACCTGCCTTTACAAGATTCAGAGAATACACATAAACACCATAAATCTTATCGGAACGGAGAGGATTTTACGACACGGCTCAATCGGTAGAGACTCGTGCTGATAACGTGTTATAAAATATATATATATATAATTCACACAAAAATAATGCTTAGGAAAGCAAACCGTATGAATAATATGACTACTGAAAGTTTGCTTCTGTATATATATTGAGGAATAGAAATCCCAATGGAATTCGTATGACTAGTGCTGCTTATTGCCTATCCCCTTTGTTTCTTCCGGCAGAGATATACTTATACAGAGAATTGCCGACTCCAAAAGCGGCTGGACATGTGATACAAGGAGGGAAACCTTTGGTTACCATGTGATAATCACGTGGCGTTAACCGATAATTATCCCGGATAATTATCTAACGCGGTACCATTTAATAAAGACACGACATATTACACTGGCTTTATATTGTAAAAACATATGTCGATCATATCAAGTATTTGCGTCGATATTTATCCAATAAGTAAACTAGCTGCAGGCTAGTAGTTTTACACGGAAAAGTAGATATTATATCTAATGGACATCCACATAATACGAGTATATTTATAACAATATATATATTTTTACGAATACAAAGTCCATTTTTTCTTAAATTTTATAGGTTATAAAGCACAAAGTCATATTTGTTTCACGATTTTTTTTTTTTTTTTTTTTTTGTATGTCTTCGATTACAGTTGTTAACTTGTGTTTGTTTAGGTCACGAATTTATTCATGATCGATCGTTTGATAAACAAACAAAAACAATACTCAAGTTTGCTTCGTTAAATTCACGAGCTTGTTCGCATTCGTTTGTTTAACAAACGAACAAAAAAATTATGTTTAAGCTTTTAACGAAAAATTGTTTGAGCTCGTGTTCGATTTTGGCTTGATACACGTATTTTTGACTTCACTTTCGATCTCGGCCTGAGTCTCACTCGTTAAGGCATGAAAAATCATGTCCAAATGCATGAATAACAAAGTAAAAATAATATTCAAATATTATAGTACCAAAAAAGTATGAGAACTGCATAAATATTCTATAAAATTAATTTAGAGTGTCTTAGATAAATAAATGTCTCAACATGTTATGTGTTAGGCTTATTTGTACATTGGTTTATCTATATAAACAAGTTCGTGAACATAATCAGCATGTTCACGAGTAAACTCGTACGCGTTTGGTTAGAAACAAACTTATTATCTTGTTTAAATTTGGTTCGTTAAACTAAACGAACGAACGCGTCACAAACACCAACAAATCAAACACGAGGTTGTTTGTGAACGTGTAGAAAATCTGGCCCAACCTTATATAAGAGGAGAGTGCCTCACCCTTAAAACCTCTTAATGGTGGGTGAACCTTAATATGGTGGGTGAAATAATAAGTTCCCCTAATGTGGGACATTTTAACACTTCTCAAGTGTGGCAAGAGGCACTCTCCGAGGTAACAAAGAGGCCCAACACTCAGACAATATAAATGGGTGCGGCCTCATCCTCATAACCTATGTTATGAGGTGATTTAAGTCAATCTCTTAATATGATTGGTGAAACAATCACAACTTCTCAATGTGATACATTTTTAACAGAACGACTGTGTTTGTTTAACAACACTTCATTCGATATACAAATTAATAGCCAACAAAAAATGATTAAACACATACGCATAACCATGGATTAAAAAAAAAAAACCCAGGAATTACGAAGAAGAAAAAATCAAGGAGAACGGTTGGCTAAGAATCTTACCCTTTTGCAGTTTGGAACTTTGAAACATCTGAAAAAAAGAGTGGGAAAACAAAGATAATAAAACAACGAATTTATTGTGGATGAGAAGATAATACCGGGGATGCTATAATCGGGTTTTGGAGCAAAAGTAAAGTATTTTTTTTCTTTCTAAATTGGCATATATATCTACCCAAAGTTTCTGATCTTCCTTTAATAAATATAGGGGGAGTGGTTTAAAAGAAGGAAAAAAAGGGAGAAAATAGGAATCGATAGTGGAAATATAAATTGGGTGATAAAAACACAAATCCATCGCTTATAATCCCAAATCCATGTTTTTCTTTGCAGCTGAATCGACCTCAAATCTAATGTTTATTATCATGTGGAATAAGGACGTGTCATTTCTACCCAAAAAATTTCACTGTCATTTTCTCATATTTCTATGTTCAAATTGTACCTTTTAACAGTAAACCCATAAATAAATCCCCACCACATAAATTCAAAAACAGTATCAGTATTAATACCTGGCATGCATTCAAATTGAGATTCAAATTGAGAAATAAACATCGGTAAATTAAGTGTATATATATCTTAACTTAGAAGTGAGTATTAAAAGCGGATGTTTGGACGACCAAATTTGTCGTGTAGCCGGTTTTCCAATTTTCTTTTTTGTTCCGCCAAACGACGTCGTTTACCCCTGCATTCTTGCACTACCTTCCACCACCGCCTGTGTCCTCCAGTAAGAATTCAGCAAATTCTCCACTGGCCTCAGATAGATATGGACGATGTATACTTCTGGTTGCATGTAGTCTCATTTACATTTGGTTATTGGTTCTTCGTTCTCCATCTTCTGCTTTGTTGGTGCTCTTCATCTGTGAAGAATCTTCTACTCAGGTAATGCCCGTTCTTCGCCCTTTCTGTTGGGTTTAATCTAATTGTTGTCTTGATTATTGGCTGCTTTGGGTAGTTGCCTTCTTTGGGTTCGTCGTCTTGGCTGCGTTTTGATTGTGTGCTGTTGTATTCTACTTTTTTGTTTACTGAGTATACACTGTTTAGCCTGCCATTTACCTTCTGAATGTATTGCTGGTCAATCCTTATTTGGTCTTCTGCGTTGTGCCTGATTTGCTTTTCACACTTTCTGTGGAAATATTACATAATATTAATATTACATAATATTTAATATTATGAATATTTCTTTTTACCTTTGTATTTCGTGTAACACTTTACTTGTACACATTATTTGTAACATGACATATTAATTGTGTGATATAAACAATTACTATGCCATAAAGTAACTCTAGTTTGTCTTATTATGTCCTAGCCTTTATGTCCAGCCGCATATGGACCGTCCTATCACATACTAGCCGCCCATAGCACTCATGACACTACTAGGACCTTTCTCTCCATACTTGTATCTATTTATACTCTTCTTTTATTATGAATAAAGATAAGTTGAAGTTTACTCAAGTATTATTACTTTCTCAAACTCACTTCATGGTATCAGAGATAAACTCCTTAATCCTCTGAAAGATCTCATTTCATATCAAGAATGTCTTCAATATCCGAAGCTTCTTCACCTCAGAGAGTCCCAAAGACCTCGTGAGATCGGGTCACTAAAAACTCTTCATTTACTTAATCATAGACTTGATGGCAACAACTACATGCTATGGTCAAGGTCTATGAAGATGTATATCTCCGGCCGAACAAGATAGGATACCTATATGGCTCCAAACCCGCCCTGCACGGCCCGACCCCAAGTTTGAAGCATGGGATACAGAAAATAACCAAGTCATGACCATCCTCACGAGGTCAATGATAAAAGAGATCAATGAGAACTTCACGATGTATGATACTGCAAAGAAAATCTGGGACAATGCCAGAGACCTTTACTCAGAAAAGGACAATACATCTCGAGGTCTATGATCTTGAAGCTCAAATCCAAAATTGCGAGGCAAGGGGATATATCTCAGAACTCAAGATTTCAACCAACTATCTAAGGCATGGAAACACCTAGATATGTTGGAAACTCACCAATGGAATGATGTACGGGATGCTACCTTGTACAGGGACATCATTGAGAAAAAAAGGGTATTCAAGTTCCTCACTAGACTGAACCCATCTCTTGATGATGTTAGAGGAAGAGTCCTTGCTACTAAACCACTCCCCAATCTCAAGTCTGTGTTTGCTAAAGTCAAACATGAGGAAAGCAGGAGAAAAGTGATGCTGCAAAGCAACCCTGCTGATCACCCTACTGAGAGCTCGATCGATGGTTGTCGGAAGCTCTTGAGGTTCTTGAGGTCTCTGAAGGCCTCACTGAGAAGACAGAAAGTTGTTCTGTGACCACCGCAAGCGCACAAATCACACAAAGGACAATTGCTGGAAACTACATGGTAATCCTAACTCCTCAAAATCCTCCAAGCCAACCAGGGAAATCTATTGTAGAAAACGGATTATAATAAATAAAACGATCAAAACAAGTTATAAAAATTTATAATCCGGTCGTGGCCTCAAGTGCAAGGTCGTAGAAAAATGGTGTAACCGGAGTCGATCACGGGGAATTGGGGTTGTATCGATTCAAGTTTTAGTTGCAAATGTCACGAGTTTATACTAATTATGCAAAGAATGAACAAGAAAAGCGACGATGAACAATCATGATGAACAATAAATTTCGAGAAAAATAATAATCAACAACTAGGGTGAAGGCTTGAACAATTATCCAAATGCAGTGATATAAAGGCAAGCAAACACGGTTCCACGAATCAAACAAATACCGGTTTCAAACTATTAATCAAATGATTCTATCCCAAGGTTACGATTATTACGCCTAACCGAGTGCACAAATCACTAATGGCTTAGATGATTTTATTCACAATCTTTTAT
This sequence comes from Gentiana macrophylla, assembly GCA_026214975.1. Classification (NCBI taxonomy): domain Eukaryota; kingdom Viridiplantae; phylum Streptophyta; class Magnoliopsida; order Gentianales; family Gentianaceae; genus Gentiana; species Gentiana macrophylla. Next base: position 81,953,096 of record CM047814.1, read on the forward strand.
CAAAGATTGATCCTTTAGCGCGTTCTTAGGTGGGGATATTTATCAATATCCAAAATCTAAACCGTTTAAACCACAACTTTCGTTATAATTTGGTTTAAAAGATTCAAACTTTTGTATAGTGACCTAGGGTTCCATTAATTATCATCAACGGATTATCAAATCATACACATAATCTATCGATCGAAATGCAAATACGATATGAAATTGATACAAAAGTTCTAACCTTTAGATATTTATCAATAGATAAATAGAATTGAAAACCGAAATCCGTTCAAAACGCTTCCCCAAGTTTGCTTGAGAAGGAAATTAGCTCCTCATGGTAAACAAATTTACACCCTAATTGTGTTTTGGAATGAAAGTGTACAGAAAAGAAAATTGGAAAAAGTCGGCTGCTCTCTTGTGTAATTTATGGCTGTGTATGAAATTATATGCCTAGGGTTGATTATGCGCATATATATATATAGGAAGAAATAAAGAGGCGGTGTTGAACGCCGGTTTGCTTCTCGAATCCGAACTCAAACTTCTAAAATTCATATCTTGAGTTGTAGACCTCCAAAAATTATGATCCGAACGTCATAATTAAGCTCTCGGAAAACTCTACAACTTTCATTAAGGACTCTTCTTCAGAAAACGCCTTTTGACTAGCCCGTCGTGTTACGAGTCGTTTACGGGATTTTCCAAAGAGTTTCAGCAACAGCATCCAAACTTGTAACGCTCATATCTCGGGCCTCATAAGTCGGAATGAAGTGATTCAAAATCCTGTAGAATCCTCTCTTCAAGCCCTACAAATCTTCTCTTGAGGTCGAGAGTCAAATCAGTGTATATCATATCAAGAACTGCATCGTAAGTTCGGCTGCTTGAAAGCTTTATTCCAAGCTTTATCTCCATCTTCCTTCCATTTCACTTCTCTCCATGCAAAACCTCATCATTTAATCCTCTTGCATGCCAATAATATGTATCTATAACATAGGAGAATATACCAAAGCGTAACACAATCCCAAAATAACATAAAATCACAATTTAAGCACATAAATCGTTACATTTTGCAATTAACCTATTAAAAACACTATTTACTCAATTAATCGATTATAAGCTCGATTTCTATGAAAAACATCCATATACGGGGGAAATTGATGTAAAATATATCATTAAAAACACTACAAATTGACCCTGAACAACACCCCCACACTTAAACTTTTGCTCGTCCTCGAGCAAAACAAAACAAAAACCTAGCTCAGAGTCAAAGAATAGGTGGATACCAAATATAGTGCATAGTAACTAAGTAGAAATTCACCCAAGTGTTTGCGTGCAAGAGCCATATCAAACTTCCACTAGATCCCAACTTGAATTGAATTCAAGCAAAACTAGCTAGTATCACACTTAAGTTAAGCATAGATGACGCTCAGATGTGCACGCGAAAAGATAATAGAAAGTAATCAAACCATTTCTGACATACTTAGAGGATGATTCCTACAACATATCATAAGAGTTTATACTGGGTATAAAATCATCATTGGCCAAGTCTTGAAATTTTTTTTCGAGTTATTATACATTTTTTTTTTTTTTTTCAAATTCACTTTTTAACACACATCAAAAATGAGCTCTTGCCCGTCATAGTAGAATAGGACATTTTGAGATATGCCCTAACTACCCAAATCATAAGGCAGCTTTTCTGACTGTCGTGAGCTATTGGTCGTCATAGTGGTATAGGACGTTCGTGATACGCCCTACCTCACTCAAATCATAAACCAGCTTCCGACACACACATTTATTATCAATTAGCATTACTTATATGAGACTTAGGTTGCGCTTGGTTCTAAGCCATGGGCTATACAAACCTACTGAGCATAATACCTCAATGTAATGAATCATTTTTCATTATTACTTCAAGACTTTGGCAATGACTTACTTATCACATTCAAACTCTATGATATTCACAATATGTCATACTTTGAATTCAAATCCAAACTATTATGAAATATAGCACTGAGCACATAATGTAAGCTAGTCAAGGCATGCTTAACCTACATGGATATAACTTTTAAAAATTAGCTCATCATCTGATAAGGCACGTGAAATAAGGGTCAGGTGAACATCTAACTCATCTCGCATACACAATCTCAGGCATCCATTAAGTTTAAACATTGAACATAGGCATGTAGTTGCTCACTCGGGACAAAACAAATTTTTCAAATTTTTGTGCATTTTTATTGAACTTATCATGATATGAGCGAAGGTATATAGTACATAATTTATCCCCTCCCCACACTTAAAACACAACATGTCCTCAAGTTGTGCGAGAAATAAAGTAAAGTAAAGTACTTAGCTGATTTATAAAGGTCGGATCGTTGAAGCGGTGTAGCATGAAAAAGGCAACGATCCCGTATGTGGCAAGCTCAGATCGCCTAAATAGCTCAAAGTAACCTGCAGATTTGATAGACACAACAAAATATCCGGGGGGCATCGGGAAACATGCACGAGATAGATGTAGAAAAAGGAAAACACGAAGGCATAGTAAAGCGGGCGTTCACTAAAACGACATGCAACCCAAACAGAAATTTCTTGATTAAAACCCAAAATGAATACAACTTCACATCAAAACATCACAAAAACTTAAAAACAAAAAAAGAAAAACAAAGAAATGGTGGGTTGCCTCCCACCAAGCGCTTTTGTTTAACGTCGACGGCTCGACGATTAGTGAAAGTTCAACCCGGATCGGGCCACTTGATCTTTCGGCCATCCACTCTATCAAAAGAGCTCTTGTCAAAGAATGTAACCACAAAAACAAGAATGCACGCAGGGAATCTTACTCTTCAAACTCTTCCAGGCTCCTTTGATCTTTCTAGCCGTTGATTTCCTCCTCTTTCCCCTTCTTTTCAGACGCATCTCCTTCCAATACTGTTCCATATCCCAACTTCCAAATAAGACTTCACCGGTGATTCGATAACGGCCTCGGTGAATAAATCTGGTGCAAACTCTTTAAAGTCATCGACTTCAGGATTCACACACTCAAATATGTCGAGGAACCGAACAATCAAAGGTGCCTCCTTTGGTAGACCAATGTAATGTTTGCACCTTTGACCATTTACCTTAAACGGTCGATCACCAATTCCTTTTAGCTCCAACACTCCGCTTGGAAAGACTTGCAAAATCTCGAACGGGCCGGACCACCGTGTCCGTAGCTTTCCAGGAAACAGATGTAACCTGGAATTGTATAGCAAGACTTGCTCTCCCGCATGGAACTCTCTTTGCTTAATTTTCTTATCATGGAGCAGCTTCATTCTGTCCTTACTCACTCGGGCGCTCTCGTAGGCCTGGAGCCTGAACTCATCTAGCTCATGCATCTGCTGAAGTCTGTGCTCACCACAAGCTTTGGAATCAAAGTTCAAAAACTTCGTCGCCCAATAAGCTTTATGCTCAAGTTCGACCGGCAAATGACATGGCTTTCCATAAACCATTTGATACGGAGATGTACCCATAGGTGTCTTGTAAGGCATCCCCGTAAGCCCACAAGATATCATCCAATTTCGGACTCAGATCCTTCCGATGATCATTAACCGCCTTTTCTAAGATCTTCTTGAGGCTCACAGGATTACTACGCCTACTTGACCACTTGTCATAGGATGGTATGGTGTACGGTTTTATGCCGAACACCATATTTCTCTAATACTTTGTCCAGTGGTCGATTACAAAAGTCGTCCTCGTCGCCGATTAAGGCTCTCGGCAGCCAAACCTCACGAAAATATTTTTCTTTAAAAATTTCATGACCGCTTTATGGTCATTGTGAGGGTGGCGATAGCCTCCACCCATTTAGAAACATAGTCTACACAGACTAGGATGTATCTATTCCCGCATGAGGATGGGAAGGGACCCATAAAGTCAATCCCAGGACATCGAACACCTCACACTCTAAAATGGGTTTTAACGGCATATCATATCTCCTTGTCAAAGCACCGGTTCTTTGGCACCTATCACACCCTTTTACAAAAGGCTTGAGATCCTTAAAAATCGAGGCCGAGAAAAACCAGTTGGAATATCTTCGCAACGGTCTTCCAGGGGACCAAAGTGGCGCCAGATTGGGACCACTATGACATTGTTCAATTATGTCCCGTTGCTCGATTCGAGGACACACCGGCGAAGCAACCCATCTTTACTGAGTTTAAAAGATACGGTTCTTCCCGGACATAATACTTGAGATCGAGAGAAGAATTTCTTCTTCTCCGATACTGAAAACTTAGGATTCGGATATTGGGAATGGAGGTAATTAACGATTGAAGAATACCACGGAGGATCGACGTGCAACTATTCACGCACATAACACTCTCAAAGGGGCAATATAAATCGATGTCTTGTGGATTTTCCTCTACTACGGGCAACACTCTTGATATGTGGTCTCGCATCGTGTGTTTCACTACCCTTGATATCTTTAATATGAACATCAAACTCCTGCAGGTAAGAATCCAACGCAGATAGTCTCGGTTTTGCATCCTTTTTATTCATCAAATAGCGCAGAGTCGCGTGATCGGTCCGACAATCACCTTGGCACCCAAAAAATAACTTCGAACTTGTCCATAGAAAAGACAACAACTAAAAGTTCCTTTTCCGTGGTAGTGTAGTTTGCTTGTGCCGGATTCGGGGTATGGCTTGCATAGTAGATAGGTTGGAATTTACCATTAAGTCTTTGCCCCAAAACCGCACTAACGGGCGTAGTTGGAAGCATCACACATTAATTCGAATGGTAAGTTCCAATCCGGAGAGATCGAAATCGGAGCGAGATCGGGCGATGTTTAAGCTCTTTGAAGGCACACTTGCAATCATTGTCGAAGTTGAAAACGACGTCCTCTTTAAGTAGAGTTGATAGAGGTTTTGAGATCTTGGAGAAATCTTGAATGAATCTCCTATAGAAGCCGACGTGACCAAGAAAACTCCTCACTTCTTTCACGTTCTTAGGGTAGTTCATCTTTTCTATGGCCTCTATTTTGGCCCTATCAACTTCTATGCCCTTAGCTGAAATTTTATGGCCAAGAACAATCCCTTCATCCACCATAAGGTGGCATTTTTCCCAATTGAGGATTAGGTTCTTCTCCACACATCCATTAAGCACCTTGTCCAGATTAGCAAGACAATCATCGAACGAGTTACCAAACACCGAGAAGTCGTCCATAAAGACCTCCATGCATTTCTCAATTAGCCCGTCAAAATTGCTAACATGCATCTTTGAAAAGTGGCCGGAGCATTACAGAGGCGAACGGCATTCGCCTTATAAGCGAAGGTACCATACGGGCGAGGAAGGTCGTCTTCTCCGATCATCGGGTTTATATGGATCTGAAATACCCAGAGTACCCGTCCAGGAAACAGTAAAAGGGGTGTCCTGCCAAACGCTCGAGCATTTGGTCGATGAAGGGGAGAGGGAAGTGGTCCTTCATGGTTACCTCATTCAGTTTCCTATAGTCAATACACACACGGTAACCGTGACTAATCTCAACGCGACTTCTTCTCCTTGTCATTTTTTTCAACAAAGATACCACCTTTCTTTGGGACCACTGCGTGGGGACACCCAATCACCGCCGGCTATTGCATATATGATCCCCATATCAAGCAACTTGATGATTTCTTTCTTCACCACCTCCTGCATGTGGGGATTTAACCGTCTTTGAGGTTGTCTAATATGCTTGGCTCCTTCTTCGATTTTTATCTTGTGCATACAGACGTCAGGAGATATACCTCTGATATCTCCTACCTGCCAGCCAAAAGCTTTCTCATTTCTTTTCAAGACGGCCAACAACTTCGCTTCTTCTTCCTCTCCACGACTTAGCGAAATAATTAACGGAAGCCGATCACCCTCTCTCAGAAAACATACTTTAAATGTTTCGATAACGGTTTTAACTCGAGGTCAATCGGAGGGTCTTCCAAACTAGACTTTAAAACTTTACTTTGCAAATTATTAGAGGAGAGCAACATAGCTTCTAATAAATCTACTTCCTCTCGGCGAAAGGTTCTTACTCACTACAACTTCATCTTCGGTCTCACTCCAAGCTCATTCAAATCTATCCTACCATAATGGTTCGATTATCGATCAAGCGTTAGTATTCGAATCTCATGCAAGGACTTGCTCTTCTAGAAAATCACCAAATCAACAAATGATTCCTCGATAGAGTAGCCGGTTGGACATTCAGAAGGTCTTTTGATAGCTTTAGATACACTATAGCTCACTTCTTCATTTCCAACACGCAAAGTTACTTTAGCACCGTCATCACAATCAATGAGGGCTCTAGCAGTAGACAGAAAAGGTCGTCCAAGAATCAGGGGTGTATTGGGTTGTTGGATGTCTAAGACATACCAATCCACAGGAAAGGTAAATCGATCGACCTGAACCAATAAATCCTTTAAAATCCCTGTTGCTTTCTTGGATGATCTGTCTGCGAACTGAATACTCATAGTGGTAGGTTCCAAAAGATGGTCTAATTGGAGCTGTTGACACACATATAAAGGCATAAGACTAATTGAAGCTCCTAAATCACATAAAGAATTAGGGAAAATAAGACCTCCAATTTGCAAAGTAAGGACGAATCGCCCAGGATCATCTTTCTTAATCGGTAACTCTTCATAACTCATCATTGAACAATCTTCACTGGTTACCTTTTCCATACTCTCCAACTTCTTTTTAGATGAGACTACATCCTTTATGAATTTGGTGTATTTGGGCATCTCAACCAACACATCGATAAAGGTAGATTAACTTGAGTGTTTTTAGAAGGTTGAGTACCTTCTCGCACTTCTTGTCCTCGCGTAAAGGGATGTTTTTCTTCCTTGGTGGAAATGGAAGTTTCTTCAATTCTTCTTCTAAAAAAACTTTCTTAGAAGAGGCACTAATGACTTTATCTTCTAAATCCTTCCATCTCACCGTCTTAACTTACTTGTCAAGGGATCCTCCTCCCGACTCACTTCTTCAGATTTCTCGATCGTGCCTGGTCACCACCCGAATTCTTTCTTCGATTTCTATCTCATCTTCCTCTTTTTCTTCACCCAGATTGGGGATTGGGTCTTCTCAACTTCCCTCCCACCGAATCGGTGGTAGGAGGGTCTACTCGCTTCCTGGTTCGGTTGAATGCGGGTTTCCTTGAAGTTGAGTGCCGGATCTTAAATTCATGGCACTAGTTTCCTCCTACCATAAGGGGTGGTTGGTGTCGATCAAGATACACGGTTTGGGTTCAAATCGGCTTGGGCCACTTGGCTGCCTTTGGATTTCTTTCGTGTGGCCGCGAGATGACCCTGAGGTCGTGAAGCTAGCCGCTCAATCATCGTCCCAAATCGCTCTCCAGATTTTTAATAGTTTTTGTTGCTCCTCAAAATCGATCTGGTAGGAGCATCATTGGACCTGATGGCCCTTGATGATTTTGAAATCCGGGAGGATGTTGATTAGACCGGTTTTGATAAGGAGAATTGGTGTTGGCAGGCCACGCCTAATTGAACCTCTGTTGAAAATTCGAACTCTGATTCGGGTTTTGAGAGTAATTCCGATTGGGATTTTGATAGTTGTTAAGGGTGAATTTATACGATTTATAACGCTATATTCTATGATATTTTTCCCCGTATTTGTACTAAATTGCATAAGAAACGAGGGTTTAATGGATATATTGAGCAAATGAGATTTTAAATGAGTTAATCGCAAACTTGGTTAATTTTGGCGTTTTAATTGTGATTTTATGATTATTTGAGCATTATTACATTTTGCGATGTTTTTATGTGTTATAGATACATGTTTGAGGCTCAAAAGATGATCAAAGGTTGATTAAGTTCGAGCTAATTGATGATAAAAGAGATAATGAAGAAGTGGGATAGAGATAGAAGAGATAAAGATCAATAAATCAAAATCGATCATATCAAACTCGGCGTCTGAATCTCCGTCCAAAGTGGGCGGGCGTCGATGTAATTGGACGGCGTCCCGGATGTCATCTTTGATTCGTAAGTTTGGGCGCTGGAGTGGACGCTGGATGGACGAAGTGCTGGTCATGACTCGGCCCGATTCGAAGTTTTATTGAAGAGTGGACGGGCGTTCAAGGTTTCAGACGGGCGTCCGGTGGCCGACTTAGCAGAACCGACTTTGAAATCTATATATAGTCGGCTGTTTTCTCCACAAAAGAGGATCATACTCACATTATTCAAAACCCTAAACCTAGGGGCGGCTTTAGGCTGCGTTTTTCATCTTTTTATTCCTATTTTTATGCTCTTAGTTTAGATTAAACACTAGTTACTTTTTATGCAATCGCTTCTCGCAAATTTGAGTTCTTTGAGATGTTCGAGGCTAAAAGCTTCATCAAACGAGTATTGTGAAGCCGTCCAACAATTGTTGATTTCGTTTCCTTCGATTATCTTTGTGAGTTTTTAATAAAGGTTGTTTCTTATTCATGCTTATTCATGTTTAATTTGCTCTTATATCGGAAGATATGCATGTGTTGATTGTTTATTGTTGATGGAAGTCTTAATAAACCCTAGATCACCATGAATAAGAATAGTAATTCGAATCTATCATAACGGAAGTTAATAGGTCGATTATTAGATTATAAACACAAAGTTTGCACCTTTGGTTATTAAACGCGTTAATCTTACATCGGAAGATAATAGATTGATAGATGAACTTTCTAAGGAATTAGGGTTCATGTTTAGGTGAGGTGAATCACAACTCGAATAAAACTGCAATATAATCGAGATAGGGAATCAATGCTTGTTGGATAGGTGGATCAATCCTCGTTTGCTCGTTATAAATTTGATTTAAATCCTTAAAAGCTTGAATTTGTCTAGTTAGTTTACTTTTATCTGCATCTTAGATTAGTTAGTTTAAATTGGTTCGCAGCCCGTATCTTCCCTGGCTTTAGATCATCTCTTCTGTCCAGTTTTACGTTTTAGTTAAGTTTTGCTTTCAGTATTTCGTTTAGTTTTATCCGCTATTCAGCTTAGTAATCGTGACATAGGTTAGTTAGATAAAAACTAGAAATCACAATCGTTTAGTTCCCCGTAAGATCGACCCGGCATTAACCGCTATTACTACGATCCTTGCACTTGAGGTTAACCGGTTTTATTACTTGTTTATTTCGTATTAATAAAATCCGTGACAAGTTTTTGGCGCCGTTGCCGGGGAACCAGACGGTTGCCTAGTTTTTGTTTTTGTTTTTGTTTTTTTTTTTATAGTTAATTTGTAGAATTTATTTTATTTGTTTGCGTTCATAATTAGTTAGTTAGTAGTTAGATTAGTTGTTAGAAATCGATCCTGTAGTAAATCTTTCCTTTTGAAATTAAGTTAGATAATTAGTTTGATACTCGCTTTTACGTTTTCATACTGCTTTTGAGTTCTTTCTGTCTCAGATTGATCCGGACGGACGTCCAAATCACCGAACGCTCGTCCCAAATCAAGTCGCTTTATTCTCGTTATCTTTCGCTCTCCTCAACGAGCAGCGTCCAGCTTAGTCTCAACGCCCGCCCGAGCTTCTTCCTCCGTAGCGCCCGTCCGATTAATTGGGCGCCCGTCTGCATCTGCCTCGCCATCGCTTTTTTATTTTTATTTCAATTAGGTTTTCTGTTTTTAAGTAGGTAAGTGTCGTAGGTAGGTTTCTTAGGTTGAATCATCCGACTCCACACCTTTCACGATCAAATTTTAGGGAAAAAGGGTCCGTTTAGCACTTGATAGTATTTTGGCCATAACTTTCGGCTCGAGTGTCGGATTAGCGCGCAGACCCCAATTCGAAAGCTTCGTTCCGACGCCGACGACGTGGCAGACGGCCGGAGGCCGTCCGACACCGCTTTCGAGTCAAAATCCACTGTTTTCCCTTCCATTTTGGGCTCGTAAGATTTCAACACGCTTTTAGTGTTTCTGTTTTTCTGCTTTTAAATTTTTCGTAGTTAAGTTTCGTAGTTTTTGATTCCTCTAGGTTTAGTTATCCTTTCCCTCAGTCTGATCTGTCCTTTCGTCATTTTCTATCCTTTCTTGCTCAACACCTTGAGTTGGTGTTCGGTTTATGCAAACTCGTAGTCATAAGGGACCACTAATCTATTCCCCTGACCCCGAGCGGACCATAGTCCGACCCAATAGGCGGAGACTTCGTTTCGACGAAGGAAACGCTCTAGATCAAGAATTTGAGCAATATCTTTCGTGAGAAATCGAAGAATAGTAATAATGGCGGCGGAAGATAGACGGACGTTGGCCGACTATGCCATGCCCGGCACAATCACCATCAACCCGGCTATCGCCATGCCTACCATTATCGCTCCAAACTTGAGCTTAAACCGGACTTATTCGGATGATGCAAAGATGCATCAATTTTCCATGGTTTCCCATCCAAAACCCCACACTCACTTACACACATTCTTGCAAATATGCGGTACTACCCGTATCCAAGGTGTAAGTGAGGACGCCATCAAGCTTAAACTATTTCCATTTTCCTTACGGGGAGGCACTCGAGTGGTATCACTCTCTCCTCTCTGAATCCATCACTACGTGGGCGGAGCTCGAGAAGGAATTTCTAAGTCAATACTTTCCTCCTTCAAAGACAAACCTTCATGCTCGAACGAAATCTTCACATTCCGTCACCGGAAAATGAGTCATTCTTTGAGGCATGGAAAAGGTTTAAGTCTCTCCTGCGAAAGTGTCCCCATCATGGCTTGCCAAAGCAAAGGCAAGTCCATACTTTCTTCAAATGGATTGACCGAGCTCACCAAGGGCATGGTCAATAGTTCCTCTGGTGGGGCATTTCTCAAGAAAACACTGATGAAGGATGGGCATTGTTCAAGACATTGCCAAATATAACTATGCCCCATCCTATCAAGCTATTCGAGCACCTCCTCCTCCTCCCAAGGTCGAGGAAGTGACTATGCAAAATCTGATTGCCATGTTGCAAAAGCAAATGGCTAATTCTCACAGCCAGACAACATCCCAAATTGTTCCTAACTGAGTAATCGACTCTTTCGTTTCCACGTAACTCTCAAGTTACAGATTGCAGCATGTCTTTGTCGACCGCCATATGATCGCCAATGTCAATTTTCTTCCCCTCTGCTCGGCAAGTCAATGCTGCTTCATGACTATGGACGATAATCCAATCACATGCCAAGTATGTGATAGCATAGGACACACGGCCGCTTCGTCCCATGATTGGGCGTAATCACGGAAGTCAATGCTTTCTCGGCCGACGAATCGTAGATTCAATAACCAATTCTCTGGCCGTATCAGCTTCCAAAACCAAGGGTTTAATCAATCTTCGGGATTTAATCCTAATTCGAACTTCAATAGAAACCCTGGTTACAATCAGAACCCAAGCTATAATTTTTCCAATCCACAACAAAGGTTCAATCAATTGGCCCGCCAATTCTAATTCACATTCCAAAAGTCACCAAGTCGACCACTCCTCAAAATCATCGAACTCTCAAGGACCCTCCCAATCCAACAATTTCAAACCAAGTTGGAGGAGCAAAGCGAGACAATAAAAATCTTGAGAGACAAATAGGGCAATTGGCTGAGCAGCTAGCGTCAAGACCCCCAGGGCATCTGCCCAGTTTTACTGAGAAAAACCCAAAAGGCGGTCAAGTCGCTCACGCCGATTTAAGCAACGGCCAATGCACTGACCTCGTGCCAATAATGCAATACGGTAAAGAGGAGGCGGTCACGATGAACTTAAGTGGTTCTCAAGTTGGTGGTCCCCTGGCTTCCAGGGAAACCACTAGCCCCTCCCCGGCCGATAAAGGCGGGGGAAATTGAGCACCCATCATCCCCTCGGTTGCGCAGAAGGCAAATCGGTGGTGATCCCGATAGAAGAAAGAGTTGAGATTCCTCAGTGGTGATCCTTGAGGAATAAAGAATCAATTGGAAGTCCTCGGTGGTGATCCCCGAGGAGTGATGAGTTAAATGAGAGTCGTGTGGTGACCCACGACTAGCAAAAAGAATGAAAAGACGGTTCGATGGAAAGATTTGGAAGACAAGGCCGTTAGTTAAGCCTCGAAGAAAGTATTTTCCGAGGAGGATTTGAAAAGGCTTCCTTTCCACCTAGAAAGAGCAACATCCCATTGAGCGAAGATAAGAAGTATGAAAAGGTGCTTAATTTGTTGAAAAATACTCGAGTAAATCTTCCATTGTCGATGTCTTGGTAGAGATGCCTAAGTACACCAAATTCATAAAGGATGTTGTTTCTTCCAAGAAGAAGTTAGCAGGAATGGATCAAGCAATTGGTAAGGAGTGTTCTCTGGTCAATTATCAAGACTTACCAACCAAGAGAAGCGACCCAGGCAAATTTGTGCTCACATTGCAGATGGGAGGTCTAGTCTTCCCGAATTCCTTGTGTGACCTGGGTGCATCCATCAGCTTGATGCCAATGTCCGTATGCAAACAGCTCGGTTTACAAAGCCTTCTAGAACCCACTACTATGAGTTTACAATTCGCGGATAGATCCTCTAAGAAAGCTTCAGGAATCCTAAAAGACGTTTTGGTTCAGATTGATCGATTTACCTTTCCAGTTGATTGGTATGTTTTAGATATAGAGAAAGACGAAAACGTTCCGTTGATTCTAGGAAGACCTTTCTTATCTACAGCTAGAGCCCTCATCGACTGCGATGGTGGGCAAGTGACTATCCGAGTTGGTGATCAAGAGGTGAGTTACAATGTCTTAAAGTCCATTCAAGTACCCTCCGCCCCTCCAACCGGTTTTTCCATTGATTATATGATGGATGATTTCACCGACTATATGGATAAGCAAGTCATGGTGTAGAAGCGAGAATATGAGCGATTAGTTGATAATCTGAATACTCATGGTAGGGTGAATCTGGATCAACTAGCGGTGATTTTGTGGAAGAGTCATTTGGAAGGAGAAGCTTTGGAGGTGGGACCACGAGTAAACTCAATGATATTGAGTTGAAAAGTGGAGATCTCAAGTCTAGTTTAGAAGACCCCCTGCGGATTTGGTGTTGAAGCCGTTACTAAACATCTTAAGTATGTGTTCTTAAGAGAAGGCGACAAGCTTCCTTTAATCATATCTCATGAAGCTTTCCCGTATAGAGAAATGAAACCGATCAACGTCTTGAAGAAGAATGAAAAAGCCTTTGGATGGCGGTGGGAGATATCCGAGGATATCTCCCGACATCTGTATGCACAAGATCAAGACCGGAGGGGTGCAAAACGAGTTAGACTGACCTCGAGAGAAGGCTCAACCCTCACATGCAAGAGGTAGTCAAGAAGGAGATCATTAAACTTCTAGATATGGGTATCATTTACGCCATTGCCGATAAAGTGAATGGGTTTCCCGACTCAAGTAGTTCCCAAAAAGGTGGAATTACGATTGAGAAAAATGAGCAGGAGAGGAGATAGCATTGAGGCTCGTTACTGGCTATAAGTCTGTATTGACTATAGAAAGCTCAATGAGGTCACACTTGAAAGATCATTTTCCCTTCCATTCATTGACCGGATGCTTGAGCGTGCCCGGGGGGCACGATTCTCTCAAGCGTCTGGATGGATATTCGGATACTTCCGAGATACCCATCGATCCTGTTGACCAAGAGAAGACCACTTTCACCGCCCCTATGGTACATTCGCCACAGCGGATGCCATTTGGTCTCTGTAATGCCCCACCACCTTTCAAAGGTGTATGATGGCAATCTTTGACGGGCTAGTTGAAAAGTGCATGGAGATTTTTATGGATGACTTCTCGGTCTTTGGTCACTCCTTCGATGATTGCCTCGATAATCTTGATCGGGTGTTGTCAAGATGTGTGGAAAAGGACTTAGTGCTTAATTGGGAAAAATGCCATTTCATGGTAGATGAAGGTATAGTCCTTGGCCACAAAGTGTCCGCCAAAGGTATAAGTAGATAGGGCCAAGGTAGAAGCTATTGAGAAGATGAGTTACCCTAAGAATGTTCGGGAAGTCCGAGGTTTTCGGACATGTCGGCTTCTATAGGAGGTTCATCCAGGACTTTTCAAGATCGCCAAGCCCTCATATACCTTACTAAAGGAAGACGTTGAATTCGATTTTGATGATAGCTGCAAGCAAGCGTTTGAGGAGCTCAAGAATCGGTTAATATCCGCTCCAATTCTTATCTCACCGATCGAACTTACCTTTGAGCTTATATGCGATGCATCCAACTATGCTTGTTGGTGCGCCTTAGGGCAAAAGCTTAATGGAAAGTTCCAGCCTATCTATTATGCCGATCACATCGAATCCTTCTCAAGTTAACTACACAACCACCGAAAAGGAATTATTAGCCGTAATCTTTGCTATGGATAAGTTTCAGTAGTTACTTGCTCGGGTGCTCAAGTGATTGTGTGGATCGACCACGCTTTGCTTTGCGATATCTCATGACCAAAAAGGAAGCTAAACCGCGCTCATCGCGTTGGATACCGACCCTCCAAGAGTTTGACGTTCAAATCAAAGATAAGAAGGGCAAGAGAACGTTGTGGCGGATCATGTTTCTAGGATGACAAGTGAGGAAAAGGGTGATCCTCAAGATATAGATCTTTACTTTCTCTAGAAAACATCATGTTGATCGATGGCCGTTCTCCGATGTTCCTTGGTACTCCTCCATTGTGAACTACCTTCATGCCAAATACCTTGATCCTCGAAATGTCTTATCAAGAGAAGAAGAAGTTCTTCTCGATATGAAATATTTCGCTTGGGATGAACCTTACCTTTTCAAGATTTGCAAAGATGGTTTCTTTGAGGAGGTGTGTTCCCGAACCGAGCAACGCGATATAATCGAGCAATGCCATAGTGGACCCACAGTGGTCACTTTGGTCCTTGGAAACAGATTCGCGAAGATCTTTCAATCCGGTTTTTATTGGCCAACGATCTTTAAAGACACGAAGCTTTCAGAAAGCTTGTGATCGTTGTCAAAGAACCGAGCTTTGACAAGCGATTTGACATGCCTTTGAAACCCATCCTTGAATGCGAAGTCTTTGATGTTTGGGGCATCGATTTTATGGGACCATTCCCATCATCTTGTGGCAACAAATACATCTTAGTCTGCGTTGACTATGTTTCAAATGGGTGGAGGCAATAGCCATTCCTCACAATGATCATAAAACGGTCATGAAATTCCTTAAGAAGAATATCTTTGTGAGGTTTGGATGTCCACGTGCCTTGATCAGTGATGAAGGGACACACTTTTGCAACCGACCTTTGGAAAAAGTCCTCGAGAAGTATGGCGTTCGCCATAAAACTGGCACACCATATCATCCGATGACTAGTGGTCAGGTTGAGCGAAGCAACCGAGTCTTAAGAAAATCTCGGAGAAGACGGTGAATAGTCATAGAAAAGACTGAGTTCAAAGTTGGACGATGTACTTTGGGCATATAGATCGCCTATAAGACCCCTATGGGTACATCGCCATATCAAATGGTCTACGGTAAGCCATGCCATCTGCCAGTCGAGTTAGAGCACAGGGCGTACTGGGCTACGAAGTTTCTTAACTTCGATTCCCAATCCTGTGGCAAACACCGCTGCGGCAGCTTGCATGAGCCGGATGAATTCGCACTCCAAGCTTACGAAAGCGCCAAGATTAGTAAGGAGAAGATGAAACTCCTCCACGATGCCAAGATAAAGAAGAGAGAATTCAAGGTCGGTGAGCAAGTGTTACTCTACAATTCCAGGTTGCATTTGTTTCCTGGCAAGTTGAGGACACGTTGGTCCGGTCCTTTCGAGATTCTCCAAATCATTCCCCGGAGGTGTGCTAGAATTACGAGGTTATGGTGATCAACCGTTCGAGTTAATGGTCGAGGTGCAAGCACTATATAGGTGAACATAAAGAAAAGCCTTTGATTGTTAAATTCCTCGAAATCCTCGGGTGTGGGACTTCAAGTCAACCACTTTGACGAGTTTTCACCCGATTTGTTTTCTAAGGATGACGGTTGTGTTAAATCTGAAGATGTTCTAGCAGGTAGTGCTGATATGGAAGAGTTTGAAAGGGAGCGACAACTTAAACGTCATCAGAGGAACCGGAGAAGAAAGAATGCAACCATGGGGAAACTTGAAAAGGTATGGAGAGCTTTCAAAGATTTAACCCCATGTGTTCGCTGCTGTTTCCGCGGCCACACTACTGATTCGAGCTTACACGATGTAGTGGCTGGAAGAAAAGTCAAATGGCCTGATCCAGGCTGAGCTTCAAATGTGTCGAGCTAACGACAATAACCATTAGCGCTACTAGGAGGCATCCTAGATATCCCTTATTATATTAGTTTCTCTCTTTAGTTGTTTTAGTTCAGTTTTATTAGGATTGTGTTTGTTTTTTGTCACCACCGTCCTAGGCTTATACAGGTCGAAGTGTGGTTTTGTTTACGATTTCCTCTTATCTTTATCTCTATCACTTTTGCACGATATGGTTTAATCCCTTGTATCCCCGAGGTATTTCTTTGTTTTTCATGTGTGCGTGGTATTTGCATTAGCATTAGCAATTGTGCGCTTTTAGATGAAGCCGCCCGGTGGATGGTCCACGATCCTCATGACTTCTTCGAGCATTTTTGATCTGGATCTAGACCACTTCGCACTTGCCGATTCGACCCGCAATCGCCTAAGTGTTCTTTTATTTTTATTTCGCACAACATGAGGACATGTTGTAATTTAAGTGTGGGGAAGGGGATTAGTCGATATGTATCTATACGTTTGCTTATATGATGTTATTTCTATGCTAAAATGAGCTAAATTTTAAAAATTTTTGTTTTGTCTCGAGTGAGCAATGCATGTTTTTGTTCGGTTTGTTATATTCATCGATGCGCTATGCCATATGTTCCGTGAGTTAGTTGATTCACCCGAATTATATTTCACAAGCCATAGTGAATGATGAGCTAATTTATAAAGTTATACCCCGTTTTGGATTAGTAGTTTTTGATTTTCTTATAAGTCATGTGCTTAGTGCTACGTATATATCTTGAGATTTATGATAGTTTGTAGTTAGTTCCGAGTATGATACACTGTGAATATCTGAAGGTTTGAATGTGATAAGTAACACGTAACTATTGTCAAATGAGAAAGTTGAGTTAAATGAAATTAATAAGGGTGTGTCGAAAGCTGGTTTATGATTTGAGTGAGGTAGGGTATACCACGTATGTCCTATACCACTATGATGACTAAAAGCTCACGACAGTCAGAAGAAGCTACCTTATGATTGGAGTAAGGTAGGGTATTATCTCGAAATGTCCTATTCTGCTATGACAGGGCAAGAGCTCATTCTGATGTGTGTTTTAAGTGAAAAGTTAAATCAACTGATAAAGTGTTATGAAATGTATATAAGACTAAGTTATCGTCACACTTTATCCCCAAGAGGAACCGATGTATATGTTGTAGGGATTATCCTCTGAGTATTTCGAAAAAGGCCCTAGATATATTCGATCATTCTTTCGGGATATATCACGCTTGTAGGGTGCATCTTATGAGTGTCCTTTATTACTAGTCTACAAGGGGGTATTAGCTAGTTTTGCTTTGAGTTTCTCGAGTTTGGATATAGTGGAAGTTTATTATGGCTATGCACACGCACAAGGGTGAACTTCGATTTATTGGATATGTGTTACGACGCTAGATGCCTGTTCTTCTCTCGAGCCTAACTTTTGTTTTGTTTTGCTCGACGAGCAAAAGCTTAAGTGTGGGGGAGTTGTTAAGGGTGAATTTATACGATTTATAACGCTATATTCTATGATATTTTTCCCCGTATTTGTACTAAATTGCATAAGAAACGAGGGTTTAATGGATATATTGAGCAAATGAGATTTTAAATGAGTTAATCGCAAACTTGGTTAATTTTGGCGTTTTAATTGTGATTTTATGATTATTTGAGCATTATTACATTTTGCGATGTTTTTATGTGTTATAGATACATGTTTGAGGCTCAAAAGATGATCAAAGGTTGATTAAGTTCGAGCTAATTGATGATAAAAGAGATAATGAAGAAGTGGGATAGAGATAGAAGAGATAAAGATCAATAAATCAAAATCGATCATATCAAATCAAGCGTCTGCAATCTCCGTCCAGTGGGCGGGCGTCGATGTAATTGGACGAAGGCCCAGGATGTCATCTTTGATTCGTGAAGTTTGGGCGCCGAGTGGACGCTGGATGGACGAGCGCCTGGTCGCGACTCGCCCGATTCAAGTTTTATTGAAGAGTGGACGGGCGTTCAAGGTTTCGACGGGGCGTCCGTGGCGACTTAGCGAACCGACTTTGAAATCTATATATAGTCGGGTCGTTTTCCACAAAAGAGGATCATACTCACATTATTCAAAACCCTAAACCTAAAGGCGGCTTTAGGCTGCGTTTTCATCTTTTATTCCTATTTTTATGCTCTTAGTTTAGATTAAACACTAGTTACTTTTTATGCAATCGCTTTACAAATTTGAGTTGCCGAGGATGTTCAGAGGCTAAAAGCTTCATCAAACGAGTATTGTGAAGCCGTCCAACAATTGTTGATTTCGCTTTCCTTCGATTATACTGTGAGTTTTTAATAAAGGTTGTTTCTTATTCATGCTTATTCATGTTTAATTTGCTCTTATATCGGAAGATATGCATGTGTTGATTGTTTATTGTTGATGGAAGTCTTAATAAACCCTAGATCACCATGAATAAGAATAGTAATTCGAATCTATCATAACGGAAGTTAATAGGTCGATTACTTAGATTATAAACACAAAGTTTGCACCTTTGGTTATTAAACGCGTTAATCTTACATCGGAAGATAATAGATTGATAGATGAACTTTCTAAGGAATTAGGGTTCATGTTTAGGTGAGGTGAATCACAACTCAATAAAACTCGCAATATAATCGAGATAGGAATCAATGCTTGTTGGATAGGTGGATCAATCCTCGTTTGCTCGTTATAAATTTGATTTAAATCCTTAAAAGCTTGAATTTGTCTAGTTAGTTTACTTTTATCTCGCATCTTAGATTAGTTAGTTTAAATTGGTTCGCACCGTGATCTTCCTGGCTTTAGATCATCTCTTCTCGTCGGCTTTACGTTTTAGTTAAGTTTTGCTTTCGATGTTCGTTTAGTTTTATCCGCTTATTCACTTTAGTAATCGTGACATAGGTTAGTTAGATAAAAACTAGAAATCACAATCGCTTAGTTCCCGTAAGATCGACCGGCATTAACCGCTATTACTACGATCCTTGCACTTGAGGTTAACCGGTTTTATTACTTGTTTATTTCGTGATTAATAAAATCCGTGACAAGTTTTTGGCGCCGTTGCCGGGAACCGAGGCGGTTGCCTAGTTTTTGTTTTTGTTTTTTTTTTTTATAGTTAATTTGTAGAATTTATTTTATTTGTTTGCGTTCATAATTAGTTAGTTAGTAGTTAGATTAGTTGTTAGAAATCGATCCTGTAGTAAATCTTTCCTTTTTGAAATTAAGTTAGATAATTAGTTTGATACTCTGCTTTCTGCTTTCATACTGCTTTTTGAGTTCTTTCGTCTCAGATTGATCCGGACGGACGCCCGCATCACCGAACGCCGTCCAAATCAAGTCTGGCTTATTCGTTATCTTTCGCTTCTCTCGACGAAGCGCCCGCTTAGTCTCAACGCCCGTCCAGCTTCTTCCTCCAGGAAGCGCCCGCCCGATTAATTGGGCCCGCCCGTGCCCGCTCGCTCATCGCTTTTTTATTTTTATTTCAATTAGGTTTTCTGTTTTTTCGTAGGTAAGTGTCGTAGGTAGGTTTCTTAGGTTGAATCATCTGACTCCACACCTTTCACGATCAAATTTTAGGGAAAAAGGGTCCGTTTTAGCACTTGATAGTATTTTGGCCATAACTTTCGGCTCGAGTGTCGGATTGGCGCGCAGGACCCCAATTCGGAAAGCTCGTTCCGACGCCGACGACGTGGCAGACGGCCGGAGGCCGTCCGACACCGTTTTCGAGGTCAAAATCCACTGTTTTCCCTTCCATTTTGGGCTCAGAAGATTTCAACACGTTTTTAGTGTTTCCTGTTTTTCTGTTTTTAAATTTTTCGTAGTTAAGTTTCGTAGTTTTTGATTCCTCTAGGTTTAGTTATCCTTTCCTCTCGCCTGATCTCGTCCTTTCGTCATTTTCTATCCTTTCTTGCTCAACACCTTGAGTTGGTGTTCGGTTTATGCAAACTCGTAGTCATAAGGGACCACTAATCTATTCCTCGACCCGAAGCGGACCATAGTCCGACCCAATAGGCGGAGACTTCGCTTTCGACGAAGGAAACGCTCTAGATCAAGAATTTGAGCAATATCTTTCAGAGAAATCGAAAGAATAGTAATAATGGCGGCGAAGATAGACGGACGCTGGCCGACTATGCCATGCCCGCACACAATCACCATCAACCCGCTATCGCCATGCCTACCATTATCGCTTCTCCAAACTTCGAGCTTAAACCCGACTTATTCGGATGATGCAAAGATGCATCAATTTTCCATGGTTTCCCATCCGAAACCCCCACACTCACTTACACACATTCTTGCAAATATGCGGTACTACCCGTATCCAAGGTGTAAGTGAGGACGCCATCAAGCTTAAACTATTTCCATTTTCCTTACGGGGGAGGCACTCGAGTGGTATCACTCTCTCCCTCTCGAATCCATCACTACGTGGGCGGAGCTCGAGAAGGAATTTCTAAGTCAATACTTTCCTCCTTCAAAAGACATTGCTGTCTCTAACGAAATCTTCACATTCCGTCACCGGAAAATGAGTCATTCTTTGAGGCGTGGAAAAGGTTTAAGTCTCTCTCTGCGAAAGTGTCCCCATCATGGCTTGCCAAAGCAAAGGCAAGTCCATACTTTCTTCAAATGGATTGACCGAGCTCACCAAGGGCATGGTCAATAGTTCCTCCGTGGGGCATTTCTCAAGAAAACACCTGATGAAGGATGGGCATTGTTCGAAGACATTGCCAAATATAACTATGCCCCATCCTATCAAGCTATTCAGGCACCTCCTCCTCCTCCCAAGGTCGAGGAAGTGACTATGCAAAATCTGATTGCCATGTTGCAAAAGCAAATGGCTAATTCTCACAGATAACATCCCAAATTGTTCCTAACTGAGTAATCGACTTCTTTCGTTTCCACGAACTCTCAAGTTCAGACATGGCAAACATCTTTGTCCGACCGCCATATGATCGCCAATGTCAATTTTCTTCCCCCTCTGCTCAGCAAGTCAATGATGTTCATGACTATGGACAGCATAATCCAATCACATGCCAAGTATGTGACAGCATGGGCACACACCGGCTCGCTCGTCCCATGATTGGGCGTAATCACGGAAGTCAATGCTTTCTTCTGGCCAGGCGAATCGTAGATTCAATAACCAATTCTCTGGCCGTATCAGCTTCAAAACCAAGGGTTTAATCAATCTTCGGATTTAATCTAATTCGAACTTCAATAGAAACCCTGGTTACAATCGTAACCCAAGCTATAATTTTTCCAATCCACAACAAAGGTTCAATCGAATTGGCCCGCCAATTCTAATTCATTCCAAAAGTCACCAAGTCACCACTCCTCAAAATCATCGAACTCTCAAGGACCCTCCCAATCCAACAATTTCAAACCAAGTTGGAGGAGCAAAGCAGACAATAAAAATCTTGAGAGACAAATAGGGCAATTGGTGAGCAAATAAGCGTCAAGACCCTGTGGGCATCCGCCGATTTCTTGAGAAAAAACCCAAAAGGCGGTCAAGTCGCTCACGCCGATTTAAGCAACACCAATGCACCGACCTCGTGTGCAATAATGCAATACGGTAAAGAGGAGGCCGGTCATGATGAACTTAAGTGGTTCTCAAGTTGGTGGTCCCCGGCTTCCAGGAAACCACTAGCCCCTCCCGCGCCGATAAGGCAGAGGAGGAAATTGAGCACCCATCATCCCCTCGGCCATTGAAGGCAAATCGTGGTGGCTGATCCCGATAGAAGAAAGAGTTGAGATTCCTCAAGTGGCTGATCCCTTGAGGAATAAAGAATCAATTGGAAGTCCTCGTGGGCTGATCCCCGAGGAGTGATGAGTTAAATGAGAGTCGTGTGGTGACCCTCGACTAGCAAAAAGAATGAAAAGACGGTTCGATGGAAAGATTTGGAAGACAAGGCCGTTAGTTCGCCTCAAGAAAGTATTTTCCGAGGAGGATTTGAAAAGGCTTCCTTTCCACCTAGAAAGAGCAACATCCCATTGAGCGAAGATAAGAAGTATGAAAAGGTGCTTAATTTGTTGAAAATACTCGTAAATCTTCCATTGTCGATGTCTTGGTAGAGATGCCTAAGTACACCAAATTCATAAAGGATGTTGTTTCTTCCAAGAAGAAGTTAGCGAGAATGGATCAAGCAATTGGTAAGGAGTGTTCTCTCGTCAATTATCAAGACTTACCAACCAAGAGAAGCGACCTGTGCAAATTTGTGCTCACATTGCAGATGGGAGGTCTAGTCTTCCCGAATTCCTTGTGTGACTGGGGTGCATCCATCGCCTTGATGCCAATGTCCGTATGCAAACAAATTTCGGTTTACAAAGCCTTCTAGAACCCACTACTATGAGTTTACAATTCATGGATAGATCCTCTAAGAAAGCTTCAGAATCCTAAAAGACGCTTTGGTTCAGATTGATCGATTTACCTTTCCAGCTTGATTGGTATGTTTTAGATATGAGAAAGACGAAAACGTTCCGTTGATTCTAGGAAGACCTTTCCTATCTACAGCTAGAGCCCTCATCGACTGCGATGGTGGGCAAGTGACTATCCGGGTTGGTGATCAAGAGGTGAGTTACAATGTCTTAAAGTCCATTCAAGTACCCTCTGGCCCTCCAACCGGTTTTTCCATTGATTATATGATGGATGATTTCACCGACTATATGGATAAGCAAGTCATGGTCGTAAGCGAGAATATGAGCGATTAGTTGATAATCCGAATACTCATGGTAGGTGAATCTGGATCAACTAGCGGTGATTTTGTGGAAGAGTCACAGTTGGAGGAGAAGCTTTGGAGGTGGGACTACAGAGTAAACTCAATGATATTGAGTTGAAAAGTGGAGATCTCAAGTCTAGTTTAGAAGACCCCCCTGCGGATTTGGTGTTGAAGCCGTTACCTAAACATCTTAAGTATGTGTTCTTAAGAGAAGGCGACAAGCTTCCTTTAATCATATCTGCGAAGCTTTCCCGTATAGAGGAAATGAAACTGATCAACGTCTTGAAGAAGAATGAAAAAGCCTTTGGATGGCAGGTGGGAGATATCCGAGGGATATCTCCCGACATCTGTATGCACAAGATCAAGACTGAGGAGGGTGCAAAACGAGTTAGACAAAACCTCGGAGAAGGCTCAACCCTCACATGCAAGAGGTAGTCAAGAAGGAGATCATTAAACTTCTAGATATGGGTATCATTTACGCCATTGTTTGACAAAGTGAATGGGTTTCCCGACTCAAGTAGTTCCCAAAAAGGTGGAATTACGATTGAGAAAAATGAAAGCAGGAGAGAGAGATAGCATTGAGGCTCGTTACATGTGCTATAAGTGCCCAGATTGACTATAGAAAGCTCAATGAGGTCACACCGAAAGATCATTTTCCCTTCCATTCATTGACCAGATGCTTGAGTGCCCTCGCGGGCACGATTCTATCAAGCGTCTGGATGGATATTCGTGATACTTCCAGATACCCATCGATCCTGTTGACCAAGAGAAGACCACTTTCACCGCCCCTATGGTACATTCGCCTACAGCGGGATGCCATTTGGTCTCTCAGAATGCCCCACCACCTTTCAAAGGTGTATGATGGCAATCTTTGACGGGCTAGTTGAAAAGTGCATGGAGATTTTTATGGATGACTTCTCGGTCTTTGGTCACTCCTTCGATGATTGCCTCGATAATCTTGATCGGGTGTTGTCAAGATGTGTGGAAAAGGACTTAGTGCTTAATTGGGAAAAATGCCATTTCATGGTAGATGAAGGTATAGTCCTTGGCCACAAAGTGTCCGCCAAAGGTATAAGTAGATAGGGCCAAGGTAGAAGCTATTGAGAAGATGAGTTACCCTAAGAATGTTCGGGAAGTCCGAGGTTTTCTCGACATGTCGGCTTCTATAGGAGGTTCATCCAGACTTTTCAAGATCGCCAAGCCCCCGTATACCTTACTAAAGGAAGACGTTGAATTCGATTTTGATGATAGGCGCAAGCAAGCGCTTGAGGAGCTCAAGAATCGGTTAATATCCGCTCCAATTCTTATCTCACCTCGATTGAACTTACCTTTGAGCTTATGTGCGATGCATCCAACTATCTTTGTTGAGTGCGATTCTTAGGGCAAAAGCTTAATGGAAAGTTCCACCTATCTATTATGCCACCACACACCTCGAATCCTTCTCAAGTTAACTACACAACCACCGAAAAGGAATTATTAGCCGTAATCTTTGCTATGGATAAGTTTCGTAGTTACTTGGCGGGTGCTCAAGTGATTGTGTGGATCGACCACGCCGCTTATGTATATCTCATGACCAAAAAGGAAGCTAAACCGCGCCATCTGCGTTGATACCGACCCTCCAAGAGTTTGACGCTCAAATCAAAGATAAGAAGGGCAGTGAGAACGTTGTGGCGGATCATGTTTCTAGGATGACAAGTGAGGAAAAGGGTGATCCTGAAGATATAGATCTTTACTTTCCTCTAGAAAACATCATGTTGATCGATGGCCGTTCTCCTGATGTTCCTTGGTACTCCTCCATTGTGAACTACCTTCATGCCAAATACCTTGATCCTGAAATGTCTTATCAAGAGAAGAAGAAGTTCTTCTCTGATATGAAATATTTCGTTTGGGATGAACCTTACCTTTTCAAGATTTGCAAAGATGGTTTGGTCTTTGAGGAGGTGTGTTCTCGAACTGAGCAACGCGATATAATCGAAAGCAATGCCATAGTGGACCCACAGTGGTCACTTTGGTCCTTGGAAAACAGATTGCGAAGATCTTTCAATCCGGTTTTATTGGCCAACGATCTTTAAAGACACGTAAGCTTTCAGAAAAGCTTGTGATCGTTGTCAAAGAACCGGAGCTTTGACAAGGCGATTTGACATGCCTTTGAAACCCATCCTTGAATGCGAAGTCTTTGATGTTTGGGGCATCGATTTTATGGGACCATTCCCATCATCTTGTGGCAACAAATACATCTTAGTCTGCGTTGACTATGTTTCAAATGGGTGGAGGCAATAGCCACTCCTCACAATGATCATAAAACGGTCATGAAATTCCTTAAGAAGAATATCTTTGTGAGGTTTGGATGTCCACGTGCCTTGATCGTGATGAAGGGACACACTTTTGCAACCGACCTTTGGAAAAAGTCCTCGAGAAGTATGGCGTTAAGCCATAAAAGCGGCACACCATATCATCCGATGACTAGTGGTCAGGTTGAGCGAAGCAACCAGAGTCTTAAGAAAATCCTGGAGAAGACGGTGAATAGTCATAGAAAAGACTGGAGTTTGAAGTTGGACGATGTACTTTGGGCATATAGGACTGCCTATAAGACCCCCTATGGGTACATCGCCATATCAAATGGTCTCACGGTAAGCCATGCCATCTGCCAATCGAGTTGTGAGCACGGGCGTCTTGGGCTACGGAAGTTTCTTAACTTCGATTCCCAATCTGGGCAAACACCGCCCGCAGCAGCTTGCATGAGTGGATGAATTCGCACTCCAAGCTTACGAAAAGCGCCAGATTAGTAAGGAGAAGATGAAACTCCTCCACGATGCCAAGATAAAGAAGAGAGAATTCAAGGTCGGTGAGCAAGTGTTACTCTACAATTCCAGGTTGCATTTGTTTCCTGGCAAGTTGAGGACACGTTGGTCCGGTCCTTTCGAGATTCTCCAAATCATTCCTGGAGGTGTGCTAGAATTACGAGGTTATGGTGATCAACCGTTCCGAGTTAATGGTCAGAGGTGCAAGCACTATATAGGTGAACATAAAGAAAAGCCTTTGATTGTTAAATTCCTCGAAATCCTCGGGTGTGGGACTTCCGAAGTCAACCACTTTGACGAGTTTTCACCCGATTTGTTTTCTAAGGATGACGGTTGTGTTAAATCAAGATGTTCTAGCGGTAGTCTTGATATGGAAGAGTTTGAAAGGGAGCGACAACTTAAACGTCATCAGAGGAACCGGAGAAGAAAGAATGCAACCATGGGGAAACTTGAAAAGGTATGGAGAGCTTTCAAAGATTTAACCCCATGTGTTCATTTCTTTGCTTCAGCGCCACACTATTGATTCGAGCTTACACGATGTAGTGGCTGGAAGAAAAGTCAAATGGCCTGATCCAGGCTGAGCTTCAAATGTGTCGAGCTAACGACAATAACCATTAGCGCTACTAGGAGGCATCCTAGATATCCCTTATTATATTAGTTTCTCTCTTTAGTTGTTTTAGTTCAGTTTTATTAGGATTGTGTTTGTTTTTTGTCAGTCAGCCGTCCTAGGCTTATACAGGGTCGAAGTGTGGTTTTGTTTACGATTTCCTCTTATCTTTATCTCTATCACTTTTGCACGATATGGTTTAATCCCTTGTATCCCCCGAGGTATTTCTTTGTTTTTCATGTGTGCAGGGTATTTGCATTAGCATTAGCAATTGTGCGCTTTTAGATGAAGCCGCTTTTCCGGTGGATGGTCCACGATCTAACGACTTCTTCGAGCATTTTGGATCTGATCTAGACCACTTCGAACTGCCGCATTCGACCGCAATCGGCTAAGTGTTCTTTTTATTTTTATTCTCGCACAACATGAGGACATGTTGTAATTTAAGTGTGGGGAGGATTAGTCGATATGTATCTATACGCTTGCTTATATGATGTTATTTCTATGCTAAAATGAGCTAAATTTTAAAAAATTTTGTTTTGTCTCGAGTGAGCAATGCATGTTTTTGTTCGGTTTGTTATATTCATCGATGCGCTATGCCATATGTTCCGTGAGTTAGTTGATTCACCCGAATTATATTTCACAAGCCATAGTGAATGATGAGCTAATTTATAAAGTTATACCCGTTTTGGATTAGTAGTTTTGATTTTCTTATAAGTCATGTGCTTAGTGCTACGTATATATCTTGAGATTTATGATAGTTTGTAGTTAGTTCCGAGTATGATACATCGTGAATATCCAAGGTTTGAATGTGATAAGTAACACGTAACTATTGTCAAATGAGAAAGTTGAGTTAAATGAAATTAATAAGGGTGTGTCGAAAGTCGGGTTTATGATTTGAGTGAGGTAGGGTATACCACGTATGTCCTATACCACTATGATGACTAAAAGCTCACGACAGTCAGAAGAAGCTACCTTATGATTGGAGTAAGGTAGGGTATTATCTCGAAATGTCCTATTCTGCTATGACAGGGCAAGAGCTCATTCTGATGTGTGTTTTAAGTGAAAAGTTAAATCAACTGATAAAGTGTTATGAAATGTATATAAGACTAAGTTATCGTCTCACTTTATCCCCAGTAGGGAACCGATGATATGTTGTAGGGATTATCCTCTCGAGTATTTCGAAAAGGCCCTAGATATATTCGATCATTCTTTTCGGGATATATCACGCTTGTAGGGTGCATCTTATGAGTGTCCTTTATTACTAGTCTACAAGGGGTATTAGCTAGTTTTGCTTTGAGTTTCTCGAGTTTGGATATAGTGGAAGTTTATTATGGCTATGCACACGCACAAGGTGAACTTCGATTTATTGGATATGTGTTACGACGCTTTAGATGCCTGTTCTTCTCTCGAGCCTAACTTTTGTTTTGTTTTGCTCGGGACGAGCAAAAGCTTAAGTGTGGGGAGTTGTTAAGGGTGAATTTATACGATTTATAACGCTATATTCTATGATATTTTTCCCGTATTTGTACTAAATTGCATAAGAAACGAGGGTTTAATGGATATATTGAGAAAATGAGATTTTAAATGAGTTAATCGCAAACTTGGTTAATTTTGGCGTTTTAATTGTGATTTTATGATTATTTGAGCATTATTACATTTTGCGATGTTTTTATGTGTTATAGATACATGTTTGAGGCTCAAAAGATGATCAAAGGTTGATTAAGTTCGAGCTAATTGATGATAAAAGAGATAATGAAGAAGTGGGATAGAGATAGAAGAGATAAAGATCAATAAATCAAAATCGATCATATCAAATCAAGCGTCTGAAATCTCCGTCCAGTGGGCGGGCGTCGATGTAATTGGACGAAAGTCCCGTGATGTCATCTTTGATTCGAGAGTTTGACGCCGGGAGTGGACGCTGGATGGACGAAAGCGTCTGGTCGCGACTCGCCCGATTCAAGTTTTATTGAAGAGTGGGCGGGCTCTCAAGGTTTCAGACGGGCGTCCGGTGGCCGACTTAGCGAACCGACTTTGAAATCTATATATAGTCGGTGTTTTCTCCACAAAAGAGGATCATACTCACATTATTCAAAACCCTAAACCTAGGGGCGGCTTTAGGCTGCGTTTTTCATCTTTTTATTCCTATTTTTATGCTCTTAGTTTAGATTAAACACTAGTTACTTTTTATGCAATCGCTTCGCAAATTTGAGTTCTTTGAGGATGTTCAGAGGCTAAAAGCTTCATCAAACGAGTATTGTGAAGCCGTCCAACAATTGTTGATTTCGTTTCCTTCGATTATACTGTGAGTTTTTAATAAAGGTTGTTTCTTATTCATGCTTATTCATGTTTAATTTGCTCTTATATCGGAAGATATGCATGTGTTGATTGTTTATTGTTGATGGAAGTCTTAATAAACCCTAGATCACCATGAATAAGAATAGTAATTCGAATCTATCATAACGGAAGTTAATAGGTCTGATTACTAGATTATAAACACAAAGTTTGCACCTTTGGTTATTAAACGCGTTAATCTTACATCGGAAGATAATAGATTGATAGATGAACTTTCTAAGGAATTAGGGTTCATGTTTAGGTGAGGTGAATCACAACTCGAATAAAACCGCAATATAATCGAGATAGGAATCAATGCTTGTTGGATAGGTGGATCAATCTCGTTTGCTCATTATAAATTTGATTTAAATCCTTAAAAGCTTGAATTTGTCTAGTTAGTTTACTTTTATCTGCATCTTAGATTAGTTAGTTTAAATTGGTTCGCAGCCCGTATCTTCCCTGGCTTTAGATCATCTCTTCTGTCCAGTTTTACGTTTTAGTTAAGTTTTGCTTTCAGTATTTCGTTTAGTTTTATCCGCTATTCAGCTTAGTAATCGTGACATAGGTTAGTTAGATAAAAACTAGAAATCACAATCGTTTAGTTCCCCGTAAGATCGACCCGGCATTAACCGCTATTACTACGATCCTTGCACTTGAGGTTAACCGGTTTTATTACTTGTTTATTTCGTATTAATAAAATCCGTGACAATAGTACGAGTTGGAATTTTGATTCTGAATATAACCGGAGTTTTGATTAAAATTTCGGTTTTGGTTATAACCCTGATTCTGAAAGTTATTCTGGCCAGAAAATTGATTTGGGAATCGTTGGTTTGGCTGACCAGAAAAAGCATTGGCTTCATCATTGTCCCTGTTTAGGGGACAAGCTAGAGAAGTGTGGCCTTTCAGCCCACAAGTTTGGCAACTAACCGGGGTATACTGTCTCATATTTTGGACAAAGATTGACTTGGTAATTCGCATGACATTGGTCAATCATGTGACCAATCGCGCAACATTTCATAGAATACGTAACTTGAGCGCTCGCTGATAAGGAGGAGTAGGTGTGATCTGCTTTTGAGACAGGTAAGAGCGGCCACCACGCTGCGAGATGGCGATCACCGATTCTCGAGAGTGGACTTCCTCAATCTTTGGAACAGACGGGGCTGTATTTGCCTGATATGAAGGGCATAGTTATATCTGGCAATATCTTCAAATAAAGCCCAACCTTCTTCGGGTGTCTTCTTCAGAAAAGCTCCTCCGGATGAGCTATTCACCATCCCTTTGGTTAATTCAGTCAAACCACTGAAGAAAGTGTTGACTTGACGTTGTAAATCTAAGCCATGATGGGGGCAGCGACGCAAAAGAGATTTGAAACGCTTCCAGGCATCGAAGAATGACTCATCCCCTTTCTGTTGGAAGGTAAAAATGTCAGTCAGGCATTGGGCAGTCTTTGAGGGTGGAAAATACTGACTTAGGAACTCCTTCTCGAGTCCTGCCCAAGTGGTAATAGATCGAGGGGTTAAAGAGTTATACCACTCTTTTGCTTCTCCTCGCAGAGAGAAAGGGAAAAGCTTTAATTTTATAGCATCCTCAGAAACTCCCTGAATGCGAGTTGTCCCACAGATTTCCAGGAAGGCGTGGACATGATTATGCGGGTTTTCAGAAGGTAGGCCATAAAAGATAGACGCATGTTGCAGCATCTGAATAAGGCCAGGTCTCAGCTCGAAGTGATCTGCTTCGATTTCAGGCAAGGCTACAGCAGGGTTTACCGTGATGGCTCCTGGCATAGCATAATCTGCTAATGACCGTCTATTGTCAGCCATTGTGATAACGGTTTCTTCAAGTTCTTCCTTGCAAGCTTCTTCAAGGTTTTCTATCGAGTGACCACCTAAAGAGATTTGCCTCCTTTTTCGGTTTGGACGAACAATAGTACGTTCGATCTCCGGATTGAAAATTAAAGGTCCTGATTTACTTCGTGTAAGCATACACTGAAGTGAAAATCGAGGAGCGGCAAAGAGGGGCAGTCCGTTTTTTTTTTTTTTTTTTTTTTTTACTACAAAAATTTCACAGGTGTGAAAATTATCACACCAGGGTGTGAAGCTCACGTCCAAATGTGCGTCTCTTTTTTTTTTTTTTTTAACCAATCAAAAAAATTAAAATTAGGTAAACCAAAAAAAAAAACACTTCAGGTCAACTCTTGTGCTTTTTGATTTTGGCTTATACGGCGGCTTTTGAGGGACACAAGAATTCAACAACGAAAGAAACAGGGATCAAGCAGGATAAATAAAGAAAAAAAATATATATATATGGCTAGCAAACAGGTAATCACCAAGGATGGAAAGAAGTAATATTTCTTTATTTATTTTTGTTTTTGGATCAGATCGGTTAACAAGGACAATGAACAGATTTTCAGGAAACAAAAATCTTGCCTATACTGGGTAATAGCATGCAGAGATTTTTTTTTTTTTTTTTTTTTTTTTTTTAGGTTCACTAACAGAAAATCAGGGACGTGTGATCAAATTAATCTAAGGCTATTCTAACAACTAAAACAAAAATAGAAACACACAACCGTTGCCAATTCCCCGGCAACGGCGCCAAAAACTTGTTGTAGAAAACGGATTATAATAAATAAAACGATCAAAACAAGTTATAAAAATTTATAATCCGGTCGTGGCCTCAAGTGCAAGGTCGTAGAAAAATGGTGTAACCGGAGTCGATCACGGGGAATTGGGGTTGTATCGATTCAAGTTTTAGTTGCAAATGTCACGAGTTTATACTAATTATGCAAAGAATGAACAAGAAAAGCGACGATGAACAAAGTCGATGAACAAGAAAATTTCAGAAAAATAATAATCAACAACTAGGGTGAAGGCTTGAACAATTATCCAAATGCAGTGATATAAAGGCAAGCAAACACGGTTCCACGAATCAAACAAATACCGGTTTCAAACTATTAATCAAATGATTCTATCCCAAGGTTACGATTATTACGCCTAACCGAGTGCACAAATCACTAATGGCTTAGATGATTTTATTCACAATCTTTTATCAAAGATTGATCCTTTAGCGTTCTTAGGTGGGGATATTTATCAATATCCAAAATCTAAACCGTTTAAACCACAACTTTCGTTATAATTTGGTTTAAAAGATTCAAACTTTTGTATAGTGACTCAGGGTTCCATTAATTATCATCAACGGATTATCAAATCATACACATAATCTATCGATCGAAATGCAAATACGATATGAAATTGATACAAAAGTTCTAACCTTTAGATATTTATCAATAGATAAATAGAATTGAAAACCGAAATCCGTTCAAAACGCTTCCCCAAGTTTGCTTGAGAAGGAAATTAGCTCCTCATGGTAAACAAATTTACACCCTAATTGTGTTTTGGAATGAAAGTGTACAGGAAAAGAAAATTGGAAAAAGTCGGCTGCTCTCTTGTGTAATTTGCGGCTGTGTATGAAATTATATGCCTAGGGTTGATTATGCGCATATATATATATAGGAAGAAATAAAGAGGCGGCTGTTGAACGCTGGTTTGCTTCTCGAACTGAACTCAAACTTCTAAAATTCATATCTTGAGTTGTAGACCTCCAAAAATTATGATCCGAACGTCATAATTAAGCTCTCGGAAAACTCTACAACTTTCATTAAGGACTCTTCTTCAGAAAACGCCTTTTTGACTAGCCCGTCGTGTTACGAGTCGTTTACGGGATTTTCCAGTAGTTTCAGCAACAGCATCCAAACTTGTAACGCTCATATCTCGGGCCTCATAAGTCGGAATGAAGTGATTCAAAATCCTGTAGAATCCTCTCTTCAAGCCCTACAAATCTTCTCTTGAGGTCGAGAGTCAAATCAGTGTATATCATATCAAGAACTGCATCGGAAGTTCGGCTGCTTGAAAGCTTCATTCCAAGCTTTATCTCCATCTTCCTTCCATTTCACTTCTCTCCATGCAAAACCTCATCATTTAATCCTCTTGCATGCCAAAATATGTATCTATAACATAGGAGAATATACCAAAGCGTAACACAATCCCAAAATAACATAAAATCACAATTTAAGCACATAAATCGTTACAT
This sequence comes from Gentiana macrophylla, assembly GCA_026214975.1. Lineage (NCBI taxonomy): Eukaryota > Viridiplantae > Streptophyta > Magnoliopsida > Gentianales > Gentianaceae > Gentiana > Gentiana macrophylla. The sequence goes on from CM047814.1 coordinate 81,985,764, forward strand.
TTTGCAATTAACCTATTAAAAACACTATTTACTCAATTAATCGATTATAAGCTCGATTTCTATGAAAAACATCCATATACGGGGGAAATTGATGTAAAATATATCATTAAAAACACTACAAATTGACCCTGAACAAAATCCAGGGCAGACATGTCAGTGAAGAAGAGAACAAGGACACTGCTTTGAATGCTCAGTTTGCTGCCTTCAAAGCCTTCCTTGCTCAGCAAAAGGAAGGTAGTTCCATCACTGACACAGCTACTCATGCTAAAATAGGTACATTCCACTCACCTCTCAGTAGTGATACTTGGATTGTTGATTCTGGGGCATCCTCACATATGACTGGTAACAAAAGGCTTATTTCTCACCTTAAACCCTGTCATCGGATCCACAATATTAAGATTGCTTGATGGATCTATTTCCGTGCACAAGGTTTTGGAAATGTTAAACTTATTGATAAGTTACCGCTACAGGATGTCCTGTTTGTTCCAAAATTAGATCAGAACCTTATATCTCATCAAGAGACTTACTAAGGACCTAAATTGGACTGTCTTGTTTAATGACAATCGGTGTATATTCTAGGATCTTTCTTCACGAGAAGTGATTGAGAGAGCTAAAGTCCTTTCAGATTGTTTGTGGTCAACCCTATCAAGATGAAGACCAAAGATCGAACTTGACCTCAAGACTACAACCAAACCTTAGACAATATCATGCTCGGCATTATAGACTAGGTCATCCAAGTTTTGGTTATTTAAAGTCTGTAATTCTGAATTGTTTAAAGGGTGTAACCTCGGTGATCTTCAATGTGATATCATCGGTTTGCCAAACTTACTAAATCATGTATACTAAAATACCTTATTTACCTTCCACACCTTTCACTTTGATTCATAGCGATGTATGGGGACCTCAAGAGTTAAAAGTATAAAAGGAAGAGGTGGTTTGTCACCTTCATAGATGACCACATCGTAATCACATGGTCATTTTTTTATGAAAGATAAATCCGAAGTTGGAACCATCTTCCAAGAATTCTAAAACATGGTATCCACTCAATTTGACACTAAGATTAAAATCTTAAAAGCAGATAATGCCTTGGAATACTATGAGTCCAACCTCAAAGACCTTCCCCGAATGATAAGGGAATTGTTCACATCATGAGTTTGTGTAGAGACACCTCAAAGCAGAAATGGGGTTCTTTGAGAGGAAAAATAGGCACTTACTGGAGATGGCTAGATCAATCATGATCACCACACATGTGCCAAAATACATGTGGGGTGAAGCTATATTAACAGCCACATATCTGATCAACAGGTTACCTAGTAGAGTGTTAGGATTCAAGACTCCCATCCAAACCCTGCTGACAACTCATTCCTGCCCTCATCTCATTGCTGATTTGCCTCCAAAGATCTTTGGATGTACTGTGTTTGTCAATATTCATGCCCAACACAGAAGCAAACTTGATCCCAAAGCTCATAAGTGCATCTTCTTAGGCTATGCCAAAGACAGAAAGGGTTACAAGTGCTATTCTCTCACTGACAAAAGATTTTACAATTCTATGGATTTAAAATTCTTTGAAAAAACCCCATACTACAGCAAACCTACTGAGACAGTCACAGATGGCAACCTTATGGAAATTGAGCTCACTCCAATCCCTTGACCAACTCCTCAAGACTCTTCATCGAGCCCCAAAGATCTCATCAACCTCAAGACCTCATCGAGACTCATCGAACCTCAAGACCTCATGAACCCATCTGAACCTCGGCACCCTCATGAGCCTCACGACTGACCTGCTCATTCCACTGATATTAATGATAGACCCATTGATGTCCGAAAGGGAAAGAGATCATGCACTAATCACTCTATTCATACTTATGTGTCTTATGATCACTTGTCACCTTCTTTTGCTATATTTACACAGGACTTGGATTCTCACTCCATTCCTAAGAATATACAGGAAGCTCTTCACAATGATAGGTGGAAGGCGGTATCAAAAACTGAAATGATCGCTCTCTTCTTGACAACCATACTTGGGACCTCACCACTCTCCCACATAGAAAGAAGACAGTCAGCTGTAAATGGTTGTTCACTATCAAGTACAATGCTGATGGTACTATTGACAAATACAAAGCTAGACTGGTTGCAAGGGGATTCACTCAAACATATGGACTTGATTACAAAGAGACCTTTGCACCTGTGGCAAAGCTAAACACTGTCAGGGTACTGATCTCACTTGCTGTCCAACTTGACTGGACTCTCCACCAATTGGATATCAAGAATGCTTTCCTAAATGGTGACCTTACTGAGGAAGTCTATATGAATGTACCTCCTGGTTTTGCCAACACTCACACTCAAGGAAAGTTTGCAACCGAGGAAATCTCTATATGGCCTCGGGCGGTCCCTTGAGCCTGGTTTGGCAAACTTACTACTGTGGGTTAAAGCTGCTTTGGATATCATCGATTACAACTCGGATCACACCATGTTTATCAAAACAACCAACCAGAAAAGATCCATTCTTATTGTCTATGTGGATGATTTCATCCTTACTGGTGATGACCCTGCTGAGATCCAACAATTGAAGACCTTTCTGGCAAAAATGTTTCAAGTTAAAGATCTGGGATATCTCAAGTACTTCCTTGGCATGGAAATAGCCGAAAAATGACCCGAGGTATCTCGGTCTCACAGAGAAGTATGTCTTTGGACTCTTTGAAGGAAACCGGCATGTTAGGGTGCAAACTGTTTATCTCTTGATGAGACCCAAGTAATTTCAGTGGTGCATGGTAATCTTGCTGTCAGAAAGGATCAATATAAGAGACTTGTAGGGAAACTCATTTACCTCTCTCATACAAGACCTGATATTGCATATGGAGTTAGCCTTGTTAGTCAATTCATGAATTGCTCTACTGAGCAACATTGGGATGCTGTCTACAGAATATTGAGATACTTAAAGTCAACTCCTGGTCAAGGCTTACATTTCACTAAGTCTACTGAGAGATCCATTAAGTCTACACCGATGTCTTGACTAGGTTTGGTGCCACATAGACAGAAAGATCTACCACAAAGCTCTGCTTCATATGTATGGGGTAATCTTGACACTTGGAGAAGCAAAGCTGACCTATTGTATCTAGAAGTAGTCTTGGTCGAACTCAGAACTCACTTGTTTTGCGCATTTGTGAAGCACTGTGGCTGCAAATAGTCCTTACTGAACTCCAACAACCTCCTCAACAACCCATCATACTCTGCTGTGACAATAATTCAGCATTATGCATAGCAGAGGATCCTGTTCATCATGATAAAAAAAAACACGTGAACATTGACATACATTTTCTTAAAGAGAAGATTGATGCACATATCATTCAACTTCAGTATGTTCCCTCAGCCGACCAGAATGCTGATATTCTCACAAAAGCCATTCCACCTCTTATGTTCAGCAGACTGAGTAGCAAACTTGTCTGTATAAACATATACAACCCAGTTTGAGGGGGGGTGTGGAAATATTACATAATATTTAATATTATGAATATTTCTTTTTTACCTTTGTATTTCGTGTAACACTTTACTTGTACACATTATTTGTAACATGACATATTAATTGTGTGATATAAACAATTACTATGCCATAAAGTAACTCTAGTTTGTCTTATTATGTCCTAGCCTTTATGTCCAAATTGCATATGGACCGTCCCTATCACATACTAGCCGCCCATAGCACTCATGACACTACTAGGACCTTTCTCCATACTTGTATCTATTTATACTCTTCTTTTATTATGAATAAAGATAAGTTGAAGTTTACTCAAGTATTATTACTTTCTCAAACTCTCTTCACTTTCTGTTATTGAATTTCTTCTCTCTGCTCTTTTGTCTGCTGGTTTGCTTATGTTGCATTGCATGTTGTATTTGGGGTGCCCTCTGCGGTTTCATCTGATTGTTGTCTTGATTATTGTCTGTTTAAACAGATTTGCTCAATTAATTGCTGTTTGTTGCTCGTTCTGGAACGTTCGTACCTTCTTCAGGTGCGTCGTTTCTCCTATTTTCCTTTCTTTTTTCCATGCCTGTTTATGTTTCTGGCATACGGTTTGTTGGTACGATAGGATTAGATCGTTCTTTTTGAAGATCTCTTCAGAGAGGTAAATTAGTAACTCGTGAATGGAGTATTTGATGTCTCGAGGTTTGTCTATTAATGAATCAAGCTAGTTTACTGCATGTGTTTTCATACCTTTTGCTAATAGTTGATTGTTCATTTCATGATTAAAATGGTACATGGGCTCCTCATGAGAGTTCGTGGTATACATGCTTCTTCGATTCGGCCTTTCATTATGTGTTCACTTGTTGCCTGCATTTGGATTGTGTCCTTGCTTTGCCAATGTTATTTCCATTTATGATCTTAATGACTACGTTAATTTTTATTTTGTACCCTTGTAATTATTTCCTGATGGTCTGAATGAATATTACATGTTGTCGAATGGGTAATCATTACTCTGCCACTGTATTCTTCATGAGGTTTGCTTCGTTGTCTCGAATACGTATTCGTGTGTCTAATGCCTGTGTTCCATTTTGCGTATGCATTGTTTCTCAAGTTCTTGGAACGGATGATTCATCTGGACTTTGTTCCCAGGTCAACAATGCACCTTGTAGACAGGACCTCCCATTTATTTAGTTGTGTGTGTTGCTTCTCCTCTTTCTTGTTTCTTCTACATTGTGGTTGATTATGTATTCATTACCTGCTGAGCATAGGCTGCTGGCTTGCTTTGGTAATTTGTAATAGGCATGGCATTTTTGTTTTGTCTTCATGATATGTACCTGCATATTCCTTGCTCATGAGTCCTTTGTGGAAAGGTAACAGCTTTGTGGCAACTTACTTGCAAATTCAAGAATGACATTTTGGTTCTTTCTTTGTTGTGTGTGTACATTTATCCGGCTTGTCACCGCTTGGGAATGTATGGTTGCAGTTGCATTTGAGGTTTCATTTGTGATGTGAATGACCAGCAATGTTCAACTTGAATACTCTGGATATTAGTTGTCATTTGTGGCTTGTAATTATGTGTGTTCTGTTTCGTTTTTTCCGGGTCGTCGGCTTATTCAGTCCGTATCCTGTCAAACCTTTACTATGGTTTTGCCTTGTTTATTATAGCTAATATGTTGTTGCAGATTTAAGGTGCTCCCGGTGCTCTTGGAGTTCCTACTTATAGCTTCTGTTGCTTGTGGAGTCGGATCTCTTTCAAGGTAATCCGAAGCATTTTCACCATTTTTTCTTACATTCTGTTTGTTACGATGTTCATGTAGGTTCTTATGTACAATCCTGCCTGTAACTACAATTATTCGGGTTTCTTTTGGATTATTTGTTCCCATGTTGGCTGCATTTGGATTTTATCCTTGCCTCTGTCATGGTATTTGGCCTTTCGGACGTTAGTGAATAGTGACTACAGAAATTCAGATTTCGGACCCTTATAATTGCTTCCTCATGCTTTGACTAAATAACGTATGTTGTGGAAAGTAATCAATACTCTGCCATTTTATCATTCATGAGCTTCCCTTCATTCTGTCGCAACTTATACGCTTGGTAGTTCCTTTGCAATGTATTCTGGTCTCTAGGGGTTTGTAATGACAATCGATGGATTCTCAAATGACCTTTCTACCCTTTTCTTCACTTGCCATTTCTGTGTTGTCCGCCTGTAATAGCTCTTGCAATATTCAAATGTAACCTCCCCCCAAAAAAAAGGGTACTTTTATTATCAGTTTCTAACTCAAAAAATATATTGCAGATTCAAACAAACTTGGTTGTTGACAATCTTTATGATTAATACAACCATTTTTAAGAAAAATTATGCCATATGATATTAGAGACAGGTCGTACGCTTGCCCCACTCATACGGCCTGCCGTGAGGGGGTTATATTGTTGTTTTTGTTCAACGTTGTTATCTTGTATATATATATACAAAAGAATCTATTTATGTCGTCATAAACTTATATATTACATATATCTACCGATTTTTTTTACGGATACGAAATATAGGTACAATTTTAAATCTCTTATTACTCTCTATATTTCGAAATAACCGAGGCAGTTACGTTTTCAATTCAACATTTATTATTACATTAATTATAGACTTATGGTCTTTTTAATCATTTTGACATTTAAATTAAAGTATTAAGTTACATTTTGATATGTGTGTTTTTGACAACTGCATCAATTATTGGAACGGTTGAAGTATTTTTTAACTCGTGGTTTTTAAATCGACCCTTATTTATTAACTCGTGAAAGAATATTTATTTGCCTCCTTGATACCCATGGCTTTTTTTTTGCTTTTTTTTATTTTTAAAACTTTCAATATCCGAAACTAAATATCCTGTTTATTCCGAAGTTCAGCCTAGATCATGCTTTTAGTATCTTGAATTTCCCTCTTTTTCATGCGTTTTAGAATAGTTGTAAAAAGTTAAATGAAATTGATGGACACTACACTTTATGAAAAAGATATCTTCTCCTATTGTGATAACAATCCGTGGCAATATTTGTTTTTTCCTTCTAAAGTAAAAAATAAATAATAAAAATATTTAGGGTCCTGTAACGATTTTCTAACCAAGAGTTTTTTTCATACGTATAGGCTATTTGAGAGTATAATAATTATATTCTGACCAAATTTAAATGAATATGTTGGATATTACCTACTCATATTGTTTTCTAAAATACATTTGATACTTGTTGCTAAAATTCGGTCGCCGGCCGGTGATAAAATTGCGTGTGTTAAACATTTATAGGTGTGTGAATGAAGTTTACCTCTATGATTAAGTTGATTCAAAACTAAAAAATTAAGTTGATTCACGGGTTCAAATCACACCGTATGTTTGTGTGACTTTTAATCCTCTAAATGAGGTAAAAAAAAAAAACTATTTTAGGTTTTAGAAGACTTTCACTTTAAAACTTTATAAATATATGTTTTCTGAACAATTTAAATATTTTCCGTTTTTCTTTTGAAGAATACGAAGTATTTAACAAAGTAAAAATACTTTTATTTCATCAAGTTTTGTTAAAGTGTCCCACATTGAGAACTTATGGTTGTATTAAGAGACGAACTTCCCTCACCTCACAACTTAGGGTTTGGGGATAATGCTCATCCTCTTATATGGGCTTGGGCCTATGTTTTTCACATGGTATCAGAGTCACCTATTTATTGTATAAGTGTTGAGCCTCTTGTTGGCCTTAAGAGTGCCCTTTTATAGGCCCACACTTGAGGGCGCGTGACGATGGTCGGACTAGCCCTCGCCACGTGTCATCTTTATATTGACTAACCATTAATTGAAGATAGAGAATTAATAGCTAATAAAGGCCCTAGAGTTTAACTGAGTAAGCGGACCTGAACACCATGTGGGAGGTCAGCTCGGTCCTTCTTAACTTATCACCGCAGGTCAGCCCGGTAAGGGTGGAGGTCGGGTAATGTAGTATACGTCGAGATGGCCCGGGGGGCTCGACGCAGGTCGGCCAGAGCCTTCCTTATTCGTATTTGGCACACATGCTTAATAATATCAGGACAAGGAAAGAGGGATAAATTGTCCTCTATATAAACAATCCTAAGGAATCTACAAAGATTTCGATTCTCGAAACATAACAGATATCGTAGGCAACTTGAGAGAAATAACTCTCAAGCTCAGTCTAAAAATCACCAAAAAAACATCCCTCGTTCATATTACCCTAGATTAAACGGTCCGGATAACTATTAGAAGAAATCCAGCATCGTCAGCGCGTGTTAAAGTGTCTAACATTGGGAACTTGTGGTTGTATCACCCATCATATTAAGAGATGAAATTCTCTCAACTCACAACCTAGGTTTTGGGATGATGCATCTTCTCTTATATGAGTTTGGGTCTATGTTTTCCACAATATTTGTTTTACTTTTTTAATTCTTTTTTTATTTTGTCACAAAAGAAAACTCTATAAATTGGAAAATTAGTAAATAAGCTTACTACCCTTTATAATTATATCATGGCTGAAACCAGCATTTGATATATAACATATATACCCTTTTGCAAATATATCATTCCAATAATTGAATTACTTTAACTTATTTTTTTTGTCTCATTCATGAGTAAGATTCAAACTCAGCAGACACGAATCAGGTCAAACTCCGAATCATATAATCGGGGCCAATTGGTTACAGATTCCGAGGCTTTTAGGGAAAAGAAAGATAGAAAAATATTTTCATAACAAAAGGCTATTATTTGCATCACAAATATTTTATTAATCATTCTACCTGTGCATTACAGTAAAACCGACGTTATGAAAGTCGGTTCAAGAGTCCAAAACCGAATTTTCATAAATACATTGTGAGAATCAACTTTGAAAAAATCATTTCTTGCTCTAGAACCTATGAGAAGCCGGTTTTTTGGTTTCAGAATCGACTTTCAAACGATCGGTTTAATCGTGATACAATGTGTAAAGTAGTCTGCAATAGATTATTAATTTATAATAAAGTTCTTGATAAATTTTTATATTTTTTGTTGAGAGAGAAGATTCTTAAAATTAACAAATTTGCAGATATATCCGATGAGGAGTCAACAAAATGTTAGAAAAGAAGGGGCTGAGTGCGGCGGAAGAAATGGTAATAAAACGGCGCAGCAGAAAGATCACCACCGTGGCAGCAAAATGCTAGACAAAAAAGCATGGAGATCTCCCGTCCAAAGTGTTGTCACTTTTCCAAATTTGCCCTTACCAAATGGCGGGTCGGGTATGCGGGCTGTATTTTTGAGTGGATCCAAAAGTAATAGCGTCTCTAATGGGACAGGTGTTTTCATACCAAATTCAAATTTGAGCAAAGCCGATACCAAAAAGAAAACAGGTATTTTTTTTTCAGAAATTTATTAATAAATTATTTATTAATAAATACTGAAACATCATATTTATTTACAAATATTTACGACGAGTGATACAACGTAATATACATATGATCAACTGGTCAGCAGATTCTTGTTGAAGTAGTATCATAATTTATACTCATCTTCTAGAACTTTTAATAGGTTTTTATCAGGAAGACAAACTAATAGGCTTATCGAACAAAAACTAGTTATTAGAAAGACGACAAACCGACACACTTACCAAAAATACCCTTTTTTTTACTGATTTATAAATAAATAAAATATAAATTAAAAAAAAAAAAAAAAAAAAAAAAAAAAAAAACACACACCTGTGTCTTCTTCTTCTTCTATCCCCAAATTTCCCCAAATTGGCTGCTGTGCGTTGAAGCCGCCGTTAAATCTCCCTTCTCCTTCATTTCTCCAATTCTTGAGGTCTGATTGCAGAATCCCTTCTCCTTCATTTCTCACCTTATTCACGAGGTGAATTTCGTACATGGAAAGTCAATTGCAACACGATTTTCGATAAAAAATAACGGACGGACTGCAATGGAGAATGGTGGTGGCTCCGACTATGAAGGACGTTGTACCAGAGAGCTCCGATTGAAAAGGGTATTTTTGTTTTTGATGAAGGGAAGGGAAAGAGTTTTTTTTTTTTTTTTTTTTTTTTTGATGAAACTGTTTGACAAGGCTGTAAATCCTCATTCTTCTTCAAACGATTCCTGTAAATCCCCATTCTTCTGTAAACAGCGAAGACAAGGCTGCGATTTGGGGATTAGGTTTGGGGAGGAGAAGAGAGGCGGCAGTTTGTGCGAGCCGAATGGTCGGATTTGAACGCCGGAGAAAAAAGGGTTTTAGTCTCCACCGGCAACACTTCTCCACCGCCACCACCAGGTTGAAGCTTTAGACTTGAATCGGCTATTTTCGGGAAGCCATTTTCTGGTTTTAGTCTCTGTTATCGCCGGATTTTGGCCTCCGGTGGTCGCTTTGAAGAAAAACGGCTAGCAAGAGATTTTTTTTTTTTTTTTTTTTTTTTTTTTATGGTCTTACTACTTGTTAATTGTCCGTTCACTACATTTTACGTACTACATTTCTTATTTGTTTTTAATCTGTTATTATTTGTTTTTAGGATGTTCTGACATTTTATGTGATTATTCTGACTTTTATGGACATTTATGGGCTGATTTACTTACTTGTTTTAAATGGTTTATTATTATATTTTATCTAGTGTTTAGTGGATGTTACTATTTTAATGGCCCTTTACTACTGTTTAGTAATATATTATTATTTTTAGATTGGATGTTATGATTTTTATGAATTTTATTCTTATTTGTTTTAACTGCATATTCTGACATTTTATGAAGTATTCTTACTGTTTTTAGATCACATTACTTTTTTTCATTAGATGTTCTGACATTTTATGGTATTATTACTTTTTTCTTGATCATTACTATTTGTAGAGGGTAAAAAGTAACAAGGGGTATTTTTGTCCAAATATTTTGTTTTTGTCCTTTATAACATCCGAAAAAAAGAATGTCCTTGCACTCCATTTATGTTTTTTTGTTTCATTCTTCTGCCCTTCCCCAACTTTTAATCAAAACTGTTTAGTGAATTTCTTTTTTTTTTGTGGGATGTTTAGTGAATTTCTAATATATATTATTCTATCCTCAAAAATATATATATATATATTATTCATACATGTTGTAGAATAAAAAAAAAATATCAAACTGTACTTGGTGTTTAAAGATTTATTCTCTTTAATGTGCTGCTGATTCCTTGACTTTCTTATATTAGTAGAAATATAATTTTTTTAGATTCTTTTTGAACAATTTTGTCGAGTAGTGGGGAAATTTTTACCTGGATAGTATTTAATTTGCAACACAATCGGTCTACTCAGACACGACATTTTGTGTAAATTTCTATATCCAACTTGTCTAAGGTCAAATTTACGTAATAAACTTTTATACCTTATAAAAAAAAACAAAAGGTTAAGTCGACGACTTAATTTTTGAGCAGTGATCACCAAGAATGACAACTTTACATCTTAAATGAAGAATAGACAAAAAAAATAATATTTGGTTGAGAAGAATGACAAAAAAGATGTGTCAAAAATACCCTTAATGATAATATTTTTTTTTCTTTCACATTAAAGCCGTCTTTGGTGTTCTTACGTGTTGGTGTTCACTACGAAGAGTTACTTACATTATGTATTACTATGTTTGAGGTGTTTCCATTGCTTTCTATACCCTACTTGGGAAGGAACCCGATAGGGGATTTGTGTATCTTAAGATCGTCGCGCATTCATAGAAAAATGCCAAAACGTTACTCTTTCTATACCCTACTTGGAAAGGCGATAACCCCAATGATGATTGTATCATCTTAAGATCGTGCGACATTCATACAAAAATGTAGTAACATTACAAAAAAAGGCATTGATAATTCCTCAAAACAAACAATTGATAATTCTTCAACAACAATTCTTCAAGAACAAAAATAAAAGATGTAGGATTAAATACAACAACAATTGATCAAAACCGAAATGCAGCAAAACCTAAAAAAAATTGCAAAAATGCATTGAAATGCAGCAAAACCTAAAAAAATTGCTTCCAAAACCGAAAAAAAATTGCTTCCAAAAAATTCTCTTTCTGCGTTTTTTTTGCGTTTGAAAAGAAGGCGGATCAATTGAGTTTTGAGTTTGAATCCTCGAAGCTTCTTCTGGTGTTTTTCTCTGCGTTTTTTTTTTTGCGTTTGAAAACAAGCGGAGGAGGAAGGCGGATTCTCTTTCTGCGTTTGTATCCTCGAATTAAGCCGGAGACGTTTTGAGTTTGAATCCTCGAATAACGTGAATCCGATCGTTTTTTTTCTCTGCTTTTTTTTCCGATCGTTTCTCCGAGGAATGTATATAGCAGGATCAATTGAGTTTGAATCCTCGAATTAAGCCGGAGACGTTGAAGGCGGTGGCGGTGGCGGCTGCGGAGGAAGCTGAAGAGGAGAGGGGAAAACGTTTCAGAGGATGGAGGCTAGGGTTTCTACATTTTGGGATAATGGAGGAATGAAATTTAGTTATAATTAAAAGGGTATTTTTGGATATATATTATTTTTTGTCCTTCACAACCATTGCATTATTATTTTGTCCTTTTTACATAAATAAGATGTAAACTTGTCCTCTATGACCTTTTTCTACTTAATTTTTGCTATTATGGTGACATTAATGTTATCCCGCACGTAGTGGATATCTTAATTATATATATGGTGTTTTCGTGATAGTATCAAGTTACCATCCTAACAAAGCTATTTGGTGTATATTAATGATATCTAATATTTTAGGTAATATTTTGACTATATCTTAATACAAAGTTTATGAGGTTGATTCCGTATGGAGTTAAATGACGTGTGACGTAATCAGAAGCACTCAGATTTAAGATAAAAACTGTTTGGATCATAGCATTCTTTTTGTCAATTTCATTCTATGTGAAATTACTAAGTAGAAAATTATACTTATGAAATACTATTAAGGGTAATCTGTTTTTAAAATTCATTGTGTATATATATACATTGTCAAAGTCAATCCGACTGTGCGAGTCGAGTGGTCGTGCACTCACTTGAATGTAGGCGACGGTCGCATCACAATAATTACATATGCTTATATTTTGAAAAATCGGTTCTGGAGTAATAAAAAAAAAAATTGTGACAAATCCAGGTTGTAAAAGTTAGTTTATCGCCAATTTTTTATTAAAAAAATTGTTTTTTTAACTCCAGAATCTAGAATAAATCCTCTACCACTAATTTTAATTGTAATAATGCGCACGTCACCTGTTGGGTGGGGACAGAGGGGTGATTTTTGTGTGGTGTGCCATACTGCAGTGAGAGACACCAGATGCATGACACCACACACCGCACACCTTTATTCTGTATTAATTATGTGTGGTTCTGATCTTTTCACCCGTCATTTCACTCCAAATTCCCTCACCATACAATAACTTTCCGGGACAGAGGGTATAGTGGTAGGAGATTCCATGTGAGTGTGGAGCTGGTTAAAAGCCACTTGTTTTTTCTGTCTTTTTTTTTTTTTTTTGATTGATTCCTTTTTTATTTTTAAAAAAATTTAGATTCAAAGAATATGCATGTACCTATCCGTGAATGAATTATTTTTTTTTTTTTTTTTTTTTTTTTTTTAAACGAAAAAAAGGGAAACGGGGAAGGGGATCGAACCCCTGACCTCTCTCACTTAGCCAGTGTGAAACCTATGGATATTAACCACTCCAGGATGAAATTTTTTGCTCTCATGAATGAATTAATTCAAACCTGGAATCTCATTAGTGTGGGGTCCACTTAGTTTTGATTAGACGGCCGAAATTATAGCTACCACTCCGGGGTAAGTCTTCTATGGTCACTCCCATCTAATCCTTTTGTCTTTTAGCTCTCTTCATTAATTTTTTTTTTTTTTTTTTTTTTTTTTTTACTGGATACGAAAGGAGGAATGGGGAAGAGGATTGAACCCTGGCCTCCCAATGGCGCCAGTAAGTTCGCAAGACTAACCACTGGGATGAGCCGTATATAAAAAAAATTAGTCAAAAATTAGTCAACAAAATTAGCTCTCTTCATTAATTAGTCAACAAAATAAAGAGGCACTTTAAATATAAAAAAAATTAAATATAGATATTTCTTTAAAACAAATTGATTCCTGACCATGCATTCACATCTCCCCATATTGATTCAACACCTAAAAACCGAAGTTGTTAGGTAGTATATAAATTTACACATGTTTGATACGTAAACAAATCTGAATTACATATTTTAAATTTATTTTAGAAATAAAAAGTTCTTATATTATCAAATGGGTGCATTCCGTATATGGCGGGTGTAACCAAATACTTCCCCTAAAAACCTTCCATGTTTGTAAGACTTTATGGAAGATTTAACTCAAGTGATGTGATTCAATGACTTAGATTCTAACAACAAGAAAGTTATGCCGCCACAACACTCTTGTAGAGTGTAAATAAATTAAGTTTTGCTTCACATAGTTTGGTTTGACATGGTTTAAGATTGAATATGCTCGATTTGAATACAGCTTGTATACTATAAATTGGAGGGAAAAAAAGGTTGCGCCTTAATGCAAAGGCCGGAGTGTCTTTGCCCCAACATTTTATGCGAAATGTAAGTCGAATGATGAGACTAAGTGTGTCAGTGTGTAACGGTTGTCAAAGTCTTGCCTTATTTAGAGGATTGAATTCGGCCCTCTCATTCCACACTATATGAGAGCCATGTCAAAATGTTATATCCCACTTTCAATATGAGGGCGATTGTTTAAGTTGTTGACCGGATCATTTATGGTTCATTTCAGGTCTACCACACCCGGTGTTTAGGGGGCGTTTGGATTGGTATCAGAGCCGACTACCATACGGGACTAAGTCTTACACCATGGGAGACGGTGGAGGGTCATCTCTAGATTCCTTTGGTAGAATGTGATATCCCACATTGGATGTAGGAGAAGTGATATCCCACATTGGATGACTTCCCTTATAAATGGGGTGGGGTGGGTGGGAGAATGTGATATCCCAGATTGGATGTATGAGAAGTGCATTAATTACCTCATTATAGTTCCTTTAGACCAAATGAAGAAGACGGTTTAAGCGACAAATGATCGGATCATTTATCGCCACTTAAGCATTACTGAGATCCGGAACTTGGGGTCATCATGTTAGTACTCTTGTAAGAATGTAAATATTACATACAGTTCATGAGCCGTTTAAATTCGATCGACTTGACTCGAGTCAAACAATTGCACTCTTAACATTAAATTATGCCCTGACGGCAATATATATAGGGAATATTAGGTTTTAGTCTAATTTCAGTCCTGTAAATAAATTTTAATCAACAATCATTTTTTTTTTTTTTTTGATTTAAGGACAAAACATTTTCATTCGAACTAAATTACCCCTAACAAATCAAAGCAACTCTCTCTGCCAATAGCTTGATCTTAATCGTTTCTTGGAGATTCCGACGACGACGAAGACGGAAGTGATGAATTGGATCCGGCACCTTTGAGCTTCGGAGTTTTCAGAACCGCAGTGCAGACTTCTAGCAATAATGAGATGGTCGTTTTAGGGAATCTGCAACTTCCGGCCGGCAAGACTACGTGTAATCATGTGTGGGAAGTTGGAAGAGTCTCCGGGAATACTCCACTTGTGCATTCTAGAAGTGGTGCTAATGTCAGGTCCACCGGCACGCTTGACTTTGCCACCGGGCAGGCTTCTTCCGGCAACGGTGGAGCTGCGGCCTCCACTAAAAAGAATGTGAGTTCATTGATCCCTTCTCTCACTCTTGAACAAGAGAATGTTAAAATTGTAAACAAATGAATGATTGCATTGAATAAACGAAATCTATATCGAAATTTTCCAGAAAAGCTTCATCCAAGAAGATGACATTAACTTCTGAATTTGCAATGGGCCGCAAAATTTTTTTTTTTTTTTTTGAGTGGATATATAGATTTTTTGGTTTTTGGTTTTTTTTTTTTGGTTTAACACAGATGAAGTGGATTGACATTTGCTAGAATTGTGACAAGGTTTAATCAGTATAGCTTGAACAACACCTTGTACATTTGGGGCTTCAAATTCGTGTCTTTTTAATTTTAATTTTAGGCTGGACAGAGCTTGACGGCAGTGATTTTAATTAGAAAACTGAAAGAACGAGATGCATCTTGATTGAGAAGAACATGCAACAGTAATGCTAAGTAGCACAGACAGGATGATTACTAGGTTGATTTCAGTGAGAAAAATCAAACGGTTTTCAATAAAAGGGAGTTAAACGAAATCGCATAGGTTGTTTGTTTTGTTTGTAGATTGAGGGCCTTAAACCAAAAGAAATTCACCTTACATTTGTAGATTAAGGGCCTATGATGTTTTAAAGAAGATTGATTGTGTTTTTTACTTGGTTCATATCATTAAGCTTTCTAATAGATTAGTGTTACTTTGTTGGTATGTTACTTTGTTGAGAATAAAAATAATGGTAGGTCTGTTGTGGTTGATCATATTGGTGATCCCACAGTTTAAGGTTTCGTTTAAGGATGCATTTATGATGTTTTAAAGAAGATTGATTGTGTTTTTTACTTGATTCATATCATTAAGCTTTCTAATAGACTAGTGTTACTTTGTTAGTGTGTTACTTTGTTGGTATGTTATTGTGTTACTGTGTTGGCGTGTTACTTTGTTGGTGTGTTACTTTGTGCATTGTGTTTTTTACTTGGTTCATATCATTAAGCTTTCTAATAGACTAGTGTTACTTTGTTAGTGTGTTACTTTGTTGGTGTGTTACTGTGTTACTGTGTTGGCGTGTTACTTTGTTGGTGTGTTACTTTGTGCATTGTGTTTTTTACTTGGTTCATATCATTAAGCTTTCTAATAGATTAGTGTAACTTTGTTAGTGTGTTACTTTGTTGGTGTGTGTAGAAAAAGATAGGAGGAAAGAAGATTTTATTGATAGTTTCCTTATGGAGAACATAAGGGCAGGTTACAATATATAATAGGAAAACCTCCAACAGCTAGAAAACACTGTTCCAACGGCTATGAACAAAGCCTAACAACTATGAGCAATGTGTTTTACGGGCAAAAACAGAAAGTAGATAAAAACAGGGAAAAAGAGTCATCCTCATTGTATATCGGCCAAAGAGTCATCCTTATTGTTAAGAACCTTGGGTGACTCTTGTATAAACCCAAGGTTCTTAACAACTTTGGTAAATCGGCCAAACCAAGCTCTAGGGGACTGCTTTAGTCCATAAAGAGCTTTGTGTAATCTACACACCTTATTTTCAGCTCCTGGATAGTCAATTCCAGGAGGCAACTTTAAGTAAACTTCCTCTTTTAGGTTACCATTTAGGAAAGCAATTTTCACATCTAGTTGGTGTAAGGGCCAATCTAGATTCACAGCAATAGATAGGAGCACTCTGATGGTGTTCAATTTTGCCACCGGTGCAAAAGTCTCCTGGTAATCTATGCCATGAGTCCGAGTGTAACCCCAAGAACCAATCTAGCCTTATGCCTCATTAATGGTGCCATCGAGTTGTATTTCAAAGTGAAAATCCATTTGCACCCCAACGTTTTCTTTCTCTTAAAGTCGGTGTCAGTGTGATTATTGTTTAGAGCATGTAATTCCTCATTGACACTGTTTCCACTCGGAATTCCCAAGGCTTCGTGAATGGAGTGAGGAATTTTGTTTTTATCCAAGCTTTGTATGAAAACTTAATAGGAAGTAGAAATATTGTCTATTGCCAGGAGATTATATAAAGGATATTGGGTGCAAGCCCTTGTTCCTTTCTCAAAGCATTAGGTCTATCATCATAATTGACCGTGTCAATAGATCTTTCGTGAGATTCGAGGTAGTACCATCCTCGGTTGATCCCGATAAGTGTCATGAAGTTCTAAAGAATCATCATTCTCGTAATGAGGTTGATGTTCTTGATTCTCAAGTTCATTCCTGCTTCTTCTAGTATAGACCTCCGAATTGGAGGTCTAGGGTTTAAGGACTCCACCTCGAATGAGGTTAGAAGGATTTTGAGTATTATCGTGGGTAGTAACTTCCCTTGATTTATACTTCCTTTATCCGTAGAGTGCAAAGGTCCAGACTCATATCCCATCCTTGAGAGGATGAGACATAGTCCAGTGATTCCCTTCCTGGATGGTAGAAGGCTTTACCTTCAAAGAAGGTTACATCCATTGAATTAAAGAATTTTCTAGTTTGAGGCGTGACATTTGTAACCCTCCGCCTTGGTGAATAGCCAAGGAAAATGCACTTGGATGCCTTTGGCTCAAGTTTGGTTCTCGTGGTGGTTGTGAACATATGCAATGCACCCAAACACCCAGGAGGCGATTTTGAATTAGGTGAGAAGATGCTATGCATTCATTAGATCGCCACGGGGTTTTGAATTTCAAAACCCTAGATGGCATTCTCGTTAATGAGATAAGTGGCGATTAGATGACTTTCTCCCCAAAAATGCTTAGGCACTTTCATAGCAAACATAAGTGCCCTTGCAGTGTCAAGGAGGTGCCTATTTTTCCTTTCTGCAACCCCGTTTTGTTGGGGAGTATCAACACATGAAGTTAGGTGAATAATCCCTTTCTCTTTGAAGAATTTCCCCAGATGGTTCTCAAAATATTCAGACCCATTGTCTGACTTGAGGATTTTAATATCGCTTCAAACTGAGTCTTAATCATGAGAAAGAAGTTCATGAAGATTGCCCCTGCCGCTTTCTCTTCATCAAGAACACCCAAAGACAACTGTGTGATCATCAATGAAGGTGATGAACCATCTTGTACCGAGTGATATTCTTGGCCCTCGAGGTCCCCAAATATCACTATGTATAAGATGGAAAGGCTTGGAGGAGCATAAGACTTAGTATGAAACACAATCCTACTTTGTTTAGCCATACAATGATCTCACACTCGAAAATCGACACATTCTTATTGATAAACAACTGAGGCATAAGCCTTTTCGGATACAAGAAATTTGGGTGCCCCGATCTATAGTGCCATAAAACAATAGGGTCACTATTACAATTAATGTAATCAATAACCAAAGGTGAGTTTTTGGTATCCGTGAGAACCAACATCGATGAGTAGCATGTATAGGCCGAGGTAGCACTAGCATTGCCAATCATCTTCCCAGAGTCGTTCTCTCCGTAAGATACACTTATTCTCATGAAACATGACAGATAGGTTTTGTCTCTTTACCAGTTTATTCACTGATAAGAGATTGCATGACAGATTTGGTACATACAGAACCTGATCAAGGATCAGATCCTTGGAAAAAATGATAGATCCAATTCCTTGCACTTTGGAAGTGGATCCATCTCGCAATTCTCACAAATCTTTCATGTTTACAGAAATTAAGGAGTGAAACAACCCCTTATTTCCCATCATATGTTCTCGAGGCCCCGAATCAACAATCCAGAGTTGTTTTTCAAGGTCAGATATAATGTAGGAATGAGCATGATTACCTGAGTGTGCCACAGAAGCAGTGGAGGTATTAGAATGAGTTGCTGATCCAGGAGCAGGGTGTAGAAGCCTTTTCAGAACTTCCATCTGTTCCTGAGAGAAAATAGAAGGTTCACTGGGTGTTCCTTCACCCAATTGAGTTGAAAGGTTGCCTTGGTATTCCCTTCCAGTCCCAGATTTTGGCTTCCAATTAGTAGGCTTTCCATGGAGTCTCCAGCAGGTTTCCTTGGAATGTCCAACCTTCTTGCAGTGATCACAGAAAGGCCTCTCTTTCTTGCCCTTTTGGTGTTGACTACCCTTTGATAGGAGGGCAGAGGCAGAGCTTTCTGGTTGAGTAGGAATAGATTGAGTAGGAATAGGATGAGGTTGAGTTCCCAGCATGACCTTTCTCATGCTTTCCTCATGTTTGACTTCAGAAAAAGCAGACTTGAGGCTAGGAAGAGGGGATTTTCCAAGAATCCTACCCCTTACATCATCCAAACAAGGATTTAATCCTATTAGGAAGGAGAAGACCCTGTCATTTTCAGTGTTGCTCTTGTGGATCTTAGCATCGTGAGCACTTCCACTTGTGATCATTGAAAAGATCAAGTTGCTGCCAAATCTTGGTCATTGACTGTAGTATTGAGTGACATTCAAATCACCTTGTCTCGATCTTTTAGTTGAGATTTGAGATCATAGATTCTCAAGTGTTGTCCTTCTTTGAATATAGATCATGGACAAAGCAGCCAAATCTCAAAGCAGCGAGTGTTGTAAAACATAAAGTTTTCACTTTGATCCTTGGTCATGGATCCAATCACCCAGACATGATAACATTGTTTTCACTTTCCATTGCCTCGAGTTGTGGATCATTTGCCGAGGTTCGATGATTTCACCGATCAGGTATCCTTCTCTTTTTTCCAAAGAATAAACATGAGAAGAGATCTGACCATAGGTGATAATTGTTCCCATCAAACTTATGGTTTGTGAGAAGATGAGAGTTATCATTGCTACCCCCTCGATTGAGAATAACTCCACTTTGAAGATGGAGTAGAATCAGTGGAATCAGCGGTAGAGGCCATTTTGTGAGTTCGAAAAAAACTTGAAAAAATGGGATTTGAGGAGGATGAATAAGAGATTTAACCACAAGGCTCTGATACCATGTAGAAAAAGATAGGAGGAAAGAAGATTTTATTGATAGTTTCCTTATGGAGAACATAAGGCGGGTTACAATATATAATAGAAAAACCTCCAGCAGGCTAGAAAACACTGCTCCAACGGCTATGAACAAGGCCAACGGCTATGAACAGTGGTTTTCTCGGCAAAAAGCAGAAAGTAGATAAAAGCAGGGAAAAATATCCTAATTACATCATTAGGACACTAAGGAAAAGAGATAAAAGATATTAAACTATAGTATTAACCTATATTTTAACAGTGTGTTACTTTGTTGGTGTGTTACTTTGTTACTGTGTTACTTTGTTGGTGTGTTACTTTGTTGGTGTTAATAGTTCTGTTGAGAATAAAATAATGGTAGGTCTCTGAAAACACTTATGCAAGGCGTTGAGATGACCGAGAAACAACTAGCAGATTGTTTTAGTCCACTTTCCGTGGAAAAAATGTTTTGTCGTTAAATCAACTAGAAGGTTTTGCAATGCTTTATAGAATTAATGACCAGTGTATGGGTTGCAGGTGGACTATTTTAGTTGCCGCCACCGATTTACTTGATCTTGATTTTCATGTAACTACTAGTTGACAAATATTTGTATTTGTAAAGTTTTTATTTTTATTTTTGATTGATTGTGATGTTGTTGATTCTTTGCTTCCTCTTCAATGTTTGTATTGACCTTGCTGTAGCTTCTCCATTCTGCATTTTATATATTTACTTTCATAATCCTTCAATATTAACACTGTGTTGTCAACAACCCCAATAATTGTGCTCAATTTTGATCAATTGCAGCTGCCGTTTGCCAATTCCTGAGTCGGTGAGCTGCTAAGAGCCTTTGTGGTATGTTATTTTCTCATTCTCCTTTTCACTTTCACACCCTGTACGCAGTTTCTGTTTTTTATACAAGAACTTATAAAGAACAATAGAGGAAAAATGTTTTGTCCTTGAATCAACTAGAAGATTGATTGTGTTTTTACTTGGTTCATATCATTAATCTTTTTAATAGACTAGTGTTACTTTGTTGGTATGTTACTGTGTTGATGTGTTACTGCATTACTGTGTTAACACAGCAACACAGCAACATGTGTTGTTGTAAACGCTTCGATAAAATTCGGCTTTCAAATACTAGGTCGAAAGGGTATCAAACGCGGTCTCAAAATGAAGATAAAAAAAATATATGAACTTTGGTGAAACAATTTTGATGATCGGTTTTCTAAATCAAAAGTTACGGTCGTTTATAAGAAAAACGTTCCGGTTAATGCAAACATTTTTTCTACTTTCAAGATTTACGTCGGAAGGATATCGTATTTGGGCTCAAATTAAAGAGCAAAAAAAAAATATGAATTTTGGTGAAAAAATTTCGATGATCGAAGTTATAAATCAAAAGTTACGAGTGTTTGAAAAAAAAAGAAAATCAAACCTGGGAAGCGAAAGGCGGAAGCAAGTGATGATATGCGCGCGACTTGATTTAAAAGGGGTATTTTTGTCCGTCTGAAATTTTTTTATCCTTTTTGCAACTAAAAAAATGAGTGTCCTATTTATTCATTTTGTAAATATTTTTGTCATTTTACCTCAATCCCCATATATATATATATATATATATATATATATATTATCTATTAAGGATGAAGTTATAGATGAATGTCATATGCGTAAAATGATAAATAAATAATTCTTTAAATCATACATATCATATATCTAATGAAAGAGTAATGATACGACATAACGATTGTGGCATAACAGTAGTGATACAACTGATGATTATCTACACCGCTGATTAAGTTAGATTGACATCATGATCAATTTAGTCTCATTATAGTCGATGATGCATATATAACCGTTTATGGCTATTCGTTTGTAGAATAAGCGTTGTCTTCAGTGTCATTCTTATCTAATGATCCGGTGTAATAAAAATTCTTGATATTAAATTTCTCCCTTTTTTTAAGGTGCTCGACAATTTCATCCATTAATTTTATTTTATTTTTTTGATATAATGTGGACCATAATTGATAGGGATATATCACTTCAGATATTTTGAATAGCGTACTGAAATGGATCTACTATGCTGGATGACATATGTTCAGTACTAAATAATGTCACTTAATTATAAGTTCCTTAATAAGTAGTACTAAATAATTTGTGTCACATTCATTTGTGCAGGTTGTTCAACTGTTCTTATACCTGCAAGGGTATTACAGACTTTGCAGCAACATTTCAACAATGTAAGTGCCAAGTCACAATCTCAAAATACTGAAGTCTCAACTAATCAACCTTGGAAAAATGGTTAGTTACTGTATTAACTAAATATTTACTCTACATTTTTCCTATTTACTGATTAGATATATTTACTCTATCCATTTCCTATTAACATATATAATTGTTAATACTTTTTTTTTATTTGATACAATTTACTATTAAAATAATATTTATTGTATATTTTCGTTGTAACATTTTTCATTGTTGAAATGAGATAATTTCGTTTGTGATAAATAATAATTAAATTAACTAAAAATGTAAAGAATTCGTCTTCTACCTGTTTATGACGTCATATACCTAGTATAAATATATATATGAAGATTGTGTGTAGCAGTGGAAGGATGGATATAATATATATAATGACAAAATTGGGTACGTAGCAGCCTGACTGACATCATCTTCTCCGATCTAGCTACTTGCTTGTAAGCATCAGGGATCATCTTCGTCGACCTACTTGCTTGGTGGCGGGCGTCATTGTACGTGTATATATGATGCATGGTAGTATACTAGTATATATGTGTGGAATTTAAATGTAGAAAAAAAAAAGTGTAATAAAGGCTGAAACATATCGACGTGACCGAATGTTTTACCTCAGGGATGGACCCGGCATGATGAGGGTGGGGCCATGGCCACCACTCAAATTTCGGTACGAAATATTACTAATATACCCCTCAAATAATATTAACACCATGTATGTATAATATTTCGAACATTCTTAACTAAATTGTCCTTGTAGCTTGTTCCCTTTTTGTTTGTTTTTCTCCTTTCTAGTGTTTGTAATTTATGTTTTATTTTCTCTTTTATAGTATTTATAATTTATGCTTTTCCTTTTTCTTTTTTTTTCTCCGAAAGACGAAAGTTTTATTATAACCGAATAAACAAAGTTTACAACACGGCCAAAGCCAAATCTTCTGTGTGACCAAATCTGCACTAACAATGCTAAACAACGCTATCAAGACCAAAAAGTCTCCATGAGACATCTTGATAAAAGGGGTAAAGAAAGCCAAGAGAGCGAGAGCTTCACCCCACAACAAAAAAAAGCTAAAATCTAGTACAAACTTAACAAACTACAAAACGTCTAAAGAATGAATGAAACCAATGGAGGAGCAATGATCCAAATCGACCACCGCCGTGAGCTACCCGCCACCTCCAAGAAAGACTAACACCTCCGAAGAAAGAGTGACTGCCATAAATGCCGCCTAAGAGCCCAAAGCCTTAGTGGGAGGCACCCGACGCCCGACGCCGCCGCACTGCCCCGACTCAACGGCTTGATGAACTCCACCACTAGACGCGACCACCATAAGGCGGCTGGAGCACAGAACTAAGCGGGGATGAGCTAGATCTGCAATCCGGCCGCAACACACAGAATTCCGGCCAACGTCGCCAACCACCAACAGCCCAAGCATCAATCCATCACCATCACCAACGATGTAAGCTCCAAGAGTGCTTAAGAACACGGATCAATGCCTACTACCGAAGATCGGAAGGCGCAAGCAGGAGGAGCACAGAGAAGGAAACAAGAAGATAAGAAAAGAAAAGAGAAGAAACAAAGCTATTTACAGGACGCCGGCGCCGGAAATGATCAACAGGTTTGGCTAAAGAAGAGTCGAGAGAGGTGAAGAGGTATAGAGAGAGAAAAAAGATATCCCGTCTTACACTATGCTTTTCCTTTTCTTATTAACATTTGTGAATTTTACAAGAAATTTTGTACTACATTTTAGTGAGATCTCGGCTCCCCACTGAAATAAAATCCTAGGTCCGTCACTGTTTTACCTTCTCTTTTGTCTTATTATATACTCCCCCGGTTTAAAGGGGGTAATGAGGGAGAATGATACCAATATTTCATCAATTAAATAGAAGATTAGTTTTTTGAAACTTTTGTATAAATGTCAAAACTTTTTTTTTTTTATTTTAATATTTCCGGACGCATTTTCTTAAAAAAGAAAAAAACAACACACATTCCCTCTCATCCATATTTTTTAAACACCTATATCTATCAATCTAGAACTCCAAATTTGAAAATTCTTTCACCAAGTTTTTTATTTTTTCATGCTCTTTATTTTGAGAACACGTTCAACATATTTCGATGTGATTTCAGAAAATCCACTGTCGAAATTCACAGTCGATATTCATTGATTTTCAAGATTCACTAGGGAGATTCACTGAGTGAATTTCGACAGTGAAATTCATAAAAAACGATGTAATTACATCGAACCAAGTCTCAAAACGAAGAGCATAAAAAATTAAAAAATTCAATGAAATTTTTATTTTGAAAGTATAGATCAAAAGATATGAGAGTTTGAAAATGAGGGAGAAAAGAGAAAATTAAGAAAAAGAGTGGAACAACGTCCTTCCAGCAGCGTCGGATTTTTTTATTTTTTATTTTGAATTTATTTTTGGGTTTGTCCTTTAGACTATAAAAATTAAGAGTTGTCATTCTCCCTATAAAAAGATGTGAATGTCTATTACTTGAAAATATTTCAAACTATGTCTTTATCTCTAAGTCTCTATATAGTCATTTTTTGTGTGGGCACACAGACTAAAAAAATGATTAATATATCTGAAATATAGTATGAAATGACTAGATTGTCCTTTTTTGATTTTTTTTAAAATATATTTCAAATCATTAAATACACTATATTGGAAATGTAAATATACATTAATAGTGGTATTATTGGAGTTTCAAAATGACTTTTGGTGTTTTTGATGATTGAAATGTATATTTTATTATTTGAGGTTTAAGACTTTGTTTAAATCTTGTAATTAATATGAGGACATAAGTGGAAAGAATAATAAATATTGTATTGGAAATCTAAAATGACAGATAAATGTAAGAAAAAAATTACGAAAATTGTGATTAAAAAAGCGGATGGAGTATATAGTCCTCCTCGTCCTAAAATATAACAAATTTTTTTTTGAGGAAAAATATACAAAATTTAAGTCATCCTAGTTTTTTCATCATAATATAAGTCATTTACGATACTGATGAGAAGCATTTGTTAACATTTTTCTCATCATACCCACTAATTTATCTTCATCCAACCATTTTACATTGTTACATTTATGATACTCAAATAGTGTATTAGGTATTTTAGTCATATATTAATGATATTTAACCAGAGTTCTTATATATATGCTAGGATAATTTATATTTTAATTGGTACGGAGGAAGTATAATAATAATAGGAAGATATATAATTACTTGCTCCGTTCTAAAATAAGTAAATACCTAATGGAATTCATATGAACATGAAAATTAAGGAAGTGAGTTATTACCTTTTTTTCGACGAGATTTTTTATTATAAAACCAGTGGTGGCCAAAAATGGCAAAAATACATTGTGAGATTTGAGCAAAAGCTCTATTACATATCATCTATATGTCAGGCTAATCTAAGAATTCTCGACAGGCAAATCTATGAATTCTCGCCCGGTTCACTACATTGGACAAAAAAACGTGAGCGGTGGGAGGATGAACCACTCGGTCGTGAAATTAAAAGAACCCTATTCCGCAAAAGCCAAATGTATGGCGTCTCTAAATAAATAGTTTCAATTATCCTTCCCGAAGAGATGCGCGTCAAACTTACTATCTTTCCCGAAGGTGAGTTAATGTTTTAACTTTAGCATCAAAATTACTAAAAATAAAACTTATAAATTTTGTAGTATTATTTGTATTCTCACGTCCTTTAAGAAATAAGGGTAGATTAAGAAATAAGGGAAGATATAAGAAGAAAAAAAACATACTCCCTCCGTCCTACAATATAAGACATTTTGACCATTTCACACAGTTTAAGAAAACCTAATAAATGAGTTACTTTTTAATATTTCAATGTAAAATATTGTATTGTTTTCTAAGACTGACTAATAATGTTGCATTCTTTAGTGTAAAAATAAAAACAATGCATTTAATATCGTATTGAAATGTCAAAAGGACTTATATTTTAGAACAGCACAAAAATATTAAAAATACTTATATTACGGGACGGAAGAAGTATTAAATAGTGCTTGGAAAATGAAAATCAATCAGACAAAATGGAACAATTCTTTTGGGCAACTCCATCAGTTAAACTGGAATGGAGGGAGTAAGTATCATAACACTTTGCTTGTAAAACTAATTACGACACGAAATAGTATACACATGTATTGAAGCGAAGATGAAGACTTTTGTTGAAGAAAAGCTTTATAAAACCCTCATTCTAGCGCCAACTAATGATACCCGAAGGCACCTTCACATGCAAGTGATAAGAGGGTCGAGTGAACGCTCTAAGATCTTGTATAAGATATCCCGAGCCTTGATCAGGCATGAATGAGGTTAAGACATGTTTCACACCCTCATGGCCGATCTATAAGGCTAAGAAGCCCATCTAAATTGTGTGTTTGAGAGTCCTTCTGGGACCCGAGCTTGATAACTAAGCATCATACACTTATAAATAACATCATAGCATAGGATGGACCTTGCGTGCAAGACCGAAAACCCACTAGTGCTAAAAACATGCAGTTATGCATGTCCAATATTGGGCGCACCTTCGTTATAGCAGCAGGCATAGCAAAACACAATCTAGACATGTTCTGGAAGAAAAAAAAAATAAGACGAGGAACCCACAAAATCAACAACAAAATCGCTTCTCACCTCAAAGAGTTGGGTTTCAAATCAAAACACCTAAAAAAACAAATGCTTTCTCTCAACAAAAAAAAATGCTAACCCCCTCCTCCCCCCGGAGTGTTTTGGGTTTGTAGAAATACAATATCAAGATTCAATGACCCACCAAGATTTGCCTGGAGGAAGTGAAGATAGCTTTCCTGCATTGTTGGTTGTATCATTCATTCCACATATGTGCGAGTTCATCCACTTCCAGAGGGTTTTCCAGTTCGTGTTTCTTCCTCCTTGTTTTAGCTTTAACTTTCTTCGCATACTTTCCAGCTTTTTGTTTCTTCTCTAAAGAACGAATCTGCCCACATGCCGAAAAGACAATCATCATATTCTGAATTTTAATATGCTAGACGTACGTTCTTGATACTTGATATGTGACTCCAGACATGTGAATTATATACAGTCCATTCAAGTAGCATGGAGTTTTAATTAAGTTCACATGGAATTAGAACCCGATGTGGATTTCAACTGGGATATTAATACAATAAAGAAGAAGGACAAAGCTGCTAACCTGGTTGGGAGAAACATAAAATGGGTTCTCGTATAACGTTGGACCTCCAAAACTGCCCCCAAATATCTTGATTGGGTTCAAACAGAACCTTGGTCCAACCTATATGTGTATTAAAAGATTATGCATCAAGTACAAGTAACAGACAATAGTTAAGACATTTGTGTACATCTGTAATGCAGTTTATTTATACACACCTCAACAAGAGTCAATTTCTCCAGGTCTCCACGGTCTATTTTCTGAGCTCCACTGTTGGGGCAAGATATCTAAAATTTTCAGAGTGCCGAGTTTAGAAACTAGTCTTACAGAAGAATAGAAGCATACAACAACCACAGATGTTAAATGCTTTATAAGGCTAAAGCTTATTTTTAGTACTTAGATAATTCATTTTCATGGCTGCTGCTAAAATGCATAAAAAGTACCCATCATTAATGCAAGTTTTTATGAGAGAAGTCAGACAAGAAAATTAAATCAAGAAACCTTAGCATAAAATGCCAGAAAGTATAATGTATGAAATAGAAATCACCAACCTGGTAATTGCGAAACCATATGTGATCATCAAGAATTGAAAAAACAAACACATGGTCATGATACGGTTTAGATTTCCGATGGTCTTTTGGAGTTCCAAAAATCTGACAAAAAACACAAAGGGAAAATGCAAAATTTGCAATATTGTCAGCACAAGGATATGATCATGGTTCATAATTATAGACAAATAACCACTAGAAGGACCATGCCAATCCACTCAGAAAAAGATCTAATAACCTGCATTAACATCTCTTTCAGCAGCTTCAAATGCGGCTCCGTATCAAAATTGGTAGAAAAAGTCAGAATAGGACGTGAACCCTTGAGGTGATTTCCTGTAAGCTTCAACTCCTCCATCGTGTGCACTTCAGAGATACAAAATAATCATTGAGTTGCAGCTTAGATAGCTTGTCAAAAACATGTCTATCAAAATGCAAGAAAGATAGTTTGAAAGAATTCACTACTTGAAATAAAAACACGTGAAACTGACCTGCATTAACTAAAAATTTGACGGAAGGTCCACTGGGACACTTGGCCATCCAAAGATAAAGATCCTTCCCTTTTCTGCACTGTATTAGGAGGAAAAAAATCACCATCTGACAATTAAATCACCCGCTGGGCGTCCCAAACTGTAACCATCTTATTTATTTACCACCTAGTCAGCTAAGCATTAAGAAACATATTGACATCATTCAAGAAAATGAAGTGAATCCACAGCAACCAACAATCAAAGTAATCTCCTCTCGGTGAACAAAATTTTCTATGGAAATAGGAAATCTACCTCGAAAAACAGGCATGATGAACAGTTTAAGTAGCTCCACAAGCTCATTTAAGGCGGTGCCTTTACTATCTTTGACTCCACTTTGTTATCCTTCTTACAATGAGGTAAAAGTGACACCACATTCAGCATCAAATGCGGTACCTTATTCCATAATCCGCAAATTAGAAAGAAATGCAAAACCGTAGAAACCTTAAAGATAAAATTACTACTTCCAATCAATACAATATCAGACTGGCAATAACACAGCGGAACATGAAAACGGGTTAAAAGCACAAGTATTGATTGGTCTTTAATCATCAAATAAGAAACACTAAAGTGAAACTAAACAACCTGAAACTGATGCGGCGAGAGCATGTGACCAAGACCTTCTCTTTATTTCTAAAACTGACAAATTCAGTTTGGGTCTTGTCTTCCACCTTTTCCTTAAAACCTAAGAGCGTCCTCTGCGGCCTTTCGGGAGCAGCCTCTTCTTTCTTTACATCACTCACCACCTCAGATACACTGCGCTTTCGCTTCTTCCCCATTGAAAACGTGCCTAATCTTCTGAGCAAGAATTAGACTAAAGTTACCGGTTCATATTCACACAATTACACGAACCAGGAAAAAGCATATCACATCCAATTGTTCAACGCATAAGCATATACCATATTCCCTACTCTCAAATCACATAATTAAAATACAAGAGGATACGTGTAACAATTAGCAATTAATCATTTCTCAACCAAATCCCAGTAAAACAAACGCAAAATCTTAGCATTAGAACTATTTATGAAACCCAGAAAAGTACTGAATAATACTGTTGAAATTATTGAGGTCCATATCATGCAATTGAGCAAACAGAGTGGAGGAGGAAAAAACAAACACCTATTTTAACATATGCTTCAAAAAAAATCATACAATGAAATGAATTAGTGATCCGATGAACGAATTAGAGAAAATTAAGGGATTGCGAATCAGATTAAAAAAAATTGAGAAAGGGGGCAAATTAATCATATACCTGATGGCTTGATGCTCTCAGCGGCGGGGAGGATCTATAAGGCCAAGGGCATAGAGATCGGATAAAAAGGAGGGGTTTAAGCAGGGTTTTGTGCTTCTTTCCCGGTTTTTCGTTTTTATTTTTAATTTTTTTTTTATAATAATAATGGGAGAATATTCACGTTATATTAGATGACAAGAGAGCCGTTGAAGGCACCTCAAATTTCTTTACCAAATGTATCACAACAGGGTAAAAAATAGGAGTATGTGATTACTCATGGCTCGCTATCTGCAAATGGGCTAGCTCAACTCGATATTAGGTTTTATATCATACAACTTCAGTAAAGTTTGCCGGTGTACAACGCATGCCGCTCTTATCATCATTTTACCGATATAACGCAGGCCGTCGTGCGTCTTGTATGGTCGGCACAACATAAGATGTCTACGGCCTCGTATTGCCGACATGGTGTAGGTTCACCTCAGTCGTTTATATTCAGCTCAGGGCAAATTAGTCCCAACCTCAGATGATAGCTATACCCCATTAACTGGGTTGGGTCTACACATTTGTGGGTGTTGGGGTGAGTTTAGTGCTCGGAAGGAAAATAGGTGGATGAAGATGAACGTGGGGAAGATGTAATGAAAATGACAACTTTATCCATCGTTAAAGAATTTAAAAAAAAAAAGTTATGAATAAAGGGGGTAAATCAAACAATATAATAGTTTTATCTGATCAATTAAATGTTTTAGATAGTAAATCGATCAGTTTAAGGTCGTAAATTAAGCGAACAATAATTTGAGGTGTAATTTTTGCATAGGATAAACAATCTTGCAAAGTTGGAAATGCCTCATAAGCAATGAAATAAATTCAAGTCTCTGAATTCATACAAACTTGGACAACAATTACAACTTTTCATATCCATCACCATCATTTCAAACAATCACTGCTAATATTTGTATCTGTTGATGACCAACAAATCGAATGAAACCTTGCGAAAGTAAAGTGAACACGAACCTTCGTGTTTGTTTTTCTTCAAACCCTCAATCCGCATCTCCCTGACTAAATCCGCCTACATTAGGATTACTCGTTAATGGTTGATCCAATTCGACCGATTCTGAACATAAAATCCACCAGCTAGTAGGAAACTGAGCATAAGGACTGATCCTAAAGTAGATGCTTTTTTTCAAATCCATACAAACAGCACCAATAGCTAGCCCCATTCCTTCAGTCACTACTACACTCAATAGTACGGTGAGTACCGTTAAAACGTAATTCCCGGCTGTGGGTTTTAGCCCCGCCATCCAGTATGTTATTGTGACGAAAACAACAGGAAGGATCAGTAGCAATGGAAGATCACCTATTGTTCTTGCTAAGAAATATGACGATAGTCTCTGTACATCCCGGACGCCCTTTCCTTCTCGAGCATTGCACGTTCTGATGGGAACGTGAAAATCGCTCCAAGCATAATGTAGAATCCCAAGAATCCAGTATAGAAATAGAAAAGCCCTATCTGCAATGTTATTGAATATGTAATCATTAACTTTTATGAAAACAATTTCATTAAAATACAAAAATTTAAACCCGACGTCGGTTCATCCAACAACAACAGGCTCGGATTAATCAGCATTTCTTGGCCAATGCTCACTCTTTTCCTATCACCTCCTGATACCCCTCAAACTCTATAGTCTCCGATTATACTATCCTTACACTTTGTTAGTCCCAATTGTGATATAACGTCGTCCACGTGGGCGATATCTTCTCGTCTTTGGTTAAGCTGTTAGGCAATCTTAGTAAAGCAGTGAAGACCAGAGACTCTGTCACTGTAAGATGAGGGTAAAAAACGTCGTCTTGTACATGTAACGAAGCCGGTGTTGCGCGCGTTTCACGACTTTTGAGAAAGGCTTGCCGTTGTAGGTAATGTCACCAGTTAATAGAGATACAGCAATCTTGCTAATGCTTTTATCAGAGGGCAATACACATCGGCGGCCCCTAAACTTTCATGATCGTAACATTTTAGCCCCTAAACTAATTTTTGTAACAAACCGGCCCCTAATTAATTTTTTTTAGCATATTGACCCCTAGTCAATTAAAAAAAAAAAATTATACTGTACACTAATTTTAGGGTGGTCTGGTGGATTGTTTGTCATTTGATACAACCAGAAGCTTTTATGCATAAACCTGCTATTATTAATTCAAAACCTAAAAGCAATGACGAACCCAGAACAAAATGTTCATTGGGAGGGATTTCAACTATTTTTATACCTCCAAATTTAATAACAATTATATCTAACCAAAAAAAAAATGAATAATCAAGATCGAATCTTTTTTTTTTTGTCTATTTATTATTTTTTTTCTATTTAATTTTGAAAAATGTTTGTACAATAAAGTATCACAACAATATTTTCCACCATTGATTTTATGGGATTCATTGAAATCAATAGGTCCCACGTTATAATCAATAATTTAAAAGTGTGTTGTGCATTTTGTTGTATCCATTCTATTGTTGCATTATCACTATTCTTTACTTTTTCTTCGTGCAAATCTAATATCGCATATTTCTTTTTTTTAGGGGTAATGGAGCGGCCTCACCCGATGAGGTGTGGTGTCAAGTAACAGATGTTAAAATGTTATGGTGCCAAGTGTCTTATCCACATACTTACACGTGTATAGAAAATGGATTAGATTTGTAATATTCCGATTTTCGGGAAAGGGCACACGTGTCATTTTGCAAAAACGAAATATTATTATTGCTTTTCTTTTATTGGAGTTAAGTATTTAATTGATTATATATATATATGATTTTCGAATTTATGTATATAATTAAAGGGTTTTTCTGATTTTTTTTTTTGGTGATTAAGGGTAATTAAGGAAAGGGAATTAATTGGGAATTGGTATTTAAGGAAAATAAACTGAGATAATTCGCATAACCTAATTAATATGAAATTCAGTGTGTACGCTTCTTCTCTGCGCAAATTTTGAGAAGAGAAAGAGGCCAAGGAGTTTTCACGATATCTGAAGCGTTGCTTGATCGTTTTCAGATCAGAGTAGAGAATTGGAACCGTTGTGAAGAGGACACCGTTTGGATACCAGTTTGTGGAAAGAGCTGCAGACTTTTCGAGGCTTTGAATCTGTTTTTTTTTTTTTGTTGCAAACAAGTAAGAGACTCGTCCTATGATCTCAATTATCGTTTATACGGTTGAGATCACGTATTAAGATGTTCAAACGCTAGAAAGATGTGTTTTTTGTTGATCAAAGGATCATAGATGTTGTACTATGATTAGATAAGAATTTCTATGTTTTACTGTTCTTAAATTGATGTTAATTGGATTAGAAATGGATTAGAAGCCGTTAAGGATGGAAATCAGAATTTAGGGCAGAATGCGTACGCATTGGCTAGCAATGGGAACGCATTCTATTCTGAGTTTTGCGAGTTTGGTTTACGGGCCAATGAATGCTACACATTCAATAGAATGCGCCGCGCATTCCTTGTCTGAAGTGTTACGGTTTTCTTTACGGTTGTTGAATGCGTGCGCATTCATAAGAATCTTGCGCGCATTGTTCAAGCAGAGAGTTTAGCTTAGGCTCTAGTTAGGTAATGTATACTCATTGTAGATAATCTGCGCGCATTGTTTGAATGACGAGTTTCAGGAGTTTTGAAGCAGGGAATGCGTACGCATTCCAGCTAATGCACACGCATTGCCCCAGTTTGCACTTAAATGATGTTTAAGCAATGTTGTTCAGTTTTAAACCCTTATTCATGATACGTTAACATGGTATAATCTAAACAAGCCTGAATTGAGCTTCTGATTCGTTCAGTTAAAACACCGAATGTACTCTTAAAGGGAGTTGAAGTTCGGATCCGTCGAAAGAGCATGATAGGCTTGTGCTTTGATGAATTAGTATTCATCAATGTCTGTGTAATCGCTAGGCCTTGGTTATGTCTAGTGGTCTAGGAAGAGAGTAGTATTTGTGAGGGAGTTTAATTGAAAACACTTAGGTGGTTAGTTAATCATTTTAATAAATACGTACTTGACTAGTAAAAGATTAAACAACATGTCTCTCTTGGATAGGCACCAGTCTATATCGCGATGTGTGTGCTACCTCTGAAGGTGGAAGAACTCCGTAGGTCAAAAAAACCCTAAGTACGGAAGGACTCCACTGAGATGTGCGTACTATCGGAATCTACTTATTCTAGACTTCATGGATATTGGTGTGATCCACTAATATGTTGCCAAGAATATCCCCAGTTTGGATATGCGTAGTGCCCTTGAGTGCGGTTGTAACATAGCTAAGTTAAGTAGAAACGTTTAGTCAATTCATGTTGATGGACATGGAATGAACCCCAGATTGAGTCGTCACACAAAGATAACTAAACGATTAAATATCTTTCCTATATAAATTATAATTGTTGTCATAGCTTCTCTCTTTTATTAAGTACCTTGTACTTACCTCAAATGCATGTTTGGGGTGAGAAGACGAACAGGTTGATCATGTTTACGAGGAGGAGTTCGATGACGACGTTTGACGACTCCTCATTGAAGACTTGGCATTTATTTATTTTGTCATTTATTTAATAGACTGTGTCAGTACTTTTGGAGTAGACTTTTGGTCTTTCGAGACTTGTAGTACCTTTACGTTTCTTTTGAGAATATCGTACGTTTCTTTTGGATTTGGTTTTTTTTTTCTTCTGAATGTAATAAGGATTACATTTCCATCTTTAGATTACATTTCTATTCTTGGATTTTTTGGTGAAATCTTTATTCCCGAGTCTTTTTGCTTGCGTTTAATAATTTTTTTGATACGACGTAGTAGAGGCTTACGTATAAAGTGAATTTATTTTTATTTTATACGTGCCGAACGTTCCTTTTCCGGATAAGGACTCGGTGTCCGGGAACGGGGCGTTACAAGATTGGACTAGATTCTCCTCTAGATTTGCTAGTATTACTTTCTGTTATTATTGATGTATATGTATGAACAATCTCCAGCTGAGCCTAATCAATGAATTATCATATTACTCAAATTGTTATTCTTCTAACTTGGTGTCAGAGCAAAGTATGGCCGGAACCACCACTTCAGCATCAACTCCGGTGACCGGAGCTTCAACAATAGCTGGAGCTAGTACACCCAGCTTTTCCCTGAAGTTTTTTCTCTCTTTCAGCTCCACATTTCACAGCTGCCACAAGTTTTGTTCCCACCACCACTCATACGTTCTCCAGCTTACCCCCCATTCCTTCAATCCTTGGAAATTCATCAAACACAGCCATTTCGTCTCAGTTTTCCACTTTCAATGGTAACCTCAATCAAAGCTGCAATGTGAAACTAGAAACAACTACCTCCTTTGGAAATCTGTCGTTGTATCCTTTGTTCGTGGTCATAGATTGGATGGATTTTTGGTGTAGGAAGGGTGTGTCCGCCTTTGCGCACATGGACTTCAACTTTTGCCTTCTTAAATTCAAAACACATATTAACATGAATTGCGTTCTTTTGTGACATGTTATTATTGATGGAATTGAATAAAATGGTTTTTTAATTCTATTATATCATTCCCTTTAGACTATTATATAATTTTCTAATATTATATAAATGAATGGAATGAAATTCACCGATTTTCGTTCCATCAAAAAGTTGATAGAATCAATTCTAAAAGAATACCTAGCAATAAAAATCTCGACCATCGGATTAGTCGGACCAGTTGGTTCCGGATACCAAAGGCTTTAAAAAAAATCTCCACCACCACATGGAATTGTCACCGTTCACTATCCACCTAACTACCATCTGCCCTACCACCAACCACCATCGTATACCCCACCACTACCCACCCTTTCATCCACTGTCCCCACCCACCCAGTCACCCTTCATCACCATCACCTACTGATATCATCACCCACTTGTCGATAGGAACCGATCCGGCTAATGTATTCAGAAGGGCTAAAAACAATTTAATGTGATTTTTTTTTCAACGGGGTCCATGATTGTTTATAGATAAAACTTAACTAACTATTTATCAACGGGGTCCACAGGACCGCAACAGACCCTAATTTGGTATAAGGTGGATCCACTTGTGCTTGTCACACCCGTCATCATCAATCCTCCAACGTCATCCACTATGTCACGTGCTGCTGTTTATTTTACCTTATCCATTTCATTATATAGTATGCCAAGCACATGAACCATCAAAATTATTCAATTACATCTAATTCAAGCAATTCAAAGATAAGGTTAGCCGTAACGTATGGTGCGTTTGTTTTTTAGTTTTGGGGTTGGGTTTGGGTCATTTCACCGAATATTTCTTACAATTTCTCTCATCAATTTTTTCTTCAATTATAAATAAGAAAAATATTAAATCATCTTTTACCATTTCCTTTTTCATAACAATAAATTTGGTTTTTTTTTTTCCCTTTTTCATTTAAATAGTCTTTTAGTCAAAGACTAAATAGACAGAGGAAAGTAAAAAAATACTATATAGGCAATTGCCCCTAGTAATATTTCACATGGGTAGCCGCCATGCTATATGAAGAAATGAGGATATGTCAAGATGCATTCTCACCATTCAAAGTGTCCATAGGCTCTATGTGTGTAACAAATCCTTTTGTTGGTTGAGTTTTACTAGTTGAACTAGCAGAGTAGAGTGATTTTCATACATACTTGATAGTATTTGTAATATGTGTGTTGTTATTAATTGTTGGAAACGATACTTCTACCCTTTTAGTGAGTACGTATGTATATACCCCTTTTATTTGTATGTTTTTCCCCTCCCGAAAACATTGGCAGGTGGAATATTATGGTTATGAAGAAGCTAATGTGTGAGGTGAAAGCAACAAGTTTGTATCTCTTTCGAAAATGTTTACCTTTTTAAGGTCACTGTACAAATGAAATCTCATCATTTATTTATGTTCATTGAGTATGTCACATTTGTATTTCAGGTTAAATGTGGGTATATGCATAGACATTTCATTGATCTCGACGAAATATCGTCAAGAAATGATGAATATGGATTTTTGCTTAGACTTAAAATATTCTTATTTGGTTTGAAACCGAATCATATATTATATAACGTAAAAAAAAGTGTATATATTTACAAAAATAAGCAAAAAAATAAAAATAAAAATAGCACTATCGTGTAAAAACTTGTTATTCCAAGCAAAAAAATAAAATAAAACCGCTTGTGAAAGAAACACTTGTTTAGAAGGTCGTGAACTGCCCACTAGATGTTGATGTTGGTTACGCCAGAACCACACTCTCATAATGATCTCGTGGAATAGAAACTCCATAGCACAATGTCGTCTTGTCCTAGTAAGTCCGTTTTTGAGACATCCATCCAACCATTCTTGCTTGTTCCAAACACTAAAAAAAAATATTGCGTGCAACTTGAGACATCACCTCTTTCCAAACCGAGTAAGCCCATGTACAATCTCAAACCATATGGAAATTACTACCTCCGTTTGAAAATATAAGTTATCCTATATTTTTAGTTTTGTCCGACAATATAAGTCATTCTATATTACCAATACTACATTTATTACTTTTTCCTCTATCTTACCCCTGATTTATTATCAATCCAATCACTTTTCATTACTTAACAACTATCGCATTAATGATAGTCAATGAGCATTTTAGATATTAACTATCAATTTATGACATTTAATCTCTTTCTTAATTTGTATGAAAACACATATGATGACTTATATATATTTTTTTGTGTGAAGGGGATGACTTATATTTTGGACTATAGTAGTTACACTATGCACCCGACAGACCCCACACACATCATCATCCACAACATGTTTTTTTGCGAAAAGAAGGCCACGGTAGGAACATAGTCCAATAGACCACTTAAAAATACATGCGAACTATCATTGCTAAAAATATTATCGGCACCTTTTAATTTATTATTTTTCATTTACTTTTCCACACCACCTAATCACTCAAGGCACCACCTAAAAATAATACATTTAATAACTTTTAAAAACTATACACTTTAGTCCATCATATTTTAAAAAATAAACACTTTCGTTCCCATTTTCTACAACCCTAAGAATCCCGCCGGATTTTTGGCCGGAAATTTCACCGGAAATTCGTTTTAACAACATCACTTTTAACTCATCATGTAAGTATCTTGTTTTGTTTGTATTTTGGTTGCAAATTGATAGAAATCGAAGGTTTTAATGGTGTAATTTATTTCGATTTATATGGAGTAATAATCGAAGATTTGCATTTCGATTTGTTTCATTGTAGTGTGTTTCATTTTCGGTTGAAATCTGGAAGATATAGGGTTGAATTCGGAGGTTTTTTTGGGTATTTTTCGATGAACCGGCTGTTTCCCGATCAGAGGAATGGGGAAGACGACCGGGTGCTTGAAACGTCGCTTACAGTGACGTGTCGGTGCATATACAACGTCAGTTGAGATGGCGTGTTGATCATAAAAGATCACTAGGGTAACCTAGTTGTTAAATCGATGTGGTTTATCGTTAACATTGTCATCGAGGCGTCGGTCTTTCTTGACGTTAAAGAAACGTCGTTTAGGTCGACGTTTGATTCTAATAGAAACGCCAATGAAACTGACGTTATTGTCCATAATGTCACCGGCCATGACACTGATTTGCTGAAGAAACGTCAAAGTTGCTGGCGCTCTGAAAACAATGACATTTTAAGTTCTAGAG
This sequence comes from Gentiana macrophylla, assembly GCA_026214975.1. NCBI lineage: Eukaryota > Viridiplantae > Streptophyta > Magnoliopsida > Gentianales > Gentianaceae > Gentiana > Gentiana macrophylla. Next base: position 82,024,083 of record CM047814.1, read on the forward strand.
TCTAAACCTCAGCACCGTTTTTGTTCAGCTTGCACACAAGCGTCGGCCGTACTTATGTTTACAGGATGCCGGCCGGAGAATCCAATAGGCGTCGGAAAACTCTAAAATCTTCATTTTCTCTATAATTCATGGGGTTTCAAGCAATTGACAATGATGTTTAAGTGTTATCGTATTAAATGCTCAAGATTATCAATTTTTTGGGTGATGAGTTTGATGTAATGGAAAATGTTGTTGAAGAAGATGAAGATGGTTGAAGAAGGTTGAAGAATTTTTTTGATGATGATGAAGATTAAGATTGAAGAAAATTTTGATGATGATGAAGATGATTTTTTATGATGAAGATGAAGATGAATTTGGGTGAAAATTAAATTCGGAGATTATAATGTTTCATTTTAATTATCAAATGATTAAATTGTATTTTATAAGATTAGTGGTATGATAAGTAAAATTTTCATTTATTTTTGTGATGTATGAAATCGAGGCGCTTTCTTAAAATCTCACTATTATTGAAGCGAAACAATTTTTCGAATTCCAATTCCTCGTCGAAATACTGGCTCCGTTTTTCACGTTTTAGGTGTTTTGAAACCAAACTAAACCCTAATTGGGAAGAGGCACGATAGGGATTTGTGTCTTTAAAATCGTCTTGCGCGTTGTAAAAAAAAGGTAGAAAATCGCGAACTAAAATCGTGAAAATTACACTAAAGTGATATTTCCACATTTACACCATAGAATGGGTGGCATTCCAGAAATAATCCTTGAAATACATAAATAATAAACATATTCAATGTAGTGCTAAGAGTACCAGAAGTATTCAAGATGGCAGAAGTAAAATGGGGTTGGATTATCTGTAGGGATACGCAGTAGAGGAAGCTATACGTGACGAGAATCTGGGCCACGCGATTCTTGAGGTGGAATACACAGATCTTTCATATGTGAAAATTGTGTGGTCAGGATCTTTGCGCGTGAGCGATTCACAAGAGTAAATTCGCAGAATAAATTTTCCGTAAAATGGTTGTGCCCGTCGAAGTCGCCAAAATAAATTTCTGGCAATACTGGAATAAGCGTCACCGCCGCAGCTCGGAGGATTCCACGGCAAAGTGAAGAAATGGCAGAACGTTACTTCCCTAACGAGATGCCCGATTACATCCCTGAATCAGCATTGTCTGAGACTGCTTCCGACACTTCCCACCACTCTCTCACTAATCTTCCCTTCGAATCTGTTTCCTTATTGCTTCGAAGATCAGCTTTGGACATCAAAGAAAGAGTAATCTCTTCTGTTCTTTTTTTTTTCCCCCCGTTTCTCGAAATCTTCTGTTAAAAAATGTAGTCTTTGTTTTGATGTTTCTTTTGTGCATAATTAGGCTGTTACCGAGACATGGAATTCGAGAAGGAAGCTTGTAAGTGACTACACACTCTACACAGGGACTTTGGGAACTGCTTTCTTGTTGTTTAAAGCTTACCAGGTGACCAAAGACAAGAAAGATCTTCTTCTTTGCTCTCAGATGATAAGATCTTGTGAAGCTTCTGCTCGCGGCTCTGGGTATTATTATTTTCTATTCCACCCAAAATTGCCTACTTGATAATATTCCCTTTCAAATCTGTTTCACCTTTACCAAATTTTGTGTGTGTCTTGTGTAGTGGAACTAATCAAACTGTTTAGGCAAGACCGTCTGCTTGATTTTGTCAACAGAGATAAAATCTGTGTAGAGCAGAGTTGCAATATTTTAACAATGAATATCTGGGAGGTGTTTTGACATGAGATGGAAAATAGGGTTGCTTAAACAACTGATCATTTTGAAAAATATGAAGATTCAGCACAAACAAGGAACAGACAAATGAAGCTTTTGAGAATGAGAACACAGTTTTTGAGGTTTGGAATTTGTTTATTGTGAAGTATATAGTCTCCTCAAAGTCTTTGTGCACTAGTTATTAGAAAATACAAACATGGGCCAACTGTTTTGAACCCCAGATTTGTGATAAACCTATCCATGCCTTGTGATTGGTTATATCTGTATACAAGCAATCCCGATGTCTCCTGATAAGGTTCTCTCAAAGTCCGTTTTCATACATTAGGTTAGATCAGGTAACGTTTTTTTTTTTCTTCAGTTTTTTTAAAAAGCCAACCAAGGCAGTGTGACCTTTTTAATATTGTTTAAACTGTTTGACTATGACTACTGAATTGGAACATCATGGGGTACGTTCATGAGAGTTTAAGGTGCAACCGTTGTAGAAAGGTTGCACCAAGTAACATGCATCATATCCATCCGTTGATGCATATTGGAATATGTACCCCAAGATTACTTTCGAGAGTTTGTAAGTTCCAGAGAGTTTGTTTATTTCTAATTTGTGGGCGCTGCTTAGTTCTTACGCCTACGCTTAATTCTTTAAAATTGCCCATTGAATTTGGAAACTTACCAATTTTCAGGATAGTGACATTCATATGTGGGAAAATTGGTGTATATGCTCTTGGTGCCGTTGTGGCAAAGCAGAGTGGTGATGAACAGCTGTGTCAACACTATCTGAATGAATTTAGCAAGGTAGTGGGTGTAGTTTCAGCTTGATTTTCGCTTTATTTCTCTGAGCTTTTGCATCTAAATTTCTTGAATGTCTTTCCACTTTCTTCAAGATCACGCTACCAAAGGAGTTGCCAAATGAGTTGTTGTATGGGAGAGCCGGGTTCTTGTGGGCTTGCTCATTCTTGAACAAGTACATTGGTAAAGATGCTATATCTTCAACCCGAATGGTAAAGACACATTCACCCCCCACATTTGTTCCATTTTCTTGCTCCTCGTTGTGTCCTCAGTCTAAAAGTCAATGCAGAGAGCAGTTGTAGATCAAATGATCAAGTCCGGTAGGCAACTTGGGAATAAAAGATGCCCATTGATGTTTGAATGGCATGGGAAAGATACTGGGGTGCTGCACATGGACTGGCTGGGATAATGCATGTATTGATGGATATGGACTTAAAGCCAGACGAGGTGGAAGATGTTAAGAGTACGATACGTTACATGATCAAGAATCGTTTTCCAAGTGGCAACTACCCTTCTAGTGAGGAAAGTGAATCAGATCGTCTCGTGCATTGGTGTCATGGTGCTCCAGGTGTTGCTCTTACCCTTGTTAAAGCAGCTCAGGTACTTCTTAAGCACGTGATGCTGACGATTTGTGTCCTTTTAGTTCACCTAATGGCTAATAAATTGGTTCTAGACAAACTCAAACGAGTATTAAAGAGATTATTTCTACGATTACTGCAATCAGGTCTTTGACAGCAAGGAGTTTCTTGAAGCAGCTATAGACGCAGGGGAGGTTGTATGGAACCGCGGTCTCCTTAAACGAGTTGGTTTGTGCCATGGAATTAGTGGGAATGCCTATGTTTTCTTGGCCCTTTACCGTTTGACTGGTAAGATGGAATACTTGTATAGGGCTAAGGCATTTGCTTGTTTTCTGCACGATAGAGCTCCGTCTCTAATTTCAGAAGGTATCATGCACGGAGGAGATCGCCCTTACTCCTTGTTTGAAGGCATTGGTGGGATGGCTTACCTTTTTTTGGACATGGCTGAACCAAACAATGCTAGGTTCCCTGCTTATGAACTTTAAAAGCCCTGTGTAGATCAAGCTTCATGTAAAGTTGTACTTTTGTAACTGTTTGTCTGTTAACACTATATATGGTCAGAGGTGTTGTAGTGTGTTTTGTTTTGTTTGTTTATATGCACACTTTTTATGCTCACTAGAGACTTCGAATCGGATATCTCTCTGGTGAAGGCGCGTGATGATTATCACTGGACCAATGTCTCATTGACCATAAATGTAGTTATTAACTTAAATGATTAACAACTACAGTGTTGAAAATTACAAACACATTAAAATCATGCCACGTGTTAAATTTTTATTAAATGCAAATGAAACTTTCTACTAAAAGAATATGTGCAATAGAATTTCCAGATAAATCAACTTAAATAGTTATGTACACCTTTGAAAGATAAATCTATATATCATCTGAACCAAGAAAATTCATTAGGTCAAAACTAACAAAAAAAAAACATGCATATTTGATGTTTCCCACCCTATGGTCAATCAAATTTTCTTATTTCCTCTAATGTTAAACTTAATTGCAATCAAAATATTTTCTGCCAAGATAAAAAATTCATTTACCTAGCAAGTAAACTTTGTCGATCTTGTTAAAATACTACTAATAGTCCATGGTCTTAATATCTAAAGCCGATTTCTTAGCGGGTATCGGGCAATTTAGATGTTGAGTCATTGGAGCTTACCGTGATTTTCAAGCTTTATTTCCGCCCTCGTCTTTGGGATTTCATTGAATCTTAATAGAGATGGATTATTTATCTTGCATTCAGCGCCTTCAGTCAGCAGATGATGACTTCTGTTCTCTGGGGTGTTTGGTTTCTGATTGTTTAAGCTTGACAATAAATTTTTCGTCACGGTCTTTTTCGTTCATCATGCGCTCTGATAATAGGTCAACTCATTGTCTTGTTCGTGTGGGTCTGTCTGCGGCGGGCTTAGTTAGGTCCATCAAAAGGTTTAACGTTTTGTAAAGCTTTTGCAAAAGCTTTTTTTTGCTGTTGGAGCACCAGTGAGTCAGCAAAGGTTTTTCCATAAGCTTGGTGCAGTTGAACCGGTTTGAAGTGTTGGAGAAATTTGAATTAAAATTAATTCTAAAATTACGGAGGTCGCAACGGTTCGGTGAAAGGTTACAACTACGTAAGAGGTTGTATCCTTTCGGTTAAAGGTTGCACATGTTCAGTTGAATCATTTTTGAAAGGATGCAACTGGTAGTGAATGTCTTCCTTACTCCTATAAATTCCCTCATTTGTCAATGAAAATAACACATATTTTTGCACATACTACATACCAAAAATTCTACACAAATTAAAAGCCAGTTTTTGCATAAACACTTGTGCATAGTCAGAGATATTCAAGGTCGGATCAGTTCACCGTTTGTTCACATCTAAGTGCAAGACTAGAACAAGGAGACTGTTGTATCTTAGGAGACATGTTGCCATATCCGTGTGCACATAGTCGGGGCAATAATGTCTTAAGGAAAGTGTTCTACGAGCCTTAGTCTAAACAATAGTTTTCGCATCTACTATTGCTTTATGTCATTCAATTCTATGTGCATGTGTATTTTTGAATATGAATAAAAATTCTGCAAAGTGTTTGTTTATCTGTGTTATTGAATTTTGCCTAATATATCTGCAAAGTTGAACTGTCAAACGTGGCAGAAATAGTCATCGAGACTATGGAAGAATTGAATATGTCCGCGTGATGATTGCATGAACTTCTTTTGTTAAACTTTGAATTTAGTTCTTGGTTTGTAATAAACAAATTAATTAATTTATACATTATTATTGTGTGTAATATTTGTATAAATTTGTATGTAGTTGTTTATGTAAACACCTAAATGGTTGTGATGATAAGTTATTATGAATATATGTACATATTCTGTTATATTCATATTAGTTATAGATTTGCTTTCGGTTGTGTGATGTACATTTCAAGATGTATAGATGAAGTTGTTTATGTGTATGTTGAGACGCTTAACTCGAAATAATAAGTTAATCAATTCGTGATGATCAAGGTGGGAAAGTGTGATTCAAGATTTAATGAATTTTGTTTTGGTACCAACAACATTTATCAAATCGGTGAACTATACTTACCTTAATCGATCAATTAATGTTGCGAAATGATGATTAACTTGAGGTTTACAAAAAACCTGTGGGGGGAGAATATCTTCCTAACTTAAACTTCATCATATTCTTGGAAATGTGGGGGTGATTGGTAAAAGAAATTTACCTAAACAAGAGGTAACGAAAGCAAGAAATGGAAATGAAGGTGAATTAATTCAAAGTTCCTTGAAAAGATATTGCGTGTGACTTAAAGCCTATCACTGTTATTAGCATGCAATAGTCGATAAGTGATAGAATAAGCACACGATAATATGGAAAATGGTAAGTCACAATTAATACATTGTAGACACAATACCATTTATTAAATGATCTCTAATTGTTGATTCCTCGATTGTATAAAGTCGAAGGAGAATCTTGCGGATCCGCTTATAAAAAAAGGTTTAGCTAGAGATCGGGTGTCAATTTTTTGACAAACGGAATGGGACTGAAGCCTATTACGCATGTTCCCTTATTATGGAAACCCAACCATAGTGACTGGAGATCCCAAGATCATGGTTCAAAAGGGACAAATAAGTTATGAGGGACAGTTAGCACTTACCCATTCTGTTAAAACAAAAGTGTTGTCTGCTGAAGGGTTCAGGTTAAGCATTGAGCTTTTAATGATTCCTATATCTTGGTAAAGCCAAGTGGGGTATTACAGAGTACTCTTCATAGGAGGTCACTTATGTAAGTGGAAGTGGGGCCGCTTCTGTAAGAGTTTGTGGGCTGAATTCTCTAACACACTTTCTGAAACCAAGGTGTTCCAGGGCCAAAATGGACACAACCATGGGAACTTCGAGAAGGCCAGGGGGTCTATTATGTGGGTATCATTGTCTAGGCATGCAACAAAGCCTGAGCAGTTAAGACCTAGTTCACTGCTTACCCGAGTATGTCCGATGGTATTCTACTAGGGAAGGTTCAAGGCAGCAAACCACCTCGCTCGATGCAATAGAGCTCCGTTTGATATCTCTTCAGAGTCTGCACTTCATGCTAGATATACAGAAACCCGAATCCGGATCCGATCCGTAATTGGATCGTCAGATCTGATTCACAGCACCGATCGAGACTCTCGATCATACACAACGAAAGCTACGAATTAAATTCGCATGCGATTGTACCATGATATGATGTAAATAAATAATTAATCTAACTATGAGAATGTTGAATATTTACCTTAACGGAGAGGAATAATAAATTGGCAGAAAGAGAAGCCACAATCTTCCGGATTGTATCTCCTAGCGACGACTGGTGGACGTCGATCCTCGCCGTAGAACCTCCTCGAATATGCATAAGAAAAACCCTAGGTTTTTCTCCTCTTAATGACTAAGGCAAGAAACTAATTTTTCTTCCTTTTTTATTTGATGTTGGCGCAATTTCAAATATAAATTGTGTTAGGATGAACTCTCTTTATATAGGAAAATAACTAGTCAAGAGAGTTATCATTTTCACACCACAATTACCTATTCCCATAAGGAAAATATATTTTTGCCATAAAAATAAGAGATAATTCCCAAAAAATCAATCTCTTAATTTATCCATTAATTATCCAACAAATAGATAATTAATTAATTACACATGTGACATAATCTAGAAAAATTTCTTTTTCTAATTTTCTCACATGATAATGGCGCCACTTTTTGTCATTTATTTTTAATAGAAAATGTCTTTTCTTTTTTTACATATTATTTACCAAATAAATAATATTGCATATTCATTAAATAGACCAACTATTTAATTTATTCTCGAGGTTCCATAAAACGAGAAAACACTCGCGTGTTAGGAGCCAACCCGAGGACCATGGACCTATAACCAGTAGCTACAATAAATTGAATAAAATATTCATCGAACATAATATTTCTACTCAACTCATTAATTCCGGAATTACGCCACCATAAATCCAAAACTGAACTCTAATTATTATAAATATAACTTATTCTCAAAACGTCGAGTCGAGTCGATAAGTGTCCATTGATATAATCATTACATATAAACTAAACCTCCATAGACTATCCGTAATGAAGTAGGATTATTTCCGTAAACCTTCTTCAATACATCTCATCCTTATTTACCATTAACCCACTAGTGATCAATTAGTTCATAACCAATACGAACCCCGTGGATCGATCAGTTTCTAGGATCAACAAATAAGGGGATTGTCTTTCTGCTTCCCGCGGGAAGGAATGGATTCCATATCTGTGAGACACAGACTTCTCACTCATTCCAGAATAGTGCCAACGTGAAAGTGATTCGGACCACGTCTCTTAGCGATCCTTAACGAACACATCAAACTCAATCCTAAACAAGTAGGAGTATGCAATCACTTCAGGATTAAGGTTAATCCATATATGATCATCTTGTGATTTAATAAGATTTCTCAATCACGGAATTATATGAGAAATGCAGATTAAATCGATCCAGTCCTATATGACTACATCATATATAAATGCCCCACTTAGACAACCAATGTCAACGGTCCGGATAAGACGGTCACACCACAAAGTGTTCTTGGCGTATTAATGGTGGTTTAATCAATAGACCCCATTCTTTGATTAAATTCACCATGGACTAACAGTTCAAGTGTATCACCATAAACTTAATCCTCATGTGTGTCACACACTAAGTTATATGGCTACATATGATACGACTTAGGGTTTTCAGTAGTGTAGTACTTACAAGCACGAAGCAAGTAATAAGATGAGAATAAATCTGTCATTTATTAATATTAAAAAACAATTACATAAATTGTCTTTCGGGCGATACTTCCAACACTTCATTTGCATCAATTTTTATTCATGTGGGGGATTGTTGGAGAAATTTGAATTAAAATTAATTCTAAAATTACGGAGGGTCGCATCGGTTCAGTGAAAGGTTACAACTACGTAAGAGGTTGTATCCTTTCGGTTAAAGGTTGCACCTGTTCGGTTGAATCATTTTTTAAAGGATGCAACTGTTAGTGAATGGCTTCCTCACTCCTATAAATTCCCTCATTTGTCAATGAAAATAACATAGATTTTTGCACATACTACATACCAAAAATTCTGCACAAATTAAAAGCCATTTTTTGCATAAACACTTGTGCATAGTCAGAGATATTCAAGGTCGGATCAGTTCGCCGTTTGTTCACATCTAAGTGCAAGACTAGAACAAGGAGACTGTTGTATCATGGGAGACATGTTGCCATATCCGTGTGCACATAGTCGGAGCAATAATGTCTTAAGGAAAGCGTTCTACGCGGCTCAGTCTAAACAATAAGTTTTCGCATCTACTATTGCTTTCTGTCATTCAATTCTATGTGCATGTGTATTTGTGAATATGAATAAAAGTTCTGCAAAGTTGTTTATCTGTGTTATTAAATTTTGCCTACTATATAATCGATATAAACGACAAACGAATTCAGACAAGTAATTTTTCCAACATGAAGATGACACGGTGGATTTTATTTTATTTTTTATATCCTGACAACTGATAGAATATGTAATAATCTTCTAGATTATGTAATATTCATTAGTATCATTTACATATATTGTGTATTTATTAGCTTCCTTATATTTAGCCATAATAATAGCCTTGTAATTAGTTTTGTAACAACTGTGTAAGTGTGGTATATAATGAGAAATCCAGAGATGGATCATTTACGGAAAATATTCTTTCATGGTATCGGAGCTACGTCACACATGACCGCTGCCCAAGGTAATCTCTCGTCCTATTTTAATTTGAGCACTAATAATGGAATAATTGTCGGTAGTGGTCAATCTATTCCAATTCGTGGTTATGGACACACCACTTTAACCCCCCCCCCCACCCAACCCCCCGTTGATGTTGAAAAATGTCCTCCATGCTCCTAACCTTGTTAAAAATTTGGTATCGGTTAGGAAATTTACCAAGGATAACCATGCCTCTGTGATGTTTGATCAGTTTGGTTTTTTTTGTCTTTGATATACAGACGGGGAACTGCCTCCTAAGATGTGAGAGTACCGGTGATTTATATCCCATCCTTTCCACCGGAATTCAAATAAAAGTGGTCCTCCTACGGCTTTGCTAGCGTCTACTTTATGGCATGATCGTTTAGGACACCCGGGCCCTTCTGTTTTCATTCCCTTAGGAAAAATAAATTGATCGAGTGTAATTCTAGCTCTCGTTCCCCTAATTTTTGTCAATCTTGTGTACTCGGAAAACATAGTAAATTGCCTTTTGTTGCTTCGACTTCTGTGACTTTATTTCCTTTTGATATTATACATAGTGATCTATGGACATCTCCTATTTTAAGTTCGTCAGGCCACCGATATTATGTGTTATATTTGGATGATTATTCAAATTTTTTGTGTACATTTCCTATCGCGAGAAAATCCCAAGTCCTTCGCATTTTCACTATATTTCAAGCTCATATTCGTACTCAGTTCGAACGTACAATTAAATGTGTTCAATGTGATAATGGGGGCAAGTTTGTTAATAATCGTTTTTGGGACTTATGTCAGTCACATGGTATTACGTTTCGTTTTTCATGTCCACATACATCCTCCCAAAATGGCAAAGCCGAACGCAAAATACGATCAATTAATAATATCATGCGGACCCTCTTGTTACATGCGTCTTTGCCTCCGTCTTTTTGGCCTCATGCATTACAAATGGCTACTTATCTTCTTAATATTATTCTGAGTCCCTTATTGAACAACAAGTCCCCTCCTAAAGCTCTTTACCACAAAGATCCCTCGCACTCACATTTCCGTGTTTTTGGTTGTCTGTGTTATCCCTTGTTTCCGTCCACTACCATAGACAAACTCCAAGCTCGCTCTACTCCGTGTGTGTTTCTTGGATATCCATCTAATCATCGTGGTTACAAGTGCTATGATTTATCGAGTAATAAATTATAACTTGTCGACATGTTCGTTTTGATAAGACTCGATTTCCCTTTACGGACTTGAACAAAAACCCTCCTACTGTGTATGACTTTTTAGATGATGGTCTGGACCCCTACGTCCTGAATTATTTCCAAAATTCATCACATCCGGCCCACACCCCTTCGGCCCATACTCCTACACACCCAACTCCTACAGCCGACACGCCTCCTACGCCTCCTGTCCAGCTGCAGCCCAATCCCCTCCCACGGCCCAGTCCGCATCAGCCACAGTCAACTCCTACAAATAGGCCATCTGCACCAAATAGGCCCACCACACGAAGCCAACATGGCATCTTCCGGCCCAATCCCAAATATAATCCTGATCAGTCCCTTATTCACACGGTTACCAAATCCCCCTACCTCGTAACCCAGTTCATGCCCTTCGTGACCCGAATTGGAAATTGGCTATGACTGATGAATATAATGCTCTTATTAAAAATAAGACGTGGGATTTGGTACCCCGTCCTCCTGATGTTAATGTTAGTCTCTCGATGTGGATTTTTAATCATAAAGAAAAATCTGATGGTTCGTCTGAGCGGCATAAAGCCCGTCTTGTAGGTGATGGGAAAACTCAACAGGTTGGGATCGATTGCGGCGACACTTTCAGTCCGGTTGTCAAACCCGCGACAATTCGGATGGTCCTTAGTCTCTCTTTGTCCAAATGATGGCCGATCCATCAATTGGAGGTTAAAAATGCGTTCTTACACGGTGAGCTGAAGGAGGTGGTTTATATGCATCAACCCATGGGTTTTCGTGACTCGGCTCTCCTGATCATGTTTGTCTATTGCGTAAGTCACTATACGGCCTCAAGCAAGCCCCTCGGGCCTGGTACAAGCGGTTTGCGGATTTTGTCACGTCTATTGGGTTCACCAACAGTAAATCCGACACGTCGTTGTTCGTTTACCGGAATGGCTCGGATATGGCTTACCTATTATTATATGTTGCTGATATTATCCTCACAGCGTCTTCTGACACTCTCCGTACCACGATTATGGATAGTCTTAGTTCTGAGTTCGCTATGAAGGATCTCGGCCCGCTCAATTATTTTTTGGGGATTCATGTGACACGCCATGAGGGCGGCTTATTCTTGTCACAACGAAAGTATGCTGCTGAGATTGTTGAACGTGCGGGTATGTCTTCCTGCAAGCCGTCCCTTACTCCCGTTGACATTAAAGGGAAGGTGGGGGCCTCGGGAGGTGTGCCTTATGAGGACCCTAAGCTTTATCGTAGTCTTGTGGGGGTTCTGCAATATCTTACTTTCACGCGTCCTAATATTTCCTATGCGGTTCAACAGGTTTGTCTCCACATGCATGATCCCCGGGGCTGACCATATGCAAGCTCTCAAACGCATTATACGGTATGTGCAGGGCACTCTACACCTTGGCTTGCATTTATATCCATCCTCAGTTTCTGACCTCATCGCCTATACTGATGCTGATTGGGGTGGATGTCCTGATACTCGACGCACCACGTCCGGTTATGGTGTTTTTCTGGGGGATAACTTAGTTTCGTGGTCGTCTAAACGTCAGCCTATTTTATCCCGTTCGAGTGCCGAGGCTGAGTATCGTGGCATTGCTAATGTTGTGTCCGAGTCATGTTGGATTCGAAACTTATTATTGGAGCTTCATTGTCCGGTTCGCAAGGCAACTATAGTCTGTTGTGACAATGTTAGTGCCGTTTATCTTTTAGGGAATCCCGTCCAACACCAACACACGAAGCATATTGAGATGGATATTCATTTTGTACGAGAAAAAGTCGCCCGCGGCGAAGTGCGGGTTTTACATGTGCCATCTCGGTATCAGATCGTAGATATTTTTACCAAAGGGTTGCCGCTTATTCTATTTGAAGATTTTCGAACCAGTCTCAGCGTCCGCGACCCTCCTGTTTCGACTGCAGGGGTGTGACCGTGTGATAGAATATGTAATAATCTTGTAGATTGTGTAATATTCATTAGTATCATTTATATATATTGTGTATTTATTAGCTTCCTTATGTTTAGCCATAATAATAGCCTTGTAATTAGTTTTGTAACTGTGTAAGTGTGGTATATAATGAGAAATCTAGAGTGGATCATTTACGGAAAATATTCTTTCAACAACCACATATTTTATTCTTATTTATGTGTAGTGGGTCCATGTTATAAAGCTTTTTAAAAGGTTTATGTATTGTAGAGAAAATATTTATAGATAAAATGTTTATAGAGTGATGACGTGACACAGTCATAGAGCTTTTAAAAGCTCCATGAATGGAGATGCCCTTAGTTGGGGTATGGTACCGCCCTTGGATGTACTTGACGCGTGTCTTTTAGATATATAGTCTAATAAAATGGTGTGTTTCCATAAAAAAAAATCATTTATTACTCTTTTTTAAATATACCTTTAATACCCTAAAACAATTATATATATGTCTTTAATCATCTACCTCATCTACCAATCATAATTCTTACATCTTCTATGTACAACATTAAATGAGAGCACCTACGATAGATATTGTAAAACAAGATAAATCTGTAAAATAAAGATTTAAATCATCCCAATCCACTAAACGTCACCTATAGTAGAGTCTCTACTCGATCTTTAAGATACAAAATCTCTAAATTATGCACTACATATACTTTATCCAATACCAATTCTTTATACATATTATACCTTTTATAGAGATCTTGATGCATCCCAAAATAAATATTCCGTAGTTTCATTCCAATGCATGAGTGGAATAGAAAATTAGAAAAATATGGCTATTAATACCGTAAAACATAAAATACATTTAAATCAATAGATGCAAGTATTCTCAAGAGTATATATATATATATATATATATATATATGGCCATATAATCTCTATCTCTATCTCTACTATTCTAAAAGTGTGAGTATGTATCCCCCGAAAAATGTTTCTCCCTAGTTTAAAGTAATTAATAATAATTATTAAAATAAAACCATAAAACCAAAAAATAATAAATAAAAAATAAAAAAACGAAATAATTTTCTTAAAAAATCAATCAAGATCCTTAGTTAATCTACAAATTCAAAAACGAAATAAAATTTTAAAAAAAAAAATCAATCAAGATCTTTAAACAAAATTCTAAAAGTGTGAGTGTGTTTCCCCCAAAAAGTGTTTCTCCCTAACTTAAATTAATTAATAATTATTAAAATAAAACCATAAAACCAAAAAATAATAAATAAAAAATAAAAAAACAAAATAATTTTTTTAAAAAGTCATTCAAGATCCTTGATTAATCTACAAATACAAAAAATAAATAAAATTTTAAAAAATAAATAAATCAAGATTTTTAAACAAAAAATAAAAAAGAAAATCAATCAAATTAAATAATCATAATTAAAGTAAAACCAATGAACCAAAAAACAATCAATTAAAAATAAAAATGAAATAAATAATTAAAAGATCAATCAAGATCCTTGATTAATGTGCAAATACAAAACCGAAATAAATATTAAAAAAAATCAATCAAAATCTTTGATTGAAAATCAAAAGAAAAAATTAAAAGAAAAAATCAATTAAGATCCTTGATTCAAAATCAATTAAAAACACATCTCTACTCTTTTAAATAACCTAATTCTAGCCAAATAACCCGTGCATCATGCACGGGAGGTAAGTTTATAAATATAAAAATAAAAAACGCAATGGTATTGTCATAGAATAAATTCTAATAAGTAGGACTTTGAAAGTTACGGAAAAAAAAACATTATTTTTAATTCATCACAGTCGTTGGACAATAGTAAAAGAGGATGAAGCGTTTCTTATTGTACATAAAAGATAAATTTTATTTATCACAAATACCGAATCTATTCAAATTTATGTAGCACAACCGATGAAGCATTACCCTGGGGATAAAAATCGAGGCGCGAAGACCAAGAGGTCAGGGTTTCAAGCCTCCCTTGAGGCAAAAGAGAAGGTGTCAGTTTAGTAAATAAGCTTTCGTCTTCGTTAAAAACAAAATTTTACTAAACAAAATAAGTTTAGTAGATAATTGTATCTATCTATCTATATGGTTTGGAAAACATTAGCAGGAAATTGAAAATACGAATCAGAATATTATCACACTCTATAACTACTAAACTTAACTTTATAATTAATAAACATAGTCTTACACATTCTGATTCAATATGAATATAAAGATATAAAGTATAAATACGCCAATTTCAAATATTTATGTGTATTTAAATATTGTAATATTCTTTTAGTTGGTGGCCCATACTATATCGAACTTAAGGCACCAAATCAGTACAGTCATTTTTTTATTATTCCCGAATGCTCATTGACATTCAATATTGAACATTGATATTTACTTCATCGACCCTAAATTCTGCGGCAATCTCGCCTACCATTCCTACAGAATTGTCAAGCCTTCAATCATTTTTTCAAAAATTAAAAATAAATAAAAAAAATACCTAAACTTCAATTTATTTAATCAACAATTCAATATTCAAATTCAATACCACTGAAATTTCACCCATAATTATTTTTGCATATCCCTCTTATAGAATTATTAGAGCATTGAATCCTTTCCACTACTCAATCTTCGTCTCCTTCTCTCTCGTTTCTTTTTTTGTGTGTGAAGGGAGTGCCTATTTTATTCTCTACATTGTTTGTAACCCGGGAGTTGATCGATTGACTTTCGTTTACATCAATTCTACTTGTTTCCTTTTTCATGTGAGTATTACGAAGCAATTTCCATCCCGTTCTTATGATTTTTACATTGGTGGCAAAAGAATGTTGATGTAGCATTGGTATTTTATTCTATTGGTACATTAATTGTTCTATACTTTTATCTAATTCACTCTCTATTACTATTGAGGCATTACAACAAAATATCAATTATATTGTTGAAGAGAACAAAAGAATAAATAGATAAAAATAAAAACACAAAGAGAAAAATTGGATACACTATAAAAGAAAACAAATAATACATCGAAATTATTAGAAAAAAAAAGATATCAAAGAAAGTACACATTCTATCGACTTTAATAAAATGAGAACATGATATAGATAGTTGGAACATGGCTGATAGAAGTTGGAGGAGAGAAGGGAGCCAAAAAATCGTCCTCTATACTACAAAAGAGAACCCAAAAAAACTCAAAAATGTATATTCATGGAGTATATTAAGAAATCTGGTAATTTTATTGAAATAAACAAAATATAAAGTTTATATGAAAGAAGTTACACATTTTGACTACATAATCTAAATAACTATTTTAGCTGAAGGATGATGGTGGTTATAAGCAGGTACGGCGGAGAGAAGCGGTAGTAGAACAAAAGAAAACAAAAAGACTATTATGCTGCAAAAAAAAAAAAAAAAAAAAAAAAAAAAAAAACAACAACAACAACAACATTAATATTACATCAAAACAAACTAAACAATAATTGAAGAGTGCTGTCAAAAAATAAATAGGGATGAAGATGAAAGGTGGTGATAAAAACTCATTTTTGAAATTCTGAAATTTGAATTTAGTTTTAAATTCAATGAGAGATTTGAGAGAGTAATTTAAGGGATGATGTTGGGGAGAAAATTAATTGAATGCAGATTTTTTTTATGAAACGGGTTTAAAAATGGGTCAATTGGCGGGGTTGGTCCGGGTAATCGGGTAATTGATTTTAGACACCTTCAAAAACATATTATTATATAGATAACCTAATTCTTCGTGGTAGTAGTTAATCTATATAAAATGCCTACTATTCTAAAAATATCTAAAAAACCGAAAAATAATCAATTGATTTTTTTTATACTAATCAAATTTATTATTAACCATCATCAAATCAAATTAAAATAAAACCATAATCATTATCATGATTATACTATGTTGAATTATATTATGTTATTATAGCATATAGTTATACTTATATATTATATTACATTATTATCATAACTATAATAAAAGAGTTCGTCTCTTCCACTCTCTAAATGTTTCTCTTAAATAGTGTTTCTCTCTGATTAATTTATTTCATCAAAGATAATAATCATTGCTAGATTTTTATCGTCAATGTGTTTTCATTAAATATAATAATATCTCTTTTATTATAGTAATGATAGATAAAAAGTTGTTGATATAGATGAAAAAATATGTTAATGATTGATCATTATCAATCTTAATGTATTGATACAATATCCAACTTATAGAAATAGTAAGATACTAAAAGTGCCTACGTGTTTTGCTTAAGTGTTTCCCTTAAAAAGTATTTTTCTCCAATAAATTTGTTTTTATTAAATATAATGAATATTTTTAGATATTAAATAACATAAATAAAAATGATGTTTATATAGATGGGAAATGTGGTGATCATTATCAACTTAATGCATTAATTCTTAATTTTTTTTCAATGCATTAGTCATTATCCTAATTATTATTAATGAATACTTACATGTTTACATCCAAAGATCTACATAATGTCTAGACTCAACATCATATTATATTTGGGAGTGATTGTGTTTTTTTTTTTATAAAATTTATTTCACAAATTAAAAACATAGGGTGAGACGATGTCGAGTGTGTAAATCATATAGAGCTTTAGTGTAAACCTATGCGAGTTTGTTTACCCTAAAAAGTTTTTCTCCAATTAATTTGTTTCATTTAATATAATAATCATTGATATGTATTAAATAACATAGATAATTAGTGTGTTGATCTTGATGGATAATGTATTAGTCATTATCAACTTATATAAATAAAAAAATAATATAAGTTCGATTGTGTTTCTTCTCTATATATTTTCCTTAAAAATGTTTATCCCTAATAAAATTTCTCATTAAATATAACACACGGTCAAATATTAGTAAATGACATTGATTAAAGGTGTGGGAATGGAGATAAGATGAAGATGCGTCTCTCAGAAAGAAAAAGAAAAAAACATTGTGCTCATGAGTGTGGTTTGATGAGTTATATCTTCTTGTGCTAGATAACTTTTTAAGGCTATGTATTCGCCCCAAAAATCGGTATAATTTTAATAGTAGTATCAGAAATTTTGAACAAGAGCCTTAAAACGCATAAAAACACCAACCACACCATATTTACGAATAAATAAATAGAACCATGTATCCTTTGTAAAATTATCAACAAAATTATGCAATACTTCAAACTATCACACGATACAATTGGGGATGTCCAAATGTCAGTGAAAATAATCTCTGGGGATTGGAAACACATAAAATAGAAGTAGCAAAAGAAAGTTTGTGACTTTTGTTCAAGAAAAACAACAGGAAGAAGCAATTGTGGCGACAACTTCTAGATCATTTTGGCAAAGAACAGCTTGAAGAATGGAAGTACCTTGGTGACAAAGACGATGATGCCAAACACTTATTGATGTTTAATTCACCACGAAAAAGCTAGAAGAGGGGGGGGGGGGGGGGAGTTTGTCCATTCATACAATCCATTTTTAACTGGTTATGGCATAAGAGTAGTGGTCTAAAAATCCTTCAAATAAATTTAGAGAGTAAGAATTCAAAAGAAACATTATGGACTTGACAAAGCTAAGAAATAGATAATAAATTACGAGACATGATAGGAATAAAACGAACATTGACATGGGTGTGATCAGTCCCCGTACATGTGACACTTATGATGCCTCACATAGAGTGATAAAGGTCATACCAGCATCTAAGACGACATGAGCACAACTTGATATTGGGCCTCAACTAGAAACATCTATCTTTAATACAATGTAGGCCACCCTTATATCATCAACCGACATGATGCATTTCATCCTCTGTCTGACATGACGCATGTCCCCTTATGTCCCTTATAGCCGGCAAGACGTAAGACGTCTACGGTTTTTTTACTACCGACGTCGTGCAGGTCACTTCGGTCATTTATGCTCAACACAACACAGTTCATCCTCAACCTCATACAATGGTTATATTCTCTTCAATGAGCGTTTCAGACTTCACGCAGACATTACTCCACGATAGTAACTGCTATAATGATGGCGTTGAAATTTATGTTCCGTTATAGCCTGAGCCATAAATGCTCCATAACATGCTTCATTACATCAATACATGGTGAACTCCATTGACCGCGACTTCAATGCATCATAATTCACTCCCCGCGATGGAGAGTTACATAAAAGATCATCATCCTCAATTACAAGGTATTCACATTATACGCTTGCTATACATCCCCACGTACTATCTCAATAGAAATTCTTCCATTCAAATATTGACTTGAGCATCGGAATGCACCCCCGGAGGCAAGTTTCAGGATCCGTCACGCTTTTGTGTATTTTGTGGCCCACTCTCAAATCCACTTGAAAATTTATTTGGATCATCACTTAGAGGTTCATTTACATGAATATCAACTCAATTGTACACCAGACGACTTCAGATATCGTCAAACATCAGATCTTAGTCTGGATGCATAAGGAAGTCAACAACTTTGTCATAATATAATGTTAATATAGTGACTGCCCCTCTCATGAGCAACTTCAATGTAAATAAGTTGAAGGCATTGAGAGAAAAATAGAACCTTTGTGTGTGATGAAAATATTATTTCTATCACCAACCATTATGTCTTCAGAGCCAGAATAAGACGTGTGTAATGCCAAATCACTGAGATGAGTGGTAACATGATCCGTTGCACCACTATCAAGAAGCCACAGAGAAGATGACGGAGCATCCAAATATGTGAAAAGGATGCAATGTCGGAGGGCTAGACATAATGAGATTTTTTTTAAAAGAGGTTGAACATAGTAAGAACTACACCATTCCCCTGAATGTCCTTTGCACTTTGCACACTAGAAATACCCATGTAAGGTTTTTAGGGCGAAACTCGAGCAAACTGCATCATATAAATTATTTTGTTCATGTTCTTAAGAATTAAGAATATTAAGACATGGAAACGAACCAGCGCTGGGAGAGGGATGTCATACAGCCGAATGAGTGGTAACAAGGCCAGAAAAGGTGACCGGTTGCATCTTAGACAGAAAAGTCTAATAATAAATTAGCTTTTCATGGAGCTCTTCAAAATCAATAGGGGTGTCGACTAATTCATCAGCTTTAGTTTTCACAACTTTAAGATAATTAGAAATTGTTTGAGAACCTTTTTGCATAGATTTGAGGTACTGTTTAATTTATTTTATTCGGCCATGGGAGGGCTTTGCATATGTATCATATAAGTAGTCCATGCCTCACGAGGAGTCTTTGCTTGAGTGATAAACATAATGATATTTTGAGAAAGAGTAGAAATAAGGGCATTTAAGATGAGTTGATCACGTCTAATCCAAAGATTTTATTACAGATAAAATTGAGGACGAAGAGTAGTTCCAGGCTGCATAATTCATCCGTTAAATAGGAATGCATTTATTATGCGGGGAGATATGTTTGATTGGTATGCATGGTTCCGGAAACTTCCCCAGTTAAATAAGAACAATGAAAGTATAGCTTAGAAAATAATTGAATGATATGGTTATAATGACTAAAATATATCTCTAACCATTTACAACCTACAATAAAATTATATATATGGTTTTACCATTCTTCCTATCATACTAATTAAATTGAATCTTAGATACTCACATCAAATATTTAAAATATACTGATCATTATCTAAAATGTTACTTTGTTTAACAAATGTTACTTTACAATTACTAAAGTATATTCATAGCTAAGATATAATAAATATATAAGTTTATATATACATGAAACCCACATGCTATACTTATTGCATGCATTTATCAAAATGAGTTGTTTAGAGTAAGAACTTCATAAAAGATGATTTTTTTTTGTAAATGTCTACAGGTTTACTAGATAATTGTGAAAAACATATTCTCAATGTATATTAAATACACAGATTCGTAAATTCAGATTGCTATTATATTTAAAAGGGATAAATGTATCAAGTACATGCATTTATAAATTCAAATACTAAGAAAAAATACAAAAGATCATTTTGTATAATTATTGATACTAGAATATTATATTTTATGTGAAATAAATACTTAATAAATTATGTATTGATTAATATTGTTACTTATAGAATTTTAGATGTTTCAATTGACTAAAACATGTGCATCCGCACATGCATTTTACTAGTAACAATAAAACAACAAGCAAAAGGTCGAATTTCCCCTTAATTTTTCCGACATATAGTAATAGCATTAAATCTTTCATTGATTTGACAAAATATATGTTGCGTTCCTCTGTATAGTAACAACATGACAACCTAGTTCCTCATGCCTACCCTTAAATATTGAAAAACATATCAAACCACAAGTTGATGTATAATTTGTAACAAATAAATACTAACAACGTAATAACCACTCCAGTAGGAAATAATTCAAAATTTTATAATTACCTAACATTTTACAATATAACTATTGTAGAATGTTTTATAAGTGGAATCAATGTACAATAGTTAGTGACGGAGGTCGGACCAACGTCTCGCCACGTGCCATCCCGTATTAATATAGCAGTAAATGCAGACAGAGAAGATCAAAACACTAAGGCTGGAAGAAGAATCGAAAAGTCTTCATGGGGAAGAAGAAAAGTGCAGGGCTGAAGCTTCTGAGAAATTGTTTCAATTCGGAGCTTTGCTGGAAAAGAATATTCGGCAAAGTCAAGAGTTAATTGGCTGAAAGATGGTGATTCAAATTCAAATTTTTTTCACAGATGTGTTAAGAGTCGAATTAGGAAATGATTGATGCCGGGTCTTATGGTAAATGGAAAATGGTTGGAAGATCCTGCTCTGGTAAAAAAATGCGGTGCAAATGTCTTTCGAAGATCTGTATAAGGAAAAGGTACGGTTCAGACCATTTTTTAACAGCAATCTTTTTGCAAAATTAAATCATGATCAATGTGTGGGGCTCGATAGAAAAATTTATGACGAAGAAATTAAAGCTGATGTTTGGTTATGCGAAGGTTCAAAGGCCCCGGGGCCAGATGGTTTCAATTTCAATTTTATTAAAAAATTATGGGAAATCCTTAAATTTGAATTTTGTGAGGCCATTTTTGAATTTGAAGAATCTGGAATGTTTGACAATGGATGAACGTCTTCTTTTATTGCTTTGATACCTAAATCGAAGAATCCGGTGGTAATTAAAGGCTGCAGACCCATCAGTCTCCTTGGCTATTTCTACAAAATTGTGGCAAAAATTTTAGCGGAAAGGATGAAGGATGTTTTGTCTTCAGTGATTGGGGAGTGTCAATCCGGATTTGTCAAGGGTCGAAAAATTCTGGATGGAGTGCTTATTTTAAATGAATCAGTGGATTCTTAAAAAAGAAAAGTATGGATAGTTTTATCTTTAAGATCGACTTTGAAAGAGCATTTGATTGTGTTAACTGGTCTTTTTTGGATAACACTTTGAAGAATATGGGGTTTGGATTAAAATGGAGAAAGTGGATTCAAGGTTGTGTATCTTCGGCTAGAGTATCAGTTTTGGTGGGCGGAAGTCCGTCTAAGGAGTTCAACTTGGACCGAGGTTTAAGGTAGGGTGACCCTTTATCCCTGTTCCTTTTTCTCATCGCGGCTGAAGGGTTGAACATACTAATGAGGGAAACAATCGCAAAGGAAAAATACTATGGGGCGCATATTGGAAATGACCGAATACCGATTACTCACCTTCATTATGCGGATGACACGGTTTTTGTGGGCAAATGGAGCATGGAGAATTTGATGAATCTTAAAAGGATATTATCTTGCTTTGAGAAGATTTCGGGGTTGAAAATAAACATGGGGAAAAGCTCATTGGCAGGAATAAAAGTTCCGGATGAGGACATCAGCATTACGGCACGTATGTTCGGGTGGAAGAGAGGCAAGTTACCTTTTAAATATTTGGGGCTTTGGGTGGGGCAAAATATGAAAAAGTGAAGGCTTGGGAAGAAATAATCCAGAAATGCAAGTCGAAGCTATGTGCTTGGAAATGGTCTTGTTTGTCGGATGGTGGTCGGTTGGTTCTCATAAAGGCGGTTCTTAGTGCTTTTCCTCTATTCTTTTTCTCCGTCTACAAGCCTCCTGAATGTGTGTTGAAAATTCTAGAAAGTGTGAGACCTTTTTTTTGGGGGCAGGGATGGGAATAATAAACATAAAATTGCATGGGTTGATTGGAAAAAAATAAGCTCCAAGGGCTTTGGGTGGTATTGGGGTGGGTAGTTTAAGGTTGCAAAATTGGTCGTTGCTTGGTAAATGGTGGTGGAGGTTCCTTTCGAAACCGGATGCGTTGTGGAGGAAAGTGGTTGTGTCGATTTACGGGTTTGAGGGTGCTTGGTGTTTAGATGGCATGCGGTTGGGGGGAGGGGGGTTTGGAGAGGGATTGTTGGTGCTGTTGATAATATTAAAAAGGTCGGTGTTGGTTTGTTGGGGTTGGAGAGATGGGTGGTAGGGCTCGGTAGTAGAGTCAGACTATGGGAGGACATTTGGGTGGATCAGGTGCCTTTAAAATCAATATTTCCCAGGCTGTTTAGAATTTATTCAATTCAAATAAGTACATTTGATAGAATAGTTGTTAGGGAGGATGATAGGTTTCTTTCATTGGGAGTGGAGGAGAAGGTTGAGGGGTTTTGAGGAGGAAGAAGTAGGCAAGATGGAGGATTTAATTTGCTGTGCTTATGTTAATGCAGGTCCTTGCATAAATTGAAATGGAAATTTTCGGTGGCCCTTCTGCGGAAAAAGCTGGAATCGATTTTTTTCGGTAATGTCTTTGGCTCTAACGGTCAGTCTGTTAGGTGGAATAAATTGGTACCATCGAAAGTAAATTTATTTATTTGGAAAGCAAGTCTTAATAGGTTACCAACGAAACCTAATTTCATTCATCAAGGTGTTAAGGTTCAAGACTCTTTGTGTCCGTTTTGTCACGAGTTTAAAGAAACGGTTAATCATCTTATTTACGCTTGCGATGTGACTTTACTGATTTGGACTCATATCTTAAGCTGGTGTAAGATCACAAGGCTTAATGCGTTCTCTTTTGATGATTTTGTGTTATTTAAATGTCGGGTCAGCATCTTCGAGTTTGGCTTCCCATTTTTGGTGGGCTTTAGTTGGTACTTCTTCATGGGTGATTTGGAACACAAGAAACAAAATCATTTTTTGTTCTCTTGTTTTAAACCCGGAGTGTATGTTTAGAGAGGTGCAAAGATTATCGTTTTCTTGGCTTTCGAATATTAATGGTCTCAAGAAACTTGATTGAGAAGAATGGAAAGCGAACCCGATGAATGCGGCTTCTTGAGAAATAAATTTTGATTTGATGGCTATTAATTTCCGAACGAAGTTTGGATTAAAAAGAGATTTATGATGTGTCGGTTGCTAATATCCTGTTGGTGAATTCCTGGTTTGAACGTGGTTGCTACTTTGGATTTTTCTTAAATGGAACCTGGGCCTCCCAAATTGTTTGGTCATTTTTTTTTTATATTTTTGTTTGCTCTAATTTACTGCACTTTGAGACTTGGATGTTGTTTTGGAACATTTTGTATTATGTTTTTAGCATCTTGCTGATAATATAGATCTTTGGTTGTTAAAAAAAATACTAAGGGCCTAGAGCCCCTCTAAGATCTGAGCCAAGCCTTAAACCCCGGGTGGGAGTTTAGTTCGGCTAGCTCCTCGATCAATCCACCGCAGGTCGGCCAGGGCGCGACGGAGCTCAGTTAGTGCAGCTCGGGCCTCACAACCTAAGACACTCGACGCAGGTCGGCTTGAGTATCCTTAGATTGTTATAGTATAAAAGTTGATGGGAATGCTGAGCGCACTTTGCTGATTAATCGAAGATATCAGCAACCTGCTGACTGCATGTACACCAGCATCCTACTGACACTACGAAGACTCAGCAGCCTGCTGATCAGTTTGATATAATGTAATATAGAAAGCGGTTATTTAGTTGCAATCTGTTGTAACCGTTTGTAACCAACTTTCAACTGATTCATGAGGCGTGTGAATCTATAAATACCCCATGATCAGCCACATTGTAAATAACTTGTAACTTATACTTGATCAATAATAATTACGCATTTTATTTTGTTTGTTTGTAATTCTACAAACTTCATCATGGTATCTGAGCAGAAATTTGAGAATTTTTAAAAGCTTTCTTGTGTTTTTTTGAAGAAACTTGAGAGTGTTCTTCATCTTTTTTCTGAGTTTTCAGTTTCTTGACAGTAAACTGTTATCCTTTTCCTATTTTTGGTCAGTTCTTGATCAGATTTTCTCCATCATTGTTGATTTGAGAATCAATTTTGAAATTTTTGATAGCCATGGCAGCTAAGAAACACGTAATAAGTCCCTCCAGTCCATTCTATGTTCATCCTAATGAGAATCCGTCTCTGGTTCTTGTTCAGCCATTGATGAATGGCAACAACTACAATCCTTGAAAAATGTCCATGGAGATGGTGTTGATCACCAAAAACAAAATTGGCTTCGTAGAAGGCACAATTAAAAGGCCAGAAGCAGATTCAACAGAATTCCATGCGTGGAGACAATGTGATACAATGGTGTGATCATGGATCTTAAATTATGTTGAAAACACCATTGCATAAAGTTTGATGTACTTCAAGAATGCACATGCAGTATGGAAGAATCTTGCAGCAAGGTTTTCAAATGTTGATGCATTAAGGCTTTTAGATCTTCTTGAAGAAATGCATCTACTGAAACAGGGCACATATTCTGTCAATCAATATTTCACAAAATTAATGATTCTTTGGGAAGAAATCAAGACCATCAGGCCTGTCACAATCTATTCTTGTGATCCTCAATGTCTCTGCAATGCAATCAGCAATCTGATGGATCATAGGGAAGCTGAACATGTCATGAAATTCCTTAAAGGTTTAAGGGATGTTTTTGAACCAATGGTCTCACAGGCAATGCTGATGGTGCCTTTTCTAGAAATTCATGATGCCTTTGCAATGGCAATCAAGTTTGAGAGACAGAATTCATATGTGGCTAACAAGGCCAAGAATCAAGATTCCATGGTGCTATTGCCACAAAAGAATGGACAGGGACACAATCAGACTGTCAGCAGACCTAACTTTGCTGCAAATCCCAGGCCTAAAAATCCCAAAAAGATGCAATGTAGTTTCTGTGGATTCAATGGCCATACTGAGGAGACTTGTTACAAGAAACATGGCTTTCCTCCTGATTTCAAGAGAAAAAGGGCAAATATGGTAGAAGAGGAGCAATCAGCAGAAGAAGACCAGGCACCAAGCAGGTCTGCTGGACCAGGGTTTCCCAATCTTACTGCACAACAACTTGACAAGTTGATGGCTCTGCTGAATGATCCTTCTAGACAAGAAGGATTTGATGTTGGTCACCCTGCTAATATTGTCACACACTACTCACCTGCTACAGGAACAGGTGACCTAAATTTAGTAAGATCAATACAATGGATCTTGGACTCTGGTGCCACAGATCGTATTGTAGGATCATTGGATCTATTAAGTAATCCCAAACCTTCATCTGGTATAAAAATGGGATTACCTAATGGAAATAATGTTTATGTCACACATATAGGACAAGTGAGGATTAACACTCAACTGGTCCTACATGATGTGTTTTGCATTCCTGGCTTTAAGTATAATCATTTATCCTTACCTTCCTTTATTAATCATACACAAGGTGCAATTGTTTTTCTGCTAACAAGTGTGTTTTGCAGGACAAGAACCAGAAAATGATTGGTTCAGCTGACTTACACAGAGGACTCTATGTCATGGACCAACCAATAAGACTTTCTATTACAAATGCTGTAGAAAATCACACTCTATCTGATAGACTAGATGATGCACTTTTATGGCACTAAAGACTTGGACACTTGCCAGACAAAAGACTGCAAGTCATCAGTTCACAGTCTGCTGATGTCAAATTTTGTAATCATGATCTTTGTTATGTCTGTCCTATGGATAAACTGAAAAAATGCTTTTCCTTTAAGTACAACTGCTGTAAATGCTACTTTTGATCTTGTTCATATGGATATTTGGGGTCCTTTGAGACAACATTCCGTAAATGGACAACAATATTTTCTTACCGTTGTAGATGATTTTCCTAGATTTACTTGGTTTTTTCTTATGAGGCTTAAATCTGAAGCCTCTGACCTTGTTAAATCTTTTGTTAAATTTGTTTCTACTCAGTTTTATAAAATCATTAAAGTAATTAGATCTGACAATGGTGCAGAATTCCAACTTACTGACTTTTATGCTCAGAAGTGTATCATACATCAGACATCCTGTGTAAGTACACCTAAGCAAAATGGTATTGTTGAAAGAAAACATCAGCATCTGCTGAATGTTGCAAGAGGTTTGAGGTTCCAGAGTAATCTACCAATTGAATTTTGGGGTTTTTGTCTTTTACACGCTGTAAAGTTGATTAATGTCACACCTACACCACTGCTGAAAGAAAGCACTCTACATGGAGTTCTTTATGGCACCAAACCGGACTATTATGTGTTTAAAGTCTTTGGTTGCCTAGTTTTTTCATTCACACTTCAGCAGTATAAGACCAAATTTGACTCAAGATGTAGAACTTGTGTCTATCTTGGGAATTCAACCACCTCCAAGGGTGCTATTCTCTTAGATATTACCAACAAAGATATATTTGTTGCTAGAAACACTCAATTCCATGAAACTTACTTTCTTCTTTTTCAGCAGGTCTTGGGAAAGCCAAGATATCTTGCTGACATGCATGTTCCTTTGCTAGTAATGGACAATTTTGATGACCTGCTAAATGAGTCAGCAGACCAACCAGCAGTGGGATCAACAGCAGCTGCTACATCCAATACAAGGCATGAACCAGTAAATCAGGCACATGAACCCACACAACTAAGAAGGTCCACAAGAACACGGAAATCACCAACCTTTTATCAAGGGGGTGCTCATAATGTTCAGCAGGCTCCACATCTGCTGAGAGCAGTAATGAGTCTGGACAACCTCTCAGCAGACTATGCCAGAGTCATTATTGCTATTGATGTTGTTAAAGAGCCTATGACCTACAATCAAGCCATCAAGCATGATGAATGGAAGGAGGCAATGAACAAAGAAATTGAAGCCTTACAAAAGACTCACACATGGGAGATAGTTGATCTGCCCCCAGGCAAAGAACCTATTGGATGCAAATGGGTGTACATAATCAAATACAATCCTGATGGATCAGTAGAGAGATATAAAGCTAGATTAGTAGCAAAAGGCTACACTCAAACATATGTGATTGATTATCAAGAAACTTTCTCACCAGTTGTCAAGATCACTACAGTTAGAGCCTTACTTTCAGCAACAACAGCCAACAATTGGCACTTACATCAGATGGATGTCAATACTGCTTTTTTACATGGAAATTTGCATGAAGAAGTATACATGCAGTTACCTCCAGGCCGTGCAGCAACCAAACCAAATCAAGTTTGCAGGCTTACTAAGTCATTGTATGGCCTCAAGCAAGCCAGTAGACAATGGAATTGCAAGTTGACTGAATCTTTAAAGGATTAAGGATTCACTCAATCCAAAAATGATCACAGTTTGTTTACCAAAGGGTCAGGACAGTCCTTTATTTCTTTACTAGTCTATGTTGATGACATCATAGCAGCAAGCCCCAGTGAAGGGTTGATTCAGCAAGTAAAGGATGCTCTACATCAGTAGTTCACCATCAAAGATCTTGGAAAATTGAGATATTTCCTAGGCATTGAAACTGCTAGATATCCAAAAGGCATTTCCATTTCACAAAGAAAATACACACTTAACCTCCTAGAAGAATATAGATTTTTGGGAGCCAAACCTGCTAAGACACCTATGGAGTCCAAGCAGACCTTACAACATGGTGATTCACCACTTTAGAAGACAACACTGCATACAGATCCCTAGTAGGTAAATTAATTTACCTCACTTTTACCAGACCAGACATGCCTTTGCAGTCCAACAACTAAGTCAATTTCTGGACACTCCTACTGAAAACCATATGAAGGCAGCTTATAAACTGCTCAGATACTTGAAGACCAATCCAGGCTAAGGAATCTTCTTCCCAGCAGACAATAATCTTTTACTTAAGGGTTTTACAAATAGTGGTTGGGCTGGCTGTCTTGAAACAAGAAGATCAG
Source organism: Gentiana macrophylla (assembly GCA_026214975.1). Taxonomy (NCBI): domain Eukaryota; kingdom Viridiplantae; phylum Streptophyta; class Magnoliopsida; order Gentianales; family Gentianaceae; genus Gentiana; species Gentiana macrophylla. The sequence goes on from CM047814.1 coordinate 82,052,663, forward strand.
TATCAGGTTACATGATGTTTCTAGGAGATGCTCCAATCCCTTGGAAGGCAAAGAAACAAACACCAATTGCTAGAAGCTCATCAGAGGCTGAGTACAGGGCCATGGCAAATGCAGTTTGTGAAATCAAATGGCTTATTACAGGATTTACAAATTCAAGTTGTCACGGATTTTATATAGCAAAGAAAAACAACAAGTAATAAAATTTATAAATCCGGTATCTCCCCAAGTGTAGGGATCGTAGTGGCTGATTAATACCGAGTCGATCACAGGAATCGGGTATCTAGTTCAATTAATTCTCCTATGGTTGATACAATTATTCCTAAACCTAAACTAAAATGGAAAATAAAGCGACAGAGGATTGTCACCCAAAGCCAGAAAATATCGCTATAACAAACGCAAATAAAATAAAACTACAACTAAGAAAACAATAAAACTAACTATCATGATAATGATCAAGCAAATCAACATAGAACACACATGATCCACCATCCCGCAACCCTTAATTCTTCCCTAGATTATCTTATGATGATTCAATCAAAGTTGTGGTTCACCTAATCAAAGGTATGAATTCCTACTTCCGTAAGCAATCCGTCTATCAATCTCATCATCTTCCGATCTATAGAGATTAACGCTCTCAAAACAAGGTGCAAGATTTATTAGATCTAACAACCTAGAGATCTAACCTATCAACTTCCGTTATGTCAAGGTTAAAAGTCTAATCTTTCCTATGGTAATCTAAGGTTTACACCGATTTCCATCATACGGTAAACATCAAACAGCAATACATCTTCCGATATCGATTGCATAAACAAATAAACAAAGGAAAGAAACAAACTTTAAATTAAACTCACAAAATATCCAAAGGAAAGAAAATAAAACGCTGCTGGAAAAGTTTCCTTTGGCTGCTCCAAGTTCATAGCTTCAAGACAAAGACCATGAATCGAACAAGAATAGAAAACGAAAACAAAACCTAAACTAATCCATGACCCCCAAATTTCCCCCCAAAGGGGGGGCCGCCAGGGTTTTCTCTAATGATTGTGTATCAATAGGTCTCAATAATGTGTGTTTTAGGGTTGAAATCGCTACTGCTATTTATAGAAAAGTAAGGCGGCTCTGCTTGCTATGTCGGTGTTGGGCGCCCGTCTGCACCTTCGGGCCGATGCCTGTGCCTCTGACGCTTTCGTTCACTATGGCGTCCAAACTCTCTCGAATCAACTTTTTCTCCTGGGCGCCGATTCGGACTCTTTTCTTCAAATTCATCTTGATCTTCATTCCAACTTCATCTCTATCTCTTTCCTTCCATGCAAATCATCACTTGAACATCTTTTAAGCTCCTTTCACCTCATGCAAGCGTACCTACATCACGATAAAAACATGCAAAATGTAACATCTTACATCTAAAGATATTTATCCAATAAAATCACATAATTAGCTCGATTTTGCACTTTAATACTTCTAAAACTCATTTGCTCAATATTTCAATATAAAGCTCGATTTCTATGAGAAACATACGAATATGGGGAAATTGATATAAAATATATCCTTATAAAACGTATAAAATCACCCTTAACAACTCCCCCACACTTAAACCTTGCTCGTCCCGAGCAAGACAAAACAAAATCAAGACTCGAGACATATAAACATTTATGCAACCATAAAGCATATTCAATAGTTTAGAGGTTCACCCAAGTGTGTGTGCATAGCCATAACAAATTTCCACTAAATCCACACTTGAAATTGATTCAAGCAAAACTAGCCAACATCCCATTTAGAATAGAAATATAAAAACGATTATAACATGCACCTCACAAAACATACATATTCGAGAAATAATAAGGAGTGTTTAAAATATTTCCGACAAACTTAGAGGATAATCCCTACAACATATCTTTCAGTTTATACTGGGGATAGTCAGAAGATAACTACGGTTTTCACCCATCTTTTCACATTGCCATTTGCTAATTTTCTTAAAGTTCTCTTAATTACACACGTATAGCATATGCCCTCATTCCCAGCAATAGGACGTTTCGTGATAACACCCTAGCTGGACTACTCTCATCAGGCCGTCGGGAGCTATTAAACCTCATAGTGGTATAGGACATTTCGTGATAACGCCCTACCGCACTCAAATCATCGGCAGCTACTTCCGACATATACATATATTATTCATATTATTCATCTTAGATTGGTATTCAAACCTTAGATTATATCCCTCCTATCACATTCAAACATTCAGATATTCACAGTATGTCATACTTTAATTCTAAACACAAACTATTAAAATTTTCAAAATTCGTATGTAAGCAAAGAATCATGCGATAATCATCAAAAATCTCTAATCAAATGGGCATAGCTCTAAAATATAGCTCATCATTTACTATGGCACGTGAAAAATAGTGTTGGATGAGACATCTAAATTTACTAAATATGCAAAACAATGCACCAATGATATAAAAACTCAAATAAAGATATGCCTTTGCTTACTTGGGACGAAGCAAACAAATTTTAAAATTTAGCACTCTTTCATAGAAATATAATAGTATGGCAAATGAATGTAGATACATGAAACTATTTCCCTCCCCCACACTTAAATTACAACATGTCCTCATGTTGTGCAGAATTAAAGAAAAGATAAAAGAACTTAGCTGATTTGGTAATGATATGAAGGTTGGCTGAAGAAGACAACAATGGTGATGTCATATGGAGTCCTTCCCAGCTTCAACTCCCAAAGGTAGCTTCGACAAAAACAACTAAAAATGTGCCTGCACCACTTGAAAAACATGGCAGTATCTCGGGGACACGGGGGGAAATATAACAAGCAACAATAATGATATAAGCACATGGTATAATTGCTCAGATGGAAAAATCACCATACAGGGAAAACACAGGACATCTAAGCGTCTAAACACAACGGACCGGAAGTTTGATATAAGCACAAAAAGAAATAAAGCCACAGAAGCTTGTAGAATAATATAGACCACATGTGCAAACAGAAACATCAAACTCCAACTAATAATGATAGAGGATTATACATGGAAAAGAAGTCATAGAGATTTTTCAAATTAAGCCCATATAAAGATGGAAATTATACATGGAACATTACAAAACAGTAGGGCTAGGTGCAACTACATGAAAAAGATATTACAATGCAATCTACATGATAAAGTGGTAGCGTACGGCAAGCCGACAGTAACTACCCTCAAGAAAAATAATAGAAAAATAGAAAAACAATGCAACTAGATGACATGCAACTAAATGATATGCAAAAATAAAAGAAAATAAAAGAAAGAAAACTAGCCCACTCATTTGCAACACGACATGTATATCATAAACGTCTACCAAATAATGATAGTTTACGATAAACGCATGCGATTACTATTCATTATATGCACGTGTAGAGACGCGCCTTAAGACTCATCAAAAGTGATAGCATTATGGAAAACCAACGATTAGCTATACTAAATGATATAACTCATAAGAAGACATGGTAGCATACGGAAAACCGGCGGTAGCTACCCATATGAGTTACAAAAATAACAAGAAAGCACATAGGTCTCAAAGCTCACAGGATTCATCACAACGATATGTAGCATACGGAAACCGACATTAGCTACTAAGCAACAATAAGAACAGTTATAGCATACGAGAACCGACATTAACTATAACATGCATGGATGAATCCTAACACCCTAGATAGACGACAACAGGAACAACATAAGTCATATTAGAATCACGTCTAGCTAGGTGAATTACTCAACATGGATTGCAATAGATGGAAAGAAAACCATAACGGTGAAAGAACAGGACATCTACGCATATACACAACGGCCACAGAGGCTCACAATAAAACATCCATGTCAATTAATGTAGCATGTATATCAAAATTAATCAATTATTTAACCTGGATTCGTAGATGGAAAGATGCAAACATGCAAGTTCAGAACATCTACGTAGAAATAATTAGCCACAGAAGCTCATATGAAAGGATCCACGTCAAATAAAGCATGTATCAAAAACAAATTCTATTCACTAGAAATTGACACACTGGACGGACGTTCAGGCAAGACAGACGGACGTTTAAAGCATATTCAGGGCGGACGGACGTTCAGGCAAGCGGACGCTCGTCCTCCTGTTAATGATGAACTGGACGGGCGTTGACGGACCTTTTCTAGGCTATACAGATCCTAACCGGCAGTGTATCGGGTCAAATCGTAGTGCTAGTCTGGTGAGTCAGAGTATCGTATCCACAGGGAAACGAAGGCATAATTCAAAGTGTGGTTAAACACCAAGAAGCTATTATTAACTCGATCTAAGTCGCAGTTTTATCAGTTTTATCGGGTTAGATCGTTAGATTAGTTAGATTGTTAGTAAAGCAGTAAATAAATATATAAATATAAAAATATATAATATATATATATTTTTGGATCTAGCCAAGAATACTTTACTGAATTACGTCTCTTTTTGTAGTGAAATTGAATGAGACAGATCTTTTCCTTGATGCAAGGAGGTCAATTATGTATGAACCGGTGTACTCCTAAGCTAGACAACTCCTCCTCACACGAGCGTATGAAATTGTCATATGTCATTGTCATCAGTTTAATCTCCACAACTGCCCCATGCTAATCTTAGTTAGTCTGAACAGGTACCGAGTACAAATCTACCCCGGATAAAAGAGGTTATTCCGTTTGTCAGACGGCCGATGTTATTCAAAAGGCTCCGGTTGTCAGGCGGATCGATTTAACTTTCCGGTGTTAGTTTCAATTAAACTGTTGATTTTAACATTATTATGATCTCGAGCACAATTTTAATAAGATTCATCTTTCCCAAGACAAATCTGCCCCCGGGTAGGAAATCGGATTCCGTTGTCACGTTTTCACTCGGCCAATTTTACCCTCCGGTCTTTCTATCCGTACATTAAGTTCAAAATAGAAAGAGATTCATCATAATTAATTTTTAATCATTTTTACCATAGTCGATCATCCAGATCTATAAAAAGAATAACTAATTCAGATTTATATCTTGGCTAGATATATTTTTAGCTTAACATCATTATTATAAGTAATATATAAATAAAAATAGAAATAATAAACATAATAACATTAGAATATATTACCGATTACAACTGTTGAAGCGGGGTCGTTTCCACCGGGTATAGCATAACAAAGCTTCGAAATCAACAATCTTCGATAATTATTCCGCCATTACAACGGTACTATAACTACTTTATTTATATATAAAAACATATATATACATAGACATATGTATATATACGGGCCCGAAAATAAAATAAGAAGAGATGAAAAATATCTAGATCTATATATAACATATATATTCATACATAGAATATATATATATATATATATGATCTACAAAATAAAATAAAAATAAGAAGAAGAGAGGGACGGCCTAAGGCCAAGAAGAGGGGAAGAAATGGGGAGGAGGTGGAGAAGAGAGGGGCAGAGATTTTTGATGGATTTAGGGGGGTATTTATAGGAAATCTTGATCTGTATTGTCAAAATTCGTCTATACGGTATCGCAGTTCAGTAAAATGGCCATATCTTGAGTTGTAGACCTCCGATTGACATGATTCAAGAGGCATTGGAAAGCTTATTTGAAGATCTACAACTTTCATGAAGGACTCTTCTTCAGAAAATGTTTTTTGATGGGCCATTCGTTTGTCGAAGATATTTCTCGATTTCCACTAAATCGAATCGATTGACCACTTGACCACTTGACTTAATGATACTGGAGTTGTAGAAGTCCGATTGATGTGATTCAAAATGCGTTGGAAAGCTCTTTCAAAGATCTACAACTTTCATTAAGGACACTTCTTCAGAAAATGCCGTTTTAATGAGCCATTTGTTCGTCGAAGATATAATTTGTTAGTGGTACCACTAACCACTGAGCCACTTGACCACTTAAGTTAGTGGCACACTCTTATATCCCTAAAAATACCTCTTTTAGGCCTCAAAACGTCTCATTACTCGGGATTTTGGTCAACCTATAATTCTGCAATAAACCACCAAAACACCAAACGTAAATCCGACACGATACTCCGATTACTAAACCGGTACAAAACTTATAAAAACTTATAAAAATACGATAATTTATATAATAACCACTATTTATATATTTGGATAAAATTAAGTAATTATTGACTTAAATTGGTACAATAATACTCAAATTGGTATCAATATTGGGGTAAAATGTCGTAATAATGATCATTAATTTGTCTCTCATCACAACTCCCCACTTAGCTTTTGGTCGTCCTCGAGCAAAACAAGCGATAAAACAAAATGAATGAGAGATAAATTCATGAAGATATAAGATATAAGGGACAACCAGATAATACAACCATTAGAATTACAACCAGGCTTTAACCTTAATATAAATGTATAACAGAGTGTGTGTGTGACAAGCCTTTTCAATTTCCACTATCCTCTCTTGAATAATTCAAGCAAACGCACAAATATCCATTCAGACAGTCCTAATGACTTTCCTAGGTATAGGCCGTAACATTTCCACACAAAGTCCTTCCGTGTACTTATTAGGATAATCCCTAAAGCATATCATTCAGTTTATACTGGGGATAGTCAGAAGATAACTAAGTTTTCAACCATATTTCCATATTGTCATCTTTTTTTTTCTTTTCCTTTCTTTTTTTTTTTTTTTTTTACTTTTCACATTTGTAGCATATGCCTTCATTCCCAGCAATAGGACGTTTCGTGATAACACCCTAGCTGGACTACTATCATCAGGCAGTCGGGAGCTTTTAAACCTCATAGTGATATATGACGTTTAAGTGATAACGCCTCTCGCACTCAAATCATTGGTAGCTACAACCGACATATATATAGTTCATCTTAATTTGGTATTTTTCTTTTTATTCCACTTAACTTATATCCTTTCTATCACATTCAAACCTTCATATATTCACAGTACACGTTCAAAAATTAGGTACTAAGTTACTGCAATTATCTCTAGAATAACCACTAGGATACTGAATGGATACAGTTTAAAATTTTCCGCTTCAATATCAAAGGCTTTACGTGAAAGAATTCATGTTACACAAATATATTTGGAATTACAATGCACTTATGGTTCACGTTGGTTATACACATCCAAATTGATCATTACATCTTCAAATCCATGAAATATATGCCTTATACAATTTATTTTAATCAACTAAATAATGCTCGAAAAAAATCGAAAACTAAGGGATTTATTGATACAAAATAAACATTAATTCCATTGCTTAGACCAACGACTCCACTCCCTTACGAACTTACATTGTCCTCAATGTAAAGTGAGTGTAAATAAGTTGTTGGGAAAGCAATGGTGTACTAAAACAAGTCAAAACAAATACTCGGATGATATTAAAGGGTGGGTGGGTGGGTTAAAGTTATGATCTCCTCAATTCCATAGTATTTGAACTAATACATGTCACACGTTATTTGAAATTTAAAACAGACTAGATCATGAAATGTAACGTATGGCAAAGTATTAACTCTGAGTCTTTTATACCCAGATCCTCAAGGGTTTTTTCAAATTGTTCTAACAACCTAAGTCCGAGAAATGATGCATTTGAATTTTCTCTTTGCTTTCTCTCTGGATTTTCGGATAACCACCTAATCATTCCCTTTTTTAATGACATTCAAACATTCATCCTGAGACTTGGTGAAACAAAATGAAAATCAATCCAAGTATTCATGCATATCATCCAAAGTATAAGTAATTATTATATTTAACATTTTTACGGGCTGCCTCCCGGTAGCGCTTTTGGTTAACGTCGTTTGCTCGACAAACTTAAACAACCAAAATGATGATGATTAACTAATATACTAAAATAAAATAGGATACTTCTAACATTTACTCACAAAAGCATGTAATAATTAATTTCGTGAACTAACTAGAAAAAAATGCTTAAGGAGTAAATAGGAAGGATAGTACCATGTTTTTACTATATTTATAGTCTATAGCTAGACTTTCTGCTCCGGTTTTCTAATGTACTAGTGGTGAGTCATCCTCATGCACCACATCCTTCTTCAATACCGGTTTCCAACAGAGGTTAGACAATTTCCACCAATCCAAACGATTCTTGACCTTTTCCTTTGATTTTCGAGCCTTCGGTTTGTGAGCTTTTACATTATTGCTGAAGTCATCTTCTTCAATTACCTGCGTGTTAGTACGATCCACAGCAAAAGGACACAAAGGGTCCACACAAGAACAAGATTCTAGTGTAGTGCATGGATATTTCAATGAATTGTAAATGTTAAAGACAACGTGCTCATCATTAATTCCCAAACTAAGCTCTCCCTTATAAACATCGATGAAAGGGATATTAATAGTGAAGTGCCGAAAAGTGTCAAGAAAACGTGCATACTTCTTATCCAACTTCATCTTTTTCATTTCCTCTTTCGGGGAATGGGGGAGTAATTCAAGATCAATTAAAGTAGGGTTAGAATGTATACCTCCCTTACCCTTGTCGTTAAACGAAGATGGTAAAGCTTCCTGGAATGATTGTGCCTTTTGAGGACACTGTGTGTCATCATTCTCTACCTTTTTTCTTCAAAATATGCACTGGATATGGTGCTACCCTATCAGATTGAACCGAGGTGAATTTGGGTTGAGGCGGATAAGGTTCGGTTTGAATTGGCCCTTTCAAACTTGATTCATTCTCAACATGATCATTGGTCAAGGTCCTACTCAATCTTGGATTTTTCAATATTCTAGGAACCTTGACCCATTCCTCATCCTTACTTCCAGGTTCAATATATCTGTTTTGTCTTAGGAAATCTTCAATAATGTCCTCTTCCTCTTTAGTGAATTCAGGTTCATCTTTAGATTCCATATTTTTTTCAAATTTACCATCTAAATCATCCTCTACTTCATTATTTCCGAAGTTTTCTAATCCATTACTTCCATAGATCCTTCCACTTCTAGTAATAACAGCAGTTACCTCTTTCGGGTTTCTTTCAGTATTATTTGGCAGCTCTCCTGGAGGTTTACTGTTTTTACGTTCCTCTTCTCTACTCAAATGATATTTCAAATTCCGTAATGAAGCTTCTACAATTCTCATTCTGGTATTATGTCCACTTATAGATGTTTTCAACGTACTCATATCCTTAGTGACTGTACCTATAGAAGTCATCATGGTTTCCATATTTTGAGCTTGAGAAGACATCATACCCATCAGATTTTCGATTAATTTCTCCCATATATCAACTCTTTCAGGTTGAGTTGAACTTTGGGTGACTGGTATGCTTTGAGTGGTATGTTGTGGATACGGTCTAGGTAATGATTGTAGGTTCTGATTCGAGGTATCTCCTTGATAAACTTGATTATTATATGGATTTTCATATTGAACTGGATACGGTGGTTGTCCTTGCTTACTAGGGTTTTCAGACCAACGAAAAGTAGGGTGATCTCTTCTAATAGCATTAAACGAGTTTGAATACGCATTGTTCAAATTCCTATGTTGTTGAAGAAAACTCACCTCCTCCCTTGAATATCCTTCTGGTTCTTCTATCCCTAATGACATATTATCATGATTCGAGTATTCATTTGTTTTACTATTTCCCGAACTCAGGTTCTTATTCTGTTGTAAACCATCAAATTTCCTACTCAAATTCTCCAAGTTTGCTAGAACTTCCGTATTCGGTGTGTATTCTCCTGCAAAAGCTACTTTTCTTGTGCTAGAACCGGTTTCCCACATTCTATTATTTTGGAAATCTTTTCTATAGCATCGTAAACTATTTGAGCTTCACTCATCATTAACGAACCACCACATGCATGATCTATATCTGCACGTGAATCTTTCCTTAATTTACGACAGAAAAGCTGGATTTGCATATCTAAGGAATAACCATGATCGGGACAATCTCTTAATAGCTTTTTAAACCTTCCCCAAGCATTCCCAAACCTTTTTTCAGATCCTTGTCTAAAGTTGGTAATTTCGACTATTAATTCCAATTTTCTACCAGGAGTAAAATATTGTTTTAAGAACTCGGTTTGAATCTCCTCCCAACTAGTCAATGAATGATGTGGGAGTGACAAAAACCAATCTCGTGCTCTTCCTTTTAAAGAAAAAGGAAACATAGACATCCTCGTTAATTCATAATGAGCACCATGACTTTTGGTCAGATTACACAATTCTTCGAAAAGATAAAGGTGATGATGTGGATCCTCATCATCTTTTCCTAGAAATTGGGCTCTTGTGTCAATTAAACCAAAAAGATAAGATTTTATTTCAAAATTATTTGCTCCTTTATTGGGTAAACGAATTGGATTATTAATCTGGTACTTTCTTACGGTCTGATCACATATAGGTCTCGGGTTAGGCTGGTTTCGATTATTACGATTATGCTTATTCCGATTCTGATTATTTCTATTATTCTGATTCTGGTTATTAGGTTAAGGTAAATTCTGATTAAGGTTTTGGCCATGCCCTTGAGCATGAGCAATCCCTTGTTCGGGTGTTTCACTAACGGTTTCGCCATTTTAAGTAACTCGATTTGACAATTTTTGTGGAATAGAAAATATCGAATAGAAAATAACACGAAATCGATAAAAAAAACCACATTTTTTTTTCTCTCGGTAATTACCGACTCCACTCGGTATTTACCGAGTGTATTTTTTTTTTATTTTTTTTATTTTTTTATTTTTTTTTTAAGTAATTACCGAGTCCACTCGGTATTTACCGAGTGTATATTTTTATTTTTTTTTATTTTTTTATAATTATTTTTATTTTATTTTAAAAATTGGTATCTTACCAATAGGTAGGTACCAACAAAAATAAACGAACCGCGTTTACTTTCTACTATCGAAAATAGAAAATAACTCGAAATTGGTAGAAGAAGAAAATTGGTAACTAAAAGAAGGTAGATACCAACGGAAAACAAAAATAGAAATGTGATAAGAAGAGTGTTGACTTATCCTCAAGAATTTTGAGCTAATACAAGTAGTAACCATAGACACAATGAATTAGCGTCGTTTCCCCGGCAACGGCGCCAGAAAGCTGACGGACCTTTTCTAGGCTATACAGATCCTAACCGGTAGTGTACCGGGTCAAATCGTAGTGCTAGTCATGTGAGTCAGAGTATCGTATCCACAGGGAAACGAAGGCATAATTCAAAGTGTGGTTAAACACCAAGAAGCCATTATTAACTCGATCTAAGTCGCAGTTTTATCAGTTTTATCGGGTTAGATCGTTAGATTAGTTAGATTGTTAGTAAAGCAGTAAATAAATATATAAATATAAAAATAGATAATATATATATTTTTGGATCTAGCCAAGAATACTTTACTGAATTACGATCTCTTTTTGTAGTGAAATTGAATGAGACAGATCTTTTCCTTGATGCAAGGAGGTCAATTATGTATGAACCGGTGTACTCCTAAGCTAGACAACTCCTCCTCACACGAGCGTATGAAATTGTCATATGTCATTGTCATCAGTTTAATCTCCACAACTGCCCCATGCTAATCTTAGTTAGTCTGAACAGGTACCGAGTACAAATCTACCCCGGATAAAAGAGGTTACTCCGTTTGTCGACGGCGGCGATGTTATTCAAAAGGCTCGGTTGTCGGCGGATCGATTTAACTTTCGGTGTTAGTTTCAATTAAATCTGTTGATTTTAACATTATTATGATCTCGAGCATAATTTTAATAAGATTCATCTTTCCCAAGACAAATCGCCCCGGGTAGGAAATCGGATTCCGTTGTCACGCTTTCACTCGCCAATTTTACCCTCCGGTCTTTCTATCCGTACATTAAGTTCAAAATAGAAAGAGATTCATCATAATTAATTTTTAATCATTTTTACCATAGTCGATCATCCAGATCTATAAAAGAATAACTAATTCGATTTATATCTTGGCTAGATATATTTTTAGCTTAACATCATTATTATAAGTAATATATAAATAAAAATAGAAATAATAAACATAATAACATTAGAATATATTACCGATTACAATTTGTTGAAGCGGTTCGTTTCCACCGGGTATAGCATAACAAAGCTTCAAATCAACAATTTTCGATAATTATTCCGCCAATTACAATCTGCATTTATAACTACTTTATTTATATATAAAACATATATATACATAGACATATGTATATATACAGTACAAAATAAAATAAGAAGAGATGAAAAATATCTAGATCTATATATAACATATATATTCATACATAGAATATATATATATATATATATATATATATATATATATATATATATATGATCTACAAAATAAAATAAAAATAAGAAGAAGAGAGGGACGGCCTAAGGCCAAGAAGAGGGGAAGAAATGGGGAGGAGGTGGAGAAGAGAGGGGCAGAGATTTTTGATGGATTTAGGGGGGTATTTATAGGAAATCTTGATCCGTATTGTCAAAATTCGTCTATACGGTATCGCAGTTCAGTAAAATGGCCATATCTTGAGTTGTAGACCTCCGATTGACATGATTCAAGAGGCATTCGAAAGCTTATTTGAAGATCTACAACTTTCATGAAGGACTCTTTTTCAGAAAATGTCTTTTTGATGGGCCATTCATTTGTCGAAGATATTTCTCGATTTCCACTAAATCGAATCGATTGACCACTTGACCACTTGACTTAATGATACTTGAGTTGTAGAAGTCCGATTGATGTGATACAAAATGCGTTGGAAATCTCTTTCAAAGATCTACAACTTTCATTAAGGACACTTCTTCAGAAAATGCCGTTTTAATGAGCCATTTGTTCGTCGAAGATATAATTTGTTAGTGATGTACACACTAACCACCGGTACCCACTTGACCATTTAAGTTAGTGGCACACTCTTATATCCCTAAAAATACCACTTTTAGGCCTCAAAACGTCTCATTACTCGGGATTTTGGTCAACCTATAATTACGCAATAAACCACCAAAATACCAAACGTAAATCCGACATTTACACTCCGGTTACTAAACCGGTACAAAACTTATAAAAACTTATAAAAATACGATAATTTATATAATAACCACTATTTATATATTTGGATAAAATTAAGTAATTATTGACTTAAATTGGTACAATAATGCTCAAAGTGGTATCAATATTGGGGTAAAATGTCGTAATAATGATCATTAATTTGTCTCTCATCAGGCGTTTAGAAAGGACAAATGCTCGTTTGGTTCTCTTAAGACATAACAGAGTTGGTGCAAGTTGGACGGACGGGCGTTCACTTACTATGGACGCACGTCTGGAAACCACAAAGAGTGGCCGGGCGTTCAAAGGAAATGGACGCTCGTCTGGACTCGAATTGTGCACACCAAACAGAAACTCAACCGGCATCATAAACCCTAGATAAAATCAGAGCCCTAGATCAAATCATACCTCAGAAACCCTAGTTTTATTAAAAATGAAAACAAAACTATGAAACCTAAATTCACGTTTCATAAATTGAGTAAAAAAAAGGTTTTGCACATTCTTAACCCAATGGTTATCGAAACACGGCAAAATAAAAAAAACCTCAATTTATTTAACGGTACTTTTTATTGAAAGAAATAAAGAAACAAAAACAGAAAAAGATACGGAAAACCTAAACAGAAACCTACCTACGAAAAATTTAAAACAAAAAACAGAAAACGAAAAAAAAAAAAAGAAAAAAAAAAAAGAAGAGAAACGTGTTGAAATCTTCTGAGCCCAAAATGGAAGGGAAAACAGTGGATTTTGACCTCGAAAACGGCACTGAACGGCCAAAGGCCGTTCACCACGTCTTCGGCGTCGGAACGAGCTTTCCGAATTGGGGTCCTGCGCGTAAATCCGACACTCGAGCCGAAAGTTACGGCCAAAATACTAACGAGTGCTAAAACGATCCCTTTTATCCAAAAATTTGACCGTGAAAAACGTGGAGTCAGATGATTCAACCTCAGAACCCTACCTACGAAACCTACCTACGAAAAACAGAAACCTTAAACCACGATATCTACCTAAAACAAAAATAAATAAATAATAATAAAAAAAATTGGTGACAGACAGGCCAGACGGGCGTCCAAGTTACTGGACGGACGTCTGCCTAGAGAAAGAACAGGACGGGCGTCCAAGTTACTGGACGCTCGTCTGCCTGGGCAAAACACAAACAGAGACGATCAGATTTGGACGGACGGACGTCCAATAGCTCAGGACGCCCGTTTACGTTCAAACTGAAGTACATAAACGCTGCTAAACACGAAAACAGGTCCAAACAAAACACGAAAGCTAAACAAAACCCTAATCGGAACCTAAACACAAACCTATGAAAAATTAATAATCACTAGATAACACAAACTACCTACGAAAAACAAAACAGAACAATTTTAGAAAAATTAATAATGAACTAGACAATGGCACCGATTCCCCGGCAACGGCGCCAAAAACTTGTTTTTGGTTCCGTTGGCGGGAATACTCACCACTATAATACCTTAGAAAAATTAATAATGAACTGGACAACCGCACCGATTCCCCGGCAACAGCGCCAAAAACTTGTCACGGATTTTATATAGCAAAGAAAAACAACAAGTAATAAAATTTATAAATCCGGTATCTCCCCAAGTGTAGGGATCGTAGTACAGCGATTAATACCGGAGTCGATCACAGGGAATCGGGGTATCTAGTTCAATTAATTCTCCTAAGGTTGATACAATTATTCCTAAACCTAAACTAAAACGGAAAATAAACTGGACAGAGGATTGTCAGTCCAAAGCCAGGAAAATATCGTTGCGAACAAACACAAATAAAATAAAACTACAGCTAAGAAAACAATAAAACTAACTATCATGATAATGACTGAAGCAAATCAACATAGAACACACATGATCCACCATCCCGCAACCCTTAATTCTTCCCTAGATTATCTTATGATGATTCAATCAAAGTTGTGGTTCACCTAATCAAAGGTATGAATTCCTACTCCCGTAAGCAATCCGTCTATCAATCTCATCATCTTCCGATCTATAGAGATTAACGCTCTCAAAACAAGGTGCAAGATTTATTAGATCTAACAACCTAGAGATCTAACCTATCAACTTCCGTTATGTCAAGGTTAAAAGTCTAATCTTTCCTATGGTGATCTAAGGTTTACACCGATTTCCATCATACGGTAAACATCAAATAGCAATACATCTTCCGATATCGATTGCATAAACAAATAAACAAAGGAAAGAAACAAACTTTAAATTAAACTCACAAAATATCCAAAGGAAAGAAAATAAAACGCTGCTGGAAAAGTTTCCCATGGCTGCTCCAAGTTCACAGCTTCAAGACAGCACCATGAATCGAACAAGAATAGAAAACGAAAACAAAAACCTAACTAATCCGCAACCCCAGCCTCCCCAAAGTGGGGCAGGCTTTAGGTTTTTCTAATGATTGTGTATCAATAGGTCTCAATAATGTGTGTTTTAGGGTTGAAATCGCGCTGCTATTTATAGAAAAGTAAGGCGGCTGCTGCTATGTCGGTGTTGGACGCCCGTCCAGACCTTCTGGACGCCAGTCTGGTGCCTCTGAACGCTCGTTCACTATGGCGTCCAAACTCTCTGAATCAACTTTTTCTCCTGGACGCCAGTCCACTATTCTGGACGCCAGTCCAGACTGGACGGGACTTGGACGCTAGTTCAGACTCTTTTTCTTCCAAATTCATCTTGATCTTCATTCCAACTTCATCTCTATCTCTTTCCTTCCATGTAAATCATCACTTGAACATCTTTTAAGCTCCTTTCACCTCATGCAAGCGTACCTACATCACGATAAAAACATGCAAAATGTAACATCTTACATCTAAAGATATTTATCCAATAAAATCACATAATTAGCTCGATTTTGCACTTTAATACTTCTAAAACTCATTTGCTCAATATTTCAATATAAAGCTCGATTTCTATGAGAAACATACGAATATGGGGGAAATTGATATAAAATATATCCTTATAAAACGTATAAAATCACCCTTAACACCAGTCCAGTTGCCTGCTGTCCTATTTTGTGACAATGCCAGTGCAATCCACATTGCTCACAATCCTGTTTTCATGAAAGAACCAAACATATTGAAATTGACTGTCATGTTGTGAGATACAAGGTCAAATCAGGACTCATCAAACTTCTTCCAATCAATACCAAAGAACAAATAGCTGACAACCTCACCAAAGCCTAAGATGCACCTATTTTCTCTTATCTACTAGATAAATTAGGAGTTTCGAAGATCTTTCAGACTTCAAGTAGCTGATGGGAATGCTGAGTGCAAGCTGTTCATGAACTACTCATAGCTTGAGGGGGGTGTTACAGTATAAAAGCTTATGGGAATGCTGAGTGCACTTTGCTGATCAATCGAATATATCAGCAGCCTGCTGACAGCATGAACACCAGCAGCCTGCTGACATTACGAAGACTCAGCAGCCTGTTGATCAGTTTGATAAAATGTAATATAGAAAGCGGTTATCTAGTTGTAATTTGTTGTAGCC
This sequence comes from Gentiana macrophylla, assembly GCA_026214975.1. NCBI lineage: Eukaryota > Viridiplantae > Streptophyta > Magnoliopsida > Gentianales > Gentianaceae > Gentiana > Gentiana macrophylla. Next base: position 82,069,123 of record CM047814.1, read on the forward strand.
GTTTGTAACCAACTTCCAACTGATTCATGAGGCGTATGAAGCTATAAATACCCCATGATCAGCCACATTGTAAATAACTTGTAACTTTTTACTTGATCAATAATAATTCCGCATTTTATTTTGTTAATTTGTTTGTAATTCTACAAACTTCATCATAGATGGAGTAACCCACGTGCACAGAACAACAGATAAACATGGAAAGAATCCTTAGCCATAAAGGCTTTAATCCTATATTCAAAACTACCATGATTATCTCCTACAATCAAGGGGATCAAATCATAATTATCCATTCCTTAGGGAACACGAAAATAGAGTCCATAAAGGACACGATGCATGCAAGATTATGGCATAACGCCTCCAATATAAACAATCCTTATGGAATTACGAGATACTTGATTCCTGAACATTTATAGGATACGTAGGCAACTTGAGATAAAATATCTCAGGCTCAGTCTAAATCTAATTCAAACCACCCCGTTCATATCTTTTTCCAGTTTTAGTTTTAGATCTTGAATAATTTGTCATTAGATCGAAAAACAAGCCCAGGATTTATCACCCGATGAGATCCAGCATCGTCATTTAGTTATGTTAATATTTACATAGGGTAATGATAGAGTTACCCCTCAAGTTTACACCATTTTACACCAACATAACTGTTGGTAAAAATTACCGGTTTAGCATGCTGTAATTAATGTTGACACATAATATGAACACCCGCATTAACACATGATCAAAACAGAAAAGATGATTGAGCCAAAACGAGAAAACGAAATGAGTAAATGCAAAATCTTATGGATTGAGGCGAGTGTAGCACTCTATCCTTAAGACGATATTGCGCCGATTATGTGTCCACGGTTATCATAATCATCTCCCAAGATACAACAATCATTTTTTTCGGTTCGGCTGACACTTAATGGAATCAGAAGCGGCGAACCGAGCCTGGTTTATAATCTCTTCCTTATGACTTCGAAAAGCACAGAAGTATAAAACATATATATGTATGAATGAATTTCGTAGAGCTTTAGTACTTTGAAAAGGTATACATTTTCACGAATTCAATCTTATAAATTACAATGTCTTTTAATTATGTGAGAGCTTGTTTATATAGATGAGAAGTACCACTTCAAAGTTTCAGTTGTATCCCTAACTTGAATCAATGCAACCCCACAACCGAACTGATGCGTTCCGTTTGAGGTTGCAACTTTTCACCGAACAGAAGCAACTATATGCTTTATCTATTCATTTTTTTCATTATTTTAAATTAAATTAATTAATTTCATTCATTTTCTCCACAACAATCTTGTAGAAGTTTTTTATTAGTGAAAAATATGTGGTTAGATAATGATGGTGTAAAAATGATGTAGACATAAGAGACTAACTATATCACTCCCCATTTACATATTACTCCCTCAAATTTTTTTTAATTGAGCAGTTTTTAAAATTAATTTTTTTATCCAATTTCGTTTTTAAAACAATATTTATTATATTATTTCTCACTCTACACTTATTTATTTATTTAAATTGTTTTCCCAAACGAAAGAAAAATTTACAAAACAACAACAATTACAACAACCGGACAAGTTTCGGACTGACGCCGGACAAACCCCGGAATACCACCAGTCTCCTACTGGACCCACCTAAACTAACTAAGCAGAAGAAAAACAACATTGGGAGAGCCCCGATTGAACCAAACTCTGTCTCGTTGAAGAGAACTTGGTTTGGTAAGAAAGAAAAATGGAAACAATCCGACATATTGCGGACGTCCATAACTGATACGAAAAAACCACCACCTACATCAACCAGCAGCAACTACCCTTATTTATTACTAAGATAAAAAATTACATAAGTTATAACCAATGATTTTTTAGCCATTCAATTGATAAATTAGAAAACATTAACTCGGGTATTTAATAAGTAAATATCTACTCCCTTCGTTTTTTTATCTGTCGTAGAGAGAATAATCACACAGATTAATAAAGTAATCAATATGTTTAAAATATAGTATTGGAAATGTATTTTTTTTACTGGAGATGTAAATACTTTGTTGGTAAAGAAGTTTTTAGTGTTGAAAATGTATTTTTTTTTATTGGAGATGTAAATAGCCTATTGGTAAAGGATGAAAAAAATAATAAACGATGCATTGAAAATGTAAAATGACAGATAAATAAAACAAAACAAATTCTGAAACGTGACAGATAAAAAAACGGAGGAAGTCCATTAAGTTAAAATAATAGGAACCGTATTAATTTAGAATACTAAAAACATTTACCGTATTATTTTTACATGGTAATCACCTTACATAAAGTATAACCTCGATAAATTAATACCCCGGGACCAGAAAAAATTATTCGTTTAGCGAGGTTATTTGTTTATCGATAAATGAATATATTATTCATTTATCGATAAATGAATATTTATTCATTTAGATAGTATTTTTACACTTTTCTAATTTTTTTTGCTTATGATTAGTATTTTACATTTAATGTAGTAATGTACCTAAATGGTAATGGTCAAAATTATTATTAAAAAACTTAATTACATTCATTTTCTTTAGACTCTAGATTAGGAATACATGCACTATACGCGTGAACTACGTACATTGTATTATGTATTGAGACTACTAATAAAATTGTATGTATGAAATACTTAGAGTCTAAGAAAATATACTTAACTCTACACTATAAAGTATGTATATATATATATATATATATATATATATATATATATATATATATATATATATATATATATGAAATTTAGTGATTATTCATTCATGTTTATATGAGACTTTAAGGACTCAATATTTTTTATTCGTTAATGATTTAGCGAGTTTATTCATTTATCCCTTTTGCTCAAGTCGAGACCGGAGAAAATTATTCATTTAACGAGGTTATTTATTTACCGAACATTTATTTATCGAAGTTATCCTGTAATTTATTATCTTTCTAGTAACTTTTTAAACATTACCATCATTTATTATCTTTCTAATACGGAGTAACTTTTTTAACATTATCATCATTAAAATAACGTTAGTCAAACATATATTAAAGTTTATACTCTATTTGGCAAAAAAAAAAAAAAAAAGTTTATAATCTAAAATAACGCATGAAACCTCAAATTAATGCGATTATCATTTAAAGATTAATATCGTTAATACATGATGATATAAATCAATTAACATGGCCCCTTAAGGAAAAAGTTAACATGATGTATATCCTTTAGTATCATAACGTTTTGATTAATAAGAGTTTGTAACATCTTCTCAAATCTCAATATCATTAAAACAAACAAATATGTTTGCAAAAAAATTAAAACAAACAAATAAAGAAAAGAAAAAAAAAAACCGTAGTATTAATAATAGTTTGTTGCATGATAATCAGATACTTGAATCTGCTGTGCGAATTTTCCCAGATGTACCCACTGCATTAACTCTGTACATTTAATAACTACTACTATGCATGCAAACACACTTCTCTTCAGAGATAGTTCTTGCACGTTTTAAATTTATCCTTCGATTTTTTTTTCTCTCTTTATTAAATTAAATTAAAGCTGCTAAATTTATAGAGCGTAGTGATAGACTTATTGATTGAAATTAAGGGGCTAATTAATTATTGATATGGCGGAGATTGAGGCGGAGCCTAACGGAATTGCGGCTGATGCTTCCATCAATCACGCCATTTTCAGCAAGGCTATTCGTTCTGTTACATTGAAGGTGTGTTTATTTTTAATTTTTTAATGCATTTTTCTTCCATTGAATCATGGGTTATTTTTGGTTAATTTCAAGATACTGTTCATCTTGAGTATAGGGTTTATTAGTAATTAACAAAAAAAGAAGCCCTGGTAAGCCAGGAAATGCCATTTAATTTGTTACAGTATCTTGTATTGCTCTCTATAATTAACTTTTTTGATTGATGATGAATAAAATAAGAATGAAGTTCTAATTATCCGATAAAAGTATTAACAAGATTGCTGTATATATCTCTATTAACATGCTAATTTAAATTTAATCCATTTCATTTTGCAGTTTGAGAATGTTGAATTCATAATTAAAAAGAAAAGAGAAGGGAGGATGATAAATCAGATGAAGAAAGATGAGAAAACTGAAGATAAAGTGATCTTAAAAGGAATAGATGGCATAGTATTCCCTGGTGAAATGTTAGCAATGTTAGGTCCATCTGGTAGTGGCAAAACTACCCTTTTAACAGCTCTAGGAGGCAGGCTCAGTGGTTGTCTAACTGGTGATATTACCTACAACGGCAAGCCTTTCTCGAACGTCGTGAAACGCAACACCGGCTTCGTGACACAAGACGACGTTTTTTACCCTCATCTTACAGTGACAGAGTCTTTGGTCTTCACTGCCTTACTAAGATTGCCTAACAGCTTAACCAAAGACGAGAAGATATCGCACGTGGCCGATGTTATATCTCAATTGGGACTAACAAAGTGTAAGGATAGTATAATTGGAGACAATAGAGTTAGAGGGGTATCAGGAGGTGAGAGGAAAAGAGTGAGCATTGGCCAAGAAATGCTGATAAACCCGAGCCTGTTGTTGTTGGATGAACCGACGTCGGGTTTGGATTCGACTACTGCACAAAGGATTGTTTCAACAATAAGGGAATTAGCCAATGGGGGGAGGACAATTGTCATGACTATTCATCAACCTTCAAGTAGGTTGTATTATATGTTTCATAAGGTCTTGCTGTTATCAGAAGGTAATCAGTTGTATTTCGGAAAGACGAACGATGCCATGAATTACTTTGCTGCCATTGGATTCGTCCCGTTATTCACCATGAACCCTGCTGATTTCTTGTTAGACCTTGCTAATGGTATGCTCCCATAATCTCTTTATTACATGCATATATACTTGTGTTGCAAGTAATTCAAACATATTGTTTGTATCTATATCTAGGTATTTCACAGGATAATTCCCAAGAAGATCAAGCTTTAGTTAAACAAACATTGGTTACCTCGTACAAAACGAACTTATCAACAAAAGTGAAGGAGGAATTGCAACAACAACAACCGAATCATGATAAGATTCAGGTCGTATCAAACGACAAGCAATCCACGAAATGGAATACTACTTGGTGGCAGCAATTCTCGGTGCTACTTAGACGAGGTCTCAAAGAACGAAAACACGAATCCTTTTCTGGCCTTAACATAGGACAAGTTTTAGTTGTTTCTTTCCTAGCCGGTTTACTATGGTGGCGATCTGATATCAGCCATTTACAAGATCAGGCAAGACTTTGTTTAATTTTTGTATTTTAATGAAATTGTTTTCATAAAAGTTAATGATTATATACATATTCAATAACATTGCAGATAGGGCTTTTCTATTTCTATACTGGATTCTGGGGATTCTACATTATGCTTGGAGCGATTTTCACGTTCCCATCAGAACGTGCAATGCTCGAGAAGGAAAGGGCATCCGGGATGTACAGATTATCATCATATTTCTTAGCAAGAACAATAGGTGATCTTCCATTGCTACTGATCCTTCCTGTTGTTTTCGTCACAATAACATACTGGATGGCAGGGCTAAAAGCCAGAGCCGAGAATTACGTTTTAACGGTACTCACCGTTCTATTGAGTGTAGTAGTGACAGAAGGAATGGGGCTTGCTATTGGTGCTGTTTGTATGGATTTGAAAAAAGCATCTACTTTAGGATCAGTCCTTATGCTCAGTTTCCTACTAGCTGGTGGTTTTTATGTTCAGAATATACCGAGATTCATGTCGTGGATTAAGTACGTTTCGATTGCAAACCATAGTTATAGACTCTTGTTATTGTCACAATACAAGAATGGAGAAACTTATAAGTGTGGTACTGATAACATCTGTCTGGTTGAAGATTATCCTTCTATTAAGTCTATTGGACTTCATGGAGCACCAATGTCTGTGACTGCCTTGTTTATAATGCTCGTGTTTTATCGCCTTGTTGCATACGGTGCACTAATGAGAACTGGTGTGACGAAGAAATAGATGTTTCAGAGGGTGAATCAGTCGAATTGGATCAACCATTCGAGTAATCCTAATGTAAGGCGGATTTGGTTAGGGAGATGCGGATTGGGGGGTTTGAAGAAAAACAAACATGAAAGCTTCGTGTTCGCTTTTCATTCGATTTGTTGGTCATCAACAGATACAGATATTAGCATAAATTGTTTGAAATGATGGGGATGGATATGAAAAGTTGTAATAGCTGTCCATTTTGTTTGAACTAGATACTTGAAATTATTTAAGGGCAGTTCTATTGGCACCTTATCTTTTACTATCGGCGCCCTTTTACTTCAAGCATTAAAAAAATTACTTCGGCACCATGATTATTTTTCAAGAAAATAACGTCAATGGCATTGATGTTGTAACGCCCCGTTCCCGGATACCGAGTCCTTATCCGGAAAAGAACGTTCGACACATATAATACTAAATAAACTTAATATTATACGTAAGTCTCTACTACGTCGTATCGAGTTTAGCGTAAACGGAAGCAAAAAGATTCGGGTGAAATTCATAAATGCTACTAGAATAGAAAGACAACCAAACTAAAGATATTAAGTTTAACTTACAACAACGACAATCCAAATCTTACAAATACGATGTCTCGAAAGTAAAAACAACGACAAGTCTTACAAAAGTCTCAAAGTAAAGTACAACATAGTCTAGTACAACAAAAGTATTAAAGAGAAAGGAACAACAAATAAAGCATCCTCGATCACCCGTCGTCCTCGAATTTTTCATCGAACTCTTAGTCTATCTATTCATCTTCTCACCCCACAAAGCATACAACAAATAATGCAATGGAGGTAAGTACATAGGTACTTAGTAAAGGAAAGAACCTATCGATTTAACTATGTTTCATACCAAAAAGGTTCACATTGTTATGTTATCTTTATAAGACAGACTCAACTCTAGGCTCCTCTTCATGCTCATCAACATACCGTGCCTAATTGTTTCTAGCTTATCTTATCTTTGTTACATCAGCATTCAAGGGCACTATGCATGCTGCTACTCACCGCGAAGTATCGAATGCAACCTATTAGTGGATCACATCAATAGCCACAGGCTAGCCCCGATAGTGTACACGTTCGGCGAAGTCCCTCCGTACTTGGGGTCTTATGAACTTACGGAGTTATTCACTTTTACTGACCGCCCACGCATCGCGATATAGACTTGTGCCTTACCAAGAATAAATGATGTTTAGTCTTTTAGTACACAAGTATGTATTTTATTAATTAGTCACCTAAGTGTTTTCAAGGAAAAACTCACTTAACGGCCCTATTCTCTCACTTAGACAACTAGACTCAACATCCTATTCACATACACAGACATTGATGAATACTAATTAATCAAAGCACAAGTCAATCATGCTCTTCCGACGGTCCCGAACTTCAACTCTTTTGAAGAATTCATTCGGTGCCGGAACTAAACGCATCAGAAGCTAAATCATCGCTTGTTCATGTCCATTTAATGTTATTAGATCAAGAAACAACATTCAAAACTGGTTTCGGAGCTTAAAACTCAACATTTCACCAAAACAGGGTTTTGGCGCGCTTTTCAAGCCTTTGGCGTGTGCTAAAACCTCTCTGAACCATTCAGGATGGTTCTGGTCTACTTTTGGCGCGCGCTGAAAGCTCCCAGTACCATTCATGATGCTCTCTAGACCCTTTTAGCGCGAGCTAAAAACTCTCTAAAACGGTTTCCCCCTTTCTGGTTCCGTTTTGGCACGTGCCAAACCCCTATGCGCCCGCAAAAACCTAAAAACTTCCTTAAACATCAGTTTTTTGCACTTTTAAAAATCCCAACCAATTTCCAACATGTTTAACATCTATTTTGACAGCAAAACAGCAGTAAAACACAACTTAAACATACCATAGCACCTTAAATACCAAAATCAACGTTATAATATGTTGTCATATTTAATTTTACCATTACTTGACCATAAATTAAAAAAATTATTAAATGAAATATAGAGCAAATGCAATTTACAAACAAAGAACATAAACATGGTAGTCATATTTCAAAATCCGCGCGTTGTATATTTTTCTTTTGTAATTAACATATGTATAAATAATCACATTAATGATTATTGTTAAAAATAAGTTAAGTTTTAATGATGAATGTTGAACTAGCTGTTAAAGGGAAAGCAAAAAGATGTCTAGACTGAATGTATAGGATTTCAGTAGAGTCTGATTTTTGTATAGGTTTGATCAGACAAGTTTTGTAATAGTCAGCTGATAGGATCTCAATAGACCTGCTTAGGTTTTTACAACTCAGTAGAGTGTCTAGAATCCTGCTCTGTAGAGTGTCTACATATTGTAATGAGTCATATCAATGGTCGTTATTTGTTATCATATTCAAAATCTGGTGGATTATTTTTTTCATTTATGACAAAACCATTATAATCAATTTTATTGAAATCATAAATTATTTTGATCGGTATTGCTAGTTCAAGAGCATACCATTACAATAAAAGGTAAAATATTCTTTTAGGAAAAGGTCGTAGAGGACAGGTTTACATCTTATTTGTGTAAAAAGGACAAGAAAATAATGCAATGGTTGTAAAGGACAAAAAGTAATGTATATCCAAAAATACCCTTTATAATTATAACTACCCTCATTCCTCCATTATCCGACTCATTCATCCATTATCCCAAAATCTAGAAACCCTAGCCTCCATCCTCTTCTCTGCAAATCCCCTCTTTTCCCTTTTGTATTATCCCATGAGGTGATGCTCCATCTACAAATCCCATGAGGCGATGCTCCATATGCAAATCGTGAGAGGTGATGCTCCACCTACTTGCCTATTCCGTTTGATATCGAGCAATGAATTCTCGATTTGGTGATGATTTGCAATGAATTCTCGTTTGCATCTGAAATCTGCTAATATCACTACTTCTTGCACAAGAGGTATGGCCAAGGATTCAATAGAAGCAAGCGTGTCAGTCCAGTAATAATAATCGATCTGTTTCCTTTGATCATCAATATTGGTGCAGAAAGTGGAATAATCACTTCCTCTGATGATTGATTTAATCTACACGAAGCAAGAGAGCAATAAACAACCATAACCGTAATCGTCTCCGTCGAATTCGGAAGTCGGAAATCGGAAGTCGGAACTCAGAATTGCTCCATCCGAATTGGTTTTTGTTGATACACCAAGTGCATTCCGCATGTGATAATTACGAGCAAATCGAAGTTTAAATCGACTGCATTTAATCAGGTCGTATCCTTTTCGATTTAATGTTAATATCATATCTTTTATTCTGATTTTAGAACGTTAATCTGCCTGATTTTGTGCTATTGTGTCTATTTGAATGTTGAATATGAAAGGTTTGACCTTTCATCCGATTTGGTGAATGATACAAGCCATTTGTGCTACTGTGTCTACGTTTTGTGAATGAAAATCTGCCTGATTTGTGCTACTGTGTCTACGTTTTTACAGATTCAATGCTCCGATTTGGTTACTCTTTCCATTCATCTTGATTTACTTTTCAATTTCTTTTCTGAATCGTATTTTTGTATAACCGTTGTTTTGATTGCAGTGAGTCAAGGCTATGTGCTGAGAAAGGCAAGAAGAACCGGGGATTTGATCTCCCTGATTCTCCGGTGACAATTTAATGCCTAAAGATGCCTACTTTTAGAGTTTAGAGGCAAGATTAATTGCAGCAAATAAAGAGAGGGAAAAAATAAGGATTGGTTCTACTATTTAGTTTAAATCACCGACTAGATTTTGCTACATGATAGCACAAACGAGCATTTTAAAGATGTTGTGATACTCAAATTAGAAGCAGGCAAGCAACCCTATCAAAAGAAGGCAAAGGCACTTGTATATATCATGCTATTTTTGACAAAATGAAGACCATTTGATGTATATGTAGTAACACCATCATTTTTGGCAAGCAGCCTTATTTTTTCTTCCATCCTCATTTGATGTATATGTAGTAACACCATCATTCAAAAACCGATCAATATTATTGGCACATAATAATAGTCATGTAGTAACATGAACTTTCTCTGTAGTAACACTTGTTGCAACACATGCCCTTTTCATCATGTAGTAACACCACTATGCACACTCCATACAAAGAATGTAGTTACGCATAATGTAGTAGTATCACAGTGAAAGTCCACATATGATGTAGTAACTCGTAGTAACAGCACTATGCAAACACCCTCAAACATAGTAACACATAATGTAGTAACTCATAGTAACACCAACACGTAGTAACACCAACACCCTGCAAATCCTTACCCGACTTTAATGTGAAAAGAAAAAAAAATATTATCATTAAGGGTATTTTTGTACATCTCTTTTTTTGTCCTTCTCAACCACTGTCTTTGTTTTTCGTCCTTTTTCATCATTTACCATCTTATATTGTCCTTTAGGACCACCACCCGGTATTCTTTATCGGTGATCATAAACGTCTATATTCAGTAGATTTCTTATCTCTGAATTTCAAATCACTCGTGGAACATGTCGTTTCTATGGACTTCGAGTCCTAATTTATTTATGTGAGTAACATGTCCGTACTTTTTTCTATGAATTTTAAATTCACTTTCACGAATTTTTTACATGTCTGAAATTTATTTATGTGAATTTAATATTCACTTTCGTCATTTTTTGACATGCACACTTATGTGAATTTTATATTCACTTTTACGAACTTATATTTTAATATGGATTTCTAGTATATTATATGCTCGTTTCAAACATTATTCAACTCAATGAGATCATATCTTCTTTTATCAGCAACTTATTTATATGAACGTTGCAATTAGTAATTAATATCATTTATTAGCGTGATGCAAATTATAGCATTCGCGACGTGTTATAAATGCACGCTGCCGAAACCACGCCGCCAAAAGTCATTTTTCTTGTAGTGCTTCAAGGCATCATATGAGTAATGAATATCAATTATCGTGATTTTGACTTGATTCATCATTATATTTTGACTTGATTCATCATTATATTGATGTGTTCAATATCATTACCATCAATTATACTCATGTTACATATGATATATAATAATATAATTGTATGACACAATTGACATCATATATAAATCATAAAATAAATAAAATAATCAAATTTTACCTCAACTTTCAATTATCTTTATCAATGATTTCTTGGGTGGACTCTGTTTCTTTGCTTCATAGAGTGCATGCTTGATTATTTACTGGGAAAAACTAATTGTGTAAATTATTGATATAGTCTCGTGCTGATAACGTGTTATAAAACTAATAAAATGACAAAGGAGAAACAAGAGAAAAGACAAAGTACCAAGGGGAATATGATTGTGTATTATTCCATTGGTAAAAGAGTATTTATAGTATAAATTACAATATGAACACAATAATTTGAATGAATTCGAAATTTACATAAATTAATCAGAATAATAGAAAATCTATCAATGATTTTATTACATAATAAGTACAGATTCGATCAACAATTGTAGAATCTTTTTCCATCAACCTTTTTATGCAATGCCTTGTATTGTACGGACGTACAATGAGATCATTGCCCCGGCAAATGCCTACAAAAGAGGAAAAATTTCTTAATCAAGAAAAACCCATTTCAAGAAAAGAAAAGAAAAAAAACTATAAACTTAAAAAAAGAGTCAAAAAACAACCTGAAATAAGTCAAAATTAAAATACCTCAATATTCTACACGATTATCCATCAATGCCCACAAATTCTTGAATGAAGCCATTGAAATTTTAATTTTTTAAATTGAAAGAAAATGGGCTGAAATTTTTGTACGTAATTAAGTGAATGAAGTGTGAAATCAACCATAAATTCCTAAAGTAAAAGGTGTGATGATATCAATCTAGAATAAATTCCTAAAGTAAATGGTGTGATGATATCAATCTAGATTTGAATTTTAAAATTGAATAGAAGTTGGGGCCGAAATTTATGCATTTAATAAATGTAGGAGCGTTGACAGAAAGGAAAATAAATCTTCTGCAATTTAGTGATATGCGTAAACGGAGAGGAAAATGAATGTGGAGGCCGAAATCATTTACTTAGGACTGGTTTGGTAAACAAAGTACTTATTCTGAACAAATTAAATGGTGGTTAGACTTAGAGATGTTTGATACTCCCTTTCATCGAACTTTATTTGTCTCGTTTGACATTTAACACAGATTAAGAAAAGTGTAGTTAATTATTTGAATATCATAAAATGGTCCAATATTTTACAATATACCTTTTAAATAGTTGTTAAAGCATTTAATTTTACACACAGTTTATTGCAAATAATGTAAAGTGAAATGGTCATTCGAAAATTTTGACAAATTAATACATAAAGTAGACACATTTTTCTGAACAAACCAAAAAGGGAACGTACACACTTAATTTGGGACATAGGGAGTAATATGTTTAACATATCTTAAATACTTAAGTGCTACTTAATTTTGCATGTAAAAAATTAAAAAAATCAACGCTTCTTTCGTCACTTAACGCTGAAAAGAAAGTGCAGGCCTTTGTGCTACCACGTATTACACCGATTTTATTTTTTAAGAAGATAAACAATACGGCAACTACTTGTGTCACCCGTGGTGATTAAAATCATAAACAATGGATCCTACATCATTATTAAAGATAGAAAATTTGGTTTTATTATCCGTTGTAGCACATCGTTATGGATCCTACACTTAATTTAGCCTTTATCGTTACTTTTTGAGAAAATCATTGAGCTGTTGTTTCTTGCACATAAACTCACTACCATAAGCCCCCCCTAATACCAAGGCTCCACCGTCGGTGCAGGGGGAACATGCACCGTCGGACTGGCCCACAACCACCAAGAATCATCATATCTTGCAGAAGCAGACCCGCATCCGCCACCGCTTTAAGAAACTGTCCTCTCTGTGGCAAAGCTCTTCCTTGTATAAGAACATCAACCCACATCATGTTTTCCTCTTGTTTGCTTAATAGCATTTGAAGAACTTGTTCTTCATCACTTTTTTTGCTGAGTAATTGTATTATTTGATTTATAAAACCCTCTTGCATCCTTAATGTTGCTGCAACATTTGACTTAAAATGCTCTATTTCTATTGCAGTCAGCAGTTTGTCCCGTCTTAAATCATCAACTTGCTGAAAACACATTAAAAAATAAAAAAAACAAAAAAAAACATAAATCTTACGGGAAAAAAATATGGCTTGTTATAATTTTGTTACGGCAATTTGTTGTGAAGCGCCAACATTACTAAAAAAAAATTAAAGCCTTCAAAAGCTCAACATCAAACTTATGTACCTATTTCCTTCACAAAGAAAAAATAATAATAATATATATATATATATATATATATATATATATATATATATATATATATATATATATATATATATATATATATATATACACACTACAAGAAATTGGATTTAAAGGACATGATGTTTAAAGGGGCGACATTGTCAAATCCCTTTACATAATTTTTTAAGGGACGACATACGTCATTCCTTTTCAAATGAATACTTAGAAAAGTCAAACATTTGTTGAATTTATTGGAGGGAAAACTTTAAAGGGACGACATTGTCGTCCCAATAAAGATTCGATTTTTCCCGCTTATTTTTTGGCTAATTTTTTTGGCGGGTAAATTCTTTAAAGGGACGATATTCAAGTTTTTTGGGACGACAAGTGCCAGCATGGAATCCACGTGGACTGTTCTGTTTTAAGGGACGACATTGTCGTCCCTTTAAATACGATTAATTTTTTTTTTAAATATTAAAATTGTGTGGCTTTTTTATAAAAAAAGTGATTTTTGTTTAAAGGGACGACAATGTCGTCCCTTTAAATAAAATTTCATAAAGGATTTTAATTTTTGATAAAAATTTATAAAAATTCTTGATTTTTGTTTTAAGGACGACAATGTCGTCCCTCAGAAATAAAAATTTATAAAAAAATTGTTTTTTATTTAGAGGGACGAAAGTGTCGTCCCCTTTAAATAAAATTTTATAAAAATTTGATTTTTCGCTCATAATATATTTATAACAATATTTTCTTCGATAACGATAACGAATAACTCATTCGCTCAATAACGAACCCTTAGATTAAAATTGATCGCTCGATATCGAACCAAGAAATTCAAATCGATCAAACAAACCACATTCGTTAACTCATTCGCCGATAACGATCGATTGAGCCATAGTAGATAGTACTATCATAATGATCGATAACGTTTAACTCATCCGCCGATAATGAACCCCGAGATCGATTTGAATCTAAGGTTCGTTATCGAAATAATGAGTTAGATCGTTATCGTTATCGTTATCGATCATTGTGATAGTAGTATCTACTATGGCTCGATCGATCGTTATCGAAATTTAATGAGTTAAGAGTTGGGGTTCGTTAATGAACAATCGATTTGAATTTCGTGGTCGATTTGAATCTAATGGTTTGTTATCGAAATTAATGAGTTAGGTCGTTATCGTTATCGATCATTGTGATAGTACTATCTACTATGTCTCGATCGATCGTTATTGAGCAAAGAAGTTAAGAGTCGGGGTTGGTTATTGAACGATCGATTTGAATTTCGGGGTCGATTTGAATTTAATGGTTCGTTATTGAGCGAATGAGTTAGATCTTTATCGTTATCGATCATTGTGATAGTAGTATCCACTATGTCTCGATGGATCGTTATGGAGCGAAGGAGTTAAGAGTCGGGGATCGTTATTAAGAGATCGATTTGAATATTAGGGTTCGTTATCGAGTGAATGAGTTAAATCGTTATCGATTATTGTGATAGTACTATCTACTATGTCTCGATGTATCCTTATCGAGCGAAGGAGTTAAGAGTCGGGGATCGTTATTAAGAGATCGATTTGAATCTCGATCGATCGATCGTTATCGATTTGAACCACGACTGCTAACTCATTCGCTCGATAACAATCGATTGAGCCATAGTAGATAGTACTATCACAATTATCGATAACGATCTAACTCATCCGCTCGATAATGAACCCGAGATTCAAATCGAAATCGAATTTCGGGGTCGATTTGAATCTAATGGTTCGTTATTGAGCGAATGAGTTAGATCTTTATCATTATCGATCATTGTGATAGTAGTATCTACTATGTCTCGCAATCGTTATCGAGCAAAGGAGTTAAGAGTCGGGGTTGGTTATTGAACGATCAATTTGATTTCCGGGGTTCGTTATCGAGCGATCGATTTGAATATAAGGGTTCGTTATCGAGCGAATGAGTTACATCGTTATCGTTATCAATCATTGTGATAGTAGTATCGACTATGATTTGATCGATCGTTATTAGGCGAATGAGTTAAGAGTCGCGGTTCGTTATTGATTTGATTTGAATCACGGGGTTTGAATCACGGGGTTTGAATCACTTCGTTATCAATCGATTGATTTGAATCACGGGTTCGTTAATGACCGATTGATCTCAATCCGAGATCCAAAATCGATTAAGCGATTTCAAACTCGAGGTCTTTCCTTTACAAACTCGAGATCGTTATATAGTTTTAAAACCTGAGCCTCGTTAATTACTTTAAGAACCCGAGGCTCGTTAATTAGTTTTAAAACCCGAGCCTCTTTATTTAGTTTTAAAACCCGAGGCTCGTTATTTAATTTTAAAACCCGAGCCTCGTTATTTATTTTTAAAACCCGAGGGTCGTTATTTAGTTTTAAAACCCGAGCCTCGTTAATTACTTTAAGAACCCGAGGCTCGTTATTTATATAATATGTACTTTATATAATTATGTTGAGTATTAATTAAAAAAAATTAATAATTCTTTAATGGCACGACAATGGCGTCCCAAAAAACAATTGTCGTCCCTTTAAACCTTTGACCTGAATAAAATCAGGTCGTCCCCTTCTTCTTCTCCACACTTGCAATTTTTTTTTCGCCGCTCCTCCCTCCATACCTCCTCTCCGCCGCCTCTCTCTCTCTCTCCTCCTCCTCCTCTCCTCCTCTCCTCCTCTCATCCTCTCCACCGGCTCCTGCACCGCCTCCTCCACCTGCAACAACAGGATCAACAACAGGCTCCTCCACCGCCTCCTCCAGTTCGTACCGCCTGATTCACCGCCAATTCAGCCGTCTCCACCTCCACCTCCACCTTCAATTCAGCCTTTTTTGCAGGCAAGATTACAATTTCGTTGGTTTTAATTAGTTTTGGCAAATTTTTAATAATAATTTTTTTGAATCCATGAAATGTGGTTCGTAAATTGCTGAATTGTGTATATGTATGTATAATTGTTGCATTAGTTTGTTGTTTATGGATGAAAGAGTTGGGCATTGTTGTTTATGGATGAAAGAGTTGGATGAAAGAGTTGGGCATTGTTGTTTATGGATTGGGCATTGTTGCATTAGTTTGTTAAAAAAAAATTTGAATCTTGAATCTTGAATCTTGAATCTTGAATTTGTTGTAATTATTTATCAATCTTTTCGGGTGGCCTATAAAGGTTTGGGATGTCCTCTTAAGAGCTTACTTTAAGTAGGTCATAATGTTACATGTAAGAATTTGGTTTGAAGAAAAGGGGAGAAATAGGATTCATAACCTTATGTGATGCTATATAAACGTAAGCATTATATCGAGATATCTTAGTTTGTAATCAATTTGACTTTCATGTTTAATTTCCATTTCTAACATGTATGTAGTGTTATTAATGTAATTTGCAGTCAGACTTGTACTTATAGAACCTTGAATACCTAGACTAGGTGTTTTGCTTCCAAATGTAACTCTGCCGTTTGCTAGCTCTCATGCATTGAAACTTTGTGCCTTGTCTTTCACTTCAACTTTCAATATATGTAGTAGGAATATAGTTCTCCCACCTTAAAACTCCACTGACTTGCTTGTTTTTTCTTTTTGCAGTTTGGGAAGAAGATCTTGTAGTTACTCTGCTTCGTAGACAAGGGAATTGCTTCAAGGTCAGTGTAGTTAGAGGTGCTACTGCAAACCTCAATAGTTAGGGGATCTATTGCAAACCCCGTAGTTACGAGATCTATAGAAAATCTCGATTCCCTTCCACTATTTAAGCTTTTACTGTATTGTTGCTATGTGTTATGTATATCCTCAGAAATGCATGTTACTTTGA
Source organism: Gentiana macrophylla (assembly GCA_026214975.1). Classification (NCBI taxonomy): domain Eukaryota; kingdom Viridiplantae; phylum Streptophyta; class Magnoliopsida; order Gentianales; family Gentianaceae; genus Gentiana; species Gentiana macrophylla. Next base: position 82,086,163 of record CM047814.1, read on the forward strand.
ACTTAATTATTAAAAAATGGTATTTGTTGTATTATTTTTTATTAATAGAAAGCTTGAATCTTTATTCTTAGGGTTCCTTTGTTAGTAAAAATTACAAAATGACTGAATATGAAAAGCATTGTACGATTCCAAGTAAAAAAATCCATTCTTACTCTACTACTTTTGCTTAGGTTGCTGTCGTCATTTCAATTTATATATATGGTATAGTTTGGTGATTTTTGCTTGAAATGCTTGATGATTTAGGCTTGAAATACTTTGCCTTATAGTTGATAGCTTGCTTCCTTAATTTGTTGTGAAATGCTTGAAAAATCTTTTCTTTAGATCTGTTCATTGTGTTAGATATGGGTAAATCTATCATTAACTGTTAATACCACTTTAATAGCTATGTTACTTTGTTTTCTCTATGTTAAACTTCCAAAAAAGAGTAGTTTTAAATTTTCCAAATGGAACCATTTACTCTCTTCTTTTCCCCTTTCCATACCTATTAAACTTTTGTTGTTAAAGAAGAGATGTGAGAGGATCAAGCTTCAGAATCTATGCTCAAACAAAGTGGTTTTGTACTGATTGTTTCATTTTTGCAGCAACCAAATTGTTGAGTAGTATTAGAATTGATGTTTGACTTCCAGTTATGCTATGACAGAAAAGCCTTAAAAGCATATCAACCTAGTTTGGAGAACAGTTTCAAGCAATATGGATCCTTTACCTGAGAAGAGGAAAGTCAAGAGAATCCCGGTACATTCTTTTCGTGGTCTGTTCTTTACATACAATAAACTGATTACTAGGGAAATTTCATCCTTGTTTCTTGGTGTTATTTCTTGTTCCTTTGTAATGGTAGACGCTTCAATTGCTTGCCCCTGCATTCATAGTTTGGAATTCGAGGTTCATTTACAATCGGATGAGTTATGGATTTGTTTATTTTCTTAAGGTTGTGTATGATAAAGTTACGGATAGGAGTCGTGGCTTTGCATTAGCAACAATGGGCGAGTGTGAAAAGAAGTTTTGAAAAGGCTATCTGAATGTTTGACGGATCTGTAAGTGTCTTCACCATTTCTCAAGTTGTCATTTATTTCTCTAGTGTAATTTGTGTTGCTAAATTACTCTAGTGTAATTTGTGTTGCTAAATTACTTCTATAAAGTTCATTGTAAATTGGTGCTTAAGTTTATCTTCAAAAGTTTAAAAATATAATTAAATGGTGCTAAATTACTTCTTTTTTGTTTTGAACCCCCTATTTTAAAATATATATTTTTTTCTATTTTAAAATATATTTTATGGGTTCATACGATATTTTTTTCCTATTTTAAAATATATTTTTTTGGGTTTTTAAATGAATTTCTGGAATTTATATAATTTTTTTTTTCCCAAATATATTTTAAGGGACGACATATGTCGTCCCTTTAAATGGTTTTTAGAAAAAAAAGTATTTTCCTCGTATTACATTTATTATAAAAATTAAATGTATAATCTTTTAAGGGACGAAATTGTCGTCCCTTTAAATTGTTTTTAAATAAAAATTCATTTTTTTCGTATTAAATTTTATTATAAAAATTAAATGTAAAATTTTTAAGGGACGACATTGTCGTCCCTTTAAATCGTTTTTAATAAATAAAATAAAAATTTTCCTCATAATGTTTTTTTATAAAATAAAATGAATTATGTTTAAAGGGACGACATTGTCGTCCCGTAAAATCTCTTATGTCAAAGACGCTGACATTTCTTAGAAAAGTCCGTGCCACGTCAGCATTCATTTAAAGGAACGATTTTGTCGTCCCTTTAAAGGCGCCCGTGCTTTAAAGAGACGAAATAGAAGGGACGACTTTAAAGGGACGACGTGTCGTCCCTTTAAACATTTAAAGGGACGACAAAGGCTTTTAAGGGACGACAAAATGTCGTCCCTTTAAACAGGTTTTCTTGTAGTGATATATATATATCACACACCACACTGAAAACCTATTAGACATCCATCAAGCTAAAAATCGACTTAAAAAGTTGATATGCGTGTTAAACATACACTATATAAATACTCCCTCTGTCGTGCAATATAAGTCATTATAGGTATTACACACGATTTAAGAAAGTTAATAAATAAGCTGTTTTTTAAAATTTCAAAATAAAATATTGGTTTAAAATCATTTAATATATAATAAGTGAAAACAATCATTTAATATTGAATTGGATGTGAGAAACACTTAGGGCACTCCCAGCAGAGTCTCCAAATTTTATTCCTAAAATAATATAAAATAATACATATCCCTATTTTACAACATCTCAATTCAAAAACTTTCCTAAAATAATATAAAATAATACATATCCCTATTTTACAACATCTCAATTCAAAAACCTCAACAACAGCATCCCTATCCTTATCTCTATAGCATTTCAAATAATATTAAATAATACATATTCTACCTCACAACCCTATTTATACATATAAAATACTTATTATTTCACTCCAGCAGCATCACTATCCCTATAATTTTTAATAATTAAATATGTTCAGGGCATGAATAGTGCATCCCCACAAATAGGGATGCACTGTTCATATCCCTAAAAATATATAGGGATAGGGCCTCTGCTGTAAAAGCTATTTTGAGATAAACTCTATTTCCTGTCTTCTTCATTTTAGGGATAGGGCACCATATAGGGCTTCTGCTGGGAGTGCCCTTATATTCTAAGACACCATAAAAAAAATTAAAATGACATATAATACGAGGCGGAGAGTATATATATATATATATATATATATATATATATATATATATATATATATATGATTGATACGTTGACTTTGTGAAAGTCGATATTTTTCAACGTGTTTATCTAGAATATGTTTAAATCAATCCATATTTACCTGCCTGAAAGGAGAGTGAATTTTCGCCATTTTGGCTTCAAAATCCTCTGGACTAATATTGCTCCAGTTATCATCTTCCTCATCGTATTCATCACCGTCACCATTACCTGTATCGAAGCACCTCACCGTAGGCTTCGACCTGAACGGGTCGACCTCATCATCGGGTTCAGCAGCCGCCTTTTCCGTTCCTTCTTTTTGGTACAGAGTGTCTCGATTATCTCAACATGATCAGCAACTAGAGAATCTCTCTTATGTTCCTTCTTCTCAACATGGTCGGCGGCTTCCGTGACCATGAGAAACTGATGGGGAAAATGCAAAATTGGTCTCATAACTTTGAGGTGGTATCGATTTTGATCCCATATGATTTCTACTTATCGATTCTGGTACTGTAACTTAAAAAAACTCATCAATTTCCGGACACTTGGTTTTTCCGAGAGTTCTCCGGCCAGTTTGCCACGTAAATGTTGACTGGACTATGTTGACTAGGCAAATTTTGCAATGTTGGACAAAACAAAAATAAAATATAAAATTCAATAAAAAGCTACCATCCCCGAATCACAAAAATCATGTTCTCTATCTCTATTTCCTCCCTTATTCCTTTGAATCCTTTCCAAAATCTGTGAAAACCTAACCATTCCTACCCAAATCAAATCACATTATTTCTTTCAATAATTTCCCAAAAATATAAATAAATAGAATCCACATAAAGAAACTCAGACATACCACTGATACCAAAATCGATAAGTTGAAACCGTATGACCAAAATCGATACCATCCTAAAGTTATGAAACCAATTTTACAATTTTCTCGGAAATTGACCTGTAGGGCTAAAATATTCATCAATTTATTAAAGAATTCCAGAAAATATAACTCCATGATTCGAGTTTAACATTATTGAGAGCATATATATATATATAATAAGATATATATATATATAGTCATAAATATTCAGCACACACACAAAAAAGAAATCATTCATCATTCAACTGAGAAAATCAAGGGTCGTAAATCGTAATCATTCAGCTGACGAAAATTAATTAAGGGTCGACAGAATTACGCACCTCATCATGGCAATTCCATGAAAAACTCATTCCTACCATATTCAACGCCCTTTCTTCTTCTTCTTTTTTATTTACCGTGTGAATGAGTTTTTGAGGAGAAGGATTTTACTTCGTTATTTGAATATTATATGTGGAAAATTATAATCAATTTTCCGAAATACTTGGATGTGAAGACAATAAAGAATAAAATCAAGACTGAGTAAATTCTTACTAAAATTATGAATAATTGTTTTTTTTCAGTAGTGGTGTATAGGCTTGAGTACGCTTATCGTTTCAGTTGCGTTCCGTTTACCGTAAAGTTGCCTTTCCGCCTTCTGGCCTCTGGCCCTAAGAAAATAAGGTTAAACACACATAAAACGACGTCGTTTTGAATTAGAGTCACAAATTGAAAAGATGATCTCATCCCAACGTTCACTCTCTCAAAAAAGATTAATAAAAAATATTTTCGTGCCTTTGTTTTTTTTTCTGGGGGGTTACAGTCCCGGTATCCGGAACCTACTCATCCGACTAATCTGGAGTTTGGCTCGAGTTGTGCATGCAGAATCTGACTCTTACCCAAGGTACGGCCTAGCCAAGAGTCTCACTTTTACTTTTGATTTTTTAGATTCCTTCCTTTTTTTATTTATTTTGAGGTTTGATATTTATTTTCAACCTTTTTCTGCAATGCAGAAACTGAAAATAAAAAACAAACATTTCTTATCAACAATTATTGTATAATATACAAGCAAACTGGCCGTAGGTAACGCCTCACGGCGAAGCAACCACAATAAAATATTACCTCTTTGGGGCCCTTTTATAGACCAGATAGTCATCCATTCTTTCTCCTCTTCCTTAGAGTAATCGTTACTCAGTTGGGCATGATACGCACTTGCCACATCGAACTTCCCTGAGGATGTGGCCGACCACTCCACGCTTCCCTCCTCAGTAGTTGTGAAAACCTCCCGGAGGCACTCTGTCGCCATACATATACTCCGCCACACAAAAGAACAAGTTGGCTTCGGTTTGGAGAAAGGTCTCCCGTACATAGCCTTCAACACTTGCACCCACAGGCTATCTTTATCCACCAGAATCTGCCAAGCCAATTTAGCTAAGAAGGCTACATTCATGTTCCGTAGTCGTCTAATCCCCAACCCACCGCATGATTTTGGTTTGCAAATGTCCGGCCAAGCCACGTAGTGCATGCTTCGCCCCTGTTCAGCACCGGCCCAGAAAAAAGTTCGAGCCACTTTCTCCACCTCATCAACAATAGCATTAGGTAATCGGATCGTTTGCATAAAATAGTAAGTGATGGTCGTAAGAGCCGACTAAATGAGAATATTTTGTCCCACTCTCGAGAGGGCCTTGACTTTCCATACCTGAAGTTTCGCTCGCACTTTATCCAAAATGAAGCCATAATTCGCCTTTCTAGTTTTCGCATAAAGTAGGACGCCCAAGTATTTTCCCAGATCAAAAGTGCGTGTCATCCCAAGTTTCCCCGCAATATCACAGGCCACTGCATTATTCACATTCGGTGAGACAAAAAATTTTGATTTAGAAATACTCACCTTCTGTCCCGAGACTGCACAAAATGTAGACAAAACAGGCTCTATGATCTCTGCTTGCCCCACGGATGCCTCCGTGAAAAGTAACAAATCATCCGCAAAGAACATATGAGAGATTTTCGGTCCTCCTCTAGAAATACGAAATGGTTTCCACCAACCAGACTGCACTGCCTCGTCAATGGAGATGCTCAAAACTTGCATTACCAGCACAAACAGATAAGGGGCAAGCGGATCACCTTGCCTGATGCTCCGCTTTGGTTGGAAGTCCTCAATTGGAAGTCTGTTCCAGAGAATCGAAAGAGAAGCTGATGATAGTCAGAACATGATCAACTCAATCAGATTATCCGAGAAACCCGTTGCTCGCAGAATGTGAGTCAAAACACTCCAGTTTACCCTATCATAGGCTTTCTCAAGGTCTAATTTAACAATCATGAAGCCCTTTTTTCCTTTTTTCTTACTCATCGTGTGAATCGCCTCCTGAACCACAATTACATTATTTGTTGTTTGCCTCCCGGGGATGAAGGCACTCTGGTTGTTGGGTATTATGTCACAGACGATGATACCTGCTCGGTTTGTCGAAACCACGAAGAGACTTTACTGCATGTTTTCCATGATTGCAGATGGATTCATGCCACCTGGAAGAGTATAATTGTACCAAGACACCATCGGCAATTTTTTGGTACTTCCCGCGCATGCATGTGGGAGGATGATAGCCTCAAACAAGATTTGCGGGGAGGAAATGATACGAGTTTATGGAAGTTCCTATTTCGAGAGATCGTCACGGGAACATGGTAGTCACCAAACCGGGATTCAATGCCCCCCGAAAGATGTATTCATTAAGCATGCGATCACCAAAGCAAAGGAATTGAGATAGCTTGGAATAGCTAGTGTTTTTTTTTTCTAATTCCCAAAATAGTTGGTAGTGTAGTTACACTTTTAATTACACAGCAAATTCATAGATGTAAATATTTTGATTTTTGAGGTTTAATAAAGATCCGGTTTTCCCATAAAAAAATATTTATTGTATAATATAGGTCGTTTACCTTTAACAAAGAAAAATGTGGTCAAATAACGTGAGAAAGGTGGTTAATGACGGAACCATGAAATGATATTTGAATGAGCTGATTGACTCTATTTATATGGTTGAGTGGGTTTGATTAAGATAGGTATGTTTGAAAGTAAAATTTACTTGTAAATACATATCATGTTGTTAAAAAGAAAAGCAAGAACTTTGTTATGTTTCTGTGTTACATGCTCAATTTTCCTTGATGTACCATTTTTCTTTCTAGGGATTGTTCGCGTTCAATCCTTACCTACAATTTATGAAGTTCATCGAGCAGTTCCATGTGGCTAAGGGTGGGGCCCAGTGTCCAGGACCGGCCCTGAAATTTCATGGTCTTCGGCAATTGCGTCAAAATAGGCATTTTTTTTGTTAGAAGTTGTTTTTTTAGAGAAAAAAACATACCTATAAAATATTACTTCAACATCGTGTTTCTAACATATGTACATACAAGATTCAAATTCATTGATAGCCCTAAAATATACATACAAAGTAGTAATTCAACAATTCTTTTCAATCATATTTAGAAACAAAATTCAAATTCATGTATACATAAAATATACTTAAAAATCACTACTTCAAGATTTCTCTTGTAGCACATTTAGATACGAAATCACCAATCAAAGTAGAATTGTAAATTTCATTAATCATGTTCTTATCTAGCTCATTCAAATGTTCTTGAGTCATAGTAGCATGTTTTGTCTCTTTTTGACTTTCTAATGTTTTGATAATTTTTTCTGTTATAATTAATACACATTATAAGGGCCCGGAATTTTATTTTATTTTTTGGTCATTGGGCTTTTAATGAATACACATTATAGGCCCCTAGATTTTATTTTATCTTTTGGTCATTGGACCTTTAATTTTTTTTTAAACACATTATATTGGGCTGGTTGAGATTGGACCTACGCAATTTTTTAAGCAATACATGTAGCTAGGGCCCAACTTGGCGGTGGGCCTTCGGTGGTCGCCTAACCTGCCTAATCCGTGGGTTGGCCATGCCAGTGCCCCTATTGAGATCTGAAAAAATTTGTATTAAAACGATGAGTTTTGTCGTTTAAAATTGTACAAACTACAAAAGTACAAATGCCCTAGTTGGATTTTTTAGTTTGCAAAAAAAAAATTTAGTTCTGCCATTGCCCTGCAACTTACGCAGGGGGAGATGATTCAAGTCTTGCATTGTGTTTTTGTTCTGTTTTATTATCAGCGTGGCATACCTATAAAGCTTATTTACTTTGAAGACGCCAAGCTTATGTATGCGATCTAGGGTTTATTTACTTTGAAGACATCAAGCTTATTTATGCGATCTATGGTGATTGTGGATGTGGATTATGCGTTGTAGTAGCTAATGGGAAACAAGTTAGTAGTTGTTGGTTGGTAGAAACTTGAATTTTGAATTATGTTGTGATATGTCAAAATCGGCAAGGCCTCGCCAAGTCCAGAAGAGAGCTCTTGGATCCAAAACCGTCCCATGCATAAGCCCAGTAACGGATAGGGTCATCGGCCCGACCAGTCCGCCTCTCCACAAGCCGGACCAAGCCGAGTACAATCCAGCTCACCTCAAGCCTCTATGATTCACACCACTGGCAAGGCAACGGACATCGATCAACAACGTCAAGCTCGATCCAAAGCTTTAGGGGCCGACCTGCTCGCCTTTCTAATTTGTCATCCATCAGCTCGTCCAAAGCCCGCTCAACTAGGCAACAGAGTTCATAAACGACGCTTACAGGTGAAGAACCCGTAGCGAGCTCGTCAGCCCGAAAAAGATCAAGCTCTCCAGCTCGTCCAACAGCCGGGTCGGATCATTTCTACTATTTCTTTATGTTTATACATATATTAAATGACTTTTTTGTTGTCATATATTTGTTCTTTTAAAGAACCAATTATGAATTGTTATATTATAACGTCCTTAGTATTAAACTGTGATAGAGAAACCATGATAGGCGATTATGGTTGATGAGATCTCTAATCACTTTAATAAGTTTGATACTTAAATGTCTCTAGGCTGATGTACTATTAAACAGGGCATTGATAGTACGAACAAGCTAACACGTATTAGATGTCTTCTGTCTTTAAGGGCAGGGATAGATCTCGTCTATCGAAGTGTAGAGATGCTTGGACTGTACGCGGACGTGTATTAGAGAATGCGTACGTTAGATTGACCCACTTACATTGTTATGTGTCACACTATGTGGCGGTTGTGTAATTATCCTTAGGACCAGAGTCTTCAGGGCATCACGGTGTGGATTGTCATGCTTTGACACTATTGAGGTTTCCCCTAGCCACGGGGCGATCATACGGTAGTGATTGGGTGTGATACTGAAGCATGCAGAGTATAAATGTTTGGTCGTCCGGAAATCGCATACCCTATCAGTAAGGGTGAATATCCTCAAGGGTCTTCTTATAAGGAATGTCTTACTCTCGTGAATATTTGCAAAGTGGAAGTAAATGAGTTATTTCGAGAGAGCATGATATCCGGATTATAAGATACGGTCGTTGATGTTTGATACTCAACTTACGACCGTATGGATATTATTACAGCGATATGAATCTATTTAGACGGTAACTGTTTCACATGAAAGGTAGTAGTCATTGCATTTGACTCTTCCGATGATTGGGGGGTCACGGTGTGTTTTTAGACGCTATCCCGTGATCGTTAGGCATGAAGGGCATTTTCGTAATTTGCACTTTGTGTCTACGATCAATATATTCGGAAGCAGGGTCACACACATATGAACATCTAGTCGGATTAAAATGTGGTTATAATTGATAACCAAATAAGGAAAGAATTTATCTCATACTATAAAGGTTATAGTGGTAAATTAATATGGTGGTATATATTTATTATGAATAAATATAATACAAGATATTAATTATGATGATTAATTAAATGTACATATATTAGAAATGTATTTCGATATATATATATATATATATATATGATATACATGTATTTGCAAATTAATTAATCATAACATTATATTAATTAAAGAATATTCCGGATGCCAATTGAAGGCTATTTGGGGGCCCACTTTTAGTGTATTAGGATATACTTGGATTGTGCAATTTAATTAATAAGATTACCATAATATTAATATTGGATATTAATTGATTTTTGGAAAATATATTTATGGTAATAAGATAAATATATTCAATATAAGATATTGACAATATTTAGTTTTTATTTAATATAAGATATTGAATATTAAATGAGATAAATCAATCAAAGGGATTTTCCTTATTTAGGGGCACCACTTTCTACTATAAAAGAAATGGGTTGGCTAGCTCTTTTGTACATTACAATTCCAAGAGCTAATAGTTCTTGTGGAAAATAAATAGCTTCTTATGGAGAGTTTTAGAGAGAGAGAGAGAGAGAAAAGGCCGGTCTAGCAACCAGATTTTCTAGTAGCAATCCAATGGTGGATTCCGGTGGGTTGTTTGTGTGGACTAGCGGTAGAGGCCGAACGCTTGGGCGGCTCCGTGCATCGCTACTCTCCTTAGACGGTCAAAGCGTCGATATTTTAGATCAAGCAAGGTAACCACCATCTACTTCTTTTATGCTTGCTGTTAAAACGAAGTCGATCCTGGTTAAAAGGAAATAAAATTTTGAATTCCACTGCGTTTCCGCATAGATTTCCTAACAATAGCGACGGCCCAACTTTAACCGGCAGTGTACCGAGTCGGATGCACTATAGTAGCAAGAATGGTCGATCGCAAGAGGAATCAATCAAATACCAAAGTCATTTTCATACTTAATTTAGGTCAACCAAGAGTGGAACATGTGATAATTAACACTAAAAAGTAATATAAACTAAAGATAATAAGGAAGAAGAGACATAGCCAAACCATGATCCAATTGATTACTTTCGCCCCTCTAATCGATTATTCGGGAATGAGCATTACCATCCAACCATCCTAAGGTTTATATCGACTCATTCGTGGGTGCAAACTCCTAAAATGGTGCACGACGCCATGCAACATGTTAGGAAATCTACGCGGGAATGCAGCGGAATTCAAAATTTTATTTCCTTCAACCAGGATCGACTTCGTTTAAGAAATAAACAAATAAGTTAGTAGACGGTGGTTACCTTGCTTGATCTAAAAGATCGACGCTTTGAACGTCTAAGAAGAGTAGTGGTGCACGGAGCCACCCTAGCATTCGGCCTCTACCGCTAGTCCACACGAACAACCCGCCGGAATCCACCATTGGATTGCTACTAGAAAAACTCGGTTGCAAGACTGACCTTTTCTCTCTCTCAAAATCTCTCTAGAAAAGCTCTCTATTTTTCACACGAAACTATTAGTCTCTTGGAATTGTGTTCAGGGGCGCCCCTGAGGGGGGGCCAAGGGGGCCATGGCCCGAGCCCCCCCCCCCCCCGAAAACCAATGAATTTAAGGGCCCCACAAAATTTCGACCTAATATTATATATATATATATATATACTGTATTTATATGAACAATGAATGTATTACCTTAATGGTCAGTACTTTAGTATATTAGACATTAGACTTGGTTTCGAGTCTTGCTAGCTACAATATTTTTTTGTTTTTTTAAACTAGGACCAGGAGTCAAGTAAGTAGGTTTTTTTCCTTCCAAACCCATGATTATCTCACGCAACTTTTTTGTTTTATTTTTTTTTATATTTTTTGGTTACTTTTTTTTCGAAGGGCGAGGGCCTAAAATTCTTTTTAGCCCCGAGCCTAAATTTCGACAGGAACGCCCCTGATTGTGTTGTATAAAAGAGCTAGCCAACCTTTTCTTATATAGGTGTTGGGGCGCCACTTTTAGATCCCAATCTGATTGGGAGAAGCTTCCTAGTAGATTGATGAGAGAGAAAACATTTTTCTAATAAAATAAGGAAAATATATTTGATTGATTTATTTTATTAATATTCAATATCTTATATTAAATATTTTTCCAAGATATATATTGACAATATCTCATATTGAATATATCTTACTATATTATTATAAATCAATTTACACATGTGCGCAAATATATATATATATATATATATTAATATCTAATATTCATACATAATATAATGCCATAATTGACTAACTTGCAAGATCTTTGTGTATCAATATACACAAAAACATGCGCACCATATGTATGCAAATATATATCTAATTAGTCAACAAGATTAATATAATACTATGATTAATTAATTTACAAAATACATGTGTATCAATATACACAATACATTTCGACATACATATCTAATATATGTACATTTAATTATTCAACATAATTAAATATTTATTTTCTTTTAACCAGGATCGACTTCGTTTAAGCAATAAACGAATAAGCTAGTAGACGGTGATTACCTTGCTTTATTTAAAAGATCGACGATTTGACCGTCTAAGGAAAGTAGTGGTGCACGGAGCCGCCCAAGCGTTCGGCCTATACTGCTCCACACGAACAACCCGCCGGAATCTACCATTGGATCGCTACTAGAAAAATCCGGTTGCTAGACCGGTCTTTTCTCTCTCTCTAAGAAGCTCTCTATTTTTCACAAGAACTATTAGCTTTTGGAATTGTGATGTACAAAAAAGCTAGCCAAGCTTCCCTATTTATAAGGTGACCTATGCCCCTATTGTGTCCCAATCTGATTGGGATTAGCTTCCTAGTAGATTGAAGAGAAATAAAACTTTTTCCTAATAAATTATGGAAAGTATCTTTTATTGATTTATCTCATTTAATATTCAATATCTTATATTAAATATATTTCCAAGATATATATTGACAATATCTTATTTTGAATATATCTTTATCTTATTACCATAAATCTATTTCCAAAAATCAATTAATATCCACTATTAATATTATGGTAATCTTATTAATTAAATTGCACAACTCAAATGTATCCAATACAAAATAGAAATGACGTCTCTTCTCCCCGCAAAATTGGGAATTGAGATTTTCTTTTAATATTATACTATCATTAATTAATTTGCAAAATACATGTATATCATATATATACATATCATGAAACATACACATACATTATATGTATATTTAATTAATCAAAATAATTAATATCTTGTATTATATTTATTCATAATAAATAAATACCACCATATTAATTTACCACTATAACATTTATAGTATGAGATAAATTCTTTCTTTACTTGGTCATCAACTATAACCACATTTTAATCCGGCTAGATTTTCTTATGTGTGTGACCCGATAGGCTTCCGAATATGTTGGTTGTAGACACAAAGTGCAAATTACGAAAATGCCCTTCATACCTAACGATCCCGGGATAGCGTGTAGCAACATACCGTGACCCCCAATCATCGGAAGAGTCAAATGCAATGACAACTACCTTTCATGTGAAACAGTTACCGTGTAAATAGAATCCTATCGTTGTAATAATATCCATACGGTCGTACGTCGAGTGTCAAACATCAACGACCGTATCTTATAATCTGGATATCATGCTCTCTCGAAGTAACTAGTTTACTTCCATTTTGTAAAGATTCACGAGAGTAAGACATTCCTTATAAGAAGGCCATTTCGGATATTCACCTTACTGATAGGGTACGCGATTTCCGGACGACCAAACATGTATACTCTGCATGTTTTAGTATCACAAACAATCACTACCGCATGATCGCCACATGGCTAGGGGAAACAGCAATAGTGTCAAAGCATGACAATCCACACCATGATGCCATGTAGACTCCGGTCTTAAGGATAATTACACAACCGTCACATGGTATGACACTTAACAGTGCAAGTGGGTCAGTCTAACGTATGCATTCTCTAATACACATCCACGTACAGTCCAAGTGTCTCCACACTTTGATAGACGAGATCTATCCATGCCCTTAAATACAGAAGACATCTAATACGTGCTAGCTTGTTCGTACTATAAATGCCCTTTTTAATAGTATATCAACCTAGAAACATTTAAGTATCAAACTTATTAAAGTTATTAGAGATCTCATCAACCATAATCGCCTATCATGGTTTCTCAATCACAGTTTTTTTTTAAGTCTTTTATAGTTTTTTTAATAAATATTTTGAGCCGGTTTTAAGTATACGTTGATTATAAATGTTGTTTTATTAAATATTAGGTGAGATATATTGTGTTGTTTTTTTATATGTAAATTGTGTTATTTTTTCAACGCTTGTACAGGTAATTCGGTTGCCTACGTATTTTTTATATGTAATCGTGTCGGAGGCACAACACATATAAAAAAATCAAAGCGAACGTAGTTCTTATTGTTTATTTTTTAGTCTTTTATAGTTTGTTGTAAAAGTTTTTATAGTAATTTTTATTATTGTTTTTTTAAAGTCTTTTATAGTTTTTTTTTATAAATTTTTTGAGTCGGTTTTAAGTATACGTTGATTATAAATGTTGTTTTATTAAATATTAGGTGAGATATATTGTGTTGTTTTTTTATATGTAAATTGTGTTATTTTTTCAACGTTTGTACCGGTAATTCGGTTGCCTACGTATTTTTTATATGTAATCGTGTCGGAGGCACAACACATATAAAAAAGACGAACGTAGTTCTTATTGTTTATTTTTTAGTCTTTTATCTTTTTATCTTTTTTTTTGTCTTTTATAGTCTTCTTATATGTTTGTATAGTATTTAAAGGTTTTTAAATGTTTGTTTTAATGTAGTGTTTTATATATATATATATATATATATATATATATATATATATATATATATATATATATATGAGTTTGTATTTTATAGTTTCATACAATTATTTAGGTTTGTATATGGTTTTTTTGTGTGTTTTTATAGTTTCTTATAGATTTTTTTAGTTTTGTGTAGTGTATTAGTGTTGTTATGGTTTGTTATAGGTTTTTATTGTTTTTTGTATTCTTTTTTAAGTTTTGTGTAGTGTACTAGTGTTGTTATGGTTTGTTATAGGTTTTTATTGTTTTTTGTATTTTTTATAGTATTTTTTTAAATGTTTGTTTTATTGTAGTCTTTTATAGTATTCTTATGTGTTTGTATTATATAGTTTCATATAATTTTTTAGGTTTTTATGGTTTATTTTTATAGTTTTCTAAACTTTTTTTTAGTTTAAAGTAGTAGGTATTTTTTAGTTATTTTTAATAGGTTTTTATAGTTTCTATCGGGTTTTTTTTAATGGTTTTTTTAATAGTTTTCTATAGTTTTTTTTTTTTAGTTTTTAGTAGTATGTTTTTTATAGTTATTTTTAATAGGTTTTTTTTAATCTTTTATAGTTGTTCTATGAATTGTAACAAATATATAAGTAAGATATAAATTGCGTACCTTTAATCGATATCGGTATTTCGAGCACTTGTTCCTCCTGAAGTTTCAGTGTCACCGCCTTCGAACTGTGACTCCTCATCTTCTGACTCAATGTGTTGCACCCTCTTCTCGGCTCGTACCCAATCTTGACAAAGCATTTTCTTCTCTAAAGTGGTGGGATGAAGCGAACATCTTTTATTGGTAAGCACATATCCTGCCATGTTTGAAACATCGTTCAACGATGGACGGTCAAAACAGGGCAACTTAAAAACTCGACCGCCATCATTGCTAGAACTGGATATTCTTTAACATGTCTCTTCCACCACTTCAATAAGTCGAACTCGAAATCAAAGGCATCGATTTCACAGCCTTCAAATGTTGTGTTTAGAAATTTGGATATCTCTGTACGTTGATCGGATGACGATGTCGCTCCCTTCTGTCGTTTCAAATTCATTTTATCCAGAACTTTTTGAAGTCCCCGTATGACACCTGTAGGGTTAGTAGAAGCACTTGCGGATGGATTGGGAACCGCTTCGTTTCTCAATCCATACATACGCTCATATTCAACATACAAAGCGTTTAATAATTTTTCTAGTCTAACTACTTCAACTGTAAATCTACCGGGGGCACATTATGAGTAACATACAAAGCATCATAGTAAGCACCTAACATGTTAGACAAACCTACTAGTCTTATACGAGGGTCGAGCATAGAAGAAATGAGATAAGTGTCAGGAATATACAACATGTATTTATTCCATTTCTCCTTCATCGGCACTAAACATTGAAATAATTAACGTCGTGTTTCATGGTTTCAAACTCGGCATTATTTCTACACAAGCGAGCAAGACTAAATGTCTTTGTGGGTTGATAACATTTTGAAAACAATATCAGAAATTTTTGAATATTTCAAAAACATCCATCAGTTTCTTGCATGAAGTCCAAATAGAGGGATAAAAACGATATTCGCTCAGACAGTGTTCACTTAAAAATTCACAAAAGGTTTTTTTAATTTTGTTTGTTTTTTTCCAAAGATCATGAGTCGTGTTCCACCTGTGCGGTACATCTTGCGGCAGTTTGACAGGGCGATGACCTTTCTCTTTAAGAAATTTATACCACTTATTAACAAGAATATTTCTACCTAACACATGTGAAATCGCAGTTTTTATCGAATTAATATTAATGTCAAAAACTTTTTGACCATCCTTTACACATAAATTAAAAATATGGCATAAACATCTAACATGAAAAAATTGACCGTTACAAAGAGGTTCACAATATCGGGATAAGTCGGGAATAGAAGCAGTGTTGTTTGAAGCATTGTCAAACGCAATAGAAAAAACTTTACCTTTTAAATCGTATTCCTAAAAAATATCAACTAATAAAGATGCAATGTTAGAAGCAGTATGAGTCTCGTTAAATAAACGAAAAGCAAGTAACCTTTTTTGGACAATCCAAGTGTTGTCAATCCAGTGACCCGACACGCCCAAATAAAAATTGTTCGTCCTCCTATCCTCCCAAATATCGGCACATACACATATTCGGAATTTATTTTTCTTCAAACTTTCTATAACAATGTTTTGACGTTTAATAAATTTATTTTTGAAATCCCTAGTAACCGTTGCACGAGGGATACGAGTAAAAGCCGGCTGCAAAGCACCTTGTACGTAGCTTTCGAAAATAGGATTATCAGGAAAGCTAAAAGGAAGACCCATCCCCGCAACAAGATATGTGGTTAGATCTCTACAGTTATCACGACTGTAAAGAAAGAGTGGATTAGTGTTACCTCCGCTGGAGCTCGGCATATTTAGCTGGGTTTGAGAAGCGCCGTCTTGCAATTATTCTGGATGTTTACTTAAATTGTGACCCCGCATCGTTCCATAACCACCGGCATGTTTAAATTGGTATTTTTGGCCACAGAAATAACACACCCCGAAGAAATAAATTCCGGGGTTAGCTAATGCTATTTCATCAGTCTGAGGAACCTTTCTATAAAATTCCGTAAAAATTCTTGATCTTAACCTTTTTCTTGTGCTTTGGATCGGGTACTTTAACCACCATCTAAATCGACTGACTCGGGAGTAGGAGTAGGATCAGCACTAGCACTAGCACCACGCCGACTCCCACCACGTCCTCGTCTTGGATGGGAAGCATTCGGAAATACATCATGATCATCATCAACGTCGACTTCATCATTATCTTCATCTTCGTTAAGGTTGATGTTAAAATTTCCAGGTTGAGACATTATATCGTCGTAATGACTATCAAATTCATCTTGATTGTAACCTGAAGGTGTGTCGAATCGAGGAATCGAAATGTGATTACCGGTGATGTGGTCTCAGATAATATTGGGGTCTATAGCCACCAAAGAAGATCATCCGATTCCAAAGACAACCGTGTCATCACGGAAAGTAACATTTCGATTGTCTTGTGTTGATGCACCTCTTCTTGACATTGTACAGAATCTAAATTACATATAACGGTTATAAAAAAAATTAAATTAACTAACCAATTTTACTTATAACTAAAACAGAATTGAAGTAACGATTAAATCAGAGCAACTTCAAATTTCGGTCTAGTAAAGTAAATTTGATTATAAAATTTAATTTTTTTTTACACTTGCAAAAAAATTAGTTGAATATAATACAAAACTAAATTTACTTATAACTAAAACCGAATTGAAGTAACGATTAAATCAGAACAACTTCAAAAATTCGGTATCGTAAAGTAAATTTGATTGTTGCTTTTAACAACTAAACAAACTTGATAATCAAAGAAATGAATAGAAGATGTAAGAAATGAGTAGAAATGAGTAGAAGATTGAGAGAGATTGGTGTAGGAATGAGGTAGTATTTATAGGCATTTTTTTGGGGTGTTTGGGAGAAAAAAAAAATTTTAAAAAAAATAAAAAAAAATAGCCGTTGCATAAATAGCCGTTGGGCCGGTTCCGGTTCCGGTTCCGGCCGGTTCCAGAGAGGCCGGTTCCAACCGGCGGTTCCGGTCTGGTTTCGGTTCCAATAATCACAAACCGGCGGTTCCGGTTTTGGTTGGCCAGGTCTAACTACAAGCGCGCCCCTGCCGTCTGTCCGGCTCAACTTGGTTCAGTTAAAGTTAAAGTTGGTAATTAATATTAATCTCTACACGACAGTGTGAATACACTCGCCTTATTTTGACTTTTTATTTTCTTGCTTCTTTTATTCTACGCATATTTTGCTGAATATGTTATTTTCTTGGTGGTAATTAACCCGTAATTTTGTTTCGTAATTCCTCCCGGTATTTAAGGGATTGGTTTCATATCTTCATATAATAAACACATTTGTGATTACATATTTCGTGTTGGAGAATTTAAATACGAAGGACGTGAATGTGATAGCCGGGTTTCTTGTTTAAATTTTCTTTTGCATGTTCAATTTGGTTTTTTTTCGTTTTTGTTTATGTTTTATTAGACATACAACTTTTGTGACATGGGAATTTTAGTCTTGGGTGAATGGTCTGTATCATAAAAAAGTTATCAGGTTTTCTGGTCGAACGTTACGATGTGATGTGACAATTCCTCGGTTTATTATATCTTATTGAAATAAATAATTAGTTAATTATAGGGACGAAAATTGATATTGAAGGCA
Source organism: Gentiana macrophylla (assembly GCA_026214975.1). Taxonomy (NCBI): domain Eukaryota; kingdom Viridiplantae; phylum Streptophyta; class Magnoliopsida; order Gentianales; family Gentianaceae; genus Gentiana; species Gentiana macrophylla. The sequence goes on from CM047814.1 coordinate 82,104,541, forward strand.
GTTTTGATGGGAAATTTTTGTCTAGTATCTCCATATGCACTGAAGTGACAGGAGGAATGATCTGAACTATACAATTTGAATCTAATTTTAAAACAGATAGCCTATATGATGTCATATATGTCTCCACACCGTGTGTAGACACCACCTAAAAATCTCCCAGCTTTGATGGCTCTGTTTGCATAGTTGCTAAAAGTTGAGAGTGAAGACAAATGACCAGGTCTTTGTCTTAATTTCTATTTTAGGAAATGCCAAACAAATTAAAACAACCCTTTGATTTTCTGTTTAATTTGCCCATGAACACTTTTCCAATAGGATTCATCTTTGATTTGGTTAATCTTTTATCAGAAAATGACATCCACTACTTGGAATTTTGCATTAATTTTACCAGCTGATGTGAGATGACATGCCCATACTCACTCCTTTTCGAAAGGGACACTTGAAAAAAAATATCTAAAAAATATCTCCGTCTTTTTAGTTTTTTAGTTTTGTTACGTAATATAAAACATTTTTGAATACCAATAATTTAGTTTTTTTTTACTCTTAATTTATTATCAATTCAATAACTTTTTATTAATTTAAAACTATTATATTAATGATAATCAAAGAGTATTTAAATATTTTAATTTTAAAATTTATAACATTTTTACACTTTGTTAAACTCTATTGAAAGTGAGCTGAAATTCTTTATTACACAATACACATACCAAAGTCAAGATATAAAGTCGTTCTTGTATAGAAGCATTCACACAAAACAAATGCAAACTATGACTTATGGTCCAAGATAACTATTGGGCTTTGTCGAAAAACGAGTCTTCAACGCAACCCCCGATCTAATGAGAATGGAATAAACATGGACGTTAACATTGAAATCAGTAAAATGACCAAGGCTAAGAGGCTTCATAAAAATATATTTTAGTTGATCTTTAGAAGAATAAAAAACAACTTGAATCCGCTTAGACACAACAAGATCACAAACATGATGGAAGTTCATCACGATATGCTTAGTTTGAGCATGTTAAACCGGATTGCCGGTGAGTTAAGTGGGACCAATATTATAGTGTAGGAAGAGGTTATCACACCAAAGCAGTGTGGGAAGAGGAAGAGCAACATGCATTTCTTCCGGTAGAATCGTGAGCCATTGCAATTCAGCAGCTGCATTAGAAAGAGATTTGTACTCGGCTTCATTACTACTTTTAACCACAGTTTGATGTTGTTTATAACGCCAACTAAAAAGATTGTTACCAACGAAAATACAATAAAAACCAACACAATGTCATGGCCTAGAGATGATGACGAGAAAGAAGAAAGCCCTCTGAAATTGTACGCTTGAGATAGCGAAGAACCCGTTTTACTACACACCACCAATGCATGTCGAGAGGAGAATACATGAACTTGCTGACCTTGTGAAGCGCAAAGGCTATGTCGGGACGAGTGTTGCAAAGATATTGGAAACCACTAGTGACACTATGATAGAGAGAAACATCAGTGAACGGTTGAACATCGGTCTTAGAAAGACAAACCGTGGGCATCTGATACGGCTTAGCTAGCCTTGTCCAAGCCATCACGCTGCAATAGCCGATGTTGACATGATTACCTGTTTGCTGGCCCAGTACCTCCGGTAAAGCAATTATTTTGTCAATATTCATTTTTTATTTTTTGAGATTATGTTATCTTTTATCTTCATCTTGTTTAAAATTCTATCCTTTCTTGTTTTTCACTTTCGCGTAATCTAGTATGATGTACTCTAATTAAAGGACCGACGTGCTCGATTGTCACGGATTAAACATGCGCTGAATAATATTTTCTTTTCAACCCTTAAGATAAAAATGAGTCGTTACACCTTCAAAATCAAACTGTTAAAATAAAACCATACAAGAGACTTTTAAAATATTGATCCCGTGACGTTTTATAATAATGTATACATATTAAAAAAAAAATGTTATATCTTGGATGTTGTTTCAATTTGTTTTCATAATCACACCGATTTGGCATTACGATCGGTTCCGTACTCCGGTAAGAAAAATTATGGTACATCCGTGATTTGACGGGTTATACTAAATAAAAAGATGAGATGTATTTAACTTATCACATACATCCGTTTGATACAACTTTGCAGGCTAAATTACAATTTTGGTCCTCTAACTAGACACGTTTTTCGATTTTGGTCCTGATTTTTGTCCGGCGACAATTTTAGTCCTGTAAGTTGTCTTTTTTTTGCAAAAATAGTCCTGAACGCCGGAAAGACCACTTACAGGACTAAAATTGTAAAAAAAAAGACCACTTACTAGACTAAAATTGTCGCCGGAAAATACCAATTTTAGTCCTGTAAGTGGTCTTTCCGGCGTTCAAGACTATTTTTGCAAAAAAAAAAAAACCACTTACAGGACTAAAATTGTCGTCGGAGAAAAACCAGGACCAAAATCAAAAAAGTGTCTAATTAAATGACCAAAATTGTAATTTAGCCCAACTTTGCATAATAAGTCTTCGATGTATATATTCCCGGGCAGTCCTTGGCCTCAGCCGCATTGAAATTAAAAACAATTGGACGATTTCATAATAGTTCATACTAGTATGCTTTTCATTTTGTTAGAGAATTTTGTAAAGAAATCCAAGGAATTTGAAGTGAATGTTAATAATAGTGTACAATCCTTTTCTCGATCAAATTATAGCATCATTAATGGAGAGTGCAGATTCCTCCACCGCTTCACAGCCGCCTCTGCTACCGCCTGGCTTCCGCTTCCACCCCACCGATGAAGAATTAGTGGTTCATTACCTTAAGAAAAAGCTCGCCTCCCTCCCTCTTCCCGTTTCAATCATCGCCGAAGTTGATCTCTATAAGTTTGACCCCTGGGAGCTCCCAGGTTTGATCATCTTATCCTGTTTTTCCATGTCCTTAATTGGTAACCATTTTGTTTATACAATTGCTTTGGAAGAGCTTGTAAAACTAATTTCCGAGCTCTCCCTGAGATTTGCTGCTTTAAATAATGTTTGTCATATTACAAGTAGTCATGCCTATGAGGTGTTTGAATATTTGTCTGACTATTATTTTTTTTTGCAGCAAGGGCGACCTTTGGAGAGCAAGAGTGGTATTTCTTTAGCCCAAGGGACCGGAAATATCCAAATGGATCAAGGCCGAATAGGGCGGCGACATCGGGATACTGGAAGGCTACTGGGACTGACAAACCAGTGCTTAGCTCTACAGTGAATCAAAAGATAGGAGTGAAGAAGTCTCTGGTGTTCTACACAGGTAAGCCACCCAAAGGAATCAAAACCAACTGGATTATGCATGAGTTTAGAGTTGTTGATTATAATAAGTCCATCTCCAAACTTCCTCCTGCCTGTGATGCTGGCCAAAGAGGCTCCCTAAGGGTAAACCATCTTCCTTTTACATACAACACACTTTTCTATCCTTTTCATTTTAGTGATCCTTGATTATAGACTTATAGTTGGCATATATCAATAGGAAAAGATCCCCTCCAATGCACTTGATCATCAAATGCAAAAAAAATACACAAAACGACATTGTTTTATATGTAATTTACACATGAAACAACTTCATTTTGTGTGTAATGTTTTAAGTGCATTGGAGGACATCAAGGTCCATCAATATCACTAAAAGGCGTATTATATTGTGTTTTATGGTGGCAAAAATATGCTTGTCATTAGTTCTAACACAACTTTGGCAAGAGCACTAGACATTCGTATAATTGGTGGTTGATACAGATGTTCAAAGTGTTTGATGGATTAAAGTTTTTTTTCTAGCTTGGTGAGTGGGTTTTATGTTGGATTTACAATTGTTGGTTGATACGGATGTTCAAAGTGTTTGATGGATTTTTTTTTATAGCTTGATGAGTGGGTTTTATGTCGGATTTACAAGAAGACCGATACGCCCTCGACACGTCAACAAATCCCCATGTTCTTCTCTGCCAGTGAATCGCCAGATACCGATCATGAGAAACTGCAGGAAATGCAAACCTCAAACTACCTAGCATTTCTTGAAAATGAACAGAACATGTTTGATCACAGAATTATGATGAGCTGCAACAGTGGTTTGTTGTCTCAGGCGTCCATGATCGGACCATCCTCAGTTTTTGTCATACCGGCCAAGCAGTCACTCCCGGCAATGTATTGGAACGATGAACATAGTACCACTACGTCAACCTCTGCTAAGAGGTATTTGATGGACAATTGTGATCAAAGTGTTGCAGGAGTAAGGACGGATGCGACCAACACGATCGCTTGCCTCATGGACGACCAGCAAGCTATGTTGGGGTCCTTAGCAGATGGCACCAGGGTAAATTGGTATTCTTAAATGCATCTATACACCACAGTCTATATACCGCGGTATATGAAAGCTTAAGCATATATATATATATATATATATATACACACACATCACAATATATGTCTATACATACAAAGTTCAAGGATTATGACTAGAGAATTTTTACATGGGGCAAGAACTGCAAGAAGAATGTGTTCTTGAATTGCTGGATTGAGTTTTATGTACAGTTGTTTGTGCAGTTCTATATTCTAGCTATTTTAGGTTTGCTAACGACTTTTTCTCTTTTTAGATGAAGCATATATATATTTTTTTTGAAAGGTAGATGAAGCATATATGAAAAAGAGTTTTCTAGCTATAGGATGCAGAAAATTATAGCAATGTACACATATAGTATATACGGATTTGCAGTTAAGTGTATAGCGTATTCGATTTTGATACGTGTGTATATGAATTTCAGTGTGCTTATACTTTTCTTCTTCATTTCATTTGAATTTTGAACTTTGGAACTTTGTGGTGAATCTTCTTGTTATTCTCTCGTTGGCTCGTAAGAATTACATTCGAAGGTGGAAGAAACCCCGGGTGGTTCCTCCCAACTCTATACCTTTTTTTTTGGGCTAGCAAGCGAGCGGGGACGATTTCCTTCCCGCTTGAGAAAGGAAAATTTAAAATATATGAAAAACATGTTAGGAAAGTACGACAATCTTTAACAATACTTTCTAAGTCAAAAAGATCATGCACTTTAGGGCTCAACTTTTAACAAACAGTGAGGAAATCCGTTTAAAAATGACCTTGAAAATACACCATTGATGGCTAGGAATATCGCGTGATACACAACCAAAGCCTCGCCTAAGACAACTTCATAGTTGCCTTCCATTTCAATTTTGAACCAATCCACCGATCTAAATTAATTTTAACAACATCGTCGTTTAGAGGGGACCACGAGCGCAAGTGAGGAGTTAGCTCAAATTTATATATCTGCTTTGAAATAGCTTCATAGAGTTTTTTTAGTTGTTTCAGCTGTGCGGATATAGATAAAATGCAAACATTCTCCCTTTCGAGTATGTAAGAGCATCGACTTTGCAAATATAAGTCTATATATGCATCCAAATCATCTCTACACACCACTACTATGCGTGAGAGAGTGTGTAAGGATTAAACACATTCATCCACTTGGTATAACTCACAAATACCTGCTACACCATAATTTTTCTCAGGAGCTAGAGAAGAAAGTTGGAGTCACACGATTATGCGTGATTTCACTTTACTGTATAAAAAGAAGAATGTAGTAGGTTTATTTTAGGGGGAATTGCTCATATAGCCTTTTTTTTACTTGTTATTGTCTATTTAGTCTTTGACTAAACATCTATTTAAAAACAAAAGGAAAAAGCCTATTTTCCTGTGTTCCCCAAATTGCCCCAACCTCCATCAGCCCCAAAGTCCCCAAAATTCACCCGACACTTAGCCAAATTCTCCATCTTCTTCTTCCTATCAACACACACATAACACACAAAACCTTGTTTTCCGATTCTTCCCCAAACTTTGTTCTCGTTGTCATCGTCTTTTTTCTTAAAATCGTTTACCTAGCTCCAATTTCTGAGTATTTATGCTCTTCTTATCAATCCACACGATTTGAATCGAATTTTCGGAGGAGGATCTCAATATCGAATTGATTGGTAAGTAATAAATAATTTGTTGTCTTTAATCGATTTATGTGTGTTTTGTGTCTTTAATCGATTTAAGTGTGTTTAGTGTAATGGGTTGTTTGATTTATAGTTTATGATGAATTTGATTGTGAAATCGGACTGTGTAACTCTGCTTTAATTTGTGGTATATTGAATTAAGTGTGTTTATGATAATGCATGTAGATTAATTGACAAATGGGTTGAATTGTGAAATGGGTATTTTATTTGGAGTTTATGATGAATTTGAATGTGATAGCTCTGGTTTAATATGTGGTATAATGAATTGTTTGTTAGATTTTTTATGTGAAATTGGATTAGTCGTTGGTATATTCTTCTTGTTTGATCTAATTTTTTGTATTGTAGTAAAACATGAAGCTCAAATATGAACTAACATCGGAAGACATGACCAAAAAGTGTCATATATTCAACAGAAGTTCCATCGATAAAGCCCAGCATGTGTTTGAAAAGTTAGACGCTAAACACAAAAAACGGTTTAAAGCTTCATGTTTCGGTAAGTTACTTGAAATTTGTGAAATTAGATTGAATCAACTTGTTCATCAGTTTGTGACGAGGGTGGCAAAGACTGAAAGGGAGGACGAAATTTGGTTTGTTGTTGGAGAAAAACAACTAAGATTTGGTTTAAAAGAGTTTACGCTTGTTTCGGGACTGAATGTTGGCGAGGCTGGTGTTAAGGGTGAATTTATACGATTTATAACGCTATATTCTATGATATTTTTCCCCGTAATTGTACTAAATTGCATAAGAAACGAGGGTTTAATGGATATATTGAGCAAATGAGATTTTAGAAGAGTTAATCGCAAAATAGGTTGATTTATGTGTTTTAATTGTGATTTTATGATTATTTGAGCATTATTACATTTTGCGATGTTTTTATGTGTTATAGATACATGTTGGAGGCTCAAAAGATGATCAAAGGTTGATTAAGTTCGAGCTAATTGATGATAAAAGAGATAATGAAGAAGTGGGATAGAGATAGAAGAGATAAAGATCAATAAATCAAAATCGATCATATCAAATCAAGGCCAGATATCTCCGTCCAGGGACGGGCGTCCTGGTGCAGTGCTTGATTGAATGGCGTCAGGTGTCATCTTTGATTCGAAGTTTGGGCGCTGGAGTGGACGCTGGATGGACGAAAGTCCTGGTCATGCGACTCGCCCGATTCAAGTTTTATTGAAGAGTGGACGGGCGTTCAAGGTTTCAGACGGGCGTCCGGTGGCCGACTTAGCGAACCGACTTTAAAATCTATAAATAGTCATTTGTTTTTCTCCACAAAAGGGATCATACACACATTATTCAAAACCCTAAACCTAGGGGCGGCTTTAGGCTGCGTTTTCATCTTTTTATTCCTATTTTCATGCTCTTAATTTAGATTAAACACTAGTTACTTTTTATGTATTTTTTCTCGCAAATTTGAGTTCTTGAGGATGTTCGAGAGGCTAAAAGCTTCATCAAACGAGTATTGTGAAGCCGTCCAACAATTGTTGATTTTGTTTTCTTCGATCATACCGTGAGTTTTTAATAAAGGTTGTTTCTTATTCATGTTTATTCATGTTTAATTTGCTTTTATATCGGAAGATATGCATGTGTTGATTGTTTATTGTTGATGGAAGTCTTAATAAACCCTAGATCACCATGAATAAGAATAGTAACTCGAATCTATAATAACGGAAGTTAATAGGTCTCGATTACTAGGTTATAAACACAAAGTTTGCACCTTTGATTATTAAACGCGTTAATCTCACATCGGAAGATAATAGATTGATAGATGAACTTTCTAAGGAATTAGGGTTCATGTCTAGGTAAGGTGAAACCACAATCTGAATAAAAAAGCGCAATATAATCGAGATAGGGAATCAATGCTTGTTGGATAGGTGGATCAATCCTCGTTTGCTCGTTATAAATTTGATTTAAATCCTTGAAAGCTTGAATTTGTCTAGTTAGTTTACTTTTATCCGCATCTTAGATTAGTTAGTTTAAATTGGTTCGCAGCCCGTATCTTTCCCGGCTTTAGATCATCTCTTCTCGTCGGGCTTTTACGTTTTAGTAAAGTTTAATTTACGATTTTGTTTAGTTTTATCCGTTATTTAGCTTAGTAATCGTGACATAGGTTAGTTAGATAAAAACTAGAAACCACAATCGTTTAGTTCCCCGTAAGATCGACCCGGCATTAGCCTCCATACTACGATCCTTATACTTGAGGTTAACCGGATTATTACTTGTTTATTTTGTGTTGATAAAATCCGTGACAAGTTTTTGGCGCCGTTGCCGGGGAACCGGACGGTTGTCTAGTTTTTTTTTTTTTTTTTTTTTTTTTTTTGTTTTTGTTTCGTTTTCCTGTTTTAATCCGTTTTACATTCCTGTTTTTAGTTGATAATTGTTTTAGGTAGTTGTTAAGTAGATAATTAGGGTTTAAAACTTTCCCTTAGTATTTTTCTTGAAGTTAGATCTTCTGTTTTTCTGTTTTTTTTTCTGACGTTCTTCCTTCCCTTCTTGTTTTTTTTTCTGCAAATTCCTGTTCTGTTCTAAGTTTTCCCGTGAGCAAACGGGCGTCTGGGATATTGGACGCCCGTCCGGCCGAAAATTATCAATTCTGCTCGCTTTTATTCACTTAGACGGCGTCCCATAACTTTTGGGCGCCCGTTCGATATTCGTCACATCGAGACGGCGTTTACATTACTAAACGCCCGTCCGACCTCAATTTCATCTGGGACGCCCGTCCAATCTTTTGACGCGTCCGTCGGTATTGTTTTCTTTAACACTTTTGTTTCCACTTTCTTCTTTTCCTTTCCTCTCTCTTTAGGCTTTTAATTTTTAGTTTAGGCTTTGATCTCTTCTTAGTTTTTAGGTTTTGTTCCACTTGTTTTTGGTCCGGTTTATGCAAACTCGAGTCAAAAGGTTTGTTAATATACACCCACCCCGAAGCGAACCATAGTCCGGCCAAACAGCGGAATTTCCGTTCATGTTTCGCCGACAGAGCCGGCGAGATCTTGAAGAACAACTAGCAAGAGAAATCACCGATTTTGTGATAATGGCCGCCGATAATAGACGCGTACATTGGCGGACTCGCGCCATGCCAGGCGAAGTCAAGGTCAACCCGGCTATTGTTATTCCAACCATTCTCGCACAAACTTTTGAGTGAAGCCAGGACTTATCCGGATGATGCAAAGACGCATCAATTTTTCACGGCTACCAATCGAGAATCCGCATACCCACTTACACACATTCTTAGAGATATGCGGTACTACACGCATCCAAGGAGTAAGTGAGGATGCTATTAAACTTAAACTTTTTCTTTTTTTCTCTGAAAGGAGAGGCTAAAGAGTGGTACACTTCTCTCCTTCGAATCTATCACCACCAGGCGTAACTCGAAAAGGAGTTCTTGAGTCAATATTTTCCACCTTCAAAGACAAATTCTGCTTAAATGACATTTTCACATTCTATCGTAAAGAGAATGAATCTTTCTTCGAGTGTTGGAAGAGATTCAAGTCCCTTCTTAGAAAATGCCCTCACCATGGCTTGCCACCTGAAAGGCAAGTCAATACATTCTTCAGTGGATTGACCGAGCTTACAAAAGGCATGGTCAATAGTTCTTCTAAGCGGGGCCTTTAAAGAAAACGCTGATGAGGATGGGCATTGTTTGAGGACATTGCCAAATATAACTATGCCCCTCTTATCAAGCAATTCGAGCACCTCCTCCTCCCAAGGTTGAGGAAGTCAATTTACAAAGTTTGATTGCCATCTTTGCAGTGCGAGATGGCCTCCTCAAGTTTCCAATCCTATAAATCAAACTTCCTCTTTTCCGCGAACCCTCGGGTTCTAGATTGCGAAAATTGTTTGTCGGACCGGCCATATGAATGGCCAATGTCAATTTAATCCCCACCCTATCAGTTAATGCTGCTTCATGACTATGGACAAGACAATCAAGTCACATGTCAAAATTGTGACGAGTTGGGGCACACTTCTAAATTCGCCTATGAACGGACGAATGCGAAGTGAATGCATTCTATGGCGAGAACAATCAAAGGTTCAATCGGTTTCTGTGTCGTGGCAATTTTCAAAACCAAGGGTTTAATCCATCTTCAAATTTCAATCCCAACTCGAATTTTAATTGAATCAAATTTCAATAGAAACCCAGGTTTAATCGAGAATCAAAACTCGAATTTTTCCAATCCTACGCAAAAATTCAATCGAATTGGCCTTCCAATTCAAATTCTCAATTTCAAAGTCGGCCCACCAAATTTATGCTCCAAATCACCAAAACTCTCAAGGCCCCTCCCAACCTACAAATCTTGAGGCTAAGTTGGAAGAGCAAAGTAGATCGATGAAGAATCTTGAGAGACAAATTGGGCAATCTGGTGAAGCGAGGTTAGCTTCTAGACCCCAGGCGTTGCCAGCCACCGAGAAAGAATCCGAAGGGTGGTCAAGTTGCTCAGCCGATTTGAACAAAGGCCAATGTCTTGACCTCGTGCCATCAATTCAATACGGTAAGGAGGAGGCCAAAGTGCAATGAATCTTAGGAGCGGTACTCAAGTTAGTGGTCCTTCCCATCCGGAAACCACTAGCCCCTCCTCGCCATTGATAAGGCGGGAGGGAAGCCGAGCACCTACACTCCCTCAATCGCAAGAGAAAACTCAGTGGCCGATCCCCGAGAGGTGAAGAATTTGGTGATCCTCAAGTGGCTGATCCTTTGAGGACCGAAAAAGCAAGCGAAAGTCGGGAGGCCGATCCCCGACTACGAGAAATCTGAAAAAGCGTTCGTTGGAAGGATCTCGGAAGACAGAGTCACGTCGGTGCATCCTCGAAAAAGGTTTTCTCTGAGGATGACCTTAAGAAACTTCCATTTCCACCGAGAAAGAGCAACATTCCTTTGATTGAGGATAAGAAGTACGAAAAGGTGCTAAACCTTTTGAAGAATACTCAGGTGAATCTTCCATTGTCGGATGTCTTAGTCGAGATGCCTAAGTATACAAAATTTATCAAGGATGTTGTGTCTTGAAAAAGAAATTAGCAGCATGGAAAGGCATATTGGTGAGGATTGTTCCATGATCAATTATGAAAACTTACCAATTAAAAGAGGTGACCCTGGCAAATTTGTACTTACAGCTTTGATGGGAGGTCTAGTCTTTCCCAATTCTTTGTGTGATCTAGGTGCCTCTATAAGCCTTATGCCAATGTCTCAGATGCAAACAAATTCGGTTTACAAAGTCTTCTAGAACCCACTACTATGAGTTTACAATTCGCGGATAGATCCTCTAAGAAAGCTTCAGAATCCTAAAAGACGTTTTGGTTCGGATTGATCGATTTACCTTTCCAGTTGATTGGTATGTCTTAGATATAGAGAAAGACGAAAACGTTCCTTTGATTCTAGGAAGACCTTTCTTATCTACACTCGAGCTCTCATCGATCGCGATGGCGGGCAAGTGACTATCCGAGTTGGTGACCAAGAGGTGAGTTACAATGTCTTAAAGTCCATTCAAGTACCTCTGGCCCTCCAACCGGCTTTTCCATTGATTATATGACGGATGATTTCACCGACTATATGGATAAGCAAGTCATGGTCAGAGAAGCGAGAATATGAGCGATTAGTAGATAACTTGAATACTCATGGTAGGGTGAATCTGGATCAACTAGCAGCTGATTTTGAGGAAGAGCTGTTGGAAGGAGAAGCTTTGGCGGTGGGACCACAGAGTAAACTCAATGATATTGAGTTGAAAAGTGGAGATCTCAAGTCTAGTTTAGAAGCCCCCCCTGCGGATTTGGTGTTGAAGCCGTTACCTAAACATCTTAAGTATGTGTTCTTAAGAGAGGGCGACAAGCTTCCTTTAATCATATCTGCCAAGCTTTCCCGTACCGAAGAAATGAAACTGATTAACGTCTTGAAGAAGAATGAAAAAGCTTTTGGTTGGCAAGTAGGAGATATCAGGGGAATATCTCCTGACATCTGCATGCACAAGATCAAGACGAATGAGGGCGCCAAGTGTGTCGAGACGACCAATGAAGGCTTAACCTCATATGCAAGAAGTCGTTAAAAGAAATCATTAAACTTCCGGACATGGGAATCATTTATGCCATCGCGATAGTGAATGGGTTTCCCGACTCAAGTAGTTCCCAAAAAGGTGGAATTACAATTGAAAAGAATGAGAAGGGAGAGGAAATTGCATTGAGGCTTGTTATCGATTTACTGAGTCTGCATCGATTATCGAAAGCTCAATGAGGTAACCATGAAAGATCACTTTCCCTTCCATTCATTGACTAGATGCTCGAAAGCGCCTGGCGGGGCACGCGATTCTAATGCTTCCTAGATGGATATTCGTGATATTTCCAGATACCCATTGATCCAAATGACCAAGAAAAGACCACCTTCACCGCCTTTATGGTACATTCGCATATAGACGAATGCCGTTCGTCTCTCTGCAATGCCCCAAGCTACATTTCAATGATGTATGCCGCCATCTTTTGACGGGCTTGTAGAAAAGTGTATGGAGATTTTTATGGACGATTTTTCGGTTTTTGGTCGATCTTTTGATGATTGCCTTGACAATCTTGATCAGTGTTATCCAGATGTGTGGAAAAGAACCTAGTACTTAATTGGGAAAAATGCCATTTCATGGTAGATGAAGGAATAGTTCTTGGCCACAAGATCTCCGCCAAAGGTATAGAAGTAGATAGGGCCAAGGTAGAAGCTATTGAGAAGATGAGCTACCCTAAGAATGTTCGGGAAGTCCGAGGTTTTCTCGGACATGTCGGCTTCTATAGGAGGTTCATTCAAGATTTCTCCAAGATAGCCAAGCCCTGTCCCACTTTACTAAAGGAAGACGTTGAGTTTAATTTTGATGAGAGCCGCAAGCAAGCGTTTGAGGAGCTTAAGGATCGTTTAATATCTCGCTCCGATTCTTATATCGCTTTGACCGAACCTACCATTTGAGCTTATGTGCGACGCATCAAACTATCTTTGTTGGTGCCGTTTCAGGGCAAAAGATCAAGGAAAGTTCCACCTATCTATTACGCAAGTCACACATTGAACCCTCTCAAGTTAACTATACTACTATCGCGAAGGAACTACGGCCGTAGTCTTTGCTATGGACAAGTTTCGTAGTTACTTGTTAGGAGCTCAAGTGATCGTGTGGGTGATCACGCCGCTTATGCTACTCGATGACTAAGAAAGAGGCTAAACCGCGCTTACTCGTTGGATATTGACCCTACAAGAGTTTGACGTTCAAATTAAGGACAAAAGGCGGCGTGAGAATGTAGTAGCGGATCATGTGTCTAGGATGTTAACGAGGAAAAGAATGAACCGGATGATATAGATCTTTACTTTCCTCTGAGAACATCATGTTGATAGATGGCCGCTCCCCGATGTTCCATGGTATTCTTCCATTGTAAACTACCTTCATGGCCGTTATCTCGATCCGTAGATGTCTTATCGAGAGAAGAAAAAGTTCTTCTCGGATTTAAAATATTTCGTTTGGGATGAACCTTATCTTTTCAAGATCTGTAAAGATGGTTTGCTTAGGAGATGTATTCCGAATCGAGCAACGTGACATCATTGAGCGAAGGCCACAGTGGACCCACAGAGGAGGTCACTTTGGTCCGTGGAAAACCGTTGCTAAGATCTTTCAATCCGGTTTCTATTGGCCTACGATCTTTAAAGATACGGAAGCTTTCTGTAAAGCTTGTGATAGGTGCCAAAGAACCGGTACTCTGACAAGGCGTTTTGACATGCCTTTAAAACCCATCCTCGAATGCGAAGTCTTTGATGTATGGGGTATCGATTTTATGGGACCATTCCCATCATCTTGCGGTAATAAATACATCTTAGTCTGCGTGGATTACGTGTCTAAATGGGTGGAGGCCCAAGCCACTCCTCACAATGATCATAAAGCGGTAATGAAATTTCTAAAGAAGAATATTTTCGTGAGGTTTGGATGTCCACGTGCCTTGATCGAGTGATGAAGGGACGCGTTTACGCAACCGACCCCAGAGAAAGTGCTCGAAAAAATATGGTGTCCGGCATAAAATTGGCACACCATATCATCCGATGACTAGTGGTCGGTCGAAAGAGCAAACGAGCATTAAGAAGATCCCGGAGAAGATCATTACATGATCCATAGGAAAGACTGAGTCTAAAGTTGGATGATGTCTTGTGGGCATATCGAATCGCCTATAAGACCCCCATGGGTACATCACCATATCAGATGGTCTACGGGAAACCATGTCATCTGCCTGTCGAGTTAGAACATAGAGCTTATTGGGCTACAAAGTTTCGAACTTTGATTCCCAATCTTGTGGGAGGCATCGACTACAAAGATTACATAATGAGCCGGCGAATTCAGACTCCAGGCCTATGAAAGTGCCAGGATTAGTAAGGATAAGATGAAGCTACTCCACGATGCTAAGATTAAGAGGAGAGAATTTCATGTCGGCGAACAAGTTCTTCTATATAATTCCAGGTTACATCTGTTTCCTGGGAAGTTAAGGACGCGTTGGTCCGGCCCTTTCGAGATTCTCCAAATCATTTCGGGGCGCGTTAGAACTTCGTGGTTATAGTGGTGAACCGTTTCGAGTCAACGGTCAAAGATGCAAACACTATATTGGTGAACCTAAAGAGACATCTTTGATTGTTAAATTTCTCGATATTCTCGGATGTGGTGTTACTCAGGTCGAAGAATTTGACGAGATATCACCCGACTTGTTCTCCGAGGATGACGGTAGTGATCCGTCTGAAGAAGTTCTAGCGGTAGTCTTTGATATGGAAGAGTTAGAAAGGGCGACAACTTAAACGCGTCATCGAGGAGTCGAGGAGAAAGAACACAACTATGGGGAAACTTAAGAAGGTTTGGAGAGCTTTCAAAGATTTCACCCCATGTGTGAGATGCTGTTTCTGCAGCCACACTACTGATCGGAGCTTACAGGGTAGTGGTGGCGTAAAGGTTAAATGGACTGATCCAGTGAGCTTACAATGTGTCGAGCTAACGACATTAACCAAAAGCGCCACTAGGGGCAACCTAGATATCGTTCTTTTAGTTGTTTTGTTTTATGCTTTGATAGTGTTAGTATTTAAGTTTAGTTTATTCGGTTTTAGCCTTATTAAGTTCTTGTTTTTATCTCATCGATTAGTTGTGCTTTCTAGATATGGATTTCGGTGTTCGGCGGAGGAGTTACCTTTCCTTAGAGGATTCCACTCATTCTTGTAGATGACGGGCCGGGAGGAACCATCGTTTTGCACGTAGATTTTGACATTAGTACCCGCGTCAAGACGGTCACCTATGTTCTCATTGTTCCCGTTGTTCGGGAGGTGGAGACTTTACTCTTGAGGAGTTACAGCGGCTCTAGGGCGTCCTTACACCATCCTCAATGATCCGATCTTTGATTTAGCGCTAGTCTTTGCAAAGTGAGCACTTTCGAGGTGTTGATGTAGCCGTGAGGACCGGGGTTTACAAGATGAGTATGATTTCCCTCCGCGATTGACATGCTCCGCCGTCTCATTCGAGTGATCGATTGGTCGGACATTTATGATGACTAGCGTTCTTAGGATGTTTCGTCGAGCAAACGACGTAAAACAAAAGCGCTGAGTGGGAGGCAACCCACTGTTTTCCATTTGTTTTTATTTATTAGTAATTTGGTACTTCATTTGCTTTTTATTTGTATTTTTGAGGATTTATATGAGTTTAATAAGAAGGGAAATTTTGAATTTGATGTGTATGGGAATTTTATGATTTTTGCACTTAAATCTGCGTGGGCGCCCGTCCCGTAACTCGACGCCCGTCCGCTTGACCAATTTTAGACGAGGCGTCCACTAAGCCAGGGCGCCCGTGCTGCTTTATTCCCTCCAATCCTGTATGTGATTTCAAATCTTGGACGAGCGTCTAATAAACTGGACGCCCGTCCAGTTCATCTGATTTTCCAGTGGACGCCCGTCCACTGAGTTGGACGAGCGTCCAACCTCTGTCTATATATACCCCATCATCGAGTGAACCCTCACTTTTTCAGAATTTCAAAACGCAAAAACGGTTTCTCTCCCTCCTTTTGCCCTAAAATCGTCGATTCTAAACCATTTCGAGCGATTCAAAGTGCTATAGGCCGCCCTTGATACCCTCTCTTTGATTTTCACAACCAAATCCCCACACACGATATTTTTGGAGAATCAGACCCACTTGATCCGACTTTTTGAGAGAAAAATCCGATTTTGGGAGCCAATTTGGTGTTGTTTGGACTAATCTTCATCTCGATCAGCATCTACTCACCCTACTTGGTAAGTTAGTAACAACTTTTCTGGATTTCATTCACGTTTTTGTGAGTTCGATCTTTGAGTCGGCTCGTTTTCTTGAATGTCACCTTAATTTGTTTTTTTTTTTTTGGTGTTTTTTTGTTTTTTCTCTCTGTTTTGGTGATGTGGTGTTGTGATGGGTGATGAATGGGTTGTTTGGTGATGATTGTGGATGTGGTTTGTGGTTTGGTTGATTTGAAATCCCGCTTTGGATGATAAACGGGTATCCTTTGTGCACATTTGGATTGTTTGGTTTAGATTAGGCGTGGAAATGGTTCATAAGAAGGCAGTTGTGAAGAGGCATGGTAAGGAAGTGGCCCGGGAGGCGGGGAAGAAGCGTAAAGAGATTGACCCTACCTTAGTTGATCCTAACCGGGGTGTGAGTATTCGTGAGCAACCCCCTAGAGCCACCCAAACTAGGACAACCTTACGAGCCGAGCCAACCTTGATCTTATTTTGTCTATTTTTTACATTGGTTGTTTTGTATTGACATTTTTCCTTCTACGGTTCGTTGTAATTTTGATATTGCTACTATTTATTTTCGATGGACCTTGTAAGCCATAAGGCGAGCGTACTTTCATTTCAACTGTGTTTCAACTTTCTGGATGTATTGAGTGCTCTCACTTTGATTTATCTTTATTTTTGATATCTCTTTCCATGTTGGTATGACTCCCCGTTTTCCCCGAGATGGTTCCATGTTGTCTAAGATGTGCAGGTATCTACATTGTCTGGTTATACATTTGTGGTCTCATTATGAAGGCTCCGGCCTGACCAACGATTCGAGTTTCGATTTCAATCAGCTAAGTCTTTCCTTTTTCTTTCGTTTTGCACAACATGAGGACATGTTGATTTTTACGTGTGGGGGAGGGGAATGTTTCGATATGTTTCTACACATTTGTTTATTTCGTAATGTTTTTATGCAAATGAGCTAAAATTTTTGAAATTTTCCGACACTGTTGTTTTTGTTTTGTCCCGAGTAGGCAATACATGTTAATGTTCTTCGTTTTCGATAGTCATCTATGCTACGTATCATATATTTGGTAAGTTAGATGTTTCACGACACTATTTTTTTCACGCCATAGTGAGCGATGAGCTAATTTATAAAGTTATACCCTTTTGGATTAGTAGTTTTTGATTATCTCGTAAGTCATGTGCTTAGTGCTACGTATATATCGTGGGATTTGTGATAGTTTGTATTTAGTTCCGTAGTATGATATACTGTGAATATCTAAAGTTTGAATGTGATAAGCAACACGTAGCTATTGTCAAGTGAAAAAGTTGAATTAATAGTGGAATTATTGGGTGTGTCGGAAGCTAGTCGATGATTTGAGTGAGATAGGGTGTACCACGTATGTCCTATACCACTATGATGACTAAAAGCTCACGACAGTTAGAAGAAGCTGCCTTATGATTGGAGTGAGGTAGGGTATTATCTCGAAATGTCCTATTCTGCTATGACAGGGCAAGAGCTCATTCTGATGTGTGTTTTAAGTGAAAAGTTAAATCAACTGATAAAGTATTATGAAATGTATATAAGACTAAGTTATCGTCTATCTTATCCCCAGTATAAACTGACAGATATGTTGTAGGGATTATCCTCTGAGTATTTCGGAAAGACCCTAGATATATTCGATCATTCTTTTCGGGATATATCACGTTTGTAGGGTGCATCTTATGAGTGTCCTTTATTACTAGTCTACAAGGGGGTATTAGCTAGTTTTGCTTTGAGTTTCTCGATGTTTGGATATAGTGGAAGTTTATTATGGCTATGCACACGCACAAGGGTGAACTTCTGATTTATTGGATATGTGTTATGCACGTTTAGATGCCTGTTCTTTTCTCGAGCCTAACTTTTGTTTTGTTTTGCTCGGGACGAGCAAAAGCTTAAGTGTGGGGGAAGTTGTAAGGGTGAATTTATACGATTTATAATGCTATATTCTATGATATTTTTCCCCGTAATTGTACTAAATTGCATAAGAAACGAGGTTTAATGGATATATTGAGCAAATGAGATTTTAGACGAGTTAATCGCAAAATAGGTTGATTTATGTGTTTTAATTGTGATTTTATGATTATTTGAGCATTATTACATTTTGCGATGTTTTTATGTGTTATAGATACATGTTGGAGGCTCAAAAGATGATCAAAGGTTGATTAAGTTCGAGCTAATTGATGATAAAAGAGATAATGAAGAAGTGGGATAGAGATAGAAGAGATAAAGATCAATAAATCAAAATCGATCATATCAAATCAAGGCGTCAGATCTCCGTCCGGTGGGCGGGCGTCTGGTCTGCATTGGGCGAGCGTCAGTGTCATCTTTGATTCAGGAAGTTTGGACGCTGGAGTGGACGCTGGATGGACGAGCGTCTGGTCATGACTCGGCCCGATTCGAAGTTTTATTGAAGAGTGGACGGGCGTTCAAGGTTTCAGACGGGCGTCCGGTGGCCGACTTAGCAGAACCGACTTTAAAATCTATAAATAGTCGGCTGTTTTCTCCACAAAAGGGGATCATACACACATTATTCAAAACCCTAAACCTAGGGGCGGCTTTAGGCTGCGTTTTTCATCTTTTTATTCCTATTTTCATGCTCTTAATTTAGATTAAACACTAGTTACTTTTTATGTATTTTTTTCTGCAAATTTGAGTTGCTGAGGATGTTCAGAGGCTAAAAGCTTCATCAAACGAGTATTGTGAAGCCGTCCAACAATTGTTGATTTTGTTTTCTTCGATCATACTGTGAGTTTTTAATAAAGGTTGTTTCTTATTCATGTTTATTCATGTTTAATTTGC
Source organism: Gentiana macrophylla (assembly GCA_026214975.1). Lineage (NCBI taxonomy): Eukaryota > Viridiplantae > Streptophyta > Magnoliopsida > Gentianales > Gentianaceae > Gentiana > Gentiana macrophylla. Next base: position 82,123,587 of record CM047814.1, read on the forward strand.
TTTTATATCGGAAGATATGCATGTGTTGATTGTTTATTGTTGATGGAAGTCTTAATAAACCCTAGATCACCATGAATAAGAATAGTAACTCGAATCTATAATAACGGAAGTTAATAGGTCTGATTACTAGGTTATAAACACAAAGTTTGCACCTTTGATTATTAAACGCGTTAATCTCACATCGGAAGATAATAGATTGATAGATGAACTTTCTAAGGAATTAGGGTTCATGTCTAGGTAAGGTGAAACCACAATCTGAATAAAAACTGCAATATAATCGAGATAGGGAATCAATGCTTGTTGGATAGGTGGATCAATCCTCGTTTGCTCGTTATAAATTTGATTTAAATCCTTGAAAGCTTGAATTTGTCTAGTTAGTTTACTTTTATCCGCATCTTAGATTAGTTAGTTTAAATTGGTTCGCAGCCCGTATCTTTCCTGGCTTTAGATCATCTCTTCTGTCCAGTTTTACGTTTTAGTAAAGTTTAATTTACAGTATTTGTTTAGTTTTATCCGTTATTTAGCTTAGTAATCGTGACATAGGTTAGTTAGATAAAAACTAGAAACCACAATCGTTTAGTTCCCCGTAAGATCGACCCGGCATTAGCCTCCATACTACGATCCTTATACTTGAGGTTAACCGGATTATTACTTGTTTATTTTGTGTTGATAAAATCCGTGACAGCTGGCTTTGGTGATCAACAAAAAGGAAAATCTAGTCCGATTGTTGCAACTTATTTGAAGAAAAAGACATCAATAAAGAGAAAGGATCTGCTCGACGTGTTTGATCGAGCATGCATTAAGAATGAAACCGATCGATACAAACTGGGATTGTTGGTTGTTTTAGCTTATGTTGTGTTGGGTTGTGAGGAGAATTTACAGTTGGATTGGTGGTGGTTTGATTTGGTGGTGGATCTGAATGCATTCAACAAGTTTTCATGGGGGAGCTTGTCTTATAAAAGCACCATTCATGTGTTCAATCGGGACTTAAGTGATTGGTTCAAAAAGGATGTGATCAAGTATGCATTGTATGGATTCCCGCATGCTTTCATGGCAAGTATTCGAATATCAGCATTATTGTAATTCGGAATTCTTATATAAATGTTATGTTATGTAGGTATGGGCAGTTGAAGCCATCCCGTATTTACAGAAAAAGGGGATCCTTGTTAACACAAGAGGTCTTCCAAGAATGGTGAAATGGGAAGTGACAAAGAGGGTGAGTTCTGCGAAAGTCGAAGCGCTTTTGCAGTTGAAACAGGTTTGAATAGATATTTTTTTTAGGTGTACTTAAATTCTGTTGTGGTTTTTATGATCTTTTTGTTAGGAAATCTACGCGGGAACGCAGCGGAATTCAAAATTTTATTTCCTTTTAACCAGGATTGACTTCGTTTAAGCAATAAACTATTAAACTAATAGGTAGTGGTTACCTTGGTTGATCTAAAAGATCGACGCTTTGACCGTCTAAGGAGAGTAGTTCTGCATAGAGCCGCCCAAGTGTTCGGCCTCTACCGCTAGTCCACACGAACAGCCCACCGGAATCCCATCGTGGATTGCTATTGGAAAACTCCGGTTGCTAGACCGGCCCTTTTCCCCTCTCTCCAACTCTCCAAAAGATGCCCTCTATTTTACACAAGAACTATTAGCTCTTGGAATTATGATGTACAAAAGAGCTTGACACCCACACTATATTTATAGTGTATGTGGCGCCCCAACTAGAGTGTGGAGGAGAAGAAAACATTTTCCCAATAAAATAAGGAAAATATAATTGATTGATTTATCTCATTTATTATAATATCTTATATCAAATAAATCTAGGATATTGTCAATATCTCATATTGAATATTTCCAAGATATTGTCAATATCTAATATTGACTATCTTTATTCTATTATCATAAATCAATTTACACATGTGTATATATCACATATATAATACACAAATAAATCTATATATATATATATATTTTGGACACAATCATGCACATGCATATTATATGCATCACACGCTAGGAGCAAAAGAATATATAAATATTAATATCTAATATTAAAATATGGTAATACCATTAATTAAATTGCACAATCCAAGTGTATCTTATACACTTCAATGTGACGCCACTTATCAATATAAGTGTATTTAATTAATCAACTTAATTAATATCTTGTATTTAATTTATTCATAATAAATAAATACCACCATATCAATTTACCACTATAACCCTTATAGTCTCGAGATAAACTTTCCTTATTTGGTTATCATCTATAACCACATTTTAATCCTGCTAGATGTTCTTATGTGTGTGACCCGATAGGCTTCCGAATATGTTGGCCGTAGACACAAAGTGCAAATTACGAAAATGCCCTTCATACCTAACGATCAGCGTCTAGCAACACACCGTGACCCCCAATCATCGGAAGAGTCAAATGCAATGACTACTACCTTTCATGTGAAACAGTTACCGTGTAACTTACAATCCTATCGCTGTAATAATATCCATACGGTCGTACGTCGAGTGTCAAACATTAACGACCGTATCTTATAATCTGGATATCATGCTCTCTCTCGAGTAACTCATTTACTCCCACTTTGCAAAGATTCACGAGTAAGACATTCCTTATAAGAAGGCCATTTCGGATATTCGATCCCAATCATAGGATACGCGATTCCCGGACGACCAATCATGTATACTCCGCGATGCTTCAAAGATCATACCCAATCACTACCGCATGATCGCCCGTGGCTGGGGAAACCTCAATAGTGTCAAAGCATGACAATCCACACCGTGATGCCATGAAGACTCGGTCTTAAGGATAATTACACAACCGCCACATAGTGTGACACTTATCCGTGTAAGTGGGTCGATCTAACGTCGCATTCTCTAATACACGTCCACGTCACATACCCAAGTGTCTCTACACTTCGATGAGCGAGATCTATCCCCGCCTCTTAAAGACGAAGACATCTAATACGTGCTAGTCTGTTTGTACTATCAATGTCAAGTTTAATAGTACATCAGCCTAGAGACATTTATGTATCAAACTTGTTAAAGTGATTAGAGATATCATCAACCATAATCGCCTATCATGGTTTCTCTATCACAGTTTAATACTAAGGACGTTATCATATAACAATTCACAATTGGTTCTTTAAAAGAACATATATATGACAACAGAGAAGCCATTTAATATATGTACAAACATAAAGAAATAGTAGAAATGATCCGACCCGGTCGGATCCGGTCCAACCCGATTGGGTTTAGGACACTATTTCAACAATCTCCCACTTGGCCTAAAACCAATCACTAGCACACACAAGACCATGTTGAAACACAATAATCTCATGCATTACTTGCAACCAGCCCTAGCCATAGACGGATCACTATCCGTGGGGACTCATACTATCTTCATACCATGCTCCAAATGACCAAGTCAAAGGAACCGCCTCATCACACACATGAATCTCTAACGAGACCCTGGTCCTTGCTTCAAGCAATGAATCCACTTACTATATCAGCTATATAGAAAAGGTGGAAGAACCGTACAAGGTTCAGGAATGAACCTTCTAGATTCATGTATCGCCTCCCACCGCGCCTCCAAGGCACTCTTGTGTTTTGGCTCGGTTGTAGAATTTACAAAGGATCCATAGGCTAGAACATTTCCAGCTCACTGTATCACTTAATCAAAGTGATTGCAAACCCAGACTGTAGCTCCCACTCGCCTTCATAAAACTCAGGATATACGTCTATATATCTATGTTTATCTAATTCCAAGTTTCAATAAACTAGGAACTCTTCCTTAACTTGTTTAAGGATGTTCTCGACATTCACCAGATTTACTTTCATACTTTTTCATGACTCTTCATGAAGTATGAACATCTGACATAACTCTTATGATGGTTCCTATCGCAGTAGCAAAGGAAACCTTCATAATTATCATCATCTTTCACCTTATCTTTAGGACTAACGTCCTAACATAGATAGATAATGAGAACACCGGCTAGCAGTATCTCCCATTGTGATCTATGCTAAACTTCTTTTAGCATCACATCAATATAGGTAAACTATAATCTAATAGCAGTTAAATCTATCGCTATAGATTCTTATTTCCAAAAATAAGAACTGCTAATCCAAGTGCTTTCGTAAAGACCTTGAACTACCAAACATTAATTGACTGTGACATGGGGTATTAATTCTTGAGAGAGATATCCAATACCTTACTCAAAAATCGTAACACTCCCACTATCCATATTGCACATGGGGCATATCCTTCTTTTGACTAAATCAAACTCCTTTGATCATCAAACAAAGAAATCGTCTAGAGAAACTTATTTGAGTCCATAAATGGATCTCATGGGCTCACATATCATGTAATCGTCTATGAACATCGAGTTGTTAGCCCAATGTCTTCAACACTATTTTTTTTTATTTTTTTTTTAAATAAAACTATCTTTTTATTAATGGAAGAAATAAAGTGCTACAAAAAGTTTGCCATATCCTGGCCCGCCCCAAGTTTGCGTGATAGAATGCATAGCATGGCCTCCTTAAACCCTGTGTGTGGCAAACCCAGTGTAGGAAAATCCATCACACAGGGAAGAGTACTCGCTCTATGCATTCCCAAAAAATCCCAAACTCCAAAAATATGTACAACAGTGGAAATCATAAGTAGAAGAATGGCGTTTGTGTGTCTCGAATCTTGTAGGAGTGAAATGTGACTCGATCGCTGATTATATGTCCGAAAGTATAATACATCCCAGTCGTCGTCGTTCGTAGACCGTTGCATCCGCTTGAGCAACGTCTTCAACACTATCATATAGCCATGATACGAAGTTATAACAAGTATTATCTGAATGGAACTGGGCTCAGCCTTACATGGACATTCCCTCTAGGTAAGACAGACTAGGTTCACAACCTGGTTGTCACTGATGGAATCTAATTCAGATATTATGGCTCCTAGCCATATCTCTCAATCTTGCCTTTCAAACATTCTTTCATGAGTCGTGAGATATTCATTCTTCAAGATGAACGTACCTGCAGCCCTTTCAGGCTTGAGGTTATATACAGACTTACATAAATTTTGTGTGCACTGAGCAGTGTTCTACACCTCATCGCTATGCGGCATCTGCTCATGTTCCTATGGTTGAATATCTCTTTGTGGTTCTCAAACTACCTTTGAGATCTGATTTACTCCCACTGTTTCTTTTGGAAGAAACACTTCCTTTAGAGGATAGCATGTTTGGAGACAAACATTTTGCTCCACGGATAAGTAAATAATATCCAGCGTTCTAGCTAAGACATTCCACAAAGTTGCATATGTCGTACTAGGCTCAAAGCCTTTCTGACTTTGCCTATGACAACTTCAAATCATCGGTTAAGATAGATTTGACATTATCCCCTTCCATATCTAATATGGAATTTATTCAACCTTTATTCTATGGAACTCGGTTAAGTATAAGGGCACTATCCCGAAACTGGTAAGGGATACTTCGCATGGCTTGCGTCACACCTTTATCATATAAAGTGTTGTTTCCATTTTGGGAACACAATCTAATTGCATATCCAAAAGATGGTATCCTTCAAGGGAGAATCTTATTCCTTTTAGGCGACTTACTTCAAACACCCTTCTGGTATTAATTACTTCAATCCAATTGAAAATTAATTCCTAAGTAGCTCATCAATCTCATATTCGTACTAGCTCGAACTTTTCGGGCTTTCCGAATTGTTGTACTTCAATAAGTACATTCAACTATTTCTAAAACAGTCACAGAGATTAATAAACAATTCTTTGTGGCATTAATTGTCATAATCCAACAAACATCGGTATGTTTAGGCTTTAGACATTTTTTCTAGAATTTATAACCTTTTCATAAAATGGTATTTTAGTCCTCTTTGGATAAGATACGTATGACCCACATGATTTATAATCATATGGTTCAACATCATCAGAATGACGTTTAATTACACGCTTCTCTTGCAGAGAGTCTGTGCCTAGAGTAACCACAAATCAAGGATAACTGTCATACAAATATTTAGTTGAGATCTCATCACATATATCAACTATATAGTGACATCAATCTAGTATGTTAGATTCAGTGACCTTCCAACTTTATCGGAATAACATTTATTCTTTACAATTGAATATGTCTACTAAATCCTAACAAATAACTGAAAGTATGTTCTTCATAAGAACCGGAACATAATAACATTTATTTAGTTCCCTTATCAGTTAACTAGATCCAGAATGTGGTAAGTGTCACAACGTTTGCTTCACCTTCCATATCTGTATTTAATCTTTCTAATTTAATCACACTCGCAAGATATCATATATCTTAGAGTCGTCTTTGAACTTAGATAGATTTATCTCAGCTCACTTGCCTAGAATAGAAACTTCAATAAGTTCTCTATTTAAGCACATGCCCTAACTTTCATTTTTAATCCTTTAAGCACTTGAGAAATGTTTCTTATTGTAGTCTTCATAAGACTTAAGAAAGAACACAAGAGCTATGTCTTTAATTTCCTTTCATAAAGAAAATCTAAAGTTTATTAAATAGTTTATTTAACCTTTTGAATCGTATTCGAAACATTAACTATTTAATTAACCTTTAAGTAATGATAGAATTAAGTCGATACTTAAATCTTACAATTTTGAAAACATCCTTTCCAAAATTAGAGTGGTCATTCTTATCCAACGTTTGAATTGATTGTCATCGTATGACAGAATGATCATCTTGGATCGTATCCAATTTATGACTAATCGTTGAAACATATTTCAAATGATTCAATCATATCGTGAGCTTCCGCTTTCATTAATAATTAAAGCATTGGAGTATTGCATCAAATATGTAGTCTCCTTGTCTCTAACTACTAAAACGGGGTTGCTCGTCTCATTGCTTATTTAAAAAGGATTAAAATTACTTAACCATATTTGAGAACATTTCTCAAAAGGTAACAGTCATAATTTGGTTTTACTAATCGAGAATAAAACATAAATATAAAGTTTGCTAAAACTACAACATAAAAATAAAGATAAAAGAGTGTTGTTGTCTATACACGCAAAATCAAATATGGTCTTTGGGATTATGATTTTGCTCCCACTAGTCAACTACTCCCTATTGACTTTCAAGAATTTTTTTCAAAATCCTTTAGTGGCTGGAATCTTATCTAGTTGACTCGATCCCCGACGTGGGCCGATCGACCGGGTCAATTTCGACGGGTAGGTACTTCTTACCAATCGCGTCTAACGCGACTTCCAGTGGTTTGACTAGTCAACTCTTTGACAATTCACATCGTCTATGTGGTAGTCAACCTTATGTCTCTAAAATCAGACGGTCCTGACGTGGGTCAATCACCGCAACATTCTTAGTCGAGTCGTAACCCAAGTATTCATGAGATCTCATAACGATCATATCTCGATAATGACGATATACCCGTGGTAGGTCAACTCCCGACGTGGGCCGATCAGTTGGATCCGAACAAGGGCTCATCACCGTCACTAAAATATTGTGAGACATATTATAACTCGATTTTTGTTGTGGGAGTAATTTTAAATTAATTCACTTAATTAATTTCGAATTAATTCTCTTAATTAATTTAACTACGGTCTCATCAAGTATATCTATCTCTATAGACATACATCCTACACATTTATCTAGATCGTGCTTAGTCATGCATCTATCGTATCATATAAAATAAATACAAGCACAAAATAAATAAATGCGTAAAGTAACCGGTATGATCATGGACTTTTCCTAGGTACGGTTTCGAATACAAACTGACGAAACCGCGGGTCACAATCTAAGGGTAGCTGCAACCGCCAATAGGATCTTTAATGCTCCATTCTGCAATGTGATCTTTATTTTCGTCTTTCTTCGGTCTCCATCTTCCGCTCCATTCTTTTTACATTTAATTCTATCTAATAAAATAAATACACCCGCCGCACACGGGGGGAGTCAACGGGAATGAGATAAATGCAGAAAATAAACTAGGTCATGTTCTTCATAACGGGCTAGGACAATTTTTAAACCAACAGAAAAATTAAATCATTCACATCTATCCTATCGGTCGAGTCCATGATCAATCGGGGTCCATATAATCATATTATATCTACTATATCTAATCCATACAATAAAATCTTAAGAAAAAGATAAAATTAAAATTTAACTACTTGCGTCTTAATTAATCAATTAACATTTAATCTATTAAATAATTTTATCCAATCAATTAACTAATTAACATTTAATTAATTAAATGATTTAATCGAAATAAAATTAACGATTAATTTTAAACCGATTTTAATTTTAATTTTAGTTAATTAGAACTATTTCAAAATAAATCAAAATTAAAATTATTTCTCTTTTGTGTCTTTCCTTTTGATTCGTAATCAAAAGGGAAGCCTTTGGTTTCCTAAACCAAATTTGGCTTAGGCCTGGCCACTTTCCAAAATCAAAATTTTGAAAGTGGCCTAGGCCTAGGCCTATTACAAATCAAATATTTGGAAAGGCCAAATAATTTTGGTTTAGGCCTGACCACTTTTCAAAATCAAAATTTTGGAAGTGGCCTAGGCCTAGGCCTTTTCCCAAATCAAATATTTGGAAAGGGCCTAGGCCTATTCCAAACAAAGTTTGGAAAGACCATTATTATTTTAATGCAATGTGGCATCCCAATGGCCCAAACTATTTGAATCATTGGTTAGCCACATGACACAACTAAACAAAGGAGATTTAATCACAACTATGAACCATTTTGAATCACAAAATACACAAAACAAAAATTTGGAGATCCGCCAGCATTGACCGGTCAACCGATTGCGCGGCGGCAGTAGTCCTCATTGTCGCCGCCGCCAATGATCGAGAGCACCAACCTATCTCGTTTTTTTTTCTTTTCATGTATTTTGCAAATCAAAAAATCTTTCATCTTTTAATTAGTGATTTAAACGATAAAATTAACTACGCAAATTAACATGCTTATTGCTTAAGCTCGAAACTCTCTCTGATACCACTGTTAGGAAATCTACGCGGGAACGCAGCGGAATTCAAAAATTTATTTCCTTTTAACCAGGATCGACTTCGTTTAAGCAATAAACTATTAAGCTAGTAGATCGTGGTTACCTTGGTTGATCTAAAAGATCGACCACTTTGACCGCTCTCTGGAGAGTAGTTACGCATTGAGCCGCCCAGTGTTCGGCCTCTACCGCTAGTCCACACGAACAGCCCGCCGGAATCCCGTCATTGATTGCTATTGGAAAACTCCGGTTGCTAGACCGGCCCTTTTCCCCTATCTCCAACTCTCCAAAAGATGCCCTCTATTTTACACAAGAACTATTAGCTCTTGGAATTATGATGTACAAAAGCGACGACACCCACACTATATTTATAGTGTATGTGGCGCCCAACTAGAGTGTGGAGGAGAAAAAACATTTTCCCAATAAAATAAGGAAAATATAATTGATTGATTTATCTCATTTATTATAATATCTTATATCAAATAAATCTAGGATATTGTCAATATCTCATATTGAATATTTCCAAGATATTGTCAATATCTAATATTGACCATCTTTATTCTGTTACCATAAATCAATTTACGCATGTGTATATATCACATATATAATACACAAATAAATCTATATATATATATATATTTGGACACAATCATGCACATGCATATTATATGCATCACATGCTAGGAGCAAAAGAATATATAAATATTAATATCTAATATTAATATATGGTAATACCATTAATTAAATTGCACAATCCAAGTGTATCTTATACACTTCAATGTGGCGCCACTTATCAATATAAGTGTATTTAATTAATCAACTTAATTAATATCTTGTATTTAATTTATTCATAATAAATAAATACCACCATATCAATTTACCACTATAACCCTTATAGTCTCGAGATAAACTTTCCTTATTTAGTTATCATCTATAACCATATTTTAATCCGGCTAGATGTTCTTATGTGTGTGACCCGATAGGCTTCCGAATATGTTGGCCGTAGACACAAAGTGCAAATTACGAAAATGCCCTTCATACCTAACGATCACGGGATAGCGTCTAGCAACACACCGTGACCCCCAATCATCGGAAGTGTCAAATGCAATGACTACTACCTTTCATGTGAAACAGTTACCGTGTAACTTACAATCCTATCGCTGTAATAATATCCATACGGTCGTACGTCGAGTGTCAAACATTAACGACCGTATCTTATAATCTGGATATCATGCTCTCTCGAAGTAACTCATTTACTCCCACTTTGCAAAGATTCACGAGAGTAAGACATTCCTTATAAGAAGGCCATTTCGGATATTCGATCCCAATCATAGGATACGCGATTCCCGGACGACCAATCATGTATACTCCGCATGCTTCAGTATCATACCCAATCACTACCGCATGATCGTCCCGTGGCTAGGGGAAACCTCAATAGTGTCAAAGCATGACAATCCACACCGTGATGCCAAAAAGACTCCGGTCTTAAGGATAATTACACAACCGCCACATAGTGTGACACTTATCCGTGTAAGTGGGTCAGTCTAACATACGCATTCTCTAATACACGTCCACGTACAGTCCAAGTGTCTCTACACTTCGATAGACGAGATCTATCCCTGCCCTTAAAGACAGAAGACATCTAATACGTGCTGAGTCTCTGTTTGTACTATCAATGTCCTGCTTAATAGTACATCGACTAGAGACATTTAAGTATCAAACTTGTTAAAGTGATTAGAGATCTCATCAACCATAATCGCCTATCATGGTTTCTCTATCACAGTTTAATACTAAGGACGTTATCATATAACAATTCACAATTGGTTCTTTAAAAGAACATATATATGACAACAGAGAAGCCATTTAATATATGTACAAACATAAAGAAATAGTAGAAATGATCCGACCCGGTCAGATCCAGTCCAACCCGATTGGGTTTAGGACACTATTTCAACACTTTTAATTCATATTTATGAAACGAATTCAATGTAGATAAAAGTTCTACCAAAGCTTGTTCCAAGTGTAGCTGAAACACGTAAACCATATTACGTCGCATTAACGAAACACATCGGTTATTGTACCGACAACGGGAAGGATGATACGGAGGACAACGTGGAGGCAGTTTCTCCCACGCAAGAAAGTCCTCAACCCGATATTTCTTTGAAAAAGAAGGTGGAAGTTTTGGAGAAGATGGTGGTTGCTTTGCAAAAGAAGGTTGATTTGATGGCGGGTAATTTAGTTTGTGAAAAATGCAAAAATGTCATGAATCCTTCTAGTGACATGGTTAGAGGTCATGAAAAGAAGGAATCTGAAGAAAAAGAGGAGGACGTGATTGCGGATGATGGATGTGATGAGGAGGAACAATTTGAATCAAAGGAGTCCGACATGATGGCGGAGGGCTCGAATGAAAAAAGTGCATTTGAAGCTATAATGGCATTGCATACTTCTATGATGGCAGAGGTTGGATGTGATGAAGAGGAACAATGTGAATCAAAGGAGTCCGACATGATGGCGGAGGACATGAAGGAAAAAAGTGCAAGGGAAGGTACAATTTTGAAAGTTCATATGTGTTCTTTTTTTTTTATATACTAGTAATTAATGAAAAAAGTATGAACATTTGATCTGTGAATACTGTGTTTTGACTCGGTTGCCCTAGTAGACTCGACAACGTAGGATAAGACGGTGATTACAGTGGAAGATGAAGATGAAGAACCGGAATGTACTTTTTAAAAAAAAAATTAACATAATTTCGATTTATTATGTTAATGACTAGTAATCCTAACTAACTACTAGTTTATTTAGAGGAAGGATTGCCCTTGTTGGTACGGCATGGATCACGTATGGTGTAGAAAGTGGAACATGTTGAAGCGAAGCCTCCTATTCGTCCCTTGAAAAGAAGGAAACTTAATGTTGATGTGTACGATCCGTACCGAGAAGCGGATCCCGCGTTGATGGAGTGCTACGAAAAGTGGCTGATTGAAGTTGGAGATGGCAAGTACGCCCAATTTTTGTTCCTTCAAGTAAAACTTCAAGTCCTTTGTTCATTTTATAATAATTTTAATTCTGTAATCCGAACTTTCTTACAGCGGTTTGGTTGTGCGGTTGGTTGATTACGAACTTCCATTTTGTCCTTTGAAAGTTGTTGTTGATGGTGGAGCATTGCCAAGCTTTGTAAGCCTGCTTTAATTTTAAAGTTGCAACAAGATATTTAAAGTATGTGCTTTAGGGTTAGGGTTTAGTGATATATAAATTTCGGAATGCATATTTTGGATAGTGCGTTGTGCGAGATCCGGAGACGCAGCGATGTACACCCGGAATTGTTTGAACAAGATGCTTGTGTTCTTGATAGCCGTTTTGCATATTTTGTGAAAGTTGCCTTCAAAGACTATGTGGAAGGAAAGAAAGGGAGAAAGAGAACAAGGGATGACAAAAGTAAACCGTCGAATGTTGAAACAATTCCTAAAAATTACATAAAACATTGTTGAACTATGTGGATGGAAAAGCTCCACATGTAAGCAAACCGTGGTCTATTTGCCGATATTTTTATGTTCCAATTGTTGACGCATTTCATTGGTTTGTATTGAGGATTGATATCGACGAGCGGAAGATATGCGTGTATAATAGCCTCCCGGGGCATGTTAAAAAGGCAGTCTTAGATGGTTGGTTGGAGCCACTTCAATTCGGAATACCGTACATGTTGAAGAACTTTGTAGAGGGTTATGAGAAGTACAGTTTAGAGAAGTTCTCGGTTGATAAAGTGACAGGTCTGCCTGTTCAAGGAAATGGGTAAGTTTGATTTCATATATTCAAAGTGTAGATACATTTCTTAGTTTTTAAGACGATGTTGGTTTAACTTATTTGAATATTTTGTAGGGTTGATTGTGGCATGTTCGCCATTAAATGGATTGAGTTCTTGACAGGGAGACATGATGTGCTATCTCTTCAGGTTGAATACATGCCGATGTTGAGAAAGAAGCTAGTTGCAGAATTGTTAGCATGGCGTTTTGAGCCATAAACATTTTAAGCCTTTTAATATTTTATGATGTTTTGTACTACTCTTTAACATTAAATGCTTTCTGCAATTTAACATTTCTACCTGTTTAACATGTTATGTTGTTTAAGCTTGTTATAGTATAAGATATTGAATGGAATGTATGATGCATGACAATCTATATCTTATAAGATGAGAAAATGCAGCACCAAAGGCTTCCACGTCTCCCCTTTCTTCAACTTTTGGCTTGCTCCCAGACTGCCACGTGGCAAGCTGTGAGCTTGACACGTGGCAGAAGATTTTAATGTTTCTTTTCTTTTCTTTTTTGAAAAGTGGTTTTAATGTAAAAAAAAATTCTATCGTATTATATTTATATATACATAAAAACAAAAATTTACCGTATTATATTTATATATACATATATATATATAGTTAAACAAAAACCTTTTCAGTGTTCTAGCGTATGGAGTTGAATATAATCCGGTTTGGCCGCTTTTTTCCGTTCTATAAAAACAAACCATTTTATACGGTTTCTTTATTTTCAACCCAAACTGAAACGGGTTTTAGGTTAAAATCATTTGTTCGGTTCGGTTTGGTTCGAATTTGGGTCGATTTTTCACGGTTTTCATTAACAAATAAAATTATCGATTTAAAATGACTACTTATCCAAAAAAAAACATCCTTAGGCTAAAACCATTTGTTCGGTCCGGTTTGGTTCCACTTTGTTTCGATTTTTCACGGTTTTCATAAACAAATAAAATTATCGATTTAAAATGACTACTTATCCAAAAAAAAAAGTTAGGCTAAAACTATTTGTTCGGTCCGGTTTGGTATGACTTTGTTTCAGTTTTTCATGAACAAATAAAATTATCAATTAAAAATGACTACTTATCCAAAATAAAAATATGGTAATATAGGAGCTACATCAATACTACTATATGATTGAACTCGAATAGACGATATAACAAATTATCTATATTGAACTAATTAATACCAATCCTAAAATTGGATCCCAAAATCAAAACAACCACTCCCCCACCCCCCTCCCCCCTCACCCCCCACTCCCAACCATCATCCATCATCCAAATTAACACATGCGTTACATACCACCGAATTTCTTAACTAGGCTTAGTCAAGATAATAACTAATCGTATTTTTCTCATTTCAATTCACCAATGAACATTTAACACCGACACATTATTAATATCGGGCTAACATCTTCCTTAAAAAACTACCAACTACAACACTGAATAATTAACATGGAAAAATAACAACGTACTTAAGACAAAATAGTATTTTAGAGAGTTCCAAGGAGAAATATCAACGTATTATTTCCCGTAAGTCGGTGAGATAGATGAAATGTAACTATTTTGGGCATATATTAGAAAAATATTGATGTGTCGTCTCAAATATTGGTCTTAAGAAAGCAAAGATAACATAGAGTTAGAGATTGGAAATCGTTAATTTGATTCGTGTTGTGCTGTTCTTTTATGATATCGATTTATTGAAATAAAAACTGTTAGATATTTTTTCATACAGTAAATATTTTTATAATCGTTTGCATACGAGTTGTCGTACGAATTAATGTTATCGCAACGAAACGGGGTTCGACTTGCCCGGTCAACGCCAACTCGTGGGGGTTCGGGGGCAACGCCCCCGAAACCTAAACGGATACATGGTGAAGGAAAAGGCAAGTTAAGAGTTGGTGTATGTTTATGTACTAATAGTGCAATCATGGTTGTTTTGTAAGCTTTTTAAAAGTAAAACTTTGATGTAGTGGGGAACATAGTTAGTATATTACCACAATTATCTTTTGTCATCAATAATGTTTAATGGTGTAGTGATATACATAACTAAGAGTGCTTACAATGATTGTATTCCACTATCTTTTGTAACTTATGATAGCCAAACTAATGTTTTTTTTTAATTATATGACTTCATATTAATAAAAATCCATGATTGTGTCATCTCTATGATTGTAAAAATATCATCCATTTCTATGTTTACGATTTTAACGGACACGCCGTGTCTTGCACCGCGTAATCATAATCACTAGTATTAATGATACAAATACTGCATGACATCATATCATCACAAGTTTAAGCTTGTTACAGACATCATTAATAAAATTCGATTATGTTTGTGGAAAAAAAATTATTAATAGTTTTAATATTATATAAAAGGCTTTTAAATGAGATAATAATTAAAATAAACACAAAGACTTTTAAATGAATAATGATACAAATACTGCATGACATCACAATTTCATCACAAGTTTAAGCTTGTTACAGACGTCATTAATAAAATTCGATGATGATTGTGGAAAAAAAATATTAATATACTTTTATAGGAGGAGATAATTAAATTAAAAAACTAAAAGTTGGTGGTTATATTTAAATGAGATAATAATTAAAATAAAAAGTAAAAGTCGATGATTATATGTCATTATTAAGAATTTAAAGCGTTGTGTTTAATAAATAGGCATGTGAAGAGGTTATTTGAAGAATGAAGCGGCATGTGAACAACACCCTATTTATACACCCTATTTACACTAATATAGCGCCCCTATTTTCTAATAAGGAATTTCAATTGAAAGAAAGAAAGAAAAAGGCGAAAATGAATCCAGAAACCCAACAAGGTGATCTAAGCATTCAAGATCTGAAGAAGGCGATTGATGCTATGCCGACGGAAATGGAAGCGATGAAGAAGCGAATCGACTACCTGAATTTAGAGGCGAAGGAACATGACATGGCGATAGAACAACTAACTGAGGATGTTGAATCAAGGGAGGGTGAAATAGTGATTCTGAGATCGAGGTTCAAGTTTACTTGGATAAGATCAATGAACATGTCAAACTGGTGAACAATGTGTACACTGCAACCGTAAGTGATCTTCCTGTTGTTGAGATCCCTAACTGGATGGTTGATTAATCATGTTTTTTATGTTAAGTTTTTAAATTTTCGTTTTAATATGTTTAATTTTAAGTTTTTGAATTTTGTATCATGTTAGGTATGGAGGTTTTTATTTCAGTTCTATATTTTCCTCTAGTGTTTGTTTTTACTTTTTTATTTATTTTTTTCTCACCTTTTATGTTTTATTTTCTATTATTGTTCAGATAAAAAAAGTTACCATTGATAGAAAAAATTTAAAAAAATAATCAGGGGTAAAATAACTTAAAGCGTTGTGCTTAATAAAGAGGCATGTGAAGGGGTTATTTGAAGAATAAAGCGGCATGTGAACAACACAAGTTTCAAAGGATAATTCCAAAACCCTTGTAAATTAGTATTATTTTAAAGCATTCATGAAAAGATAAAGAATGCATCACAAGTTTAAGCTTGTTACAAACATCATTAATAATATTCGATGATTTTCTTGGAGAAAAATTCTTAACAGATCGACTTTTAATATGTAAAAGACTTTTAATTGATTAGATAATAATTAAAATAAATATAAATACTTTTAACCGAGGAGATAATTAAATAAAATAAATACAAGTTGGTGGTTATCATATAATGAAGGATAAAAATGAAAAGATGCATCCAAAAATGATAGTAGTAAATGTTATAATTATCCTTTACAAGTACATTTACAAAACATTTCAAATTCCCATGGATTAAATTAAAATAAAGAGTCGCATGTGAACAGTCTATTTAACGGAGGAGTTTAAAACCCTTGTTTATTTTTTTTGAAATGGAAAACCATTGTTACAAATGACAATTCTAAAACAAAACCCTATTTTTTCAAGCATTGATAAAATGAAAATTAATATGAATGGGAGGAGTTTTTCACTGAAATGCCTTTTGAGTTCCTTTGTCATTGAAAATTGCACTTAATAATAATTAATTGATGCATTTATGACACAGATATAGAAAATATTTAATAATTGCACTTAATAGTAATTAATTAATGCATTTATGACACAGATATAGAAAATATTTAATTAATTATAGGGGGAATTCGGTTATTATTACCTTTGTTGGTTTCTTTGCTGGTTTTCATTACAAGTTTAAGATTGTTAAATAGTTACTGCATGAGAAAAGAAATGTTACATAATTCTTGAAAGGAACATTGAAAAAGATGAACATAAAACTTTCATTAACAATGAGATGAACATAAAAATAAAATAATAACATAAAACTTGCATTAAAAACAAACAAACAAACATGAACATAAAAATAAAAACAAAAGTTCAGAAACAAGAAAAGTTACAAATAATTGGTAGGTAGAAGAGTTATGGATATCGGGTTTTTCGCACCATAACTTTTCTTTGAAATTGGGTAGGGGTTCAATCTTTTGCCCTAATGCCTTGTTGCAAATCTGGACAAGTTCATTTATCTTGATCTCGTAAATCTCCATTTGTTCATTGACATTAGCCAACTCCAAATCCCTTGACTCTATTTCCTCAAACAGCTTCATGTTGATCATTTCCATTTGATTCGAAAGATCAGAAGTTAGGTTTAACATGTTGATCATTTCCATTTGAATCGAAAGATCAGAAGTAAGGTTTAACATGTCTTTTCTTTGTTCATTCAGTTGATGCTTCAATTCCTTCAGTTGTTGGGTGAATTCGTTCATCTCCATCTTTTTCTTCGAATTAGTTTCTGATTAAATTATAATCTTGGTAAATATGTGTATCAGCATATCTACATATATATCTATGGGGGAATGAAGGGCTATATGGCATTCCAATTAAATGATGTGTCGTTCTAGTTGAATGGATGTGGCGTTCCAATATTTTTTGGTGGTTATCATTTTATTTTTAATTTTGTACAAACCCTTGTTTTTTTTGGTTAAGAATAAAAACCCTTGTTATCCAAACGTCGGGGTATATCCAAACGTCGTGTATATCCACATTTAAAGGGTTTTGAATCGGTTAAAAAAGTTATAATAAATTGAAGAAAAACATACCAAACGTCGGCTATATCCGAACCCCTTTGCAAAGGTGTACATAAACCATCTATAAATACCACATTTTCCCATTGTAAAATTACAATAAAATTATACATAACACAAGCAAAGTAAAAGCAAAATCATGGAAGCAATTAGGAATCTGATTGACGCCCTGAGATGTGAGATGCATTATGAGGTTGACTCAATAAGTAGAAAGCTTGATGAAGAGATTGAAGCCAGAGATTGTGAGATTGCTTATTTGAAAGATAGCATTGAAGAATACAAGAAGAAGATCATTATGCTTGTGAACCTTTTCAAGCTGATTTAAAGAGAAAGTGAATCCTAAAAGATTTCATAGATACCGGAATATTGACGCATTCTTATTTGTTTTTTTGAAGTTTAATTTTTGTTTTTTTGAAGTTTATGTTTTGTTTTTTTAAGTTTAATTTTTGTTTTTTTGAAGTTTATGTTATCTGTTTTTGTTATGAACGATGTAATCCAAAACGAGTGTGATATTTGTTTTTGTTATCTATTTTTGTTATGAACGATGTTTTGTATGATATTTGTTTTTATTTATAAATGAATATATTATAAATCAATGGTAGGTATGTTTTAATCTTGATCACAAGCTTAACCTTGGTACGTTATTAAGTATTTTGAATCGCATAATGTTCATAGGGTTATTTTTTTTCGGGTTCACAGGTTTGTACTCTATGAATAATAAGTATATTACAATAAAAGAAAAGTATTTTCCTATAATAAGTATATTACAATAAATAAAAAGCTTTTTCTATAATTCCCTGAATAAATATCTAGTATATCCCACGTTTTATGTATATAGTATGTTAAGAAAATACTACATCCGTCAAAATATAAATCTGTTTGGCATTTTCGATTTGTACCAAAATTTAAGTCATAAATGAATATATATTACAATAAATACATTATTTCCTATGATTTCATAATTAAATAATATTATAACGTTCCATTCATTATTTGATATAATATATACATTATATAAAAAAATAAGTTTGCAAAAAAAAAATTCAATGAATCAATGAAAAATCGATGGAAAAAGAGGAAGGAATCAATTCCATTCCAAAAAAAGAAAACAAAGAGGAATACGCATGAGATTCTGAAAAGGTACCAATTTGATTGGTTTGACAGGGGGGCAGGGGGCAGGGGAATGTCGGCTGACCGTGCATGTGTTGCATCGTTGACTGTGCCGCCTCAATCTTAATAATTTCCTAAGGTAAAAAAGGACCGTAAGATGCCTCTTTGAATGATTCGGATGATTTAATGGGGGGAGGGGGCGAAATAATTTTTTTTATTTTTTATTTTTTATTTTTAGAGACACTACTATGGCAAACACGAGATAACATTTGGTAATCCGTAACGAGTGTGATAAACACGATACCCCTACAATAGCCCGAGATAACCTTTGGTACTCCGTAACGAGTGTGATAAACACGACACCCCTGCATTAACCTGAGATAACATTTGGTAATCCGTAACGAGTGTGATAAACACGATACCCCTGCATTAACCCGAGATAACATTTGGTAATCCAAAATGAGTGTGATAAACACGATACCCCTACATTAACTCGAGATAACATTTGGTAATCCAAAACGAGTGTCATAAACACGATACCCTTGCATTAGCCCGAGATGACAAAGTGGAATAACGTTTGGTAATCCGTAACGAGTGTGATAAACACGATACCCCTGCATTAACTCGAGATAATATTTGGTAATCCAAAACGAGTGTCATAAACACGATACCCTTGCATTAGCCCGAGATGACAAAGTGGAATAACGTTTGGTAATCCGTAACGAGTGTGATAAACACGATACCCCTGCATTAACCAGAGATGACAAAGTGGAATAATGTTTGGTAATCCGTAACGAGTGTGATAAACACGATACCCCTGCATTAACCTGAGATAACATTTGGTAATCCAAAACGAGTGTGATAAACACGATACCCCTGCATTAACCCGACATGACAAAGTGGAATAACGTTTGGTAATCAGTAACGAGTGTGATAAACACGATACCCCTGCATTAACCCGAGATGACAAAGTGGAATAACGTTTGGTAATCCGTAACGAGTGTGATAAACACGATACCCCTGCATTAACCCGACATGACAAAGTGGAATAACGTTTGGTAATCCGTAACGAGTGTGATAAACACGATACCCCTGCATTAACCCGAGATGACAAAGTCGAATAACGTTTGGTAATCCGTAACGAGTGTGATAAACACGATACCCCTGCATTAACCCGAGATGACAAAGTGGAATAACGTTTGGTAATCCGTAATGAGTGTGATAAACATGATACCCCTGCATTAACCAGAGATGACAATGGCCACTTCACTATATAAAGGTCCACTTGCAAACATAACACAAACACTTCTCATATCATTCATCCAAACATAACATTAACACTTTTCACCTCAAAAAAATGCCACGACGTACCCAACATCAGTTACTCCTATTCACTAACCACATATACCGTTTTCATGACTATGAGGGAGTTCGGTATCACATATATAGTCGATGATGTGTTCAACGACGTACACCCTAATCGTTTTGAGAACTTAGGGGTGGCAAGAATGTTCGTGGTTAACTGGGAGATGCGGCACATCCATCCAGAAGAACAATTCTTGGCTGTAATGGGTCAAGCCCCATACGAAATGAGATGCATTCATCACCGGTTGGCCAATCGAGGCTGGAGAAGGTTAGTTCAACACCCTATTCGTGTCAATGTTGACGTGGTACGTGAATTTTATTGCAGTGCTTCTTCTATGCCTGATAACTGTTATGCAATTTTACATGGAGTCCGCGTGGATTACAGTCCTACTTTTCTTAAAAACTATCTTTGTTTACCTATTGCTTCTTCTATGCCTATTGATGTTGAGTACGTTGACGTGACTCGTGCTCTGGAAGATTCCGTGCATTGCATTTGCCCGGGTGCAGTTTGGATTCAAAATGATGATTACAATGAGCTCGTTTTGCCGTTTAGCCGCATGGCCGGTGAAAGTGAATATTGGCGTCGTTTTGTCCAGTTTAGGTTATTGCCACCTCGTCATTCATACACTCTCAGCACAACAACTTCTCCTCATTCATACTATCATGACTAATACACCTATTGATGTTGCTGAAATAATTTTTTGTTAAATTAAAAGAGTGACCGAGAGTACACGTGAAGTCGGACTTCCTTACGGGACATTCATCACCGCCATAGCAGAGCAAGCTGGTGTAGAGTTTTATATGACTGATGTAATAATATCTTCGATAATATCTTATGTTTTCTTATTGTAATTCAATAATAATGCGTGATATATTCGATAATGTTATTATTATATATTTCATTGTTACTTTGTTGTAATAATTATTATTTATTTCACTATATACATATGTATTGTTGTTATATGATAAGCGGATTTTCTAGGTCCGGTCGAACAAGTAAAAACTCGAAACCTTAGCAAAATCTACTTTCTAACCGGCAGTGGACCGGGTCGATTGTAGGATAGTGCTTTAGGAGTCCGAGTCGAACCCACGAGATTGGTTTTGAGTACCACAGTTGACTTAGCACTCGATTCGAGTCAAGCAGATAGATATGGAGTTATACTCTTTGCATAAAAGAAAGATTACACTACTCGAATTCTAAACAATTAAAAGAGGTATGGCGAACTACGATCCAACGGATTACTTTACCCTCGTAAAGATTACCCCGGGTGTGTGCCTTACTCTACCATGCCGTCTAACGAAAACTCATAGGTCAAACCCGGTGATTGAACTGACTTGATGACTAGGCGTCAACCTAGTACACGGGTAGGTGTCGACTACCTTTCAAACCCAAAACTTCTACGGTCCCGAAACCCGTTCCCACACGTCACCGCAACATACATTTATAAGCTAACGTGTGTGCAACAATGAACAATGGTGTCAATATCATTCAAAGCTCTAAAAACAATCAAAACAAGTTACGTGATGTGGATTATCGATTAGAGCGTTAAATTACGCGCTACACTACCTCCCGGTTCATCTCTAAATGGTGTTTCACCCGCATTCACGTGGTTCGACCATACGACAAATCTAGCTACTCATAATCGAATAAACAATACAAGCGGAAGAAAAACATCACAACAACAATAGAATAACAAAAGAACATACTTACTTTATTCAACTTGGAGAAGGTACCAAATGTGCTTACAAAAGATCGAATTTTTGCCAAGTGAAAAGTTACGGATCGAAGCTAAAAGTTAGTAGATCAAAGAGAGGATTGAAAGAGGATTCTAATGATATATAACACTTGATCTAACTCTAAAAGATGAAGAAAATCGCCCACAATCTCCAAAACTATCTAATATTATCGCCCCCTCTTTCTCTACTTGGCTGCTGTGAGAAAATGAGCTGCCTTATATAGAAAAGCCTCTGTCCGTCCGGATGCCATCAGTGTCCGGCCGGACTGTTCTTGATTCTACAGGTGTCCGGACGGATGCATAGATGTCCGTCCGGATGTCTTGCTTTTGTCCGTCCGGATACTTCCTCTGTCCGTCCGGATGATTCTCTGTCCGTCCGGACGGGTTCTTCATCAAATAATCTTCCAAAAACCAGTGAGTTAGCCGTCCGGACACGACAACTTGTCCGTCCGGACAGCCATCTTGCAGCCCAAATCTTCACTTTTTCACCTCCAACCTCCGTGTTTCGCCTCGGACACGTCCAAACTCATACTTCTCATCTCTCAGGCTCTCGAGACACCCTAGTCCTGCATCCATATGAAAACAACACGAAAACGCATAACCCCGCAAACTACGGGTGCTCGGGGAAAACGAGTATAAAATGCTAAAATAAGGTCGAGTTTACGGAAAACCGATGATCACTTTCGCCGTGCAATAAATCCTCATTTAATACTCAAGATAGGTCTAAACTCACCCGAAACATGCAGAAATGCGATAATCGTGTCTTTGAATCATGACAAAATGTCTTGTAAAGTTGGTTCCTATCACCACCACACACTTAGCCTTTACTCGTCCTCGAGTAAATCCGGCGTTCAAACATTACCAAGGAATCAACTTTACGGTACATGCATGCATTTCAAAATATCGAGGTGAAAAGAACTTAGTTAAGTGAATGCATTACTTTGACTCTACTGGATCATGACATGGGGTGAGTGTGTGTTGAATGATGACGACTCATGCTTAATACGATCTCGGGTTTGGAATACCGGACAAATGACTTTACACAATCCTGCCCTTTCTAGAATCTCCACTAATCGGGACTAACCAAAGTTAAACGCGGTCCAGCAGGACTTGAATGGTTATAACGTTAGGCTAGGGTAAATTCGGTTAATCGAAAAGGGTAATTTGGGAAACTGGAGAAAAGAAGTACGAGTGAACATAATCCAGACACGTACCACATCTTCTTTACTATACAAACCATCCAAACTCCTTTTTGATCATTTTCAACACTTTGGGAACTATAGGACACTAAAATACCTGAACTCATTACCAAACTCGACTATGTTTCAAGTGTCGTGAGATGAGCTCGAATACTTAGTACCTATCTGACTATCCCAACCCTAACATCATCATTGCTTTAAGCTCTCTCTTTTTTTTTTTCAACCCTTTAT
This sequence comes from Gentiana macrophylla, assembly GCA_026214975.1. Classification (NCBI taxonomy): domain Eukaryota; kingdom Viridiplantae; phylum Streptophyta; class Magnoliopsida; order Gentianales; family Gentianaceae; genus Gentiana; species Gentiana macrophylla. The sequence continues at coordinate 82,147,104 of CM047814.1, forward strand.
TTCTATATACAGCACAATTATTTGATTTTGATTTTGATTTTTTTTTTTTTTTTGAAATGAAACCCGAGCATCCAGCCCCAATGAGCTCCTCATCTCCTTATAGCTCTAAAACTGAAGAAACAACACCCCAACTCAACAGAAACATCTCCCCCCACCACACACTTGCCTTGGCAAGTGTGGTTTAACAAAAGACTAAGTCCACTCGTAGGGTCAAATGAAGGGAACGTGACCAAAATAAGGCTCAAGGGTAGGTTTCTGACTACGTAACGAAACGGCTAATAATGCGAATGGTGGTCAGACCATTCTATCAAGGCTGAGAGGGGCTACGAAGGTCAAAAGTTCGGCTCAGCTTATTTGGCTAAAGTAGGTCAAAAGAACGCCAAAACTGTCATCCCGTGTTCTACCAAGGCCAATCCTTCTATTTCGCCTCGAAACTAGGGGGTGCAGTGTGTAAAGTAATCGTGATAAGCATAACCGTCGTCAAACGTGTACTAAAAAGTGTTCCGTATCATGACAATATAGACTCACTGTGAGACATTCACAAAACTAAAGACCTTTCACCACTCAATTGTGAAAAACATGCATGTAACGTGGTGTTAAAATCTTGGAAAATTTTGAAAAACGGCCTAGAAATCGACTCGGAAATGAGTAAAAACCAAGTTTATCACATCACGGCATAATACTTTTAAGAACAAGAGAATAAGCTAAGTCGTCCCCCCCCCTCACTTAAGTGAACCACCGTCCTCGGTGTGTGAACGAGAAGGAAAAAGAAAGACTTAGCTGATGAGCCCGGCAAAACGGCACGATCAAGTCCCATAACGGTCGTGAAAGTAGTCCATCCCGAAACCCTAATCATTGTAAACATCCAAGAAGTACATGCACGGGACATGGTCCGCGTGCCAAAGCATATAACATGGGGAGAATCCGGGGGTGATAAAAATAAACGACCTCGTCACGTCAGAAAACTTGAACAAGTATGTCACAAAGATAGTCAAATATGATTCAAACATACAATAGCAACCAATCCACAAGTCCCAGAAAAATCACAGAAAGTATGAAAAGGTGAAAAAGTAGCAACAAAGTGATCTCAAAACAAACTAGAAAGCTAGGGGACATGACCAATAAAAAACAGGGGTGACAATCTAAGGACCGACGCAAAAGGAACAACATAAACTCTACGCGCTCGTCTGATCCTCAGATGTAGGTGGTACTGAGCCTGCAGCATCTGTAGACGTAACAGGAGGAGCCTCAGAAGTCGAAACTGGAGTGGCCTGAGATGTCGGAGCTGGAGCAGTCTGAGAGGGGCCAGCCTTATCCATCAGGCGGATCAAGGCGACCACGAAAGCCGTCTCAACCGCATCCTCCTCGAGACAAATCGCTATGGCCTCCTCAAGAACCGGTGCAAACTCATAAGATCGTTCGTCTAAAGGAAGCTCTGGCATAGCCGGTACAAGTGTCCCAAGTGCCTGTAAACCCTGAATAACTGTATTCATCTGCACCCTCTGTCGGTCTAACATCTGACGCACCCCATCCATCAACAAATAACGATTTCGAGCGGCGATGGGGATGGTAGGAATAAAACCGAGATCACGATCTCCTCTCTTGGCTCGTAATGACCCCGAACCCTTGGCTCACCTTCACCTCGACGAGTAACTTCCCGGGCGACTCGTCGGCCGAGGACTCAAGGAAGCGGGCTTCTTCAGATAACGTTCATCCTCGGCATACTCCTTCACCCCGGCTTGCAAACACAACCCATTCAACAAATGAATACACATGAGCTTCGTACGTTGATCCTTTCGAGTTCTGGTAAGCTCTCTATATAAAACCCGGCCAACATCAATCGGTATCTCAAAGTGTAGTGCATACAGCATCGCCAAATCTATCATGATGAACTTATGAAAATTATCCTTTGGGAGTAGGCGATTCTGTACAAACCGAGCCTTAACCTTCCAGTCCCGAGAAAAATTAGTCGTCTTAAGCATATACCGGATATCAGTGGCCCCATGGGGTCTCGTGGACCAAGGAATCGCGGGTGATTGCTAACCGAAGCTCCTCAAACGGATCCTCTCCCTTGTCTTGCTTCTCTTTTATAACATCTAGGTAATCCGTAGCGACAACCGGAGCCTTGTAAAAAGCAGAAATAGCCTTAGGGGTGAAAGGCACATCCACATTTCTAACGCGAACGACACCCGTGTCTAGGTCCACCTCACTCAAATTAGCCAAAAACTCCCGGGCCAACGTGTAATTCGGCTTCCTCAAATTGAAGTCCGGTATCTTGACAAAATCAACCCACTTCCGCTTTATCAGATTGTCCCTGAAGCTCTTCTCAACCTTTTCCATGTCGACCTCCCTTTCTAGGATCTCTCTCCCCTTAAACCTCATCCTAAAAGCCAGTTCCGCATCATCATTAACGAACCTCTCTCGATAGGGCACAACTCCCCCAGGTGCCTTCCTAGCCGTAGCTTTCAAATCTGAAACTCGAACCCTCTCGGGAGTCACCGCTTGACCTCCCGGGGCTGTCCTAACCTCACTAGGCTGCCCAACAGGCCCACTAGCACCCGCAGTCGGTTCAATCGTACTAGACTTGGCCCGTCTCGGGTCTACCAAAGGTACATCCTCATCATCAGAATCATCGTCTGAATCCCCATCAGTCTCATCTACCAAATCTCCATACAAGGGCCTTTTCCTAGCCTCTCTAACAGGTCTACTCTCCCTGTCTCCACCTATGACTAAGGGTTGATTCAACGAATCAACCGGAATATCCTCATGCCTTAACTTTTTCGAGGGGTTCTCTGACCTTCCCTTACCCTTTCGAAATGTAAACTTGACTTTGGAGCCATTCTCACACAAATCGAACCAAAACAAACCACCACAGACAACGCACCAACACAATCAACCCCAAACCGCACTCCAAAACCGTCAACAAAACCGTAAGCCAAAAATCCAAAACCAACAACCAAACCAGCCCAAAAACAACCATGCAGACGTACCCACAACACCCCACACCGTCAACAACAACAATGCAACAACCAAAACGAGAAAAGGAGCAAAATCAGTAAAAGCTCGATCGAGGCTCGACTCGAAAAATCGACCCCGAGAAAAAAAAAAGTTGAAGAAACTCAAAAAAGTTTGTTGATACTTACCAAAATCGGTGTCAGGAGTGCAATGGTGCAGTTGGAATCCCCGAACGATCCACGAATAGCCCAAAAATCGGATTTTTTGTAACGAAGTGACACGAAGGTGAAATCCTTGATTCTCCAAAATGAGTGTTTGTTTGGTGATTTTGGTTGGAGAATCGAAGAGAGGGGGTGGTAAGGTGATTATAGCAACGAAAATGGATGAAAACGGTGAAGAATTAAGGATTTGGTGGTTTGGGGTGGAGAGGGGCGGTTATCGGCTCGGTTTCTTTGAGGAGTGAAATGAAGAAGAAGGGAAAGAAAATCGATGGTTATAGGGGGTTCTGAGGGTGTCCGGACGGACAGGTTTATATCCGGACGGACAGGGAAGAACTGTCCGGACGGATGGCAAGGGTGTCCGGACGGACAGAATGCCTGTCAAGCAAATGGAAAAACCAGTGATATATCCGGACGGATGGGTATGTTTGTCCGTCCGGACAAGTGAATGCCATGATCATTGTAAAAACCAGAGATCCATCCGGACGGATGGGTATGTTTGTCCGTCCGGACATGGATAAAAAACCAGAGGAAAAGTGAATTTTAAGCATGAAGGCCCCTCGGGATCATCCGGATTCAATCCTCAACACCAAAACACAGCAAAACAAATTCAAAACCAGCAAAAAACACAGGAAATGATGGGTTGCCTCCCACCGAGCGCCTTTGTTTTATGTCGTTGGCTCGACATAGTGACTTATACTATATCGGTTTTTTCAAGATTATACTACCGATACGGGCGAGGAAAAACGAGGTGTAGAAAGAGAGCGAATGGTGAGTTATAAGGTGAAAATGTCATGCATTGGAGTCCATGACGGGACTAAGGTGAGTTATAAGGTGAAAATGTCATGCATTGGAGCCCACAGAGATTGGTTTTTGAGTACCACAGTTGACTTAGCACTCAGTTCAGGTCAAACAGATAGATATGGAGTTATACTACTGCATAAAAGAAAGATTACACTACTCGGAATTCTAAACAATTAAAAGAGGTATGGCCGAACTACGATCCAACGGATTACTTTACCCTCAGAAAGATTACCCAGGGAGTGTGCCTTACTCTACCATGCCGTCTAACGAAAACTCATAGGTCAAACCCAGTATTGGAACTGGACTTGATGACTAGGGCGTCAACCTAGAACACGGGTAGGTGTCAGACTACCTTTCAAACCCAAAACTTCTACGGTCCCGAAACCCCGTTCCCACACGTCACCGCAACATACATTTATAAGCTAACGTGTGTGCAACAATGAACAATGTTGTCAATATCATTCAAAGCTATTAAAACAATCAAAACAAGTTTCGTGATGTGGATTATCGATTAGAACGTTAAATTACGCGCTACACTACCTCCCGGTTCATCTCTCTAATGGTGTTTCACCCGCATTCACGTGGTTCGACCATACGACAAATCTAGCTACTCATAATCGAATCTAAACAATACAAACGGAAGAAAAACATCACAACAACAATAGAATAACAAAAGAACATACTTACTTTATTCAACTTGGAGAAGGTACCAAATGTGCTTACAAAAGATCGAATTTTTGCCAAGTGAAAAGTTACGGATCGAAGCTAAAAGTTAGTAGATCAAAGAGATGATTGAAAGAGGATTCTAATGATATATAACACTTGATCTAACTCTAAAAGATGAAGAAAATCGCCCACAATCTCCAAAACTATCTAATATTATCGCCCCTCTTTCTACTTGGTTCTGCTTTGTGAAAAATGAGCGCCTTATATAGAAAAGCCTATGTCCGTCCGGATGCCATCGATGTCGGCGGATGTATTCTTGATTCTACAGTGTCCGGACGGATGCATAGATGTCCGTCCGGATGTCTTGCTTTTGTCCGTCCGGATACTTCCTCTGTCCGTCCGGATGATTCTCTGTCCGTCCGGACGGGTTCTTCATCAAATAATCTTTCAAAAACCAGTGAGTTAGCCGTCCGGACACGACAACTTGTCCGTCCGGACAGCCATCTTGCAGCCCAAATCTTCACTTTTTCACCTCCAACCTCCGTGTTTCGCCTCCGGACACGTCCAAACTCATACTTCTCATCTCTCGGGCTCTCGAGACACCCTAGTCCCGCATCCATATGAAAACAACACGAAAACGCATAACCCCGCAAACTACGGGTGCTCGGGAAAACAGTATAAAATGCTAAAATAAGGTCGAGTTCTGGAAAACCGACGATCACTCGCCGTGCAATAAATCCTCATTTAATACTCAAGATAGGGTCTAAACTCACCCGAAACATGCCAGAAATGCGATAATCGTGTGCTGAACTGTACAGAAATGTACTGTAAAGTTGGTTCCTATCATTATATAAAAAAGATATGTACGGTATTGTTGCTTACCACCCAAATTCGTTTGTTTCCCTCAAGAAATTTCCCCAATTCATTACCCTAATTTCGTTTCCCGGTACCTTTTCCCCAAAATTCGAATTTTCTTTCAAATTTCAAAAGAATTGACGAATGGGGCTGAGTAATTAGAGCATATGAACTCCTCTCTCATCCTCCATTCATCCAATTTTCCGGTTCTGTCCCCTTCCACCACTCTCACCTTCTCCTCATTCTCTCTCCCCAAGAACCCTAAATTACCTTATCCCATCCATAATCAATCGGTTGGAGCAATGTTTTCAGGAATTCACAGGTATTTCAACCCGTGTTATTTGTAGTATATATTCATCCTTAAAAAGTTATATTCTTATTTGATTAATTTATGTTTGCAGTTACTACGGGTGTTTCGATCCGATTCCGACATAAACAACCCCATGTGCTTACTCTTTCACGAATTTGCAGGTATTTGATGTGGTTGTTTTGAAAAGTGATTTCTTTGGTTTGTCTCGTTCGAAAGAACAAATATCTAATCAATGTTGCTATTATTTTATTTGTGAAGAAAAATGTGTTGTAAGGGGAAGATAGTAATCATTTCTTTAGCACAATATTAACTAAAATTATAAGTTTTGAACTTTCTGGTGAACAAACTAGAATCTAATTGATTCTTTGTTTGACTAAAATTAACATTTTGAACTTAACTTTCTATTTAGCATATGACTTTGTGATCAATATTGGTAGAACTTTGATTAAATACTAAGACGATTGTTTGATATTGACATTACCGCTGTTAGAGGAGGATATGGTTGTTATCAGATTGGCTTGTTTAAGTTAGTTTGTTTTATCCATCCCCTGTTTTTTTTCCCCATGAGCTTATGAGCTGCTATGTTAACAATGTGTGAGCATATGTTAACAATGTGTGAGCAGATGGTATAGGTCATTTTATCTTCTTTTATGTTAGAAGAATAAGTGTGAACATCTTTTCTTTGATTAAATACTAACATCTTTTCTGTTGAGCCTATGACTTATTGTTTTTCAAATAATAAACATTTGAAACTGAATTTGCCTGTTGTTGAGGGTGAATTTATACGATTTATAACGCTATATTTTATGTTATTTTCTCTCATATTTGTATGAATTTGTATAAGAAACGAGTGTTCAATGGATTTATCGAGCAAATGGTATTTTAAATAAGTTATTCGCAACATAGGATTAATTTATGTGTTTTAATTATGTTTTTATGATTATTTGAGCGATATTACATTTTGCGATATTTTTATGTGTCATAAAAGCACAAATTCGAGCTCAAGAGGTGATCCAAAGATGATCAAGTCGGATTTGATTAAAGAGGAAGAGATAATGATGATTTACATTGAATTAAAAGGAGATAAAGATAAAGAAATCGAAATCCGACCATATTGGGTGGCGTCGAGTCCCGTCCGGTGGGCGGGCGTCGATGGAATTGAGCAGCGTCGGATATGGGAAGTTGATTCGAGATGTTTGGGCCCGAAGTGGGCGCCCGTCTGGACGAGCGTTTGGTCATGACTTCGGCCCAATTTGAAGTTCATGTGAAGAATGGGCCGGGCGTCCCAAGAACCAGGCAGGCGTCCGGTAGCCGACTTAAGCGAGAACCGACTTTGAAATCTATATATAGTCGGCTGTTTTCTCCACACAAAGGGATCATACACTCATTATTCAAAACCACTAAACCTAGGGCGGCTTTAGGCTGCGTTTTCATCTTTTATTCTGTTTTTATGCTCTTAGTTTAGATTAAAAACTAGTTACTTTTATATGCCTTTGTTTACGCAAATTTGAGTTCTTGAGGATGTTCGAGGCTAAAAGCTTCATCAAGCGAGTATTGTGAAGCCGTCCAACAATTGTTGATTTCGTTTTCTTCGATTATCTTGTGAGTTTTTAATAAAGGTTGTTTCTTATTCATGCTTATTCATGTTTAATTTGCTCTTATATCGGAAGATGTGCATGTGTTGATTGTTTATTGTTGATGGAAGTCTTAATAAACCTAGATCACCATGAATAAGAATAGTAATTCGAATCTATCATAACGGAAGTTAATAGGTCGATTCTTAGATTATAAACACAAAGTTTGCACCTTTGGTTAGAAAGCGCGTTAATCTTACATCGGAAGATAATAGATTAATAGATGAACTTTCTAAGGAATTAGGGTTCATGTTTAGGTGAGGTGAATCACAACCTAGATAAAAAGCGCAATATAATCGAGATAGGAAATCAATGCTTGTTGGATAGGTGGATCAATCCTCGTTTGCTCGTTATAAATTTGATTTAAATCCTTAAAAGCTTGAATTTGTCTAGTTAGTTTACTTTTATCTGCATCTTAGATTAGTTAGTTTAAATTGGTTCGCGACCCGTATCCTTCACGGCTTTAGATCATCTCTTACGTCGATTTTACGTTTTAGTTAAGTTCAATTTTCAGTATTTAGTTTAGTTTTATCCGCTATTTAGCTTAGTAATCGTGACATAGGTTAGTTAGATAAAAACTAGAGATCACAATCGTTTAGTTCCCGTAAGATCGACCCGGCATTAACCGCTATTACTACGATCCTTATACTTGAGGTTAACGGATTATTACTTGTTTATTTTGTGTTGATAAAATCCGTGACAAGTTTTGGCGCCGTTGCCGGGGAACCGGACGGTTGTCTAGTTTTTTTTTTTTCTTTCTTTTTCTATTTGTTTGTTTTTTTTTTTTTTTTTCGTTTTCTGTTTTATTCGTTTTAAATTCTGTTTTTTTAGTTGATAAATGTTTTAGGTAGTTGTTAAGTAGATAATTAGGGTTTAAAACTTTCCTTAGTAGTTTTCTTGAAGTTAGATCTTCTGTCTTTCTGTTTTTCTGACGTTCTTTCTTACCTTCTTTTATTCTCTGCAAATTCCTGCTTTTGTTCTAAGTTTTCCCGTGAGCAAACGGGCGTCTGGATATTGGACGCCCGTCCGGCTGAAAAATTATCAATTACATTACGGTTTTATTCACTTAGGCGGCGTCCATAAGTTTTGGACGCCCGTTCAGGTGTTCCGTCTGTCAGACGAGCGTTTAAACTACTAAACGCCCGTCCGATCTCAATTTCATCTGGACGTCCGTCCAATCTTTTGGACGTCCGTCCGGTATTGTTTTCCTCAACACTTTTGTTTCCTTTTCTTCTTTAGGCTTTTAATTTTTAGTTTAGGCTTTTACTTTCTTAGTTTTTAGGTTTTGTTCCACTTGTTTTTGGTCGGTTTATGCAAAATCGAGTCAAAGGACCGTTAATATACACCCACGACCCGGCGAACCATAGTCCGGCCAAGCAGTGGAATTTCCGTTCTGCGATTACGGCGAGAGCGGCGAGATCTTGAAGAACAACTAGCAAGAGAAATCAGCGATTTTGTGATAATGGCGGCTAATAATAGGCGTACATTGGCGGACTCGCCATGCCAGGCGAAGTCAAGGTCAACCCGGCTATTGTTATTCCGACCATTCTTGCACAAACCTTTGGTGAAGCCAGGACTTATCCGGATGATGCGGCGCGCATCAATTTTCACGGCTACCAATCGAGAGAATCCATACCCACTTACACACATTCTTAGAGATATGCGGTACTACGCATCAAGGAGTAAGTGAGGATGCTATCAAACTTAAACTATTTCCATTTTAGTTGAAAGGGAGGCCAAAGAGTGGTACACCTCTCTCCCATCTGAATCTATCACCACACAGGCGCGGAACTCGAAAAGGAGTTCTTGAGTCAATATTTTCCACCTTCAAAGGCGGCCCGGTGCTTAAATGACATTTTCACATTCTATCGAGAAGAGAATGAATCTTTCTTGAGTGTTGGAAGAGATTCAAGTCCGCTTCTTAGAAAGTGCCCCCCATGGCTTTGCCCTTTGGAAAGGCAAGTCAATACATTCTTGATGGATTGACCGAGCTTACAAAGGCATGGTCAATAGCTCTTACAGCGGGGCATTTAAAAAGCGCTGATGAGGGTGGGCATTGTTTGAGGACATTGCAAAATATAACTATGCCCCTCTTATCAAGCAATTCAAGCACCTCCTCCTCCCAAGGTTGAGGAAGTCAATTTACAAAGTTTGATTGCCATCTTTGCAAAAGCGGATGGTACCACCTCAAGTTTCCAACCCTATAAATCAAACTTCTTCTTTTCCACGAACCCTCGGGTTACGTATTGCGAAAAAATTGTTTGTCGGACCGGCCATATGAATGGCCAATGTCAATTAATCCCCTGCACCTTATCAAGTAAATCTTTGTTCATGACTATGGGCGGTACAATCAAGTCACATGTCAAAATTGTGACGAGGTGGGGCACACTTCTAAATTACGCCTATGATGAGCGGACGAGAATGCGGAAGTGAATGCATTCTATGGCCAGAACAATCAAAGGTTCAATCAGTTTCCAGGCCAGGGCAATTTTCAAAACCAAGGGTTTAATCCATCTTCAAACTTCAATTCGAATTTTAATTCAAATCGGAATTTCAACGAAACCACAGGTTTAATCGAATCAAAACTCGAACTTTTTCCAATCCTACGCAAAAAATTCAATCAAATTGGCCTTCCAATTCAAATTCTCAATTTCAAAGTCGGCCCGACCAACCACATGCTCCAAATCTCCAAAACTCTCAAGGGCCCTCCCAACCTACAAATCTTGAAGCTAAGTTGGAGGAGCAAAGTAGATCGATGAAGAATCTTGAGAGACAAATTGGGCAATGCCCAGGTGAAGCGGTTGGCTTCTAGACCCCAGGCGCGCCCGATTTCAGAGAGAAGAATCCAAAGGGTGGTCAAGTTGCTCAGTGATTTGAACAAAGGCCCATGTCTTGACCTCGTGCCATCAATTCAATACGGTAAGGAGGAGGCCGGTGCAATGAATCTAAGGAGCGGTACACAAGTTAGTGGTCCTTCCCGTCCGAAAACCACTAGCCCCTCACCGCCATTGATAAGGCGGGAGGGAAGGCTGAGCACCTACACTCCCTCAATTGCAAGAGAAAAAACTCGGTGGGTGATCCCCTGAGAGGTGAAGAGTTTGGTGATCCTCAAGTGGCTGATCCTTTGAGGACCGAAAAAAAGCGAAAGTCGGGGAGGCTGATCCCCGACTACTAAGAAATCTGAAAAAAAAAAGCTGTTCGTTGGAAGGATCGGAAGACAGAGTTTGTTAGTGCATCCTCAAAAGGGTTTTCTCTGAGGATGACCTTAAGAAACTTCCATTTCCACGAGAAAAGAGCAACATTCCTTTGATTGAGGATAAGAAATGCGAAAGGTGCTAAACCTTTTGAAAAATACTCAGGTGAATCTTCCATTATCGGATGTCTTAGTCGAGATGCCTAAGTATACAAAATTTATCAAGGATGTTGTGTCTTGAAAAAGAAATTAGCGAGGCATGGAAAGCGATTGGTGAGGATTGTTCCATGATTAATTATGAAAACTTACCAATTAAAAGAGGTGACCACTGGCAAATTTGTACTTACGATTTTGATGGGAGGTCTAGTCTTCCCAAATTCTTTGTGTGATCTAGGTGCCTCTATAAGCCTTATGCCAATGTCCGTATGCAAGCATTTCGGTTTACAAAGCCTTCTAGAACCCACTACTATGAGTTTACAATTCGCGGATAGATCCTCTAAGAAAGCTTGAGGGATCTAAAAGGCGTTTTGGTTGATTGATCGATTTACCTTTCCAGGTTGATTGGTATGTTTTAGATATAGAGAAAGGCAAAACGTTCCCTTTCTAGGAAGACCTTTCCTATCTACAGACTAGAGCTCTCATCGATTGCGATGGTGGGCAAGTGACTATCGAGTTGGTGACCAAGAGGTGAGTTACAATGTCTTAAAGTCCATTCAAGTACCCTCGGCCCTCCAACCGGCTTTTCCATTGATTATATGATGGATGATTTCACCGACTATATGGATAAGCAAGTCATGGTGTAGAAGCGAGATATGAGCGATTAGTTGATAATCTGAATACTCATGGTAGGGTGAATGAATCTGGATCAACTAGCGGTGATTTTGAGGAAGGCTTGTTGGAAGGAGAAGCTTTGGCGGTGGGACCACAGAGTAAACTCAATGATATTGAGTTGAAAAGTGGAGATCTCAAGTCTAGTTTAGAAGACCCCCCTGCGGATTTGGTGTTGAAGCCGTTACCTAAACATCTTAAGTATGTGTTCTTAAGAGAAGGCGACAAGCTTCCTTTAATCATATCTGCCACGCTTTCCCGTATAGAGGAAATGAAACTGATCAACGTCTTGAAAAAGAATGAAAAAGCTTTTGGTTGGCAAGTAGGAGATATCAGGGGAATATCTCCTGACATCTGCATGCACAAGATCAAGACGAATGAGGGCGCCAAGTGTGTCAGACAGCCCCAGCGAAGGCTCAACCCTCATATGCAAGAAGTCGTTAAAAGAAATCATTAAACTTACGGACATGGGAATCATTTATGCCATCGCGGATAGTGAATGGGTTTCCCGACTCAAGTAGTTCCCAAAAAGGTGGAATTACAATTGAGAAGAATGAGAAGGAGAGAAATTGCATTGAGGCTTATTCTTGGTTCTGATGCATCGATTATCGAAAGCTCAATGAGGTAACCATGAAAGATCACTTTCCCTTCCATTCATTGACCGGATGCTCGGCGTCTGGCGGGACACGCATTCTCTTGTTTCCTAGATGGATATTCGGGATATTTCCGGATACCCATTGATCCAGTGACCAAGAAAAGACCACCTTCACCTGCCGCTTATGGTACATTCGCCTCTGAGGCGAATGCCGTTCGATCTCTGCAATGCCCAGCTACATTTCGATGTATGCTAGCCATCATCTTTGTGGGCTTGTAGAAAAGTGTATGGAGATTTTTATGGATGATTTTTCGGTTTTGGTCGATCTTTTGATGATTGCCTTGACAATCTTGATCAGTGTTATCGGATGTGTGGAAAAGAACCTAGTACTTAATTGGGAAAAATGCCATTTCATGGTAGATGAAGGAATAGTTCTTGGCCACAAGATCTCGACCAAAGGTATAGAAGTTGACAGGCAAAAGTAGAAGCTATTGAGAAGATGAGCTATCCTAAAAATGTGCGCGAAGTGAGAGGCTTTCTTGGACACGTCGGCCTTGGTGGAAAGGTTCATTCAAGATTTCTCCAAGATAGCCAAGCCCTGTCCCCACTTTACTAAAGGAAGGCGTTGAGTTTAATTTTGAAGAGAGCTGCAAGCAAGCGTTTGAGAGCTTAAGGATCGTTTAATATCTGCTCCAATTCTTATATCGCTTTGATTGGAACCTACCATTTGAGCTTATGTGCGACGCATCAAACTATCTTTGTTGGTCTTTTTCTAGGGCAAAAGATCAAAGGAAAGTTCCACCTATCTATTACATAAGCCACACATTGAACCCTCTCTCAAGTTAACTATACTACCATTTGAAAAGGAACTACTAGCCGTAGTCTTTGCTATGGACAAGTTTAAGTAGTTACTTGTTAGGAGCTCAAGTGATCGTGTGGGTGATCACGGCGCTTTGCTGCGTTATCGATGACTAAGAAAGAGGCTAAACCACGCTTACTCGTTGGATATTGACCTACGAGGAGTTTGGCGTTCAAATTAAGGACAAAAGGCGCGAAAATGTAGTGGCGGATCACGTTTCTAGAATGTTAAGTGAGGAAAAGGATGAACCGGATGATATAGATCTCTACTTCCCTCTAGAGAACATTATGTTGATAGATGGTTGTCCTCACGATGTTCCATGGTATTCTTCCATTGTAAACTACCTTCATGGCCGTTATCTCGATCCGGAGATGTCTTATCGGGAGAAGAAAAAAAGTTCTTCTCGGATTTAAAATATTTAGTTTGGGATGAACCTTATCTTTTCAAGATCTGTAAAGATGGTTTGCTTAGGAGATGTATTCGAATCGAGAGCAGCGTGACATCATTGAAGCGATTGCCACGGTGGACCCACAGGAGGTCACTTTGGTCCTTGGAAAACCGTTGCTAAGATATTTCAATCCGGTTTCTATTGGCCTCACGATCTTTAAAGATCGGAAGCTTTACGTAAAGCTTGTGATAGGTGCCAAAGAACCGGTACTCGACAAAGCGTTTTGACATGCCTTTAAAACCCATCCTCGAATCACGAAGTCTTTGATGTATGGGGTATCGATTTTATGGGACCATTCCCATCATCTTGCGGTAATAAATACATCCTAGTTTGCGTGAGACTACGTGTCCAAATGGGTGGAGGCCCAAGCCACTCCTCACAATGATCATAAAGCGGTGATGAAATTTTTAAAGAAAAATATCTTTGTGCGGTTTGGATGTCCACGCGCTTGATCGATGATGAAGGGGCGCATTTACGCAACCGACCCCAGAAAAGTTCTTGAAAAATATGGTGTCCGTCATAAAATTGGCACACCATATCATCCTATGACTAGTGGTCGAGGTTGAAAGAAGCAACCAAAGCATAAAGAAGATCTGGAAAAAACTGTTATGATCATAGGAAAGCTGAGTCTAAAGTTGGATGATGTCTTGTGGGCATATCGAGCGACCTATAAGACCCCATGGGTACATCACCATATCAAATGGTCTCACGGAAACCATGTCATCTGCTGTCGAGTTAGAGCATAGAGCTTATTGGGCTACAAAGTTTACGAACTTTGATTCCCAATCTTGTGGGAAACATCGACTCTGGCGATTACATGGTGGGCGATCGGACTCCAGGCCTATGAAAGTGCCAGGATTAGTAAAGATAAGATGAAGCTACTCCACGATGCTAAGATTAAGAAAAGAGAATTTCATGTCGGCGAACAAGTTCTTCTATATAATTCTAGGTTACATCTGTTTCTGGAAAGTTAAGGACACGTTGGTCCGGCCCTTTCGAGATTCTCCAAATCATTCCGGGGCGCGTTCTAGAACTTACGTGGTTATAGTGGTGACCCGTTTGAGTCAGCGGTCGAGGTGCAAACACTATATTGGTGAACCTAAAGAGACATCTTTGATTGTTAAATTTCTCGATATTCTCGGATGTGGTATTCCGCGAGTCGAAGACTTTAACGAGTTATCACCCGACTTGTTCTCCGAGGATGACGGAAGTAACCATACGAAGAAGTTCTAGCGGCGATCTTGATATGGAAAGAGTTTGAAAGGGCGTCGGTTGAAGCGTCATCGAGAGGCTCGAGAGAATGAAGAGGTCGCCCGTGGGGAAGTTCACGCAGCGTATGTGGAAAGCTATTAAAGATTTCACCCGTGTGTGAGATCTTTGTTTACTGCGACCACACTCTCGTCGAGCTTACGAGGTAGTGGTGGCGAGAAAAGTCAAATGGCTTTGATCCAGGTGAGCTTTAAGCGGTGTCGAGCTAACGACATTAACCAAAAAAAAGCGCCACTAGGGGGCAACCTGAATATCGTTCTTTTAGTTGTTTTTGTTTTATGCTTTGATAGTGTTAGTATTTAAGTTTAGTTTATTCGATTTTAGCCTTATTAAGTTTTGTTTTTATCACATCGATTAGTTGTGTTTTCTAGATATGGATTTCGGTGTTCGACCGGAGGAGTTACCTTTCCTTAGGAGGATTCCACTCATTCTTGTAGATGACGGACCGGGAGGAACCATCGTTTTGCGTAGATTTTGACATTAGTACCCGCGTCAAGGCGGTCACCTACGTTCTCATTGTTCCCGTTGTTCGGGAGGTGGAACTTTACTCTTGAGGAGTTCTGAGGCAGCTCTGGGCGTCCTTACACAATCCTCAATGATCCGATCTTGTGGATTTAGCGATAGTCTTTGCAAAGTGAGCACTTTCGAGGTGTTGATGTAGTTTGGTGAGGCCCGGGGTTTACAAGATGAGTATGACTTCCCTCCGGCGATTGACATGCTCCGCCGTCTCATTCGAGTGATAGATTGGTCGGACATTTATGATGACTAGCGTTCTTAGGATGTTTAAATCGAGCAAGCGGCGTAAAACAAAAGCGGCCGAGTGGGAGGCAACCCACTTGTTTTCCATCTATTTTTATTTATTTTCTAGTAATTTTATGTACTTCGTTTGATTTTTATTTGTATTTTTGAAGTTTTATTTAAGTTTAATAAGAAAGTGCAATTTTGAATTTGATTTGTATGGAAATTTTATAATTTTTGCACTTATCTTTGCTTGGGCGCCCGTCGAAACTCTGGGCCCGTCGTCCGCCTTGACCAATTTTAGGGCGGCGTCCACTAAGCACAGGCGCCCGTGCGCTTTATTCCCCAATCTGTATGTGATTTAAACTCTTGGACGAGCGTCTAATAAACTGGACGCCCGTCCAGTTCATCTGATTTCCCAGTGGACGCCCGTCCGGTATCGTGGACGCCCGTCCAACCTCTGCCTATATATACTCCCTCAACGCATGAACCTTCATTTTTCAGGATTTCAAACCGCGAAACCGTTTCCTCTCCCTCTTTTTGGCCTAAAATCTTCATTTCTAAACCATTTTGAGCGATTCCGAGTGCTACAGGCCGCTCTTGATCCCCTCTCTTTGATTTTCATAACCAAATTCCCCAACACGCAATATTTTTGGAGAATCAGGCCCCATTCAAGTCCGACTTTTCTGACAAAAACATCGATTTTGGAGCCCCTATCTGTGTTGTTTGGACTCGTTTTCACCTCAATCCACATCTACTCACCCTACTCGGTAAGTTAGTAACAACTTTTCTAGATTTCATTCACGTTTTTGTGAGTTCGATCTTTGGGTCGGCTCGTTTTCTTGAATGTTACCTTAATTTGTTTTTTTTTTTGGTGTTTCTTTACTGCTTTCTTTACGCTCTGTTATGGTGATATGGTGTTGTGGTGGGTGATGAATGGGTTGTTTGGTCATGATTATGGTTGCGGTTGTGGTTTGGTTGATTTGAAATCCCGCTTTGGATGTTAAGCGGGTATCTTGTTGTGAATCGGGGTTGTTTTGGTTAGAATAAGCTTGAATATGGTTCATAAGAAGGCGTGGTTAAGAGGCATGGAAAGGAAGTAGCTAGGGAGGCCGGAAAGAAGCATGCAGGAGTTTGATCCTACTTTGGTCGATCCCAACCGGGGTGTGAGTATCTGAGAACAACCTCCTAGAGCCACCCAAACTAGAGCTACTTTGAGAGATGAGCCGACCTCGGACTCGAGACTAGTGACGATGTGCCTTTGAGTACGGATGCCTAGAGTTGAGAGAGGTGGAGGTTAAATCTGAGGCTGAGAAGCTGTCGATGCTACCGGGAAGAGGAACCAGTTGTACCTAGGGCTGCCCCTCCTGAGAAAAAATCCAAAACCGTACCCCGAATGCCATTACCTCGTCGGTTCGTGAACCCTAGAGCTCACGATGTGTATAAACAGCATTATTTCTCGCGGACGATGTTGATTGAGCGGGCTATTTTGGAGGCCAAAGTCGATCCGGGGTTCGTTAAGTTGCTCAAGGATTGGAAATGGGAGACCTTGATGACAATCCCGACTACCCGGTGAATAGCTCCGTAGTTCGGGAATTTTATGCTAAGCTGTTCGAAACCGATTTGGGGAGGAAGGTAGTCGTGGTTCGAGGGTAGAAGTTCCTTTTACACGGAAGTGATTAATCGAAAATACAACTTAGCGGCTTTCGGTCGGGACTACAAGGAAGAGATTGTACATAGAAGCGAGTTTGGGGCGGGATCCTTTGGAGGAGTTGAGGTTAAGAGTGTGTCGGACGTGGCATGGGCGTTAAGACCGGCGGTGACCGGAAGGAGTTAGTAACCCACGACCTGGGCGGAGGATTGGAAGGTCGATGTCGGTTTATTCAAAGTCGGTTGTTGCCTAAGAACAACTTGGCGCACTTTCACATCGGTGACCTAGGCATGTTATGCGCATTGACATTTGGCACGAGCGTGAATGTGGGCGGCGCTATATGATGAGGTGGCTATTAATCGGAAGATTTATACCCGATGCTTGATTATCCTCACTTGATCCACGATCTGCATATCGATGCGGTGTGCCTGAGTGCGGGGCGATCACAAACCGAAGAATCCGAGGCCGATCTGGCGTGAGAAGGTAAGCCTTCCAGTCCGTCTCGAGATGGAGACACCACAGAGCCCGGTTCATCTTCGGCACCACCTAGGCGTCTACGGTTCTGCTTTGCCGCGCCGGTCGGGCGCAGCGGCTAAGTATGGCCAGCGGTGTGCGCGGGTGGGTGGAAGACATCGGGACATCTCGAAACAACATTTTGGCGATCCTACGGTGTATATGTGAAGGCCGGCAACCGAGGATGACGAGGATTTTCAGTCCGAGCCTCATTGACTACCATTATTCTTACGAGATTGAAGCGAGGCCATTGCCGGCGTTCTTCACGAGTCCGAGTCCTCTTCCGATGAGGAAGCGGTCGATTCGGCACCTAGGCTACATCACCACCTTCCTGCCCTCCTTACGATACCCGGCTCCGGGCAATCTTGACTTTCTTTGTCTATCTTTTTCGATTTGATTTGCCTAGATACCTTCATTTGTGTGGTTTTACTACTTTTTCCTCTTATATGGTTCATTGTAATTTTTGATGTTGCTACTATTTATTCTTTCGATGGATCATGTAAGCCATAAGGCACCCGTACTTTCATTTCGACTTAGTTTATACTTTTTGGTTGTATTGGATGCTTTATCTCTTGTTAGTCCTTGAATTTGCTATATCTTTTCATTTTGGTATAACTCCCGTTTTCCCGAGATGGTTCCATGTTTGTCAAGGCGTGCGGGTATATTTTTAAGCGGTTTCGTTGAGCTACATTGTGCAGTTCGCGCATTCTCACGATGTCATTATATAGGCTCCGGCACGATCAGCGTTCAATTTACATCATTAAGTCTTTTCCTTTTTCTTTCGTTTTGCACAACATGAGGACATGTTGGTTTTTAAGTGTGGGGAGGGAATGTTTGATAGGTATCTGCACATTTGCTTAATTAAGTAATGTTTCTATGCAAATGAGCTAAAATTTTTGAAATTTTCCGACACTTTTGTTTTTGTTTTGTCGAGTAGGCAATTCGATTCAATGTTAAGCTATTTTTATAGTCATTTAAGTTTGTATATCATATGTTTGGTAAGTTAGTTGTTTCACCCGACACTAATTTCCACGAGCCATAGTGAATGATGAGCTATTTATAAAGTTATACCCGTTTTGGATTAGTGGTTTTGATTTTCTAAGTAAGTCATGTGCTGGAGTGCTACGTGAATATCGTGAGATTTATGATAGTTTGTATTTAGTTCCGAGTATGTTATCTTTGTGAATATCTAGAAGTTTGAATGTGATAAGTAACACGTAACTTATTGTCAAATGAAAAGTTGAAGAAAAATATGAATTAATTGGGTGTGTCGAAAGCTAGTCGATGATTTGAGTGCGATAGGGTATACCACGTATGTCTATACCACTATGATGACTAAAAGCTCACGACAATTAGGAAAGGCTGCCTTATGATTGGAGTAAGGTAGGGTATTATCTCGAAATGTCCTATTCTACTATGAGGGCAATAGCTTATCTAATGTGTGTTTTAAGTGAAAAGCTAAATCAACTAAAGAATCGATGCGAGATTGAATATAAGGCTTAGTTTTAGTTAATATTATCCCAGTAGAAAGCGATGAGATATGTTGTAGGGATTATCCTCTGAGTATTTCAAAAGGCCCTAGATACATTCGATCATCTTTTTTCGGGATATATCACGTTTGTAGGGTGCATCTTATGAGTGTCCTTTATTACTAGTCTACAAGGGGTATTAGCTAGTTTTGCTTTGAGTTTCTCGAGTTTGGATATAGTGGAAGTTTTTATGGCTATGCACACACACAGGGGTGAACTTACGATTTATTGGATATGTGTTATGCGTTTAGATGTCTGTTCTTCTCTCGAGCCTAACTTTTGTTTTGTTTTGCTCGGGACGAGCAAAAGCTTAAGTGTGGGGGAGTTGTTGAGGGTGAATTTATACGATTTATAACGCTATATTTTATGTTATTTTCTCTCATATTTGTATGAATTTGTATAAGCTTGAGTGTTCAATGGATTTATCGAGCAAATGGTATTTTAAATAAGTTATTACGCAACATAGGATTAATTTATGTGTTTTAATTATGTTTTATGATTATTTGAGCGATATTACATTTTGCGATATTTTTATGTGTCATAAAAGCACAAATTCGAGCTCAAGAGGTGATCCAAAGATGATCAAGTCGGATTTGATTAAAGAGGAAGAGATAATGATGATTTACATTGAATTAAAGGAGATAAAGATAAAGAAATCGAAATCCACCATATTGGGTGGCGTCGAGTCCCGTCCGGTGGGCGGGCGTCGATGGAAATTGAGCAGCGTCGGATATGGGAAGTTGATTCGAGGATGTTTGGGCCCGAAGTGGGCGCCCGTCACGGCGGCGTTTGGTCATGACTTCGGCCCAATTTGAAGTTCATGTGAAGAATGGGCGGGCGTCCCAAGAACAGGCAGGCGTCCGGTAGCCGACTTAGCGAGAACCGACTTTGAAATCTATATATAGTCGGTGTTTTCTCCACACAAGGGATCATACACTCATTATTCAAAACCACTAAACCTAGGGCGGCTTTAGGCTGCGTTTTCATCTTTTATTCTGTTTTTATGCTCTTAGTTTAGATTAAAAACTAGTTACTTTTTATGCCTTTGTTTACGCAAATTTGAGTTCTTGAGGATGTTCGAGGCTAAAAGCTTCATCAAGCGAGTATTGTGAAGCCGTCCAACAATTGTTGATTTCGTTTTCTTCGATTATCTTGTGAGTTTTTAATAAAGGTTGTTTCTTATTCATGCTTATTCATGTTTAATTTGCTCTTATATCGGAAGATGTGCATGTGTTGATTGTTTATTGTTGATGGAAGTCTTAATAAACCTAGATCACCATGAATAAGAATAGTAATTCGAATCTATCATAACGGAAGTTAATAGGTCGATTACTAGATTATAAACACAAAGTTTGCACCTTTGGTTAGAAAGCGCGTTAATCTTACATCGGAAGATAATAGATTAATAGATGAACTTTCTAAGGAATTAGGGTTCATGTTTAGGTGAGGTGAATCACAACCTAGATAAAAGCGCAATATAATCGAGATAGGAAATCAATGCTTGTTGGATAGGTGGATCAATCCTCGTTTTCTCGTTATAAATTTGATTTAAATCCTTAAAAGCTTGAATTTGTCTAGTTAGTTTACTTTTATCTCGCATCTTAGATTAGTTAGTTTAAATTGGTTCGCGACCCGTATCCTTCACGGCTTTAGATCATCTCTTACGTCGGTTTTACGTTTTAGTTAAGTTCAATTTTCAGTATTTCGTTTAGTTTTATCCGCTATTTAGCTTAGTAATCGTGACATAGGTTAGTTAGATAAAAACTAGAGATCACAATCGTTTAGTTCCCCGTAAGATCGACCCGGCATTAACCGCTATTACTACGATCCTTATACTTGAGGTTAACCGGATTATTACTTGTTTATTTTGTGTTGATAAAATCCGTGACACCTGTAATAATTTTGAACTTTTGAACTTGGACACGTATTTGAGCTTTATCATCTGAACTTGGACAAATATTTGAGACCGTATTTCATTGACTGTTTGCAATTCCCCCACTTTATTTAAGAATATGAATCAAACGAAGCTGGATGTTCAACGATTTCTGGATCTTCTACCAACATAAATGAAGCTCAGCTATTTCATGGGAATATATTTTGCAAGTGTGGCATTCTAGCTAAATTGATGACATCAGGTACAAAGAAGAACCCAGACAGAAAGTTCTTTACTTGCGATTTATACCCGGTATGAATTCTCTTGACTCGAATTGTTTTTTTTAATTCCAGCTGCATTGGCACAATAATAATATTTTTTTATTCACTGGTTTAATTTCTTATCTTGCAACAGCATGAACTCAGATGCAAAATTTTCCTTTGGCATGATGAATTGTCTTCATATACCGGGACACAAGAACTTGTCAATAACTCCTAAAACTTGGTGCGGAAAGTAGTTGTCAATCAAAAGGAGATTGAATTGTTAAAGAACAAGCGAGAAATGGACGTGGAAAAAATGGAACAAGTTGAGATCAATGTTACCGAGTTAATGAAACGTTTGGAGATCACAGATCAAATGGTGAGGAAGGACAAAGACAGGATTGATCGTACTGAGACACTAACTGAGAAACTTAGTCAGAAGAACGAATCACATTCAATGAAAAAGAAATTATTGACTATTATGGGGGGTTGTATTATTATGTATTTTGTATTCCATGTTGGTAATTAACAAACATTGTGTTGTACCAGTTCTTGGTTTCCTTAACTATTGATATTTTCACTTTTTCCAGTTTAAAACACAATTTATTTGAAATTGTTAGCAGTTATAACTTAACATACTTGAAATTGTTACCACTTACAACAAAACATGCTTAAACTTGTTATTATACCAGTTACAAGACAACATACTTAAACTTGTTATAAAACCAATTACAACACAACATACTTATTAGAATACTTAAAACACAGCATACTTCAACTTGTTATAAGACCAGTTACAACACAACATACTTAACACAACATACTTTGAGACACGCTAAAAAGAAACATCACTGCCACCATCATCTTCACCAATCAATCGCGAAAAACTAGTTTTATTAAGGTCTGTTTTCTTGCATTTACCACAGTGTATAACCCTTTTCCCGTCTCCGGTAGAATTCTTTCTCTTTTTTGATAGACGTCCGGATAGTCTCTTTGTCACCGTCGGTGCCAAAACCTTCCTGTTAAGCACATCAGCGGGATACTCACAATCTGCTTCATTTATCAAGGGGAACACACTTTGAGAATAAGCTTTCCTCCAATATTTGCTGCTAGAATACCGAGTGCAATAGTCGTAGCCGTGCTTCCCTATGTGCTTGGCCACAACAACAGCATAATAGCATGGAAACCTATCTAAATTGAATTTCTTGCATGTACACTTGAAAACATCCAACTCAACAATGTAAGTCAACATAGTATCGTTGTCAGACACTTCATACTTAATGGGAGAAACTACATTAACCTTGAACTTCCGTACTCTGTTGTATCTTTTTGTCATTCGTTCTTCTCCTTTGGGAGTGAGCATAGAAACACATTCTTCACCACGTTTACTTCGTTCACCAAACCACTGCTGTAAAAGCTCCTGGATACGTTCAAGCAAACCAACTATTGAAAATTCCCGAGCATGCAATAACTTGCTGTTTAAAGACCCGGCATGGTTAGTTGTCATTATATTGTACCGTAAACCTTTAAACTGAGATCTAGACCAGAAACGAAATGATGCTTCTTCCAAATACTCGTCTAGTTTATCACATATTGCAGATAATTTTTCCCAGTGCACCTTAAACTCTGAAACAATATAGGTCTTTGCAGCTGGCATAAAAAACGTCGACACATTGCGACCAGGATAACGACTCTTCAAATTCTTTTGGATGTGATATACACAAAATCCATGGTGTGCATTCTCAAACACATTCTTGAATCTTCGTTTTGATCTTGTCGAGATGATCGAAATTATTGATAGATCGCCGGTGTCACCCAGAATGGGTTTTAACTTTGTGAATAACCAGGTCCACAAAGGAATGTTTTCAGAATCAACAACAGCCCACGCAATTGGAAATATTTGACCATTTCCATCTTCACACGTTGCCACAAGTAGAACCCTTTTGTAACGCGTTTTCAAATGTGTTCTGTCCACAGAAACGACTTGCCACATATACTTGAACCCCTCTATACTTGCACCAAGTGCCATAAAACAATATAAAAACTCGTCGTTTCCTTTAGTTTTAATCTCCGTCACAGTTCCCGGGTTTCTGGCCTCCAACCTATGAAAATACTTAAGTAATTTTTCAAAACTCTTTTTTGGAAATCCCCGAACCAATGAATTCTCATAACGATTCGCCTTGAATGCCTTGTGATAACTAATCTCATATCCAAACTTTGACATAAAATCAATCATCATATCCCTCGGAGAGTAAATACGGTTGGCGTCTTTAAACTTCGAAAAAAAGTATTGGCCAACTAGCTTGTAAGAAGCATGTCTGTGATCTTTCTGACGAAGCATAGGTGGGCAAGTATGCCTACTTGAATACGTTCGAACTTCAAAGCATTTAGATGCATCAAATTTGCTTGCTCGCAGATGCCATTTGCATCTTTTTACTACACATAATACCACATAGAGCTTTTTGGTGGAAGATTGCGTTCTAAACTCAATATGATACTTCACAGCTAACATCTCAACCTTAAATACCAACAACGATATGTTTTTAAACAAATCCTTCACATGAATGTCTACATCTTCAGGAATGCTCACATGAGGTACACCCATATTACTTGGAACAAGGATACCATTTGTGGGTTGCGTTGCATTCAAGCGATCTCCACCATTCGAGGTATCAACATTTGTGGGTTCCATTGCATTCAAGCGATCACCACCATTCAAGCCGTCATCATTCAAAGTATACATATTTGACGTTTCCTGTGATACTAAAAAAGCATCTTCACCCAAATGCATCAAGAAAGAATCTTCAAATATCTCATTAGCCTCAAATCTATAAACATTTTCTCTTCTTCAATCAAAAACCTCTTCTTCAACACATGCCACTTCACCAACATCCATTTCGACACTTGGTTCTTGAGTTCCCGATTTTAAAGATGTCTCTACAATACAACTTTCTTTGATCGCAATAACATCAACATTTGGTTCTTGAGTTCTCGAATTCAAACATGTCTCTTCAACAAATCTTTCTTTAATCGCAATACCATCAACATCCATTTCAACACTTGTTTCTTGAGTTCCTATCACATAAACTACAGGATCACATGATTGTTGACTTTCAATATAATTCTGAACATGCGTTACTTCCACTTCAATATCATTGTCTTTTTCTTTTCCCTTATCTTTCAAAATAACTAATAACAAATCTTTGTTTAGACCACAGACATTCAAGAACCGTCTCAGAAGCTTATCACCATTAAGTAGCATCGGTCTAGCTTTACTAACGGGGGCCATAACTTTCATCTGAAAATCATACAACCTTGTATCAATTCCCAACTGTTCTTTCACCTCGTCATACAATCCATCAAATGAAATGTTCTTTGGGACGATTAAAATAGTCGTCACTTCGTCTATTTCACATCCTACGTACTTCCACGACCAAACACCATCATCACTCTTTTCAACCTCAACCGGGTAACAAACATAAAACGAAACTTCTTATGAGCCTTCCTTAACCATGACGCACCAACAACTTCTTCACAGTCTTCCTGCTTTAGTTCAATTCAATACAACGATTATGATTAAATTACAGATTAAATAAGAACATGATTGAATTTTAAAGGCCCTGTTTCTCAATTCTTAATTCAACTTCTTTGTTTGCTAATTCGAAGAACAATGATAGCCCACGCAATTAAAAATCAGTAAATCAACATAAATACCTTCTTTGTTTGCTATGTATTGTTGTTTCGTCGTCCACGTTCTTCAGACTGCTTCGTCGTCCACGTTCTTCAGTGTACTTCGTCGTCCCTGTTTCTGTTTCACCTTCAATGTACTTTCATATAATGATATCAACCCAAGATGTCGTCAACTCAAACTTGCTATCTTCTTCAAGGGAGAAGATGGGGATGTGAAGGAGGTGGAATGGCGGGTGAAATGGAGGTTTTTTTTTTCTTCCTGATTTTCATCATATATAACGTCGGGTGGGTTAAATTAGGGTTGGGGGATTGGGGATTGGGGATTTTGGGGGAAAAAATAATCAGGGGTATTTTCAGAAATTAAAGGGACCGGGTCGGGTTAAATCCCCAATTATAATTCTGGTGGAATTAGGGATTTGGGAGGAATTTGGGATTCGAGGGCATTTTGGGCAACTTAGGTGTAAATGTGTGATGAGAGTTTTTTAAGCAAGAACTTATTCCGAAAAAATCATATAGCCAAAAACTTTGGTCAAACACATTTTTTAAACACATGTCCCATAATTTTTCCCAATAACTCATTATTTTGTCTTTATAAACCGTAAATATTTTAGTGCGTTCTATTTGTATGGTTTTCTCACATTAAGCCGAAAAGAAAAAATTAAGATAAATAACCTTAAGATGGGGAGTATTTACTATTTAGCACATTAAAAAGAATGAGTGTATTTAGACATTATGATAAATTATTTTGAAGTGTATTTAAAATGTTTAAGATTGAGTAGATCTTTAATAAAAAAAAGATTGAGTATATCTACATATTGAATTTTCTTGTATATGTTCATCAGAACACAAATTTAAGAGCACTCGCATCAAATACTCTTAACGAATACTTAAAAATACGTTTTCTTATTTTGCAGAATCTTTATTTAAAATAAAATGCATCGGACTCTTTATTTTACATAATGCAGAATATATAAATGAAATTTTATATAAAATCAGAGTTCTGATAAAAAAAAATTCATTGCAGTATTCTTTTTCCTATGAAATCTCTGATAAAGTTTTTAAATGATTTCGGTAGTTTTTATCTTTCCTTTTTTTTAAAATTAATTTTATAATTTTATAATTTCGGTGTCATCTAAATTTTCATCTGCAACGGTAGTCATCGAAATAATTTTCTTTTTCATTTTGGACTTAATAATAATTTTCTTTTTGAAGGAATTATCTAAATATTTTGAAATGTCAAATTACGAACCCAGGCTGATGGAAATTTCTCTCAAGTCAACTAACGCGCCGAGTCACCACCGTGTCGTTGAATCTTTAGCTGCCATATGGGTGGATCCATTCGGTCATATTACCAAGAACCCATCTTATGATTCATAATTCTAGGTGTAATTTTGTGTTTCAGAATTAGATTATAGAATCTTGGAAAGCATTAGAGGTGCTCATTTATTGAATTAGAGGTGTTCTTTATTATTCCAAACTTCCTCGTTTCTTCTCTGACATTAAAAGGTTTCCTTTTGGTCCTTCTTCAAAGGATTGAAAAGGTATTCTGAGCTTTTTCTATTAAAATCGAAAAAGGGTTCTCAAGATTATTGATCAAAGTGTGTGATTGAGAACTCTGAAGGGTTTGAATAAGGGGGATATTGACTTGACTAATAAACTGGGTTGTTTTCTAAAGTGGCGACTTCTTTTTGAGCTACAGTTGCAGATTGAATTGGTAGAATTTTTTGGGAAGGGAGGGGTTTTTTGTTTTCAATTATGAGTTTGCTGCCTCTGGGGTACTGATTGAATAATAAATGGGTTTCCGTTTGGTATTCTGTGCCATTGCTTCAGTTGTTGTGGTTTCCATTTTGATTGCAGCAGGTCTTGGAAACAAGAATTTGGTAGAAAAGGGTAAGGAGCAGAGTCTGATCAATTCCCAGGGGAAAGATGAGGAAGTGGTAAGGAGCAGAGTTTGGTTTCCTTATTTGTGTGCACTTTTCTGTTTAGTAACATGAAAAGTCAGTGTCATTTTGCTTATATTTCAAGAAATTTTATCATGAAAACCAGTTTGGTTGTTTGTATGCATTTATACAAAACCTCATGAAAACCAGTATGACACAAGAAGAAAATCATATAAATTCATCATTTGAATTTTCCATTTTCTTCTTGATTATCAGTGGAAGAACAGAACCCATTCATGTTTCTTTTTTGATTGTCAGTATATGCATTGATATACATACAAGCAACGGCATGTCGCCATCAAGTAATGGGCGTGTAAATGATAAAATATAAGAACAATTTGACAATCAGTTTATTTGAATTAAGCTTGTTCCTTCGTTTCCTGCATTCATTGGTGGCCTTGATTTCAAGTCTCAACTATTGCCTTATATCTGTGGTTATGCTTTAGTTAGATTAGGCAGGCAGAATTTTGAGTTTCTTTAGTAGTCTCAACTATTGCCTTATATTTGTGCTTATGCTTAGTAGTGACTTGAAATAATTAATCAGTGTTCTATGCGCCTCATAAGAAATGGTGAATGTTATATTCTGAGAAAGTGCTGCTATTTTGGTCTGGAAGTAGGCTGGAAGCTCAGAATGTACTACATTAGCTTCCATTCAATCGCTTACGAGGTACTACTTGTCCTGAGGAAAAATGTTGATTTCTCAAAAATTGGGATTGCTTTAAGTGGGATTTACACCTGATGCGTTAGTAAAACCAATCTGATTCCCTAAATTATGCAAAAGATTTCTTTAAGATCCTCGTGTTTGTGTGAATCCCATTATTTTACATTGCTATAGGCATATGCATAGCACTTTTGCAAGTGGGAAACTGAAACATTGCACTTGTGGCATATGCATAGCATTTTACATAGCTCATGGCATATGCATAGCATTTTCCAAGTGGGAAACTGAAACATTGCACTTGTGGGAGGACAAGCCTAATCAACCACATAACAGTTGTAATTGTTTATTTTTTGCTACAAGTTTCTCCCTCCACCCCACAACAAAAAAAAAAAAAGAGGATGAAGATCGTTTACCAGTTCGTTTTAGATGGTTATTACTTGAAACTTCAATGAACAAGTTGATTTGTGTTTATTCTTGTAAAAAAAAATTATTAGGTCCACTCTTCATGTTCTTAGTGTTCCTTATTCCATTTGCAGGCTGAACTTCTGTGGATACGCTGTCGGTTAGAGTTGATGCGTGCTGATGAAGTTGTTGAAAATCTTAATTTCCATGTCCAGGAGAAGGAAAAGTCTGGTAATAGGAATGACATCGTTTGGAATAGTAGGGCACTTACTGAATTAGATAGAAACACACTTCTACATACTCTGCAAAGTAATGTTGAACAAGCTCTTGTAGATTGCTTAGAGAACAGAAACCCGTCATCGGTTCCTTTTACTGAGGAAGATGTAGTTTTAAAGAACTGGTTCGCTTTGTTTTTGGATTTAGTAAATATTACTCCTGCCCGAAGAAGTTTAATTCAGAGTGTTGCAGGAGAACCTACCCAGTCTCCTGCTATTTCACCTACTCCATCCCCTTCAATTATTGAATTTCCTAAACCTCAGAGTTTTGCTAGTTCTCCATTGCCACCATTTTTTCCTCCTGATTCCGGTGGTGATCCAAATGTGGTGCTACCAACTGCTGCCAAAGCAGCTTCTTCAGGCCCGAAGCCGTCTCAGAAAAAATCAGACAAGAAAAAGAGCAGTAATAAAACGGTTCTTATTGCGGTTGTGGTAACTGCTGGTGCTACATTTGTCATATCAGCAATGCTCTTTTTGTGTTGCCGTAAGGTCTGTGGTAACGGCTCTGGAATGGGACGAAATGATGAGAGGCCTCTTCTCGGCTTAAGTTTGAGTGATTATTCCAACGGTATGTTTTGTGAATCTATCTCTCTGCTCTTATTACATTGGATTCAAGATTTCTTATTTTTTCCATTCTGATCCTCTGAAATTTCTTCAGCCTATTCGCAGAAATCATCATTCGACTTGAATTCTACGAGTGATATAGAGAAAAAGGATAGCATTCGGAAATTCGGGATGGACTCAAATCATAATAAAATTGGTGGAGATATATTCTTGGATTCACATACTGACTCAGCTGTCAATATCCCTATTGGAACTATTGGTGGAGCTCCAATCTTGTCATCTGATAATTCTGCCTCTGGTAAATTGGCTGCACATGGATTGCTTCCACTAAAGCCTCCTCCCGGTAGGGCAAATTCGACAATTTCAACTGTAGTAGGTCCAGGGAAAGGGGCGGCTCCTCCTCCTCCAACCCCTCCTTCTGCACCACCACCTCCTCCCCCTCCTCGTCCAGGTGCACCTTCTCCACCTATGCCACCACCGCCACTGCCGCCTTCAAAATCTTCTTTGGCTGGTCCCCGCCCTCCAGCTCCTGGGCCGCCGCCGCCTCCTCCACCTATGGGCTCAAAGACAGCGCCTCGGCCACCACCTCCTCCAATTGGTGGTGCCCCTCCACCTCGGCCACCACCACACGGACTAAAGCCTCCTCGCCCTTCAGCTCCATCATCATCTAGTAAAGGCGGCGAGGAAGATGACGATGCTCATAAAGCCAAGCTAAAGCCTTTCTTTTGGGATAAGGTTCTGGCCAATCCTGAGCAGTCAATGGTTTGGCATCAAATTAAATCAGGATCTTTCCAGTAAGTTCTCTTTTTCTCTTTCTTTATAATAAAGCGCCTAGTATAGATATATTAGAATGATGGTGATTATGGTTCCAACAGGTTTGATGAAGAGATGATAGAGACTCTGTTTGGTTATGCTCCTGCTACGAAAAACAAGAATCAGTCGAAGGGTTCCACATCGCAGGAGCCTTCTAACCAATATGTTCAGTTACTCGAAGCTAAGAAGGCACAGAATATATCAATCCTGCTAAAAGCTTTAAATGTAACAACAGAAGAAGTCGTGGATGCACTTCAAGAAGGTAACACCGTGCAGAAACAGAATACCTTTGCCTGTCTTGCACTCTTGAATAATTTGCCTGCTGTTTGACCTGACCCCGTAGTGCTAACAAATGCTATATTTCAGATCGCAACAACTTACTTCCCCCCTTTTTAATAGTTCCTTGTTGGTAAAGAAATCTTATACAATAGCTTATCTTTATATGTATTCAGGGAATGAACTTCCTTCTGAACTTATTCAAACATTGCTAAAGATGGCACCCACAACCGACGAGGAACTCAAACTACGACTTTATAGTGGTGAGCTATCTCGTCTTGGGCCAGCTGAACGTTTTCTGAAAGTCTTAGTTGACCTTCCATTTTCATTTAAGAGGCTAGAAGCATTGCTCTTCATGGGCACACTTAAGGATGAAGAAAAGACTTTGAAAGAATCCTTTTCAACACTAGAGGTAAGAGAGACTGTTTTAATTGATTGAAATGATTCATATTTGCCCTGCTAATTTAGCTCAAGACCGGTCTTTCCTTTCCACAAATGTTCGATATAACCGACCATGCTTTTGTATGTGATTGCTATCAACCTTCTCTAATGTCTGTCAGTCTGTCACTAAAGGAACTTGCTTTTTCCCCCTGCAGGCTGCTTGTAACGAACTACGGAAAAGCAGGTTGTTCCTTAAACTGCTGGAGGCTGTTCTTAAAACGGGCAATCGTATGAATGATGGAACATTTCGTGGGGGTGCCCAAGCCTTCAAACTAGACACACTGTTGAAACTATCTGATGTAAAAGGAATAGATGGTAAAACTACCCTCTTACATTTCGTCGTTCAGGAAATCATCCGTTCAGAAGGTGTACGAGCAGTCCGTGTTGCCAGAGAGAATTTGAGTGCATCCAGCATTAATTCTGATGATAATAATATACTTGAGGATTCTTCCCATGACACAGAAGAACACTATCGAACTATTGGGTTGCAGGTGGTGTCTGGTTTAGGTAATGAGCTCAAGAATGTAAAAAAGGCTGCAGCTTTGGATGCTGATAGCATAACCGGGACGGTTGCAAAGCTCGGACTTGCACTCATAAAAGCCCAAGATCTATTAAACTCGGAATTGAAGAACGTAGACAATGAAAGTGGTTTTTATCAAACTCTGAAGAGTTTTGTGCAGAATGCTGATGTGGACATCCGGTGGTTGCTGGAGGAAGAGAAGAGGATAATGACTCTAGTGAAGAGCACTGGTGACTACTTTCATGGAAGTTCAGCAAAAGATGAGGGCCTAAGATTATTCATTGTCGTTAGGGATTTTCTAATAATCTTAGAAAAGGTGTGCAAAGAAGTGAAAGTTGCCCCAATAAATCCAAATAGACCTCAAACAAAGGCAGCTCAAACAACGGACCCCTCAAAACCACACCAGCAGCCACCTCCAACAAAGGCAGCTCAAACGACAGCCCCCTCAAAACCACAGCCGCTGCCTCCATCCTCTGACCCTAGGCAACGGATAATTCCGGCTATTAAACATAGGAGGATGGACGATTCGAGTTCAGATGATGACAGCCCATAGTTAAGGTATGGTATCTTGGAGCTTGGATCCTCTCCAGTGAGATCCGTCCAGTTGTTCATCCAGTAACATCATAAAGTAAAGCTTACTTTGTGCTTTTTGATGTCACTACTCACTGAACAAATCATTAGACGGGCCTCACTCCGTTGCTAATATTCCTATGGTTTTTTACTTGCCTAATCCTTCCTCTGTTTCGGTAATTTGTTAACATGTGTTATGTTTTTTCACCAGGAGGAGGATGATGATGCAGAATGATAGTATTCTCTTCTTCACACTGTGCAGGACAGCCGGACATCAAGAAAAAACTCGGTTTGTGAATGATTTTATTAGTTAGCATCAGCATTCGTAGCACAACACCCTGGATTTGATCTCACGGCATTATTTTGGTGAGAAAATCCTACACTCACACACATCAGCCAACTTGCTCCAAGTGCACATGTAATTCTAGTCAATGATAATAGTGAACCTCATTCATTGATCAACGATTTACAAAATAGGTGAGAACTGTGGCTGATAGATCTCTCTCTTTCTCTCTAGGCATTTGTAAAGCGAGTTAGAGATTTTTATTTTTTAATTTTTTGGATAGAATTTGTTTGTGAAGCTTGTTGATCTTTGCAACGATGTAATAAGATAAACGTGTTAGCTTTTGTTTTTTTTAGTTATATCAAGATTTTGTGACTATTGCTCAGATTTATACTGAAATATCGGAAAAATATTTGCCCTTGGCTTTTACCCCTCAAAATCCCAAAAACTGACTGATATGCAGTGCACAGGTGGAATGTTTAGTCTTGCATGCAATGAATGACCACTTCTGAAACTTTAATTTCTGTTTTTACATTTTAAATTTTCAGCATGCAATTTAACATGCTGGGCCTATCTGTTGCATGCTAAAATACTGAACACCATGGATTGTTGTGCATATAAAGGGAAAGTTGATATGCTCGATAATGCTGAAAAGTGCAGAGCTGCTGCTGCTGATAAGAGCAATGTTGATAAGTGCAGGTAAGTTATTGATAAGAGCTGTAAATCAACTGATAACCGAATGACTTTTTGTAGGGTCCAAGCTTTGGCTTTATGATTGGTACATTTGTTCGCCCTTGGTTCGATATTTGTCATTTAATAATCATTAGCTCGTTATTAGCTTGACAAGTATAAAGAACACTTGTGATTCTTCTTCTTCTTCGTCTTCTGAGTTTTTTTTTTTTTGGTAAAAACGTATGATTAATATAATGAAGTTTGTAGAGTTGAGGAAGAGTTTTTGGTCTTTATATATGAAACAAACTTGACTGTGTGGCAGATTTAATACTTGTGTTTTTAGCACTCAATCTAAGCATACAAGCTGATCAGTTACAACAAACCAAAACTTTAGATATTAAGCTTAGAAATAGAAGAGTTTAAGCAAGCAAGATTCATCAAGAAGAAGCTCAAAACAAGTTGTAGAAATTAAGATAGAAGAGATTAGATGAAGATATGATTATATTCAAATTGCTTATCGGATAGAATAAGTGAAATTACATTATATAGGAGGCCACCAACGGCTATATCCTTAAGACGGAAGACTAATTAGGAAGCTAATTAGAGAACAAAAGAAAGATCAAAACATATAATCACATGTAATTAACACAACATTTCAACACTCTCCCTCCCCCCCCTCAAGTTTGGTTGTGTATGTTGTTTCAACCAAGCTTGGAGTGTTGATGTTGGAAGACATGAAAAGAAACAACCTTAGTCAAAATATATGCACCTTGTTCTCTTGAGGGAACATGGGTTAGGCCGAAATCCTTGTTGTCAACTCTCTCTTATGAAATGTCTGTCTACTTCAACATGTTTGGTCGTATAATGATGAGTAGGGTTTTCAACAATGCATAATACTGAGAGACTGTCACATAGGATTTGAATAGGTTTAGGGCTTGATATCCCAAGTTCAGTCACGAGTCTTTGAACACAATTCCCTTCACAAATACCCAAAGCTGGTGCCCTCGGTTCGGAACTCCTCTTTCACCCACCGTCCCAAACCACCCCGTTACCACCACTGCCCCTCCCTCTTCTGTCCAACCACCAACCACCATCAAGCCGAGGCCACAACCCGAACTCACCCCCAATCCCTTCAAACTGGAAAGCAAGTTTACCATTCTCATGCCCCTATATGTTCGACAAATGTTCCACTATACCTGACCATCTGCGTTTGCTTCTCTTTTTATGGAAAAATTAATGAACTATTGAAAAGTGAAATAACTTATTAGTCTTGTCTTGATAAGTAGGTGGTCTTATCTTTTGATAATCTTGCATGTGTAGACACTTATTAATCTTCTTGGTGTACAAGTGACAACATTGCAATGTATTTTCTAGGGGTGTTCACGGTTCGGTTTTTTAAATTTTCAAACCCGAACCAATAATTTCGGTTTGCAAAAGATAAAACCAAAACTAATAATATTAACTTGTTCGATTTGTGCGTTCTTCTGGTTTGGTTTGGTTTGGTTTCTGATTTCTACATACAAAAAGAGTTCGACAACCAGATATAGTACTAAGTTGAGCTCAAAAAATACATTTTCCCTATTATAGACAAAATTGATTCTATCTAATTTTTTAATTCCTTTTATAAAAAGAAAAGGAGAAACAAAGAAGGTTAAGACTTTTGAGTTCCTTAAAAAAGGTTCAAACGTTTTTTCTTCTTTATTTTGTGTCCAAATTAACAAGTTTGTACAAAAGCCACCAATTTCAAATAATAGAAACAACATTTTGCGCTTGCTTCATCGAATGGAAGAATAGAATAGAAGCAGAAATAAAATATATCTTTCTCATCTTGAGATTTAGAAATGAGCACTTAGCAAAAACAACAAAACGTTTCAAAATAACTATCAAAAGTCCAGAATAACAATACACAAATAACGACAAAGAAATTCAAACATGAAAAAAGATGTCAATAGTATTCAGAAGATATAATACATATATAGAAAAATATGGGGATTCTAAAGGCACCACATTTTTTACTTCCGGCACCACGTTTACATGTAAAATGTGGTGTCGAAATAATTACGCGGTGTCTTTAGAATTGCCCAAGTATTGCCCAAAAAATATTCTGATGGACATTGGCCCAATATTGTTGAAGTATAATTTTGGACTTCTTTTGGAACGTATAATTTTTTTTTTTTGACAACATTGCAATTTATTTTCTTTTGCTTTCATTAGTTAAAACCAAAACCAAACCAATTAGAATCGGTCCGGTTCGGTTTTGTGTCGGTTCGGTTTTACAATTTCTTAAACCATTTAAACGGTTTGGTTTGTTTCGGTTCGGATTTAAAAAAAAAATGAACACCCTGTATTACTGACCCTTTGATTAGATACTCTATAGAGTGGATTAGATTAAGTTAGTTAGCTGTGAGGCTATATGATGCTGAAGATGTTCTTGCTGGAAACCATCGAAGAAGAAAATCTCAGAAAATTATCAATGAAAATTCTGCTATTGCGGTTTATCTTTCTTGTTTTATAATTTTAAGTTGGTATCAGAGACGGTGAAGCTCACGCTATGGAAGCTCCTCCGCCGGTCTCGAATGTTCAGACAGGAGCTGGGACTTCGGCATCCGGAGCTCAGATCACCCCTCCAATTTCTGCTATGACTATGGACATGCAGACTCCGATCTATTCTGGTTTTACTGGTCCTTACACTTCTCAACTCTCACCACCTTCTCATCCAAGAATGGGTGTGGCTCCGCCAACATTACTACCGGTGCAGATTGGTATAAATACTCTGGGAGGTAATTTGAATCAGTCTTGTTCTATTAAGTTAGATATGAACAATTATCTTTTGTGGAAGTTCACTATGCTACTTGTAATTAGAGGACACAAACGGGATTCTCACTTATTTGGGACTAAACCATGTCCACCTCAGTTTCTGGGTGTTCCTTGTGTAACCTCTAGCATAATGCCTCCGGTTAATCCAGCTTATGATGAATGGATGGCTAAGTACCGGCTTCTCATAAGATGGTTCTTGGCTTCTATGACAGAACATGCCCTTGTTGGGTAGTGGGTTGTGTTACTTCAAATGAAATTTGGTGAATCTTAGAGTTACTCTTCAACAATCAATGTGAGGCACAGATGCTAGAGTACAAGGATGCTCTTACTAAGGCAGAAAAAGGGTCAAAATCGATGGCTGACTACTTGGCACATATGAAGACTTACTCTGACAAATTAGGAGCATCAATGTATCCCATTACCCGATCTGAATTAATCTTGGCCACTCTTGACGGGTTAAGGAAGGAGTTTGAGTCTGTGATTGTAAATATGACATCCAAATTTGGGACTCTCTCATGGCCAGAAGTTCAGGCACAACTAATCACATATGAAATATTGATAGCAAGATTTAATCCTACTGCAAATCTGGATTTGAGTCATGTCTCTGCAAATGCTGCAGT
Organism: Gentiana macrophylla; assembly: GCA_026214975.1. Classification (NCBI taxonomy): domain Eukaryota; kingdom Viridiplantae; phylum Streptophyta; class Magnoliopsida; order Gentianales; family Gentianaceae; genus Gentiana; species Gentiana macrophylla. The sequence goes on from CM047814.1 coordinate 82,182,846, forward strand.
CAGAACCAATAATTCTGATGTGGGAAACACTTCAACCAGAAGAGGATATCAAGGCAGAGGTAGATGTGGATCAAATTTCATAGGTGGTAGGTCTAAGGTCGTGGAAGAGGCTCCTCCAGCAACAGTGGAGCAAAACCTACCTGCCAACTTTGCAACAAGATAGAGCATACTGTCACAAGTTGATGGTATATATTTGATCCTACTTTCAACAACCCCCCTTTTGAATACTCAAGGCAGTCAAACAAATCAGCAGCAAAACCCAGCTGATTTCATGTAGGACCAGAGTCTTTAGTAGATCCAAACTGGTATGTAGACAATGGAGCAACAAATCACATTACCTCAGATCTTGGCAAACTACAATTGAGTAATGAGTACAATGGTTCAAAGGCTTTGACAATAGGTAATGGTTTTAGACTTTATATTGTTAATCTTGGCTCTACCTCTCTCTCTACCAAAGCTTCCAGTCTTAAACTTAAGCATGTTCTTCATGTTCATAGGATTATTAAAGATCTTGTTAGCATTTCTAGTTTGACTTCTGATAATAATGTTTGAGTTGTTTTTGACAATCTTGGTTGTTCTGTGAAGTACAAAACAAAAGGACAAGTACTTCTACAGAGGTAGAGTTGTCATTGGGTTTATCAACTTCTTCCTTCCTCTCTTCATAACTCCTTTCAATCCAGATTAAAAGATAGCAAATCTATTGAACATCAGTCCAGTACTCCTAGTAGTTATGTTAGTAAAGTCAATAGACCTATGAATGATGTCCTTTGTGTTGGTCCCATGGAAGGCTTTGGAGAAGTTTAGAGGGGGGTGAACAAACTTGTCACTTAAAACTTTTTAACGAAGTTAAGATAACTTAGCTGAAAATTAGTCTGTTGACTTTTTCTACAACCGAGTTAAATGCAGGGGAATTAATATTAAGCCTTCTAAGTTCTAGTTGTTTAGTTGAAAGTATGCTGAGCTGAGTTTTAGTGAACTCGGCTAAGTGCTAGTGTGATTCAATCAGTTTGCAAATAATAGTTGATGCTTGAGTTGTAAAGTAAAATGCAATAATTAAACTATGTAAAGTAAATTGCGTAAAGTAAATGCTCAAATAAAAACACAAAGTTTATATTGGTTTCAGGTGGTGTAATCCTGTTATTCCACTCTTCTCCTATGATGTTGGAGGTAAAAATTCCACTAGTCTCTTTGAGGTACAGTTACAAAAAGTCCTAGTTTTTTGTCCTTCACTAAACCCTAGCTTCACAATCTAAGCTCTTGGATAACTGCAAACAATTGTCCTTAACACCCTAGACCAGATGCTTCACAGTCTTGAACCTTTGATAAAATCAAAGTAAGATTGAATCAAGAAAGTGATTCTTCTTGAGTAATCTTCAAGTGTTTGATCTTGATTGGTCTTGAAACACTTAGGCACTTGAAGATTTTCAGGATCTAACAATTTTAGCTCAAAGATGATGGTGATGACTTAGCAGGATTTCTTGCACAAAATACTTGTGATTCTCGTAATCTTGGTGTGTCGAAAGGTGTTTGATCCTTGTTGCTAAGTCCTCTATTTATAGGGTGAAATCCAACGTTCGAATTTTTGAATTCTAACGATCCTTCTTTGGATTCCATATAATATGCCATCATCTGTCAGAATGTCACTCTCCTTTCTGACATTGTGATATATGTCAACTTTATAACTAAAATTTATAACATTTTGTAACATATTATTAATAATTTTATCTAAATATCTTAAAAAGTATTAATATAACTTATAAAAATCTAATAGTTACAAATAACTGTTGTAGTATAAATTATAACTTTTGTTATCAGATTTACTTGTGGTTTTGTTGTTTTTTGAATTATGCAGGTATTATGTGATACAAAGTAGAAGAATTGGAATCGAAAAATATAAAAATATGATCATGTGGCTGATATTTGTCAAATTCGGCGCAGGCCGGAAGAAGCCGGTTCACGCCGGATTATGTGATGATTAAATCATGTTACTCCACATGCGTCTGACAAGAAGTACTCAAATTCAGTTAATCCGGCCCACGCCGGATCAGAAAACTCAGCCTATAAATAGCCCTCATTTACGGAAAAAAAAACCGTACAATATATATATCTTTATCTATATATATATATATATATATATATATATATATATATATATATATATATATATATATATATATCTCTCAAATATTATTTCAAAGAGGCATTCTGCCATAAAAAGTAGTTATAGTATCGTTGTAATGTTTAGAGTAATTATCGAAGATTGTTGATTTCATAGCTGTTGTTACATTCAGAGGATAAAAGCCCACTTCAACAACTGTAATCGGTAATATTCTAATGTTATTATGTTTTTTATTTATATAAGTATCTTTATATTAGTATTAATAATGACTATAGGCTAATTATACAACTAGCCAAGACATGTAATTGAGCTATTTTGATCTTTTAGGGAAATGGATGATGACTATGTTAAAATTTGATTAAAAATTGAATATGATGAATCTTTTTCTACTTGGACTAATTGACAGCCCGTATTGACGTAATTAACCAGTATGGGTAGAGACATAACCTAATCATGAACTGACCAGAGACGTTAGGATATGAGAAAAGGGTAGAAAGACTGGAAGGTAAAATTGGCCGTCTGACAAACGGAACCCTCTTTCTTATCCAGGGACAGAATATTTATACTCGAGAGATTATCATGTCAAATCATTAGGTTTAATCGAGGTTTTACCAAGGAGGAGACATAGAACAAATTCATGCACTCGTATGAGGGGAAATTGTTAGCTGAGGAGTATACCGTTTCACATAATCAATTACACCTTAAAACAGGAAGTTCGATCACATCCATTAAACTAAAGAGATCATGGTTCAATAATATTGTCTTGGTTAGTTCGTATAACTATTTATATTAGCATTTATTATATTGGTATCTATATATCTATATATATATGCTATTTATATATCTAATTATTTATTACATTAGTATCATATTAATAAACATTTATGATAAGGATTGCGACTTAGATTGAGATAATAACAGCTAATTGGTGTTTAACCACATTTTGAATTATATTTTCATTTCCCTGAGGAGACGACCTTGTTCACTAGACTAGACTACAATTTGACCCGGTACACTGCCGGTAAGATTAGACACCAGTTCTAGACCAGATCACATTGTCAAACTGCCAAGCAATTAGAATTCTTGATCTTTAACGTTCGAATTTTCCTTCAGTTAAACTGATTGGCGGACTTATACTCAGTTGTGCTGATAGTTGAGTTTTCTACAGTCAGCTGGCTTTAGCATATACTCAGCTTTTCTTCATTTCTCAGCTGATTTGCTTCTCTTCATTTGATATTGATTTGTGAGATCAGAGTACACCATTTTTATCAAACTGATAACTAAGATCCTTTCATCACATTGTCATTTTGGATCTTAGACATTCAATACAAGATCTATAAAGTCAGTTTAGGTCATCACAGACTTGCCTGGATTCTATCTTTACAGTCTCGACTTAGTCTTCAATAACCGAGTCTGAAAACCTCAGTCTTCAGTCTTCAAAACCTGAGTTTGAACCCTCAACCTTCATAACTAAGTTTGTGCCCTTAGCTTTCAACTACAGTATTGATTAAGGTTAACTGAGTTTGTTAGATTTCAGCAAAAGTCCTAGACTCCACTAAAACCTATAACATTTCTATTACAGTGTTTATCTGATTTAACCTACACAATAATCAGACTCTAGTAAATCATATACAATTTAATTCTAGACTATGTTTTAGATTTTCACTATTACAACTAGTTTCAGCACTTCTTCAACGGGGTTGAAAACAAATAAACAATCATCATCAAAACAAACAATTTTATTTCTAGCACTTTGGCATAGGATATTATGACATCCATCTGTGCAAGTTTTGAATCTTGCTTTGAAAATTGTAATGAAAAATTCAGTAATGAAGTTGAGTTCTGTGATGCTTGTCAATATGGGAAAGAACATGCTTTACCCTTTCAAAATTCTGAGACTGTTAGTCATAATGTGCTTGATCTCATACACACAGATTTGTGGGGACCCTCCCCAGTCAAATCTGTGTCTGGATATGCCTATTATGTGCACTTCTTAGATGATTTCAATAGATATACCTAGATCTATCCTCTCAAAAACAAGTCGGATGATCTTGGTGCTTTTGTTCATTTTAAAAACCTAGTTGAAAATCAGTTTGAACTCAATTTAAAGTTGTTCAATCTGACTGGGGTGAATATAGATCTTTTGTTCCTATTCTTAAGAATGCTGGTATGCATTTTAGGCATCCTTGCCCACACACTCATGAACAAAATGGGAAAGCAGAGCGGAAACATAGGCACAACACAGAACTAGGTATGACACTCTTAGCATAGGCTAAAATGCCTCTTAATCTTTAGTGGGAAAACTTCAACATGCTGTTTTGCTTATTAACTATCTTCCTACACCTGTGTTAAACAACATTTCACCTTTTGAAAAGTTATTTCATCACTCTCCACCCAACCTTAATTTGAAGGTTTTTGGCTGCTCATGTTTTCCTTTCCTAGGACCTTACAACAGACATAAGTTTGATTTTCACACTACAAAGTGTGTGTTTCTGGGGTTAAGTGACCACCATAGAGGTTTTAAGTGTTGGGATCTTGGTGGAAGAGTTTTTATATCTAGACATGTGATCTTTAATGAGAATGAGTTCCCTTATCAACTTGGTTTTCCTAAGTCCTCTTGTCCTAGTACTACCTCCATGCAATCTGGTTATGATATCTCCCTATACACTCATTGCCTCCTTCAGACAGTCCTGCTTCTACCTCTTCTACATCATCCCCATATACTGAAATATCTTCATTTGCTTCTCCTTCTCCTGCTCCTCCTACTGTCATCACATGCAAACTAGGTCTAAGAGTGAGATCTTCAAGACAAAGACTTTTTCCTATCTTGCCACTAAATCTCATTCAGCTATACCGGAACCTACTTGTCACTGAAGCATTGTGTCAACCTCAATGGTTGGATGCCATGCAATATGCATTTCAGGCCTTGCAAAAAAATAAAACATAGGAATTGGTTCTAGCTAATTCCAGCTAGAAGTTGATATGTAACCAGTGGATTTTTAAGTTAAAGTTGAATCCAGGTAGGACTATGAACAAATATAAGACAATATTAGTGGCACATGGGTTTAAACAAAGTTATGGGGTTGATTTTCATGAGACTTTTAGTTCAATATTCAAACCTGCTATTATTAGAATCGTTATGGCTATTGTTGTTAGTCAACAGTGAGACATTCAACAAATTGATGTGAATAATGCTTTCCTAAACGGGGGATTGCAAGAAGATGTCTATATGCCACAACCTGTTGGTTTTGTTGACTTAGATAAACCAAATTGTTAAGGGTGAAATTATATGATTTATAACGTTATATTTTATAATGTTTTCCCCCATATTCGTATTAATTGCATGGGAATTAAGTGTTTAAATGAATTATTGAGCAAATGACATTTTTAATGAGTTAATCGCAAAGTTGGTGAATTTATATGTTTTAATTATGATTTTATGTTTATTGGAATTATGTTACGCTTTGCGGTGTTTTTGATGTCATGTAGGTACAATTATGTGGCTCAATTGATGATCAAATGTTGATGAATTTCGAGCTAATTCAAGTTAAAAGAGATAATGGTGAATTGGATAGAGAAGAAAAGAAGATAAAGATGGAATTATCAAGTCTTGATCGGTCGACTAGCGTTCATCCGAGCGAACGAGCGTCCCAAGACCGAACGGGCGTTTGATAAGTGGACGAGCGTCCCGTAATCGTATTTTACATTCGAGAGAGTTCAGACGCGTTCAACGAGCGGCGTTCACCCTCCGTCCAGCGCGGACCGGACGAAGCGTCCACAAGGCCGGACGGGCGTCCAAGCACCGCCTCTCGGCTAAACCGACCTAAAAACCTATAAATAGCGCGATTTCTCAAACCCTAATCACCATATTTCCACCCTGGCGCCACAAGCCCTTTGGGGCGCTTTTTTTTGTCGCGTTTTCCTCTGCAATAAACATCTTTTTAATTTCTTTTCAATTATGTTATTTCTATTCCAACGATGAGCTAAGGCTAAGCCTAGAACAAGCATGTGAAGCAAATCTCTGCGACGTTTCAATTTCTTCTTTGGATGTTTCGTAAGTTTTATTTAAAGTTCGCTTTCTTTATTATGCGTTTTTATTGATTATGCAATTTATATCGAGAGATGGTTGCTTATTTGATGTTTAACGTTGATGAGAATCGTTGTTAGACCTAGATCACCATGATAAAGTTTGGATCTTTAACCTAAAAATAACGAGTTGATAGGTTAAATATCTAGGTTGCTAGATTGAGAAATCTTACACCTTGTTTTGATAGCATCAATCTTATAGATCGAGAGATGAGAGATTGATAGGCGGATTATCTACGAAAGTAGGAATTCATACATTTGGTAGGTGAACCACAACCTTTATTAAATCTTCACTAAACGATCTAGGGTAGAAGTTGAGAGTTGTGAGATAGGTGGATCATAGCTTGTTCTTCGTTAAATTAATTGAAATTACCTTTGTGCCTTGTTCTTCGTTGCTTAGTTAGAATTTTATTTTCGTTTTAGTTTTTAGAATAGAATTAGTTAATACGTGTTCGAATTATCTTCCTGGCTTTGGACTGACAATCCTCTGTCCAGTTTATTTTCCGTTTTAGTTTAGTAATAAATAGTAGTGACAAAAATTAGGAGAATTAATAAGGACTAGATTAAACAACCTCGATTCCCTGAGATCGACTCCGGTATTAATCGCTGTACTACGATAAAATCGGCACACCATATCATCCGATGACTAGTGGTCAGGTTGAGCGAAGCAACCAGAGTCTGAAGAAAATCCTGGAGAAGACGGTGAATAGTCATAGAAAAGACTGGAGTCTGAAGTTGGATGATGTACTTTGGGCATATAGGACTGCCTATAAGACCCTATGGGTACATCGCCATATCAAATGGTTTACGGTAAGCCATGCCATCCGCCAATCGAGTTAGAGCACGGCGTATTGGGCTCACGAAGTTTTTGAACTTCGATTCCCAATCTGTGGAAACATCGATTGCAAAGAGCTTGCATGAGTGGATGAATTTAGACTCCATGCTTATGAAAGCGCCAGATTAGTAAAGAGAAGATGAAACTACTCCATGACGCCAAGATAAAGAAGAGAGAATTCCAGGTCGGCGAGCAAGTTCTCTTATACAATTCTAGGTTACATTTGTTTCCTGGGAAGTTGAGAACACGTTGGTCCGGTCCTTTTGAGATTCTCCAAATTATTCCTGGAGGTGTTCTAGAACTACGCGGTTATCCAGACCAACCGTTTCGAGTTAATGGTCAAAGGTGCAAGCACTACATTGGTGAACCTAAAGAAAAACCTTTGATTGTTAAATTTCTCGATATTCTCGGATGTGGTGTTCTGAGAGGTCAATGAATTTGACGAGTTTTCATCCGATTTATTCTCCGAGAATGACGGTATTGGTTCGTCGGCGAAGTTCTAGCGGTAGTTGGGATATGGAGGAGTATGAAAAGAGCAAAAGCTTAAACGTCATCGGAGGAATCGAGAAGAAAGAAATCAGCCATGGGAAGATTAAACGAGTTTGGCGGGCTATAAAAGATTTTACCCCATGTGTTAGATCTTGTTTTTCGCAGCCCACACTACGGACCGGAGCTTAAACGAGGTAGTGGGTGGCGAAGGTTAAATGGCCTGATCCAGTGAGCTTCAAATGTCGAGCTAGCTAACGACAATAACCATTAAGCGCTACTAGGAGGCATCCTAGATATCCCTTATTATATTAGTTTCTTTCTTTAGTTATTTTTCCTTGTTCTAGTTGTTTTAATCTTATTAGGATTGTGTTGTTTTTGTCAGTCAGTCGTCCTAATCTTATACAGGGTCGAAGTGTTGTTTTGCTTACGATTTCCTCTTATCTTTATCTCTATCACTTTTGCGTGATATGGTTTAATCCCTTGTATCCCCCGAGGTATTTCTTTGTTTTTCAAGTGTGCAGGATATTTTCGATAGTGATTGTGAGCTTTAGACGATTTCAGTTTTCCGGTGGATGGTCCACAGTCTACTGGATTCGTTGAGCATTTCTGGGTGAGGTCGACCCACTTCCAGCATATCTCCCTTTCGAACAACGAATCAGCTAAGTTTTCTATTTCTTTTTATTTTTGCACAACATGAGGACATGTTGTCATTTAAGTGTGGGGGAGGGGAATAAGCTATATGTATCTACACATTTGCTTACATGATATTATTTCTATGCTAAGCTAAATGAGCCAAATTTTCAAAATTTTTGTTTTGTCTCGAGTGAGCAATGCATGTTTTTGTTCGGTTTGTTATATTCATCGATGCTCTATGCCATATGTTCCGTAAGTTAGTTGATTCACCCGAATTATATTTCACAAGCCATAGTGAATGATGAGCTATATTTATGAGTTATACCCCTTTTGGATTAGTAATTTTTGATTTTCTTATAAGTCATGTGCTTAGTGCTATGTATATATCTTGAGATTTATGGTAGTTTGTATTTAGTTCCGAAGTATGACATACTGTGAATATCTGTAAGTTTGAATGTGATAAGTGAAACGTGATTAAGTCTTTGCAATAGTAATAAATTGTTTACTTGAGGTGTTATGCTCGATGTCTGCATACTACTAGAAAATAATCTTTTCCACTGCCAGCCAGAAATCTCTAAGTAAACAAAATTGTAATTGTGTGTGTCGAAAGCTAGTCGATGATTTGAGTGCGGTAGGGTTTACCACGTAAGTCCTATGCCACTATGATGACTAAAAGCTCACGACAGTTAGGAAAAGCTGCCTTATGATTGGAGTAAGGTAGGGTATTATCTCGAAATGTCATATTCTGCTATGAGGGCAATAGCTTCTTCTAATGTGTGTTTAAAACGTGAATGAATTCAATCAACTTAAGATAGGGTATGAAATGAATAAGGCTTAGTTTTCGTTAATCTTATCCCCAGTATAAACTGAAAGATATGATGTAGGGATTATCCTCTGAGTATTTCAGAAAGGACCTAGATTCATTCGATCATTCTTTTCGGGATATGTCACGTTTGTAGGGTACACCTTATGAGTGTCACTTATTACTAGTCTACGAGGGGGTATTAGCTAGTTTTACTTTGAGTTCCTCAAGTTTGGGTTTAGTGGAAGATTTCTATGGCTATGCACACACACGATGGTGAACTTCTAATTTATTGACTATGTGGTATATGTGTTGAGATGTCTATATTCTTTCCGAGCCTTTATCTTGTTTTGTTTTGCTCGGGACGAGCAAAGTTTAAGTGTGGGGGAGTTGTTAAGGGTGAAATTATATGATTTATAACGTTATATTTTATAATGTTTTCCCCCATATTCGTATTAATTGCATGGGAATTAAGCGTTTAAATGAATTATTGAGCAAATAATATTTTTAATGAGTTAATCGCAAAGTTGGTGAATTTATATGTTTTAATTACGATTTTATGTTTATTGGAATTATGTTACGCTTTGCGGTGTTTTTGATGTCATGTAGGTACTTGTTTGAGGCTAAATTGATGATCAAATGTTGATAAAACTCGAGCTAAATCAAGATAGAGGAGATAATGGTGAGTTGGATTGAGAAGGAAAAGAGATAGAGTTGAAGAAATCCGTTTTTGATCGAAGATGGACTGGCGTCCAGATCAGGCGAACGAGCGTCCACCTTGCAGCAACCCTGGACGGGCGTTTGAAGACCTTAAACGGGCGTCCAGAAGGAAAATTTAATACAGAGAGTTTGGACGCTGAGCAGACTGGCGTTCACCTCCGTCCAGAAGCTTCTGGACGAGCGTCCAAGATAGTGGACGGGCGTCCAAGCACCGCCTTAGCCTAAACCGACCTAAAAATCTATAAATAGGCGCAATTTCTCAAACCCTAGATATACAATTCGAACCCTAATTTCATAGGGGCGGCTCAGGCTGCGTTTTTACTCTATTTTCTTCCAATTTATGCAATTTAATTCCTAGATTAGATTAGATAGATTCATGTATTTTACTTCATCAATTCAAGTTGCAACAAGGATGCTAAGAGGCTAAAACCCTCTTGAACAAGCGTTGTGAAGCCTTCCTTCAACAATTCGAGTTTTGATTCGTGATTAATGCATGAGTATCTATTTCAAGTTCGTTTCTTTTATCATGTTTTGTATGTTTTTGCATGTTTAATCGAAAGATGCTTGCCTTGATGATTGTTTATTTGATGAAAATCATGTTAACGATAGATCACCGTGATAAAAGAATAGATCTTCGATCTAACTAAAACGAGAGTTATTAGATTGATTTTCTAGATTAGAAATTGAAGGATTTCACGCCTAGGTTAGAAAGACGTAATCTTTAACATCGAAAGATAAAAGATTAGGAAACGAACTTGTCTACGAGAGTAGGAGTTTATGCCTTTGATTAGGTGAATCACGACTTGAGTAGAGATCACGAATTAATCCAAATTAGAATTAAATGTTGATAGGATAGGTGGATCGATTGCTTGTTCGTTCGTTATAATTTGATTTTAATCCTTTAAACTTGAATTGCTAGATTAGTTTACTTTTAATTGCACTCTAGTTTTTATCGCTTTCAATCTTGCCTAGCATTGGATTAATTTCCTCTGTATCGTTTTTACCAAGTCAGACGAACGTCCATCAAATTTGGACGCCCGTCCTGTTCTTCAGCCTTCCGGACGAGCGTTCGGATTTCCAAACGCCCGTCTGTCCTCCTGTTTCAGTGTCTTTTCGTAGGTAGGGTTTTTGTTTCTATCTTTTCTAGTTTCCACATTAATTCGGGGACATCTGAGGTTGAATTATCTGACCCCACGTTTTTAACGATCAAATTTTTGGATAAAAGGGATCATTTTAGCACTCTTTAGTATTTTGGCCATAACTTTCGGCTCGAGTGTCGGATTAGCGCGCGACCCCAATTCGGAAAGCTCGTTCGACGCCGACGACGTGGCAGATCGCCGGAGGCCGTCCGACACCGTTTTCGAGTCAAAATCCACTGTTTTCCCTTCCATTTTGGGCTCGAGAAGATTTCAACACGTTTTTAGTGTTTCTGTTTTTACTGCTTTAAATTTTTCGTAGTTTAGGTTTCGCTTTTTGTTTCATACAATCTTCCATCTAGGATTGAGGACATGGATGAGCAAAGTAAGATCGCCATCTTTGAAACAAAGATGGCATCTCTTCAAATGTCGCTTAATCCTATGAATCCGACCCGTCTTTTCCACGAACTCTCTGCTCGCATTACGTGGAAGATGTTGTCGACCTGGCCATCTTTGTTGGCGGTGTCGATCTCTTCCCCTGCTGGATATCAAGTCAATTCTTTCCATAATCGGGAAATTTCACCCGATCCACATGTCGAAATTGTGACAACGTGGGACATATCGTTCGTTTCACCCTAAAAGTGGGCGAGACGCTTTCATTGGCCGTAACAATCGGACATTTGATAATCGGTTCTCGCCATAGCAATTTTCAAAATCGTGGTTTCAATTTTGAATCCTAATTTCAATCAAAACCCGAATTTCGCACTGCACCAAGATATCAATTTTTCCAATCAAAGTTGGTCTGGCCAATCTTTTCCACAACACTTCCATAACTCTCAGTCTAATGATCTTGAAGCTAAATTGGAGGAGCTCCAATCCTTTCAGAAGGAGCAAAAGGATACTATCCAACGCCTTTTTGGTAGGCTTGCGGATATTAGGCAAATGGCTCAAGACCAAGGCATTGACCTAACTCCCACACTCCCTTATGGTGGAGAAGATGCTTACAACAATGATGGTGCAAGTCATGAGAATCAATTCCAATATGACCACAACTATGCACCAGCATACAATGGTGGGAGTAGTAACTATCCTTGTTCTCCGTTGGGTCAAGATCGAAGCCATTGGCAACAAGGGACGATTGATGAGCTAGAACCTGATGTGGATCGGCTTAAGTTACAAAGGTTAGAGACTTCCTTCCCTCCTGCAGGGTGTGATGATAAATACGGTTGTCCTAGGAAAAGGCCGACATTAGAGATGGTTGAAGATGTTAATCACCCGGTGTTGGAGGATATAAAGGACACTGTGCCTGAATTAGAGATAAATCACCCGGAGGAAGTCACATTAGAGGAGCCGTTGAAGCCGCAGAGTGTTGAGGTGATTGTGGATAAGAGAATGAAGGATGAAGAAGAGGAAGAACCTGAAGATTTAGACCTTTCCTCTCCTCTCAAGAATGTTATGCATCTAGACAAGTGCACTCCTAAGATTCCTTGGTATGCTTCCATCGTAAACTACCTTCATTCCCAATATCTTGATCCAAAAATGTCTTATCAGGAGAAGAAGAAGTTCTTCTCTGATATGAAATACTTTGTTTGGGATGAGCCTTACCTCTTCAAAATCTGTAAAGATGGTTTGCTAAGGAGGTGTGTTCCAGAATCTGAGCAACGCGACATTATTGAGCAATGCCATAGTGGACCCACAGGTGGTCACTTTGGTCCTTGGAAAACCGTTGCTAAGATCTTCCAATCCGGTTTTTATTGGCCCACGATCTTTAAGGACACGGAAGCTTTCTGTAAAGCTTGCGATAGGTGCCAAAGAACCGGTACTCTAACAAGGCGATTCGACATGCCACTGAAACCCATTCTTGAATGCGAAGTCTTTGATGTATGGGGCATCGATTTTATGGGACCATTCCCATCATCTTGCGGTAACAAATACATCTTAGTCTGCGTAGACTATGTATCGAAATGGGTGGAGGCAATAGCCACTCCTCGCAATGATCATAAAACGGTCATGCAATTCCTGAAGAAAAACATCTTTGTGAGGTTTGGATGTCCACGTGCCTTGATTAGTGATGAAGGGACACACTTTTGCAACCGACCCTTGGAAAAAGTCATCGAGAAGTATGGTGTTCGTCACAAAACTGGCACACCATATCATCCGATGACTAGTGGTCAGGTTGAGCGAAGCAACCAGAGCTTGAAGAAGATCCTGGAAAAGACAGTTAACAGTCATAGAAAGGACTGGAGTCTAAAGTTGGATGATGTGCTATGGGCATACAGAACTGCCTATAAGACCCCCATGGGTACATCACCCTATCAGATGGTTTATGGAAAATCATGCCACTTGCCAATCGAATTAGAGCATAGAGCGTATTGGGCCATTAAATTCTTAAACTTCGATACCCAATCTTGTGGAAAACATAGATTGCAACAGTTGCATGAGTTAGATGAGTTTAGACTCCAAGCCTACGAGGCGCCAGATCGATGGGAAGATGTAATGAAACTCCTTCATGATGAAAAGATCAAGCGGCGAGAATTTCAAGTCGGGGAGCAAGTTTTCTTTGTACAATTCTAGGTTACATCTGCTTCTGAAAGTTGAGGACACGATGGTCCGGCCCTTTGAAATTCTCGCAAATCATTCCTGGAGGTGTTTTGGAGTTAAGAGGTCATGGTGACCAGGCCGTTCGAGTGAATGGTCAAAGGTGCAAGCATTATATTGGTCAACTTTGAAGAGAAACCTTTGATTGTTCATTTCCTCGACATCCTCGGGTGTGGTACCCCAAAGTCAACCAGGTTTGACGAGTTTTAAGCCCGATTTGTTTTCCGAGGGTGACGGCAAATGTCCAAGAGAGGAAGTTCGGGTGGTAGTTGGGATATGGAAGAGTTTGCAAGGGAGCGAAGGTTAAAGAGAAGATCGAAGAAGAAGAAGTCCACAATGGGAAAATTAAACGTGCTTGGAAAGCTATCAAAGATTTGACCCCATGTGTGAGATCTCAAGCTTCTGCAGACCACACCACTGATCGGAGCTTACACGATGTAGTGGCTGGAAGAAAGGTTAAGTGGCCTGATCCAGGCTGAGTTTCAAGTGTGTCTAGCCAAAGACACTAAAGAAAGGCGCTTGTTGGGAGGCAACCCAATATTAAGAAAAGTTTTTGCTATTATTATTATTATTATTTTTTTATTTTATTGTTTTTGTTTTTCGAATAAATACGGAAGATAGTTCTCTTCTCGTTGCATTAGATAGTTTTCGTTTCGTTGTATTAGGGTTGTTTTGTTTTGTCTTGTGTCGTCCGTGGGTTTTGGTGTCGGTTTTGTGATCGTGTAACTTGCATGAGCTGAATTTGAAAAATCCATATGACCTTCCTCCTGCCCGACATTATATCTGCGGCACTACGTTTCACATAGGTTTGGTTTTATCGGTTCTTGCAATTTGCTTATGCTTTGTTTTATGATATTGCCTCGCCTATAATCTTTTGTGCCCCTATCCCCGAGGTAATGCGTTTTGTGTTGTTTTTCATGTATGCGGGATATTTGCTATAGCACTTGTGAGCTTTCGATGATGTCGGTTTTCCGGTGGATGGTCCACGCTTCTTCGCTTTCATCAAGCCTTTCTGGAGTTGATACGTAGCACTTCCGGAATTGCCACTTTAGAACTACAATCGCCTAAGTTTCTCTTATTCTCGCACAACATGAGGACATGTTGTTATTTAAGTGTGGGGAGGAATGATCGCTATGTATCTACCATTTGCTTAATATATGATGTTTCATGCAAAATGGGGCTTAATTTTTCAAAATTTTTCGACACTTTTGTTTTTGTTTTGTCCCGTAGTAGGCAATACACGTTTTTTTCGGTTTGTTATAGTCATTGATGCTGTATACCATATTTTTAGTGAGTTAGTTGTTTCACCAAGATTTATTTTCCACGTGCCATAGTAAATGATGAGCTAATTTATAGAGTTATACCCCTTTTGGATTAGTAATTTTTGACTTTCTTATAAGTCATGTGCTTAGTGCTACGTATATATCTTGAGATTTATGGTAGTTTGTATTTAGTTCCGAAGTATGACATACTGTGAATATCTGTAAGTTTGAATGTGATAAGTGAAACGTGATTAAGTCTTTGCAATAGTAATAAATTGTCTACTTGAGGTGTTATGCTCGGTGGTCCATGCTACTAGAAAATAATCTTTTCCACTTGCCAAACCAAATCTCTAAGTAAACAAAATTGTAATTGGGTGTGTCGAAAGCTAGTCGATGATTTGAGTGCGGTAGGGTTTACCACGTAAGTCCTATACCACTATGATGACTAAGAGCTCACGGCGCTTAGGAAAAGTCGCCTTATGATTGGAGTAAGGTAGGGATTATCTCGAAATGTCCTATTCTACTATGAGGGCAATAGCTTATCCTAATGTGTGTTTAAAGTGAAAAAGTTAAATCAACTTAAGATATGTTATGAAATGAATAAGACTAAGTTATCGTCTATCTTATCCCCAGTGAGAAACCGAGCGAGATATCTCAGAGGGATTATCCTCTGAGTATTTCAGAAAGGCCCTAGATTCATTCGATCATTCTTCTCGGGATATGTCACGTTTGTAGGGTGCACCTTATGAGTGTCACTTATTACTAGTCTACGAGGGGGGTATTAGCTAGTTTTACTTTGAGTTCCTCAAGTTTGGGTTTAGTGGAAGTTTTCTATGGCTATGCACACACACGATGGTGAACTTCTAATTTATTGACTATGTGGTATATGTGTTGATGTGTCTATATTCTTTCCAAGCCTTTCTTTTTGTTTTGCTTTGCTCGGGATGAGCAAAAGATAAGTGTGGGGGAGTTGTTAAGGGTGAAATTATATGATTTATAACGTTATATTTTATAATGTTTTCCCCCATATTCGTATTAATTGCATGGGAATTAAGTGTTTAAATGAATTATTGAGCAAATGACATTTTTAATGAGTTAATCGCAAAGTTGGTGAATTTATATGTTTTAATTATGATTTTATGTTTATTGGAATTATGTTACGCTTTGCGGTGTTTTTGATGTCATGTAGGTACAATTATGTGGCTCAATTGATGATCAAATGTTGATGAATTTCGAGCTAATTCAAGTTAAAAGAGATAATGGTGAATTGGATAGAAGAAAAAAGAAGATAAAGATGGAATTATCAAGTCTTGATCGGTGGACTAGCGTTCATCCGAGCGAACGAGCGTCCAAGACCGAAGGCGTTTGATAAGTGGACGAGCGTCGAAATCGTATTTTACATTCGAGAGAGTTCGAGACGCTGTTACGACGGCGTTCACCCTCCGTCCAGCGGACCGGACGAGCGCCCACAAGGCCGGACGGGCGTCCAAGCACCGCCTCGGCTAAACCGACCTAAAAACCTATAAATAGCGCGATTTCTCAAACCCTAATCACCATATTTCGACCCTAGGCGCCACAAGCCCCTTTGGGGCAGCTTTTCTCTGCGTTTTCCTCTGCAAATAAACATCTTTTTAATTTCTTTTCAATTATGTTATTTCTATTCCAACGATGAGCTAAGGCTAAGCCTAGAACAAGCGTGTGAAGCAAATCTCTGCAGCGTTTCAATTTCTTCTTTGGATGTTTCGTGAGTTTTATTTAAAGTTCATTTCTTTATTATGCGTTTTTATTGATTATGCAATTTATATAGAGAGATGGTTGCTTATTTGATGTTTAACGTTGATGAGAATCGTTGTTAGACCTAGATCACCATGATAAAGTTTGGATCTTTAACCTAAAAATAACGAGAGTTGATAGGTTAAATATCTAGGTTGCTAGATTGAGAAATCTTACACCTTCTTTTGATAGCATCAATCTTATAGATCGAGAGATGAGAGATTGATAGGCGGATTATCTACGAAAGTAGGAATTCATACGTTTGGTAGGTGAACCACAACCTTTATTAAATCTTCACTAAACGATCTAGGGTAGAAGTTGAGAGTTGTGAGATAGGTGGATCGATTGCTTGTTCGTTCGTTATAATTCGATTTTAATCCTTTAAACTTGAATTGCTAGATTAGTTTACTTTTAATTGCACTCTAGTTTTTATCGCTTTCAATCTTGCCTAGCATTGGATTAATCTCCTCTGTCTAGTTACTTTTATGCATATTTGTTTAGGTTAGCTCTTTGTTTAGGTTAGTTTTCGTGACAATAATTAGTTAAAAACAAAAGCTAGGGTTCACAACAGTCTAGTTCCCCGTAAGATCGACCCGGCATTAGCCTCCATACTACGATCCTTGCACTTGAGGTTAACCGGTTTATTACTTGTTGTTTTATATTGATAAAATCCGGGACACAAATCATGTGTGTCACCTCAAAAAGGCAATGTATGGATTGAACCAGGCCCCTAGGGCATGGTTTGATACGCTCAAAGTGTTGGAATAGTGTCCTAAACCCAATCGGGTTGGACAGGATCCGACCGGGTCGTATCATTTCTACTATTTCTTTATGTTTATACATATATAAAATAGCTTTTCTGTTGTCATATATATGTTCTTTTAAAGAACCAATTATGAATTGTTATATGATAACGTCCTTAGTATTAAACTGTGATAGAGAAACCATGATAGGCGATTATGGTTGATGAGATCTCTAATCACTTTAATGAGTTTGATACTTAAATGTCTCTGGGCTGATGTACTATTAAACAGAGCATTGATAGTATAAACAGACTAGCACGTATTAGATATCTTCTGTCTTTAAGGACAGGGATAGATCTCGTCTATCGAAGTGTAGAGACACTTGGGTATGACGTGGGCGTGTATTAGAGAATGCGTCGTTAGGGATCGACCCACTTACACGGATAAGTGTCACACTATGTGGCGGTTGTGTAATTATCCTTTGGACCGGAGTCTTCATGGCATCACGGTGTGGATTGTCTTGCTTTGACACTATTGAGGTTTCCCCTAGCCACGGGGCGATCATACGGTAGTGATTGGGTATGATATTGAAGCATGCGGAGTATACATGATTGGTCGTCCGGGAATCGCGTATCCTATGATTGGGATCGAATATCCGAAATGGCCTTCTTATAAGGAATGTCTTACTCTCGTGAATCTTTGCAAAGTGGGAGTAAATGAGTTACTTCGAGAGAGCATGATATCCAGATTATAAGATACGGTCGTTGATGTTTTGACACTCGACTAACGACCGTATGGATATTATTACAGCGATGTGATTGTAAGTTACACGGTAACTATTTCACATGAAAGGTAGTAGTCATTGCATTTGACTCTTCCGATGATTGGGGGTCACGGTGTGTTGCTAGACGCTATCCCGTGATCGTTAGGCATGAAGGTCATTTTCGTAATTTGCACTTTGTGTCTGCGGCCAACATATTCGGAAGCCTATCGGGTCACACACATATGAACATCTAGCCGGAGTAAAATGTGGTTATAGATGATAACCAAATAAGGAAAGTTTATCTCGAGACTATAAGGGTTATAGTGGTAAATTAATATGGTGGTATTTATTTTTTATGAATAAATTAAATACAAGATATTAATAATATTATATTAATTTAAGAATATTCCGGATGCCAATTTATTGGCATATGGGCCGCAACTTGTTAGTGTATAAGATACACTTGGATTGTGTAATTTAATTAATGATATTACCTATTATTTATATTAGATATTAATAAAATAAAATAATATAGATATTTTGTGAATGCATGCGTGTGTGTGTACATTAAGTGCAAATTGGATTTGCATGCATGCGCACCATAGTGTTTATATATGATATATATTAATAGATTTATATGTGTTATATATATGTGATATATACACATGTGTAAATTGATTTATGGTAATATAATAAAAGGTAAATATTGTCAATATAAGATATTGACAATATCTTGGAAATATTCAATATAAGATATTGACAATATCCTAGATTTATTTAATATAAGATATTGTAATAAATGAGATAAATCAATCAATTATATTTTCTTTATTTTATCGGAAAAGATTTTCCTCTCCTACAAGGCATTAGGTGCGCCCCTTACCCTATATATATGAGGGCTTGCCAAGCTCTTTTGAACACCATTCTTCCAAGAGCAATTGTTCTTGTGAAAAATTGCAAGAACTCATAGTTCTTGTGTAAGAAAGATGGGGCTTCCTA
Source organism: Gentiana macrophylla (assembly GCA_026214975.1). Taxonomy (NCBI): domain Eukaryota; kingdom Viridiplantae; phylum Streptophyta; class Magnoliopsida; order Gentianales; family Gentianaceae; genus Gentiana; species Gentiana macrophylla. The sequence goes on from CM047814.1 coordinate 82,201,804, forward strand.
TAGTGAGTTTGTGAGGGAGGAAAAAGTCCGGTCTAGCAACCGGAGTTTTTTCAATAGCAATCCATGATGGGATTCCGGCGGGCTGTTCGTGTGGACTAGCGGTAGAGGCCGAACACTTGGGCGGCTCTATGCAAAACTACTCTCCTTAGACGGTCAAAGCGTCGATCTTTTAGATCAACCAAGGTAACCACCGTCTACTATCTATTTGTGTATTGCTTAAACGAAGTCGATCTTGGGTAAAAGGAAATCAAATTTTAAATTCCGCTGCGTTCCCGCATAGATTTCCTAACACAAAGGCTATCTGCCAATGTTCTAAAACTCACTAGGCGAAGTCGGTGCGCTACTAGGGCGCCTAGGGCCTAGAGCGCCCAGGCGGTTTTAGGGTTTAGGGTTATGAATGCGGTCTATGAATGTATGGAGCGGTTATTCACGGATAAAGACATTCAAAACATTGTGATGAACAATGAGTTGGTGATGTACAAGAACAAGGAAGTCCATTTGGTAGACCTATGGCTTTTTTAGTGATGGGAACCTATGGTAGACCTTTTGGTAGACCTTTGGCCTGCGGCGTGAAGGGGGAGTGGGAGGGGATCACAATTGAAGAGGAAGAAGAAGAAAGGGGGGGGGGGGGAGGCAGCTGCTAAGATATTTTTTTGTTAAAAATGTTTTTTTATTATGTTTTTTGTATATATATATGTCAAATCGCCCAGATGGAACCCTAATCGCCTAGGCAGCGCCCAGGAGCGCCTAGCACCGCCCAGAAGACCGGATCGCCCAGCAGAGGTCGCCTAGGGTATATTTGAGACGCTCGGGGTGCGCCTAGGTGATCGACTTTATCGATTTTTAGAACTCTGCTATCTGCCGAGTCTATGTTTCAAGTAGTCCACTTCAAATTTCTCTTTGTTTATTTTCAAAGATACTAATGTTACTATGTATGTTTTAATATATGTGGATGCCATTTTAGTAACAGGAAACTCAGCCTTTGCCATTTCAGTCTTCATCAACAAATTGAATCATAATTTTACTCTCAAATCATTGGGGCCAGTCAGCCATTTTCTAGGAATTGAATCTTATAGAGATGCTTATGGTCTATACCTTACTCAGGCACACTATGCACCTCAACTACTGCACAATTTAGGTATAGACAATTTAAAGCCTTGCTCCACTCCAATGGTGACACACAAGTACCTTCCTCCAGATTCTAAGCCTCTCATGCAAAATCATACTCAGTATAAAAGTGATATAAGTGCAGTTCAGTATCTTACTATGACAAGACCAGACATTGCATATAATGTTAATACTCTCAGTCAGTTTATGGCTCAACTTACTGAACTGCATTGGTAAGCAGTCAAGAGACTACTCAGATATGTCAATGGCACTCTAGAACTGGGATTGCACTTTAGGGCATCTCCCGCTCTTACCATTCAAGGGTATTTAGATGTTGATCGGACAATATCCCCTCATGACAAAAAATATGTCAGTGGTTATTGCACTGACATAAAGATCTTCAAAAAAAAAAAAAACACACACACACACACAGATTAATGAGATGATTTAATTGTAAAACTTTAACACCAAAATAACTATAAAAAAAACCTTGGATATAACTAGTGTTGAACGAACAGAGCCGCTCATGAACAAGTTCGTGTTCGACTCGTTAGTATTTGTGATTGTTCGTTTGTTTAGCTTAACGAACCAAGCTTGAACAATATTATAAGCTTGTTTCCTAAACGAACGAACACGAACATACTCTCGAACATTCGATTATGTTCACGAACCTGCTTATATAGATAAACCAATGTACAACATAACTCAAACTCCTTAGATTATAAGCCATCTATTAATCTATTAGATACTCTAGAGTGATTTTATTGAATATTCATAAAGTTGTCCTAATGATTTTGTTACTATAATGTTTGAATATTGCTTTGTACATTGTTTTTTTTTTTTTTTGCTTAAAACCCCCAGTATCCGGAACCCACTGGTCCGACAAATCCGGAGTTCGGCCCGGGTCGTGCCTGCAGAGTCTTACTCTTATTCAAGGGTAAGGCCTGACCAAGAGCTCTTTCAACATGGCGCCTCAGAGGAGAATTGAACCGGTGACCTCCTTAGGCATACTCAAGTCACATACCACTTGAGCCAAGCTACTGGTTTTTGTACATTGTTATTTATTCATTTGGACTTAAAGTTTTATACCTTAACGAGTCAAACTCGAGCTGAGAGGCCAAAATATGTGTACCAAGACAAACTCGAACACAAGATCGAACAAATTTTCTTTATAAATGAGCTGAGTTTGAACATAAATTTACGTTTTTTTATTAAAAGAATGTTTGCGAACAAGCTCGTGACCTTAACTGATATACCGAACCCGACTACGGCCCATCGGACCCGCAAATAGACCCAATTCAGCGGTCACATCACAGCTCTTGGCCTCCATCGCCTCCAGCTTATCTGGTCATAAGCCGAGCAACAGGCCATTTAGCTAGCGTGCTCCGTGCGTAGTCAAGGGTGGGGGGCTAAGCACGCTGCCCTCCATCCCGCTGTCCGATCAACCGGACCATGCCCGCAACTATAGGCGAACACGATCCACACTTGGCATCACCAAGGACAAGACTAGCATATGATCAGGAGGAAGGTACTGCGATCAGCAGGCACACACATCCGATGCCTGCTAGCTTAGTTCCTTGATTGTATTTAATTATGTCACTTCATAGTTAATTATGTCTTGTCATCATTAGCTTAATCGCCGTTAGTGATCCGCATATATATAGGGGCACCCTTTAACTCATTATTCATCTAAGAAATAATATAAGCAGACCAAGCTCTGCCAAATTGTCGACTGTTGTGTTCACCGTCTTACTTGTTGGGTTCGCCACCGGAATAGTCATATATTTCATAATCACACCACTCTCCACCAGAGAAATCTCTCTAAATTAGCCAGATATCCATCCAATTGCATTGTTACCGCACCCGAGATATTCTCAGCAATATCATTAACGAACTAAGCTTGAGCATATTTTTTGTTCGATTATTAAACGAATGAACACGAACAAGCTCGTGACATAAATGAACCATGGTTGAACAACTGATACTCGGTTCGGCTCGACTCGGCTCGTTAACAACACTAAATATAACTAATCCAGTGTTTTTTATTCTTTTAATAAATAATGATAGATGTAGAAAAATCACAACTTTAATAAGATGAAATAGAACTCAATCAAATAAGAAGAAATAATTTTTTTAACAACTTCAGTTAAACTGGATGGAACGGGGAGAGCAACATTTTGAAAGTTAGTTAAGAAAAACTCTGGTGGGCCACAACTGTCATTTCTAAAGTTTTGAAACTTAGTTTCGAATTAAAAATGTTCAAAGGTATACGTTTGTGCAACATTAAATTTTAACTAATTCACTTAATTGTTTAACAAAAAAACTAATTCACTTAATCATGACTAAAACATAATCAAATTTTCATTTTTTATGTCAACATCTATTATCAATTACGTTTTCTTTTCGAAATATATACATCCAGTTTAATTTATATGATAATGTATACAATCTAAATAATATTTCAACCGTATTTCTAAATTAAATAATAATAAATTTATTTTCAAACAGAGTTTTTCCAAAGTATTTATTTCTTGAAAAATAAAATGATTAATTGAAACCTTTCAAAAGCTTAAAATATAAATTATAAAGAAAAAGTGATGCAATCTTCGTTTATGCTCCATGTTAGATTTTTTCGCTTTGTTGCTTAAAATTGATGATGATATTATAGTTGCCAATGTGATCAACATCATGTGGCACATTTGAAAACCACATTATTCTCGCTGGGTTTTTTTAATATCAATTTCGAGAGTGACTCTCTTAAACCGTCTATCGGAAGGCTCGAAGACACAACAACCGTTGGAAACGTTATTGCAGACTGTCTTTATCTTATTCCTTGCTTTTCATATGATTCTTTCTCTTTGATAAGGAGGGATGGGAACGTCCCTTCCCATTTGCTAGCCAAAGAAGGATTAATTGCTTGTGGAAAGTTGTAAGTGCCGGAGATCTTCTCTCCCGCACACGTTTGCTTAGCCGATCTGATTCTCTAAATTAATAAAATTCCTTAAACCCTTAAAATTTTTTATATCAAATTCCCCTTCCAGGAAGCGCACGCCATCAGGTTTCTTATGTTATACATGTGTAATGCTGTGTCATAGAAAACGGAACAACGATCTTCAGAAAACTCTCCCTTAATGATTGCTTATCCTTAAAGAAAGTTTTTAATATAAAGATGATAATACCTTTACAATTATAAGTGGAACAATGCAATATGGAAGAATTCGTCGTTGAAAGAGAGTGTGGAGAACAACGTCCTAGGTTTTCAGCCGGTCAGAACTACCCTTTAGAAAAATACAATACGGAAGAATTAGTCATTGAGAGTTAGAGTGTGGAGATCAGTGTCCTTAGTTTTCGGCTTGTCGGAATCTCCCTTTTCACCACCATTTTGCCCCTCACACCATGAAAATGGATATTTGGGTGGGGGGTTGGGGGGGGGGGGGGTGGAAAGCAAATTCAGTCGTGAAAATGACAGAGCAACTTAATCAAAGTAAAGCATAAATGAAGGATGTAAATCATTGATATGAAAAATCTTGAGGAAGAAGGAGCTAGCCGGCTAGGGCTCCAATTTGTCGTCTCGGCAACATACAACTGAAACTGATCACCTTAAATCCAAGAAAGTATATATAAGAAATTCAACTATTTCCATCACGGACAATGATACAAATCATCTTCTGTTACATATTTTTTATCATTAATGATTATTGTGCAATCCTTATTAAATGATTTTATACTTTGGTCGATGGTTGAACAATGTGTAATAAAAAAATAATGACTTAGTGTGTAATGAACAATGTCATAGACTCAATTTCAACCCTTTGATTCAATATATGAACATTTAAAATTAAACCAAGGCGTGATGATTCATCATATTAAGTGTTTTCAAATACACACACATATATATATATATATATATATATATATATATATATATATATATATATATATATATATATATATATATATATATAATTATAAGTCATTATCTACCTGCTCAAGTCCCATCATATGAATGCATGAGTTATATATGTCAAATATACGTGGTAATTTTGTTTTGGTAAAAAAAAAAAAAATACTACAAGCCGTTATTTCTCCATCCGTCCCAATATATAAGTCATTTGGGTGTTTTCACACATATTACCATAAATTTTAATGAGAAATTTCTAAAATATCATTTGATTATCATTAAGGAAATGATTATAAAGTATTGAAAAGTAGTTGAATTGTTAATAAATTAAAGGTAAGAATGAAAAATTAGTAATAAATGCTTTATTGGTAATGTAGAATGACTTATATTCTAGGATAAACAAAAAGAGTAGTGTGACTTTTATTCTGGGACGAAAGGAGTACTTTATTTTCCAACACTATCTAATCTATACCCGTAGATCCTCGGACTGAAAAATGAAACACCACACCAAGGATAGAATTAAATAAATATACAATGATTATTTTATTGTTGCTTTTTATTAAATAAATAAAAGGAAGAAGATTTTTATTGTATTAGAGGAATGGATAAAAAAATTGCAATGATTCTGACCTATAAATGAAATTCAATCCCCATAATTTCAAGTAAGTACAAAAGGTGAAATTTACATAATATTTCGAAGGAATAATGTCATTTTGTTGTCTTATATTTTTCATGGTCTCAAAACTAACTTTCCCTCAACAAACAAACATTAGTTTTTTTTTTTTTTTTTTTTTTTTTTCTGAGACGAAATACCTAAATCTATACGGGGGACGAGAATCGAACCTGCGCCTCCTTCCACCTGGAAATGTTCTAGACTTCTGAATCTTGCTAGCTAAGAATGATAGAACTTTTTGCCCACTTTTACCTTTCTCAAAAAAAGAAAAAAACTAACTTTTACATATAATGAATACAGTTTTCATCAATAAATATACCTTTTTATCAATAGTACTACCTCCGATTCAAAATATATGTCATCTTAACTTTTTTACTTTGGTCTCATAATATAAGTCATTCACAATATCAAGAGAGCATTAATGAACAATTTTCCTTACCTTACCCCTAATTTATATCAATCCAACCAATTTTATTTACTGCACAATTGTTACATTTATGATGGTTAAGGGAAATATTATACATTTTATCCATACATTAATTACATTTACTACTTTCTTAATCAATGTGAAAATTCTAGGATAAATTATATTTTACACCGGTAGTAGTATATTTTAGACATTTAACGAACACAATTAGTTGATTAAATTTTACATTCTGAACAATAATGAAAAGTCACGTGTGATTTTCCTGTTGGCTAGAAACAATAATACTTTACAAGAGCTTCAGATAAATGTCTTATAAATAAATGTGACGAAAATATATACTAGTTTTTAAAAAAAAAATTATTTTGAAGCAATTTTGGAAGTGAAGCTATAGTGAAAAGTCACGAAAAAATACAATTATATTTTCGTCACAGTTATAAGAATAGAATAGTTTTTATCAAGTTGCTTCAGAATAGTTTATGCAATTTTTGGAATAGATCTTTAATAATAGGAATAAAAAAATGCAATTATATTTTATAAGAAAAAATTTATCTACAGACATCGAAATTAATTATGAAAAGAATAGTTTTTCTTTATCAAGTGAAGTTGACATTTACATGTGAGCGATTCACAATTTTGTTTTGTCACATTCTGAATTGTTTTTACTGTGTTGTTGTACTACTCTAGTATTCAAATTGACCACCTCATTTAATAGTGTCACCAACACCTTGCTTTCACAACTTAATACTAGTTATTAATAGCTTCTCTTGTCTTGTTTCCCAATGCGTTCAAAAGAATCTCATATTTTTCAAAAGTTTCAATCTTTTTTTTACTAATTAACTAAATGAAAATCTGGGCTCTCTCTTTTCAGTTCAATCACTTCTTCCATTTTCAGCCATTCTTGTGAAAAGAATGCCTTCAAATTTACTTCATACTTGTAAAGCTGCAAAAAAAGAGATGTGTAAGAAAGCTACAGCACTTTGATTATGGTTACTGGATGTTGCAGCTTTAGATTCTTGTTTTTTTTTTTTTTTTTGGTGTGAAAATTAATGTAATTGAGTTCCAAGAAAGTGATGTTTACCAAGAATGGAAGCTGTTGTTATCTTTGTAATATAGCTTTAGAGAGATTAAAAAAAGAAGGATTTTTAAATTTTTAATAGCAAAACCATAAGCTTTTTGTTATAGAATCCTTTGGGCTTTTGGGATTATTTTGCTAACATTTTTTTTTAAGAATGAAGGAGGGGAAAAGCATTCCTACAGTTTGGTTTTCTTTGAAGAAATCTTTACACTGCAAATCAGAGCCATCAGATGTTCATGATCCAAAGGCAAGGAATCATTTGGCCACAATCTTGACAAAAAAACCAGGAAGGTCTGGATGTTCAAGGTCTATTGCAAATCTTAAAGATGTAATCCATGGAAGTAAGAGACACATTGAAAAGCCCACAACTTGTAGTCCAAGATCTATTGGTAGTAGTGAATACCTCAACCCAATAACCCATGAAGTGATTTTAAGCAATTCAAGATGTGAACTCAAAATCACAAGCTTTGGTGGGTACCAAGAAGGGAATGCCGGCGGCGGCGGTGGTGGTGGTATAGATAATGGATATGTTGGGACTTTAAGGCCAGGTACCCCAGGTCCTGGAGGGCACCCTACAATGCATTATTTTAACCCATCATATAGGCATCCACCTACCCCTCCAAGAAAGACAGCTTCTTTTTTGACAGAGAAAGAAGGGGGTGCTGGCTTTGGTGGTGGAGGTAATAGCTTCCATTCTAAAACAAAGGGGGGTGCCATTGAAATGGATATGCATGGAGCTTCTGGTGTCACTTGCCATAAATGTGGAGAACAGTTTGGAGAATGGGAAGCTCTTGAATCACATCATCTTTCTAAACATGCTGGTTAGAATCCTGATTTTACTTAAATTATTTTTTTCTCCTTTACCCTTTTGCCTTTTTGTACTTTCTTTATTACTTCACTTTATCTTGGATGCTGATTTCTCCAATTTATTAATTTAATCCACAATTGTTATAGTTTGCACTTTAGAACACACTCCTTTTTGGTAAATCTACAGCCTTTATGCTGTGGAAATTGCATTTGATTCAATAATTCTCTTCTCTTTTATGCTTTTGTATTGTACTTTTTAAGTTTTCCTCCGCTTATTATTAGCCCATGTTCATATGCTGTTGGTGTACCTCCTTTTTTTCCCCCCCATGATCCTCCTTTTTTGTGCTTGATTTCTTGGATATATCTACTTCTAATTTCAATGAAGCCATGTTAAATTTTCTAGTTAATTGTCAATTATGACATTTAGAAAAGATGTTAGGATTTCAACGTAATTCACTTTCACTTTCATTTTCACTGATAAAATGTCATTTATAAAAATCTGTAGTTCTTTTTGCCTAACATCTTCAATATTTTTGCCTAACATCTTCCATATTGTGTGTCCATTAGGACCCTTATCCTTAAATTTTCTGGTTTAAACTGTAGTTTAAATTAAAAGAAGGCCCTTTACTCTGTTCATATATGATGCTCCTATTGAGCTAAACAGATTCTAATAACAAGTGAAAAACTTGGTTTAAATATTTCAGTGACTGAACTAGCAGAGGGGGACTCGTCACGGAAAATCGTCGAGATAATATGCAGATCAAGCTTGATGAAATCAGAGAGCCAATGTGGTAGAATTGAAAGGGTGTTGAAAGTTCACAACATGCAGAAAACTCTAGCTCGATTCGAAGAGTATAGAGAAACGGTTAAGATCAAAGCCAGTAAACTTCCAAAGAAACACCCTCGTTGTCTCGCGGATGGGAACGAATTACTAAGGTTTTACGGTACAACTGTTACATGCTCTCTTGGCATGAATGGATCCTCTAGCTTGTGTGTGTCTGATAGATGCAGTGTCTGTAGAATCATACGGAACGGTTTTTCAACAAAGAAAGAACTCAAAGGTGGAATAGGAGTTTTCACAACTTCAACAAGTGGAAGGGCATTTGAATGCATTGAGATCTATGAAGTTGATCCTTGTATAAGGAAAGCTTTGATTGTTTGCAGGGTAATTGCTGGTAGGGTGCATAGGCCACTGGAGAACATTCAAGAAATGACGACGCAAACCGGGTTCGATTCGTTAGCTGGGAAAGTGGGCCTTTACTCTAACATTGAGGAGCTTTATTTGCTTAACCCTAGAGCCCTTCTTCCTTGTTTTGTGGTCATTTGCAAATCATGAGAAAAAGAACAATATTGTTGTAAGACTAGTAGTAGTATTACTAACTGCTTATTTGGGAAATTAATTATGAACTCTGCAGGGAAGGAAAAAAAAAAGGTTCACTTTAAGATCTAAAGATATTTGTATTCTATGTATTTTAATTTGCAGCAGTGTATTCTAGTAGTTGAAATGTTAAGGAAAAGGAATCTATGGATTTTCATTTGTCTCTACTTGTAATGTTATTCTCTGTTTTTTTGTTTGGATTGTGTAGGAGATTACAAAATAAGAAGGACCCCTTTTTTTTTTGCCTAGATGGAATTTATTGGATGAGATTCTTTTGTCCAAAGCCTTTTCGGATAGAGCATAAAAAAAAAGGGGGCAGAAATTTGGTTGTCAACATCAGATAAATAGAGCCCCTCAAAATAAAATCACATTTCCATCAAAATAAATATTTATCTAGGCAAGGTTTTTTCTCTCTTAATGTAGAAATTCATGAATCTAGCTATGAATTTCTCCAAATTGAACAGTGCAGAGTGCTGATTAAGTTGGCAATTAGAAGAATTGGAACTGAAGGAAAACACTCTCAATAATTAGAGGAAAATAGCAATAGTGACGGGGTTTCGCCTAGTTAAGAAATTACACACAATTAATGTAATATTCCGATTTTCGGAAAATGGTAGACGTGTCATTTTGCGAAAACGAAATATTATATTCAATTTTTTTTTTTTGAAGGATATGCAATTCTAGCTAATTTATGGAATAAAGCAAGTTTAATTATATGGAAAATTAGGAATAATGACACAATTTGAAATATTTTTAAGAATATGAGACAATTTGATATTTTTATAGGGAGAAGGACAATCGCGTAATTTTTATAAGCGAGAAGACATGACAGTGAATCCCGAAAATCGGTGAATCTCCTGGTGAATCCCGAAATCGGTGAATTTTGACAATGAATTTCGATAGTGAATTCAAAATTAGTGAATATCGATAATGAATTTTGAAAATTAGTGAATTTCGACAAAATGAATTTTGGCGTTGAATTTAAATAGTGAATTTGAACACAAGTGAATTTAAACAAATAATAAATAGTTTTGTCCTTTATGCAAAATTTTCAAAAGATCATTCCTTCTACTTAATTGATGAAATATTTGTGTCCTTCTCCCTCATTCCCCCTTAATTATATATATGTATATAATTTGGAATATATATGTATATAGTGGGGACTAAATTGTATTTAAAAGTTAGCTAAGGGTTTAATAGGTAATTAAGGGGATGAAAGTTATTTTTGGAGAAAATAGCCCCTCATCATGGTTAGTAGATGGCAAAAATCCTGAATACTTTGCCTGCAAAGTTTGAGAGGAAAAAGAGAAGAGCAAAAACTTCTTCTTCAGGATTTTAAGTCACTTCTTAACGGATTTCAGATTCAACAAGAGCAGGAGCATCGTGAAGAGACGAGGATCGTCTTGATACAAAGTTCATCAAGTTTTACCAAGGTATGAAAGCCGGCCTAAGGGCAGTTTGTGATCGAGTTTGGAGTTTTCTTGCTTTAATTCGTAGTCCTAGATGTTTAGAAACTTTGATCTTAATTGGTTTGTGAATCAATTGTGGATCAAATAGGTTTTGGTGGGAGTTTGAACAAGTGCAGCAGATTTCTTCAAGTTTGGTTTGGTTTTGTGCTTGAAACAAGTAAGAGATCTTCCTATTGTGTTAATTTAAGCATCATAAGGTTTGGTTATGAGTTTGAAGTTGTTTTGGTGTAAGAATTATGTGTTTTGATGCTTGGATCAATGTACTATGTGATAGTATGTTAAAGTGATATGTTTTGCTGCTGTTTTGATGTTATAATTGATGAAGAACATGTTGGATGAGTTGTAGAATTGAGAGAAGTGTTGGAAAACATGTTTAGGGCTTGCACAGTAGAATCGTCGCGATTCATCATCATCAATCTTGCACGCATTGTTGATTCAGAGTTGAACAGGATGGTCACAGCATGTCGAATGCGCATGCATTCCTGCTTCAGGTTGCTTTCAGCACAGGCAATGCGTACGCATTGCAGACAATACGCATGCATTGGTTGATCAGGATGCAACAGGAGGTCCCTGAAGCAGTGAATGCGCATGCATTGACACTGTTTTTGGGAAATATGATGTTTTGAGCTATGTGTTGAGTTTTAAGTGTTGATTCTGGATCTAATAACACTAAATAAAGATGAACAAGCCTTGAATGAGTTTCTGATGCGTTTAGTTCCGTCACCGAATGTACTCTTAAAGGGAGTTGAAGTTCGGGACCGTTGGAAGAGCGTGATGGGCTTGTGCTTTGGGGTATTAGAATCCTTCAATGTCTGTGTATGTGATAGGACATTGTGTCTAGGTGTCTAAGTGAGGGAGTAGGGTTGGTTAGGGTGAGTTTTGCCTTGAAAACACGTACTTGGCTAGTTAACGGTTGATAAATACATAAATGTTTAGTAAAAGATTAAATACCATGCCATTCTCAGTTAGGCACAAGGCTATATCGCGACGTGTGGGCGGTCAGTAAAAGTGAATATCTATACTGGCCTATAAACGGATGAATGGTAGAGGGACTTCGCCGAACGCGTGCACTATCAGGTAAATCCCGTGGCTATTAGTGTGATCCATTGTTAGGTTGCAAACGATACCTCGTGGTGGATATACACCATGCGTAGTGCTCTTGGATGGGGGTATAACAAAGATAAGTTAGAAATGTATAGTCATGACATGTTGATGAGCATGAAATGAACTCTAGATTGAGTCGGTTCCATAAAGATGATCTCTTAAACATGATTAATTCTTTATATACTTGTTATTACAATAGCTTCTATCTTTTACAAAGTACCTTTTGTACTTACCTCGAATGCATATTGTTTGTGTGTTTGGGGATAAGAAGATGAGCAGGTGGAACAAGACTTCGACGAGGACTTCGAGGATGACATATGAAGTTGTTATCTATTTTTTTATGTTAGACTTTGCTAATTATGACAAACTATGACTTGATGTATTTCTTTTGTTTAAAGACATGTTGTACTTTTACTTTGGAGCTTTTTAAGATAACTTTGTAGTTTTTTTAGATTTCCTATAGTTGCAAGTTTTACATCGTTGGCTTTTGTAATCTTTCTATCTTTAGAACATTGCGTTTCTATTCTTGTTTCGAAAGAAAATTTTACCCGTGTCTTTTAGCTTCCTCTAATGCGAAACTCGATACGACGTAGTTAAGGCTTACATATAATATTGATTTATTTAATATTATATGTGCCGAACGTTTCTTTTCCGGATATAGACTCGGTGTCCGGGAACGGGGCGTTATAGTTGGTATCAGAGAGAAGCGTCCTTTAGGCTTCCTTTCTTGAGATAAGTTTCTATAGATCACCTAGTAACCTTCTGATCTTCTTGATCTTTCAGAATGGTGACAACTAGGAGGAATGTTCATGGGGCTGAGAGTTCTGGTGTTAGAAGAGAGACATGCAGAGCAAGGAGAGGTGTTCACGCGGCCGAGAGTTCAGGGGTTAGGCGTGAGACGGGCAGTCCTACACCAGTGGTAGGAAGTGGGGTGGTGAGACCTAATGTTCTACCATAATAGAATTAGACGCCGGGGGCTCAACAGGAGCAACCTCCACAGTGGCATATGGGAGGATCGGTTCAGTTTACGATGGTAAGTGATGTTCCAACAGGTTTTGTACCACCAGTGAGTGAAGTTTATCCTCCACCACCACCCGTTAGTTACCCTCCAAACGCAACTTACCCCCCCCACAACAACAAACCTTATACCCCCCACGCGCAAGTTCCCAACCTTAACCTACAATCCCTCCATCACCACGGCTTTGGATACTCTCATTATGGACTACATCAGCCATACCACACTCCACCACACCAACCAAGGTACCACCCTTATCAACAAGCTCCACCAGTGGCTCAACCTCAACAGCCTTATCCTCCACCTTATCCACCTCAAGCACCCATCGGTTATCCACCAGTTTATCCACCCGTTTACCCACCAGCTTATCCACTGGTTTACCCTCCAGTCAGACCTCAAGCTTTTGAGCAGGCACCACCCGTAGATTGGTACGCAAGATTGAAGAGAAATCGTATGCAAGACTTCTACGGGAATGTAGAACCAATCAAGGCTGAGACGTGGTTGAGGAGTTTCAAAAAAGCATGCAGAAATGTGAACGTACCGGAAACAGAGATGGCTCAGTTGGCTGCGGGTTTCTTGTTGAATACGGTGGAGAGTTGGTTTGATGCAATAGAGAGCAGCCGAGACAAGGTTACAGATTGGAATGAGTTTAAGGAACTTTTCTACAATGAGTACTTTCCACCAGTGGTTCAAGCTAACCAAGCAAGTCAGTTTCTGAGACTTAGTCAAGGTATGCATACTACCGTGTCGCAATACACCAATCGCTTCAACGAGTTGGGAATGTTTTATCCCGAGATCATGAGAGTTGAGGAAAAGAAGATGGCTCTGTATAAGAATGGTTTGGCTCGTGAGATCCAGGCCGGTATGATGGGAGCTACACCAAGGAACATGACAGAATTGTTAAACGAGGCAATAGAAGTTGAAACCTTCAAGAATAGGCCATCGGTAATAGTTGGAGTTAAGAGGAGTTTTGGTACAAGTCAAGGAAGCAACCGGACTCAACAGAATGCAAGGAAGACAACATCACCTTTGAAAGCCACTCCATCGGCTAGTGCACCACTTTGCTCAAAGTGTAATAGGAATCATGCCGGGGAATGCCGAGCAAGTGCTAGTGGCTGTTATCTTTGTGGAGATCCGGGACACTTTGCAAGAAACTGTCCAACAAAGGGAACAAAGGAAAACCGAATCAAGGGAATGGAAAGGGAAGCTCAAGTCGTCCGGTTCGTGTGTTTGCTATGGATACGGAGTTCGTGGAGCCTGATGACAATTTATTTCAGGTACATTAATTTGTTTATTCTATGTTATTAAAATATTGTTATAGCACGTTAAATCATGTTATAATTATATTTAAATAAACGAGTTTACATTTTAGGTACGATAATATTAGATGGCTTAGTAGTTACAGCTTTGTATGATACGGGAGCGTCTAACACTTTTGTGTCGACAAAGATCGCTAAGAAGCTAAACTTACCTTCTGAAACTCTAAGGAATTCTATAGAAATAACTACACCCTTAGGAAAGGTAACTAAGGTAGCTAAGATGATACCTCAAGTTGATACGCGTGTAGGAACCTATCGGTGTAAGAGTGACTTGATAGTGTTGGATTTTACGGACTTTGATGTAATTCTAGGAATAGATTGGCTATCCAAGAATTTTGTACACTTGGACTGTAGAGAGAAGAGAGTGACATTTAAGGTATCCGGGAAATCATCTAAGACTTTTCAAGGAAATGTCTACAAACCTAGCAAGAAACGTCACCCTATAATATCAGCGGTTAAGGCTATAAGAGCATGTCAGAAAGGATGTGAAGGCTACTTGTTGTATGCAAATTATGTTGCACAAGTAAAGCCTAATTTGAAAGAAACTCCAATAGCACGAGAGTACCCCGATTTCCGAAAGAATTACCGGGAAACATGCCGGATAGAGAGATAGAGTTTGAGATCAAGTTGGTACCGGGAGCGGCACCAGTTGCTAAGGCACCATATAGGATGGCTCCGGCTGAATTGAAAGAGTCGAAGGATCAACTCAAAGATATGCTCGAAAGGAATATAATTCAGCCAAGTACTTCACCGTGGCGAGCCCCTGTTTTGTTTGTTAAGAAAAAGGACGGTAGCATGAGGATGTGTATCGGCTATAGGGCTTTGAACAATCTCACCATCAAGAACAAGTATCCTCTACCAAGGATTGATGATTTGTTCAACCAGTTGCAAGGTAAGAAAGTGTTTTCCAAGATTGATCTTAGGTTAGGTTACCATCAGTTTAAGATTAAAGTAGCGGATATACCTAAGACAACGTTTAGCACAATGTATGGACATTATGAGTTCTTGGTTATGCCTTTTGGACTCACTAATGCTCCATCAGCGTATATGAACTTGATACAACGTGTTTTCATGCCATATTTGGATAAGTTCGTGACAGTATTCATAGATGATATCCTTATCTACTCAAAGGATGAAAAGGAGCATGAAGAACACTTAAGAATTGTTTTGAAGACATTGAAAGAGAAACAACTTTTTGCTAAGTTTTCAAAGTGCGAGTTTTGGTTGAATCAAGTCAGTTTTTGGGTCATGTGATTTCTGAGGATGGTATACAAGTTGATCCGGCAAAGATAGAAGCAATTGAGAAATGGCCAAGACCTACCACAGTGTCAGAGGTACGAAGTTTTCTGGGTTTAGCGGGTTACTACCGGAAGTTTGTGCAAGACTTTTCTAAGATATCTACACCACTCACTCGACTCACTCAAAAGAATGTGAAGTTCAATTGGACAGATGAGTGCGAAAGAGCTTTTCAAACCTTAAAGGAGAGGTTGACATCAGCACCGGTTTTGGCAGTTCCAGAAATCTTTGACAACTATGATGTTTACACCAATGCTTCGGGACAGGATTTGGGTTGTGTGTTGATGCAAGGAGGAAAGGTTATCGCCTATGCATCTAGACAACTTAAGGTGCATGAAAAGAACTACCCGACACACGACTTGGTTAGCAGCTGTAGTGTTTGCCTTAAAGAATTGGAGACACTATTTGTATGGAGTCAAGGCAAGAATCTTCACAGACTATAAGTGTTTAAAGTACTTCTTTACACAAGAAAACCTGAATATGAGGCAAAGGAGATGGTTAGAGTTTGTGAAAGATTACGACTTCGACATTCAGTACCATCCGGGTAAGGCCAATGTGGTTGCAGATGCGCTAAGTAGAAGACCAGAGTCTACGGTTTCAGGGGTTGAATTGGCTACAGAACGGTTAGATGGGCTGAGTATCCGAGGTTTTGATCAGTGTGGAAACCGTCAGTTTGTGGCTCCGTTGTTGGCAAGGTCACGGTTGATGAATGATATCCGGGGTAAACAAGATGAAGATCTGGTGTTGGTTGATTTGAAGAGAGTTGCTAGAGAAAAGCCTACAGTTGGTTATGTGATAGATAAGAACGGAAACCTTTGATACCAAGATATGTTGTGTGTTCCGAACGTGGGAGACTTAAGGTAAAGAGTTATGGATGAAGCACATAGGATAGCTTTTGCAGTCCACCCGGGAGCTACCAAGATGTATAGAGATTTGAAAGAACGCTTTTGGTGGCCTTCAATGAAGCTAGAAATAGCAAAGTTTGTGTCAGAATGCGATACGTGTCAAAAGGTAAAAGCTGAGCATAGAAAGCCAAGAGGTATGCTAAAACCTTTAGACATCCCCGAATGGAAGTGGGATAAGATCACCATGGACTTTATCACCGGTTTGCCAAGAACTAAGAGTGGTCACGATATGATTTGTGTGATTGTTGATAGATTGACAAAGACAGCCCATTTCATACCTAAAAAGATTGATATGTCATTGAAGAAGATGACCACACTATATTTGGATAATATAGTGAAGTTTCATGGAGTACCTATCTCAATAGTATCAGATCGTGATAGTCGGTTCATTGGTCGCTTTTGGAAGAGTTTGCAAAAGACTTTGGGTACAACTTTGGATTTGAGTACAACTTTTCATGCACAAACGGATGGAAAATCGGAAAGTACAATCCAAACACTTGAGGATATGTTAAGAGCATGTGTTTTGGAAGTAGGTGGATCATGGGATGATTACCTACCTGTGGCTGAGTTCGCCTACAACAATAGTTATCATGCAAGTTTGGGTATGCCGCCGTTTGAAGCTTTGTATGGTAAAAGATGTCGGACGCCTCTGTTTTGGGATGAAGTTGGAGAGAAGCAACTCACCGGGCCAGAATTAGTTGAGTAAGCTAATGAAAGGGTTTTGTTGGTAAAGAAGAACTTGAAGGCAACTCAAGATCGTCGAAAAAGTTGTGCTGATGTTCGTAGAAGACCTTTGGAGTTTGATGTCGGTGATAGAGTCTACTTGAGAGCTTCACCAATGAAGGGAGTCGAACGGTTTGGGCAAAAAGGAAAGCTAAGTCCTAGATATGTTGGACCTTTCGAGATCATCGAAAGAATATGACCTTTGGCTTACAAGTTAAAGTTGCCGGAGTCTATGTCAAGAGTTCACAATGTGTTTCATGTCTCAATGTTGAAGAAGTGTTTGACAAAGTTGGATGTTGAAGCTACAGTAGATCCAGAAATCCTTCAAGATAACCTCGCATACGATGAGAAACCGGTTAAGTTTTTGGATAGAAAAAGAAGATGATCAAGAGACGGATGATCCCTTTGGTGTTGGTACAATGGAGCAACTATTCACCAAATGAAGAGACTTGGGAAGTGGAAGACGATATGATCACCGAGTTCCCAGACTTTTTGGATTTACCAGGTATGTTCAAGTTTCGAGGACGAAACTCCTCTTAATAGGGAGGAATGTAATATTCTGATTTTTGGGAAAGGGCAGACGTGTCATTTTGCGAAAACAAAATATTATATTCATTTCTAATTTATGGAATAAAGCAAATTTAATCATATATATGTATATAATTTGGAATATATATGTATATAGTGGGGACTAAATTGTATTTAAAAGTTAGCTAATGGTTTAAAAGGTAATTAAAGAGATGGGAGTTATTTTTGGAGAAAATAACCCCCATCATGGTTAGTAGTTGGCGAAAATCCTGAATACTTAGCCTGCAAAGTTTGAGAGGAAAAAGAGAGGAGCAAAAACTTCTTCTTCAGGATTATAAGTCAGTTCTTAACAGATTTCAGATTCAACAAGAGCAGGACCATCGTGAAGAGACGAGGATCATCTTGATACAAAGTTCATCAAGTTTTACCAACGTATGAAAGTCTACCTAAGGGCAGTTTGTGATCAAGTTTGGAGTTTTCTTGGTTTAATTCGTAGTCCTAGATGTTTATAAACTTTGATCTTAATTGGTTTGTGAATCAATTGTGGATCAAATAGGTTTTGGTGGGAGTTTGAACAAGTGCAGCAGATTTCTTCAAGTTTGGTTTGGTTTGTGCTTGAAACAAGTACGAGATATTCCTATTGTGTTAATTTAAGCATCATAAGGGTTGGTTATGAGTTTGAAGTTGTTTTGCTGTAAGAATTATGTGTTTTGATGCTTGGATTAATGTACTATGTGATGGTATGTTAAAGTGCTCAGTGTTGCTGTTGTTTTAATGTTATAATTGATGAAGAACATGTTGGATAAGTTGTAGAATCGAGAGAAGTGTTGAAAAACATGTTTAGGGCTTGCACAGGTAGAATGCATACCCATTCTGTATCAATGCACATGCATTGTTGGTTCAGAGTTGAACATGATGGTCACAGCATGTCGAATGCGCACGCATTCCAGGGAATGAGCACGAATTCTTGCTTCAGGTTGATTCAGGTTGCTTTCAGCACAGGCAATGCATACGCATTGCAGACAATACGCATGTATTGGTTGATCAAGATGCAACATGAGGTCTCTGAAGCAGTGAATGCGCACGCATTGACCCTGTTTTTGGGAAATATGATGTTTTGATCTATGTGTTGAGTTTTAAGTGTTGATTATTGATCTAATAACACTAAATAAAGATGAACAAGCCTTGAATGAGTTTCTGATGCGTTTAGTCTAGGCACCGAATGTACTCTTAAAGGGAGTTGAAGTTCGGGACCGTTGGAAGAGCGTGATGGGCTTGTGCTTTGGGGGATTAGAATCCTCCAATGTCTACGTATGTGATAGGACGTTGTGTCTAGGTGTCTAAGTGAGGGAGTAGGGTTGGTTAGGGTGAGTTTTTCCTTGAAAACACGTAGTTGGCTAGTTAACGGTTGATAAATACATAAATGTTTAGTAAAAGATTAAATACCATGCCATTCTCGGTTAGGCACAAGGCTATATCGCGACGTGTGGGCTTTCAGTAAAAGTGAATATCTATACTGGTCTATAAACGGCTAAATGGTAGAGGGACTTCGCAAAACACGTGCACTGTCGGGTTAATCCCGTGGCTATCAGTGTGATCCATTGTTAGGTTGCAAATGATATCTCGTGGTGGATATACACCATGCGTAGTGCTCTTGGATGCGGGTATAACAAAGATAAGTTAAGTTGGAAATGTTTAGTCATGACATGTCGATGAACATGAAATGAACCCTAGATTGAGTCGGTTCCATAAAGATGATCTCTTAAACATGATTAATGCTTTATATACTTGTTATTACAATACCTTCTGTCTTTTACAAAGTACCTTTTGTACTTACCTCGAATGCATATTGTTTGTGTGTTTGGGGATGAGAAGATGAACAGGTGGAACAAGACTTCGATGAGGACTTCAAGGATGACATATGAAGTTGTTTTCTATTTTTTTATGTAAGGCTTTGCTAATTATGACAAACTATGACTTGATGTATTTCTTTTGTTTAAAGACATGTTGTACTTTTACTTTGGAGCTTTGTATGATAACTTGGTAGTTTTTTTAGATTTCGTATGGTTGTAAGTTTTACATCGTTGGCTTTTGTAGTCTTTCTATCTTTAGAACGTTGCGTTTCTATTCTTGTTTCAAAAGAAAATTTTACCGAGTCTTTTAGCTTTCGCTAATGCTACTCGATACAACGTAGTAGAGTTTACATATAATATTGATTTATTTATTATTATATGTGCCGAACGTTTTTTTTCCGGATATGGACTCGGTGTCCGGGAACGGGGCGTTACAATTAAACCAGTTGAACTACTTAATTTACCTCCTTTCTACTTAATCACAGATTATATAATGCATTCTACTGCAATGTGCAGTTGAGAAGTAGTTATTAGTTGTTAACTAACAACTTGTAACTAATCATAACAAACTAATCCAACTTATACACTTAACTTACTACTTATAATTACTTGTAATTGCATCTTTTATTGCATTATCACGTTGTTTTGCTGCAATTATAGGTGAATATAAGTGTAATACACCCCCTAAAGCTGGTTTAGGGACATAAATGTTCTTGACATGTTGGGATTGAAGTAATATGTGAAACATAAAACCATCCAAAGGTTTTGTGAGAAGATCTGCCAGCTGCTGCTTTGTGGAGATAGGAAGTGGCTTAACAAATCCAACTTGAAACTTATCTCTGATGAAATGACAATCAATTTCTATGTGTTTGGTTCTTTAATGGAACACAATATTCTCCACTATATGGATTGCACTATCAGTGTCATAAAAAATAGGAACAACTGTAGAATGTGAGACCTGAAAATCTTGCAGTAAATTCAAAAGGTATTGAATCTCTGCAGTAGCCATAGACAGTTCTCTACAATCTGCTTCAAATGAGCTTTTGGAGATGGTGGCTTTCCCTTTAGTCTTCCATGACACTAGGGAATCTCTGAAGAATACACTATATCCTTTGACCGACCTTCTGGTGTCAGAACAACCAGCCCAGTCAGAGCCCAACATGCTTAAAGGACAAGATTTGATGTAGCAGAGAAGAAAATGGGTTTTCTAGGTGCATCCTTTAGGTATTTGAGGAGCTTGTGAGCAGCTTGAAGATGGAACTCTATGGGTTGAGACAAAGATTGACTGAGCTGCTAAGTAGCAAAAGTGATGTCTAGCCTGGTAAAACTGAGATATAGTAGTTTGCCAACTAATGATCTATAATATGAATTGTCTGCTAGCAAATGAGAATATGCAGATTTTAGTCTCTTGCTTGTTGCCATATGAATTTTGCTTGGTTTGCAACCTTAGGTATCTATATTCTGTGAGTAGATCGATGCAGTACTTCCTTTGTGTGAGCAATATGCAATCTTTGGAGCTCGCTACTTCTAAACCAAGGAAAAAGTTTAGTTCGCTTAAGTCTTTGATTGTGAACTTGTTGTGTAAGAAATCTTTTACCTCTTGAATTAGTTGTAGATTGCTACTAGTAGCAATTATGTCATCCACATAGACTAATAGGATGATCATGTTGTCTCATATGCCCTTAGTGAACAAACCATGATCATAATCTGATTGCTCGAACCCTAACAGATGTAGAGCTGAAGTAAGTTTGACATTCAATTGCCTTGAAGCCTGTTTTTGGCCATATAGTGACTTGATCCGTTTGTAGACTTAATGTTTTCCAGTAGTTTGATATCCTGTGGTACTGTCATAGACACTTCTTCATCTAGATCACAATTAAAAAATTAATTATTAACATCCATTTGATGCAAAGTCCAGCCTTTGATAGCAGCAGTAGCAAGTAGGGTTCTGATGGTGTAGTTTTGGATACAGGTGAAAAAGTATCTAAATAATCAATTCCTTCTTGTTGTGTGTACCCTTTTGCTACAAGCCTTTGCTTTGTATCTATCTACAGTGCCATTTGCCTATCTTTTAATTCTATAAACCAATTTACACCCTATAGGTGCTTTTCCTTTGGATAGATCAACCAATTTCCAAGTATTAGTTCTTTCCAATGCATCAATCTCTTTTTGCAAGGATATTTGCCATTTTGGATCTTCTACTGCTTCATTGAAGAAAGACCTTATATTTGTTTGACAGATTGGCCTCTGAGTGTACTTTATCAAAGGTATGTGGAGTTGTCATATTATAGTGAAAATCTCTGAGATATGGTGGTTGTGCTCTAGGAATAGTTGACCTCCTAGTAATGTTCCTCTCAGGTAATAGTGGATATGCTTGTTGTACTTCCTGCACTATCTCATTAGGATTATTAGTGTGTAGATCACCAGGAAGTTAATGATGCATCAAACCTTGTTGATGATCTGCATTAGTAAAGTCAAAAATAGGTAAATGAGGAGAAGGAACAACTGAATTCTAAGACACAGGTTGATGGTATGGAAACACCAATTCAAAAAACTTTGTGTTTCTTGATATGAAGATGTCATGATTATTCAAATCTATGAGGTAATAACCTTTTGTACCTTCTGGATTAGCCAAGAATATGCATTTTCTGGCCTTTGGTTCAAACTTACCTTTGTTCAGTCTTGAAGTGCTAGCAAAAGTGAGGCATCCAGAAACTTCTAATTGTAAATGGTCAGGACTATTTGCATATAAGAATTCATATGGGGTTTTGTTATCAAACAATGGTGTAGGAGTTAAATTGATCAGATAGAGTGCATGAACTACACAATATCCCCAATATTTGATATGTAACCCAGACTTCGATTTAAAGGGCCTTACTACATTCAAGATATGTTGGTGTTTTCTTTCTACTAACCTATTTTGTTGGGGTGTGTGTGAACATGAAGTCTGGTGAATTATGCCTTTGGCATTGTAGAACAGTGGCATGTTAAACTCTTGACCATTATCAGTCCTAATAGTTTTAAATTCTTTATTAAACCAATTTTTCACAGAAGCACAAAAGTTCTACACTAAACCCTTAGCATCATACTTGTTTCTTAAAAAAATAACCAACTAGATCTGCTGAAATCATCTATATAATAGTAAGAAAATAAGATTGACCATGCACTGTCATTGTTTTGTAAAGCCCCCATATATCAACATGGACAATATCAAAGCAAGAAACAGATGTAGAAACACTAATAGGAAAACAATTTTTCTTATGCTTGGCCAAAGAACAGGTGTAACAAGCAGTAATAGTAGGCAAAGTAATATCTGTTGCAGAATTTGTCATAAGTTTCATTCTCCCTACTGACATGTGACCTAGCCTATGATAGTAAAATACTTAACCGTTAACTTTTACCGACAGAGTATCGGGTCAACATGAGTATAGTGGTCACAAGGTCGAATCCACAGGGAGTAATGTCTAAGTACCAAAGCTGACGTATAACTTAGTTCAGGTCAAAATAATGGTAGAGGATATTATACTAATGCAGAAATAAAGATTATACTAACGAGTTTACTTCTAGGTATTAAAAGGTATAGCCGAACTATGATCCCACGAGCTATTTTTACCCCTAAGGAAGGACTTGACAGGGAGCGTGTCTTAACCGACCTACATATCCTAAGTAGTTTAATGATATCCACGGGTGTCAACTCCTAATTCTAGTGATTAGACTAAACAACTCGATCTAACCACCCTATGCGAAGCTAACCGACTCTCCCTTTAAAAAACTGATTATCCTAACATGATTAAGTTCTAGAGCTGCTCGAACAATGATGACAAACCTCTGTATTGGAAACGGACCTAACAACTAGGCCGAATCTACGCAACGATCCTAAAACCCCTTATCCCACATCTCACCGCAAAATGCATCTATAAGTTTGATGTGTGTGACAGTGAACTATGTGATCAATGTAATTCAAAGATGTTAAAATAAGTTTTAGGACGTGGATTAATCGTTTAAACATAATATTACGCACTACACAACTCCCAATCTCATCCCCCTTAGGGTTTTCGCTCGCTTTCACATAATTCGACTACACATGCAATTAGCTACTCATGATTATGCTAATGACGGAATAAAGAAAGGAAAACATGCTAGAAATAATAAAAGGGAAATAATTCATTACAATAAAATAGCAAAAAATCTGATCCACAATGTATGACGAAATAATTGCACCAAAAAGTTGAATCTTTTGTTCTTGAAAAGGAAATCTAAGCTATAACAAGTGTATAGAATCGAAGGGAGTAATCTATGGAATCATAGGATTGAAAGGTGATCAAACTACACTAAAATCGCACCTAAATCGCCTAGGAAAAGTCTAAAGACGGCCAAAGATTATTAGGGGCTGAATGAGCTGCGTATTTATAGTGTAGGTCGAAAATCTGCTTCTATCAGTATTGGACGAGCGTTTGGGTCCTGGCAAACGCCAGTTTGCCTGGAAATCTTGATGATATTAGGGTTTCACCTTCTGTGAACCAGCGTTTGCCTTGCCTTGAACGCCAGTTCATGGATCGTGCCTTGAGGGACAAACGCCAGTTTCAGGTACTTGGACGCTCGTTTGTCTTGTATGAGCTTCCTTGAGTTGGGCTGAACCCATCCAAACGCTAGTTTGGGGAAATTTGGACGCTCGGTTGTCCAAAACTTTAACTTTCAGTATTTGATTCCAACTCTATGAATGCCGGTTTGCATTGGCCAAACGCCAGTTTGAGGTGGGCTTGAGTAAAACGCCAGTTTGAGGTAGGGCAAACGCCAGTTTGCCTTGATTTCACTCCAAATTTGACTTTTCCTTGCTTTCATGCTACTTTCATGCCACGGACAAGTTTCCCATTCCAAAACATCGCCTTCCGGGTTCTCGAGTCACCTAAGTCCTGCAATAACATATACGAACAAACACCATGCGTAATTCCGTAAGACAAAAGTGCTCGGAAAAGAGTCAAATATCACTAAAAATGAGGAGTTTACTATCGATGTGACAGTTTAACTCCCCGTGTGCATAACTCTCGATATTACTCTCGAAACGGTCTATATCTACCCAAAACATGCCAATAGAGTGATAAACGGGGTTTAAACTGCACACCAAAGTACATTAAAGTTGACTCCCATCAGCCTATAATGCCATAGCAAAGTAGGATCAACAGTAGCATGTACATCTTTACAAAAGGATAACTCTTCTTTAGATTTGCTAACATTGTTGGAACTTGCTTGGAAGACTTTAGCTAATCTAATCATCTTCAAAGAGTTCTTGTCATGTATCATACATGAGTCATCAACAAATTTAACAAAACAATGTGTGTCAGTCAATAGTTTATTCAACGAAATAAAATTGTAACCAAGGGTAGGAACAAGCAAAAATCCTGTTAGTACTAAAGAATCACTTAGTCTAACAAAACCTATGTGAGTAACATGTTTTTTTGTGTCCATTCGGCAATGTCCTATAGTCATGCCTACGACAGGTGCACAATTAAACATTAAAGTGAATAAATGTGTAATGTGATGTGTAGCACCTAAATCCACTATCCATAAGAAGTTCCTAGTAGAATTATCAGAGATACCTGGACCACTGAAGTCAAGTTTAGCAGACATTGCTAATGGAACCTCAGGTTTATCATTATTGGTTGACTGGATCAAATTCAGGAGATGGTTGTATTGATCCACAATGATAGTAGGCTGAGGCTCTTGATGTTCTTGAGTATTTCATTTAGCAAATTTTTCAAGAAAGACATTGTTAGCTGCTGTCCTGGTATTGTCTCTCCCTCTGCCTTTGTATCATAGGGGAAAGCCATGTTTTATGTAGCATTCATCAACACTATGCCCTGTTATATTGCAAAACGTGCACTGGGGCTTTGAAGAATTTGAAACCATCTTCTTGAAATTAGTTTGTGCCCTCCTAACATCTTGACCAGAGGATGCTCCTCTGATGACGGTTAAAATAGTGCAGGGCATCAACATTCTACCCATTACGAGCTAAAATAGTTATTTTGGCCTTTGAATGTGAACCATTTGTGTTGAATATGATATGTCGGGTTCACGGGATAAGAATTTGGTATTTATCATTATTTTATCTGGAATTGGTATTATTTCGTGTTTTATTGGACTATATTCAGGTAACGAAAGTTGGGCCATGAGTTGAGGATGGATTACGAAGCAGGCCGCTGAAAGGAACGGACCTAGGGTATTCTAGAACCTTCCAAGTTAAGTCGGCAGAAGAAAAAGTACGAAATGGACCTCAATCTATCCAGAGGCGGTGCCGCTGAATTGAGCACCTAGAATATTCCGAAATGCGTTTTCTTGGATGAGGGGTAGTTTTTAAGGTTATCTATGTCGGTTGTAACACTATAAATAAGAGGCACCAGCCTCGGTTTTCATTGTACAATTTTCACTCAAGACAAATATTAAGCAATAAAAGTTCTTTGTTCTTTATTTGTTTTCTTTATGAGTTCTAGTCACGGATCTGACGGATTCGCCTCTTAGATAGAGATCTGAGGAAGATCTACTCTCATCTTTGAGGGTATGATTTTTTGGCTCTTTCTAGATGTAGATCTGTCGTTGTTTTATGTGATTAGTATGTTTTGATTGTTATTATTAGTTCTAATTATGTAGTAGTTAGTTTATTTTACCTCATACGTGTATAGATCTGAATCATTGGTAAAACATCATGAAATAGTGGTTGCGTTCTTCAGATATGCGAAGATATATATCGCTAGATCTGAATACCTAATAAATCCTAATTCATGATAATCGGCGCCAGCTACGTCCGATCGACATATTTAACTTACATGTTTATAGCCTGATCAACTATTTGCATGTCATCGTAAATTAATATGAAGGACGATAAAGTGAAGTATTCATTCGGACAATGTCTAGATCGATCCATAGGAATGTGCTAGTCAATACACGATAGCTGCTTAGGGAGGTCTTCGGTCTTGAGCCGGCTAGTCCTAATTCTTATTGCATGTGAATTAATACAACCAATGAAGGAGGTTAATTGCATATAGACACCTACTGTCCTTTCAATGGAAGTAGTGTAATATTAGGGATTAGCACCCGTAGCTGTTGAAGATCTAAAATTTACCAACGGGGATGATTGATGCATGATATAGGGGGAATAACTAATAACTCATAATTAGACTAATACATTGAAACTCTTGTGAGCTTTTGTAGAACTTGCATAATCTTGTGTGTTCATTGGCACCATCGTTATTGTTCTTGCACCATATTTGGTCGTAGACCGCCTTTGTGACACTCAATCTTGATTTAAACGTATCTTACGAGTCTCTGTGGGATTCGACCTTGACTCGACAGTATTCTGCTACGATAGAGCTAGTCCTATTGCTAGTAGAAGCCCATGACTTACACCACGGGCGTGATCATCCTCTGCCTGCAAAGGCCGCCATCTCTACGATTCCACCACTCTAATTGTAGTTCTGCTGAGCATGTTGTTGCAAAACTAACTGAAAAGCATCACTAACAGATTGTAGAGGCCTCATTAACAGAGCTTGGTATTGAACACAACTATACTTCTCATCTAGGACTTTCAAGAATCTGATAACTTTGTTTGTCTCACTATATTCTTTATAGGAAAATCTTCGAACTCCTTATGCGCTCGGAAGAAGCTCTGATACCATGTATAAATTCATGAATCTAGATTTGAATTTCTTCAAATTGAACATTGCAGAGTGCTGATTAAGTTGGCAATGATGACGGTTAATTTGGTACTATATTTCATATCTTGTTTACCTACGCATATGTTTGATTAATGAGAAACGATATAATAATTGTATGATTTATGAGTCGATTGCATAGTGAGTAGTTCTTGGTTCATGATTCTGCATTTGCAAATTTTACCCCATGGAATCAATATTGTTTTACTTTGTATTGTATGATTTTTAGGCAATGCCATTTACGGGGCATGACGTGGGTGAGAGTTGTGGATATGAGCTTGGGCTAGAGAGAGATGGTCCATGAAGAAGAATATGTTGAATATGAGAAAGTCCGGCCCAGCCGCAGCGAGCTCGCAGCGCGTGCAACACCGCCTTAACACATTAAATTAAGCTAGCTAGGGTTTTCGACGTGTCTTAAGTCGGCAATAGTGCTATATAAAGCTTGTAGCTGTCATATGTCTTATGTGTCAGATATTGTTTTCTTGATTTCTTGTGAGTTTCTTTGGTTCCCTTCCTCCCCAAACAATGAACTATCTTGAGTTGATCAAGCTAGGATACATTGTTAAGGTATAAAGCTTTGATCGTTCCTTCGTATTGTTAATATGGCAGTTTACCTATGATTCCAGCGCGTTGTTAACTAATATGCATGATAAAACTCACTGTAATTCACCAATAAAACCAAAGTTGTAATATGTAACCCAAAATCTAGGATTCTCCACACTCGCTACGTCAATAGTCTTTACCACCGCGGCGAGGCAACTTAGAAGCCCAAATTCTATGGGTTCTGCGCCAACTACGTCTGATTTTTAAGTTCAAACTACGTGTAATAGATCTGGTCAGTCTGTTATTCGTCTTCGTAAATTAGCATGATGGAACAACGTTGAAGTGCTAGTTAGGACATAGTTAATCAAATTCTAGTTACTGCCAGTCATTGTCGGTGGCTGCCTAGGAAGGTTCCCGGTTCAGGCAGGAATTAATCCCTAATTCTTAATGCATGTGATGTTAGTACAGCCTAACGTAGGTTAACTGCACACAGATGCCCACTGTCTGATCAATGAGAAGCATGGAGAGTTTGTGAGATAGCACCTATAGATTAATTAATATTAAACTTACGAATCTGGTATACTGGGAATTATGGGGTGGTCAATCATGATGGATTAGTTAATTCCAAGTTAGAAGATTGGTAGGGAGTGGAAATGGAAATTCTTGGTTTGTTTTCTTTTTCATGTTGGTCAAAGACCATTATTTGTCTTCTTGGCCATAGTTTAGTAAGTTTGTTTGGAGAATTCGCCATGTCTGTGTGGGATCGACCCTTGCTCGTTTGCTATACTGTGATGAACCTAGTCCTCTTGCTAATAGAAGCAACTTACACGCGATCAGACAATTAAAAGAATTCAAACTGAATTGCAGAATTTATTGAAGAAGAAGGAGAACACTCTCAATAATGAGAGGAAAACAACAATAGTGATTGGGTTTCTCCCGGTTAAGAAATTACACACAATTGAATCAATAGAAAAACTTAATTTACCTGCTTTCTACTTAATGACAGCTTATATACTACTCTCTACTGTCTAAACTGCAATGTGCAGTTGAGAAGCAGTTATAAGTTGTTAACTAACCACTAACAACTTCTAACTAATCATAAATAACTACTCCAGCTCAGACACTTAACCTAATTACTACTTATATTTACTTATAACCGTAGCTTTTACTCCATTATCATGTTGTTTTGCTGCAATTATATATAGGTGATTATAAGTGTAATACTTAATCGAAATAAATTTGTGTTCTTGTTGGGGGGAGATATTTACATGCTCAATCCATTTAGAGTGAAGTGATTTGAGGGACGATTTGAATCACAGGGTTTATATCAATGATACAAATCGTGTGATTCTGATTGTTTTGCTTGTTACTTCACTCCAAATCCATCCACCATGCAAAAATCTCTCCTTGTTGGGGGACCAATGACGGAGTTAGGAGTTGAGACTCTGGTGGGATAATAGACTATATTCGGACAATCGAGTGTGTTTAAATAAGATATTTTGATAATTTAAGTTGGATTATATAAGTATTATGGTGTATAATTTTTTTCGTCGGGTGGACTTATCCCCTAAGCCCTGTGCTAAGCTCCGTCCCTGTTGGGGACATGCCAGAAGACTTTAGATTTGGACTGCTATGACATACTACTTGTAACGAATTAACGAACTGTCCTAAAGACCGGACCGTTAGATCAAAATTGACTATTTAACAAGCACATGTCGTCCTGGATTAGATATCGAGTCCTTAACCGAAGGCTCGGTGTCGAGGATAGGTTGTTAGAACATCCACCAAAATATATGACTCATAAAGAGACAAGTGTTTTTGTAGAGGAACAGGCTTAAGCCCCTATCAAGTGTATGCGTCATATTGTAGGTTTTCAGTCACCTTGATCAACGTACTCGGTTAATGTAATTCCACACGGGTAATCTCCATGTACACCTGGATATATAACCGACCCTTTATCTTTTCACTTTTTTTGATTTGACGATGCCTTTTAACTTGAGTCAATTGCTGTAGAACTTCACACTCCTTTAATATATGGAAGTCTTTGTTTCACATGCGACTACTTGAATAATCGGTAAGTTTCTATTGGATAATTTACATCACCGAAGCTGGCTTTGTTTTGATTTGCTTTTCTTTTATATTTATGTTCAGAAAAGGGTTATATATATACTACCTCCGGTCCAAAATATAAGTCATCCTAGAATTTTCACACTGATTAAGAAAGTAGTTAAATGTAATTAATGTAGGGATAAAATGTCTAATCTGTGCCTCGACTATCATAAATCTGAACAATTGTGGAGTAAATAAAAGTGGTTTGATTGATATAAATTAGGGGTAAGATAAGGAAAAATGTTTTAATGCTCTCTTGGTATTGTGAATGACTTATATTATGGGACCAAAAGAAAAAAGCTAGAATGACTTATATTCTGGACCGGAGGTAGTATATATATATTATACCAGTGTACCGGTGGTCCAAATCCGAAAAATTGCCTTTTTAGACTCTTAAGATATTTTAATGTCTTAATAATTTGTACTTTCTTCGTCCCGCAATATAGTCTTTTTGACTTTTTAATGGTGTCCTAAAATATAAGTCATTCTCATAAAATAATACAATATTAAATGAATTGTTTTCACTTTCACACTAAACAATGTAATATTATTAGTCAATCCCGGTAAACAATACAATATTTTATATTGAAATATTAAAAAGTAACTCATTAATTATGTTTCTTAAACTGTGTGAAATTGTCAAAAAAACGTTATATTACGGGACGGACGGAGTATTATATTTAATTATTTACAAAGTTTTATCATTTATTCCGAGCTAAAGCATCATTTTGGGTTCGGTTCATGGTTCGAACCCGAGCAACGTTAAAATTGACACCAAGTTCAAAAACATAAAATCGATATCAATCACATCATAATCAGTGAGTTTATATCTTATATCTATAAAATGCTAAGAATGTGTGCCCACATGTTGCCACCTTCTTAGCTTGACGCGTGGCAAAAAAAAAATAAAAAAATATTAAAAACAACATTTTTTTCCCATTCGGTTCGCGTTACATAGAAACCAATTTTTTTTTGTTGATTCTTCGTTACATAAACCGAACCAAAGTGTATATTTCGATACGGTTCAATTTTATTACTTCCAATAGACAGTACGGTTTTAGTTTTAAGTTTCAATCAACCGAAAATTTTCGAAAATACTAAGAAGGTGTGCCCACATGTTGCCACGTGACCACCTTCTTAGCTTGACACGTGGCAATTTTTTTTTATTTTTATATTTTATTTTAAAAACAACAGATTCTTTTTTCCTTCGGTAAAACCGGAATTTCGGTTAGCGTTATATAGAAACCGGTTTTTTTTTTTTTGATTCTCCGTTACATAAACCGAACCAGTGTGTATATTTCGATACGGTTCAATTTTATTACCTCCAACAGACAGTACGGTTTTAGTTTTAAGTTTCAATCAACCGAAAATTTTCGATTCGATTTCGGCACAATAATTGAATAAAACCGTATAATTTTTTTTTATCAAACGTGTAACGTTAGTAGCTTGTGCAGAAAAGGGAAAAAAAAAACCGATGGATTTGAAGTTCTATTGTTTAGTGTACGATGGAATATTAGTCAAGTTTAGCTATAAAATACAACAATAAAAAAAATTAGGGCAACAAAATAAGGGCAAACAAATAAAACCGGAAATTCGGTTAACGTTATATAGAAACCGAATTTTTTTCGATTCTCCGTTACATAAACCTAACTAAAGTATATATTTCGATACGGTTCATTTTTATTACCTCCAACAAACAGTGCGGTTTTAGTTTTAAGTTTCAATCAACCGAAAATTTCCAATTCGATTTCGGCACATCAATTGAATAAAATCGTGTACTTTTTTTTATCAAACGTGTACCGTTAGTAGTTTGTATAGAAAAGGGGAAAAAAAGAAAGAAAGACCGACATATTTGAACTTCTGCTGTGTAGTATACAATGGAAGATTGGTCAAGTTTAGCTATAAAATACAATAACAAAAAAATAAGGGTAAACAAATATCCGTGCCAAGAAGGTGTGCCCACATGTGACCACGAGGACACCACATTAAATGTTTTTATTATTTTGAACAACATAACGTCGGTAGAACCGACGGCCGTTTGCAGTACGAACGTCACTAAAATTGACGTTGGAATACCAAAGCGCTTTTTATATCCTTCTGATCGTATGGAAAATGAGTGAAACACATTTTCAAGCATATTAATGATCTGGAAGCTAAGGCGTCCCGGGAGATTTGACTATGTAGTTATGGTCCGCTTATTGTTTTTCTATAATGTTTCATTACGTAAAGTCGAAGCTAAAGAGATCAACTTTATGACACCGTTCTCCGATACATCTTATTGTGGTTTATTTTATAGGTGGAAAGTCTTGATAGGGATGAAATAGAAGTGATTCACAATCTTCACGTCTCTAAGAAAGAGCTACATCTTGTAGAGAATGTGATATGTTTCTGTTGCTCTCTTTGTCTTGTGCCTTGTATTTGTTACGGTTTAAGCTTACGCGATATTTCACGTTGGGGATCTCTTCTTTGGTATTATCGTTGGTAACGATTTATATTGGGCCCGACGTGCCTTGTACGGCTCAGATTCACTATTAAACAAATGTAAAAAAAGAAGAAGACAACATTGACATAGAAATTTGCCAAAAAATAAATAAATCATTGACATAGAAATATGTATTAGAAAAAGAAGAAGACAACATTGACATAGTCTAATGGATTTTTTCTTATGATAAATAGTATAAACTTCGGATAGTGATAAAATTACTCCCCAACAATCACAGTCACAAGATAATGTTGGTTGTAGACATGATGTTTATTTTATGGAGTAACTCTATCGGAATCTAAACAATTCTACCCCTACACAATACTATTATATTTAAAAAAAACCATAAATTACAAAAACGAATATATCTTTCGATCTAAATTTCAAAAATTGTAATTCTTTACTATTATTTTTTCGTCATCTTTCTTTTGGCATTCATTTGAATTTTTTTTGACGTCTTTTTACAAAAAAATAACAAATTAGTGGATTTGAGTAGTGAAATTTGTTAAAGGGGTGTTGTTGCTAAATATTGGATTTATGTACAATTCTACTGTTTCAAATCATGGATTTGTCATTTAATTTTCACTCAAATAATTTTTTTTTGAGGACTAATTGGGAGTTTATTATTGCAATATGTGGAGCAAGAAGCAATCAAATTTAAACCTTCTTACGCTAGGAAATGAGCGGGATAGTTTCTTTCTATCTTAATACTAGTGTAGCAAGGTATGTCGTGCAAGGCATGACATGCCCCATACAGTTGGATACCGAGCTAGATGGTGTGTTTGATTATATTCCTAACAAAAGTGTAGATGTATGATATGTAAATACAATGCTTTGTTATTTCTGAAAGACACTCAGGAGGTACATGGACAATGGTTTGGTATGTCTAGCAGACACTAAAGAAATAGATGAACAATGGAATAAAACATATGAATAAACTTAAGCGATGAGCAGTATGATAGTAACCATAAATACATAATAAAACCATATCATAAATGCATAATAAAACCATGAGTGCCAAGGATGGGTTACAATAGAAGCAAACTATTACATCCAAAATGATAAAGTTTCCCGGAAAAGCGTAGAGAGAAGTACAACTATTTTACAATGAACAAAAAAGCATGGTTACATATTTGCTAAAACCATTAATCGTCAATAGAATAACGACTAATGGCTATAATATGTAAATGCTTTGATTACTTAGAACTACGGGAACTTAATATATACCATAGGGGATGCTTGGCATGGCACAAAAGCACAACACAAATGTTTTTCTCTTCTGAATAATTTGAACAAAAAGGGCAGCAAAACAAAAAGGGCGACGTGGGTTGATGGCTGAATAATTTGAAAACACTTCTTATTTGAACACACTTCTTATTATTGATGACAAATATGTCACTCCTGTAGTAGCAACTTATTTTGGTCTTTATAAAACAAAAAAGGCGACGTGGGTTGATGGCTGAATAATTTGAACACACTTCGTATTAGTAGTAGGATATTGTTTTTATTTAATAATAATTTTAATTCCTTGTTAGAGACACGTGGCAGGCCAATTTTCAGCCAAAAAGAGCGACGTGGTCTATCCTCCTTAACTTCCCCTTTCCTTTTTATATTTAGGTTTTTAGGTTGATGATATACTACATCCATGACATAAAAGTGTCTATTTTAAAAAGCAACATGTAATTTATTTTTTTCCAAATATATTCTAAACATAATATTTATTGTTGTACGTTAATTTCATATTCCAATACAAGCATTAGTAATACTACGTGGTCCGATTAATTCAAAGACCGAATCGAATTAAAAAATGTATGATATGGTAGGTTTTGATTTCATATTTTTGTTGTGAAAATAGTTAAAACCAAAGTAAAAGGAACCGTGAACACCCCGTAACAAAGACATACCGAACTAAACCGTGTATGATATGGTTGTTTTTTATTTCATATTTTTGTTTTGAAAATAATTAAAACCGAGGTAAACCGAACCGTGAACACACCTAAACAAATACAATATAGGAGAAGCCAAGGTAAATAAAAAAAGAAAAAAATTATCCATTACACAAAAAGTGGCTACATATGAAAAAGATTTGTCCCGTAAAAAGTGTCTATTTCAAAAAACAACACGTAATTTAATGTTTTTTTACATACTCCGATCATAACATTTATTGTTGTATGTTAATTTCACATTCCAATACAAGAATTAGTAATACTACGTGGTCCGATTAATTCGAAAACCAAACCGAACTAAACATTGTATGATATGGTTGGTTTTGATTTCATATTTTTGCAGTGAAAATACTTAAGACCGAAGTAGACCGAACCGTGAACACCCCGTAACAACAACAAACCAAACTAAACCGTGTATGATATGTTTGGTTTTGATTTCATATTTTTATTTTGAAAATAGTTAAGACCGAAGTAAACCGAACCGTAAACACACCTAAACAAATACAATATAGGAGAACCGTGAACACACATGAACAAATACAATATAAGAGAAGCAAAGTTAAAAATAAAAAAATAAAAAAAAAAAAAAAAAACAACAACAACAACTATACAAAGATGGACACGTGGCAAGTAGGGGCATTGTTCAAACTTTGCACACCAAAAAAAAAAAAAAAAAAGGGGAACGTGGCTCATTGAGAGAGCTTCTTGCTCTTTTATTTTATAGATAGGTAGATACAACGAAACGAGAAAACTGAACCGTAAACACACCTAAACAAATACAATATAGGAGAACCGTGCACACACCTGAACAAATACAATATAAGATAAGCAAAGTTTAAAAAAAAAAAAACAACAACACAAAGATGGACACGTGGCAAGTATAGGTAGATATAACAAAACGAGATAACCGAATTCACGTTGGGTGCCACGTGTCAGCCACAGAGGCTGCCACGTGGCACAATATGGGGAGAAATCACTTGGTTTTGATTTCAAATTTTTGTTTTGAAAATAGTTAAGACCGAAGTAAACCGAACTGTAAACACACCTAAACAAATACAATATAGGAGAACCGTGAACACACCTGAACAAATACAATATAAGAGAAGCAAAGTTAAAAAAAAAAAACAACAACAACACAAAGATGGACACGTGGCAAGTAGGGGCATTGTTCAAACTTTGCACACCAAAAAAAAAAAAGGGCGTGGCTCATTGAGAGAGCTTCTTGCTCTTTCATTTTATATATAGTTAGATACAACGAAACGAGAAAACCGAACCGTAAATACACCTAAACAAATACAATATAGGAGAACCGTGAACACACCTGAACAAATACAATATAAGAGAAGCAAAGTTTAAAATTAAGAAGAAAAAAAACAACACAAAGATGGACACGTGGCAAGTATAGGTAGATATAACGAAACGAGATAACCGAAATCACCGGGAAAAAAAATAAAATTTGGTGCCACGTGTCATCCACAGAGGTTGCCACGTGGCACAATATGGGGAGAAATCACTTCTTATTAATAGGAAGAGAAGAAGAAAAGAAAAAGAAACATGTGATATATCGACAATGCAAAAAGGTGCAAGAGTCATCTAGAAAACTTCCAACAATCGACAAGTCTTCTGCATGCATGTGTTATTAGCTTTTGATGAATAGCAAATAGTCCTTTACAAAAATCACTTTGTGGTATCCCCAAAAAGCTGAGAAGAAAATAACATGATATTGCCAAAACTTCTCCACACAAGGTGTCGTAATTTCCTTCCAACCGTCGAGAAAAACTACGTAAAACAGTCTCATGTGAATCACATAAGATTCCACCTACAATTGTTGTTATAAAGGATCGCCAGGAATTGATGGTGATTTGTGAGAAGAACATATAATCAAACATACACATAAGCACAAAAACAAGAAGAACACTTATTTAACGTGGTTTTCGACAATGTGTCGACTACTTCACGAACAAACGAGGAACTTTTATTAATCACAGACGGTTACAAAGATTGCCACACATATCACACCCGTTATGTTACAATTATAGTTGGTATTTATAGGTCAAAGGAACCAACCCTCACCGACTTAGCAACCAAAACTGATACTGACTGAAATACTCCAGAAGTAACTCAAGCCAAACATGAAAACTCATATAGACGTGTTCCCCAAAAAATATTGAGAACCAACTCAGCACCTAGTAGACTCAGTAGTTGATCACCATGCTGACTCCTTCATCTGAACACTAGACTCGGCGGGGCTCATTGCCTGTTGACGAAAATAAATAGGCTTCCACACGGACTCATTTCGGATACCGCTCATTGCCGAGCAGACTCAACATGCATAATTTAAGTCACTATTACAAATCTCCACCTTGACTTGAACTCCAAGTAGATTGACCAGACCAGATGCAAAACCAAGTTCCAGACTTCCTCTTGTCTTCACTTTTGAAAACCTCAGCAAATACCTTAGCAAAACCCCCACTCCAACTGAGTATTCCAGATACAGATTGAAAACTTGGATGTTTAGTGAGTCCAGACACAACTGAAACCTGCTTCCTGTAACATGTTTAATTAACATATCAGCATGATTGTCAACAATTCTGATCTTTTGCACCTTAAACCTCCTCTCATTCCTCAGAAAATGGTACCTCACATCAATGTG
Source organism: Gentiana macrophylla (assembly GCA_026214975.1). Taxonomy (NCBI): domain Eukaryota; kingdom Viridiplantae; phylum Streptophyta; class Magnoliopsida; order Gentianales; family Gentianaceae; genus Gentiana; species Gentiana macrophylla. The sequence continues at coordinate 82,238,823 of CM047814.1, forward strand.
TTTGGTTCTCTCATGATGAACCTGATACTTAGCCAAGCATATTGCACTCAAACTGTCACAATACACCTCATCTTGATCTTGAGGCAAACTCGAATCATTGACTAGCCTCTTTAACCAAATTGTCTCATTTGCTGCTTTTGTCAGTGCCATATACTTTGCTTCAGTAGTAGATAATGTCACTATTGCCTATAAAGTTGCCTTCAACTTACCACAGAACCACCCAAACTAAACATATACCTAGCCATATATCTTCTGTTGTCCATATTTACAGCATAATCAGAATCACAGTACACTATCACAAAACATTGAGTGCTACCTCCATAAATGAGTTTAATATCAGAAGTACCCTTAAGGTACCTAAACACCATTTTCATAGATTTCCAGTGTTGCATTCATTGTTGATCCATAAACTAGCCGATAACACTGATTGCCTGAGCCAAATCATGCCTAGTGCAGACCATGGCATACATCGGACTGCCTACTACACTAGCATATGAAACTCTTGACATGTATTCTTACTCCTCAGCTGATCGTGGAGTAAACACATCAGACAGATTTGGATTTGGTGCCATTGAAGTGTCTATAGGTTTGTCTATTGACATGCCAAACTTGGCCAATATCTTCTCAATATAGCCCTACTGAGACAAGAACAACTTCCCATGCTTCCTATCTCCATAGATCTCTATCCTCAGAATTTTCGTTGCATTCCCCAAAATCCTTCATCTCAAATTCATCTTTGAGCAGATTCTTCAGATGTCAGGCTTGTTCACAGCAGCTGTCAACATATCAACCACATACAGAACCAGATAGATGACTAAACCATCCTTCATCTTGTTGTGATAAACACATCAATCATATGGACTTTTGTTATAACCCAAATGGATCATATAACTGTCAAACTTCTTATACCACTACCTTGAAGCCTGCTTCAGTCCATACAAGGACTTCCCGAGCTTGAAAACAAACTATTATGTACTAGGATCTTGGAAACCCTCCGGCAAAATCATGTATATCTCATTATCTACATCCTCATATAGAAAATATGTCTTCACATCTAACTAATCAAGTTCAAGATTCTGATATGCCACTACTGCTAGTAACACCCTAATAGAAGCGTGTCCGACTACTGTTGAGAATATCTCCTCATAGTCGACCCCCCCTAACTGAACCATCTTGCAACAAAATGTGACTTATACCTTATGCCCTAAGCAGATGATATTCCTTTCTTATTCTTGATGATCCATTTGCAATTGATCACCCTTCTCCCCTGTGGTTGTTTGATCAGATCCCAAGTCTAATTATTATGAAGTGACTTTATTTCATCTCCCATGGAAGCAATCCATTGAGATGCCTCTGAAAATGTCACAACTTTCCTGTAAGTGGATGGTTCAGACCCATCCACCTATTCAGCTACCTAAAGTGCATATCCAACAATTTCCTCAAACCCATACCTCTTGGGGGGTCCAACATTGGTGCTTTTAGCTTTACAGAGAGCTATACTCAGCTGATCAACTTCAGTTGTTTGAGTATCTGATGACCCCTCTTCAGTAGGCTGGTTCAGATTCAGATCTGCTGAGTGTTGAATATCTTTAGCTGACTGAACCTGCACCTTCATCTGTTTGTCAACCTTCTGAGTTTCAGATCTAATTTCAGATTCAGATGCGGCTTTCACAGATGAGTTAAGCATTGAGTATTCATCAAAGACTACACTTCTGTTGAGTATAACCTTAATTTCAACTGATGACTTGATTCTATACCCCTTAACTCCATCTCCATAACCTATGAATACTCCATTCTTGGCCCTAGGTTCCAGTTTACCTTCACTGACATGATAGTAGATTGTACTCCCAAAACCCTCAGACCTGAGTAATTCACAGGCTTCTCTGACCAAACATCAAGTGGTGTTTTAATTAAGATTGATCCTAGTGTGTGACCCCCTATTGATTAAGTAGCAAGCTGTGTTGATAGCTGATCGAACTTTTCTAGGTGTACAATATTACCGGCAAATGCACCGGGTCAATCGTAGTCTAGTAAGTGGTCAAGGTCGTATCCCACTAGGATTGTGAGGTTAAGTACTACTTAGCTATATTATATTGGTCTAAGTTCACAAAAGACAAGTATTGAAATGTTATAAAGATCAAGCTAGTAAGCTCAATCAACTACAACTAAAACGGATGATCAAATAATAAATAGCCTAACCAAGACAATGCAATTATCAAGTATATCTCTACTAGTATCATGAGAATGAACAACCTTCCTACTTTCCAATAGTGCTCAAGTGTGTGTTATCGGTGCACCCTCTAATCTAGCAATTCTCCCTCATACGAGTGTCTGAAATTACTCTATGCTTCCTCCTTGGTCTAAGAACCCTAAACCTAATGATTCCACATGATGACATTCTATGGATGCAATGAATGAAGTATAATCCACGGAGAAGAAACCGAGTTCCACTAAAGGTCGGTTTTTCCTTCCGGTCTTCCTATCTCTTTACCCACACAAAGCTTCTCATTTCGGACTCAACTAAGTGTGTGTGTGTGTGTATGCAAGTGTTAGGTAATTAATCCAACACAAATAAGAAATACAATGCAAATGGGAAAAGATAAACACACAAGGGTCAAAGAAGTATGAACAAACATTCCCAAACAACTAATAGAGATACAAATATATCACAAATACATTATCCTGGCTAGTAATGAAACTAGCCACTCATATCTATGAACACCAATGTCAAGAATGGATTTCATATCTACAAGAACAACTAAATAACAAGTAAAGGAAAGGAATTTACCAACTCAAAGCTATAAAATTGAAGAAGGAAACTTTCATTCGATAATAAGAGAGCTTCAATGGAGTTTTACACCATAAGTGAGAAACTTGCAACCAAGAAGATGTTAGATGTAGTGCCCGAAAGACAATTTATGTAATTGTTTTTTATTTAATAATGACATTTTTTTTATTCATCTTATTATTTTCTATGTGCTTATAAAGTATACACTACTGCAAACCCTAAGTATATCAGTATGTAACCACTTAACTTTCGATGTATGACATGCGTGAGGATTGAGTTAGTGGTGATATACTTGAAGCTGATTAGTCCGTGGTGAACTTAATCGAGTTTAGGGTCTCATGATTAAAACACCAATAATGCGCCCGAACACCTTAGGGTGTGATAGTCTTATCCGACTGTCGGTGAGAGGTACTAAGTGGGGCATTTATATATGATGGCATTCATATAGGACTGGACCGATTTAATCTGTATTTCTTGATATAATTCCGTAATCAGGAAATCTTATTAAATCATTAGATGATCATTTATGGATTGACCTTAATCCTGAGGTGATTATAAGATGCTGCTTGTCTCGGGGTAGGGTTTGATGTGTTAGTTACGGATCACTTTGATATGTGATCCAAGTCACTTCTTCTTGGCACTATTCCCTGATGAGTGAGTAGTTCTGGTTTTCACAGACGTGGAATCCATTCATTCCTGTGGGAAGTAGAGAGACAATCCCCTTATTTGTTGGCCCTAAGAAAATGATCGATGGGCCTAGTTCATATTAGACTAATTAGCCACTAGTCAGATATGTGAACTAATTGATCACTAAGGGATTAATGGTAAATAAGGATAAGATATTCAGAGTCAGATTCACAGAGACTTCCCACTCAGAATGGACAGTCTATGGAGAGTTAGTCCGTATGTAGTGATTATATCAGTGGACGCTTATTTACTCATAGGGTTGAGTATAAGTATATATCTATAATTGGTAGAGTTCAGTTTTGGGTTTATGGTGGCGTAATCCTGGAATTAATAATTTAAGTATGAATATTCTGTTCGATGAATATTTTACTTAATTATTGGAGCTACTAGTTATAGGTCAATGGTCCCCAATGTGGCTCCTGTAATTCGGTTTTTTTTGTTATTATTGGCTCATTGATAATTAATTGGTATGCCAATTAATTGATATCTGAAATATTATTTAGTTGGGCTAAATAATATAATACACAGAAAATACATTTTCTGTGGGCCTAAAACCCTAGGTGTGGCGCCTCCCATGTCATAAAGTGCAAGAATTGATTTTCTTGTGTGATTAATTATTTACTAGTTAAATAATTAATTAATAAAAGCTAATTGATTTGTAATTGATTGATTGATTAATCACAATCTTTTATAAATGGAATTATCTTTTATTGTGATTTATTTTTAATTATTTATTTAATTAATTAGAAACTTGGAGGCCAAGGATTTACTCTCATATATAAAGAGAGTTCTTCCAAGACATAGAAGAAGAATTTTTCGACATACACACACAAAAATAGAGAAAAAAACTTGTTTCTTGTCTTGGGTTTCTGATTGAAGAAAAACTCATAGTTTTTTCTTGGAAGCATATCAAGGAGGTTCTAGTACCAAGAATTGGTGTCCACCAACCACCGTTTGGAGAACACATTGGAAGATCTTGGCTTCTCTTCCTACTATTGGTAAGACATACTAAACCCCCTTGTAGGCATTTAGATCCTTTATTTATGTATTGTAATTTGTAAATCGTGATCCATCCGCTGTGCAAAGAAACTACTTCCTTCAGAAGATTCTAGAAATCAAAGACAAGAATTCTTAATGTTTACAAGTTGAATTAGAAGCTAAACTATGGTGGATTTTGGCTAGAAGAGCCTTGAAGATGGAGGTGTCTTCAAGCTTAGGGTTGGAGGAATGAAAAGATATGTTCAAATGCCCAAAAAATGGAGTTTATAAGGTGAAAACTGCATTCTGCGATGCTTGGCCGGAGCTAATATAAGTTGGTTGGCGCCAATTGTCACCAAAATATCTCTGTCAGCTTCTGCCAACGTTGGCGGGTGCCAATATAAGTTGGCGCCGGCCAACCTTCACAACAGTTCAGTAAAATGGAAATAACTTGATTTATAGACCTTCGATTGATGTGATTCAAGATGTGATGGAAAGCTCGTTTCTTTATCTACAACTCTCATGAAAAATATTCTCCAGAAAACGCCTATAAATGGGGCAAATGTCCATTGAAGATATGCTACAGTGGAAGCATCAAAGACAAAAGATCCTTTTGAATTCGATAGCTTCCGGCATACTCTTTTAGCCCTCAAAAGATGTGTTTATGCTCAACACGTGTCGTCACTTGAGGTCTTGGTCAACCTATAATCCTGCAATAAATCACCAAAATACAAAGAGTAAACTCGAAACGACGCTCCGGTTACAATAATCGGTACAAAAGTATCAAAATATGATATTTTATATAATAATTACTATCTACACATTTGGATGAAACTTAAGAAAATAATGGCTCGAATTGATACGAAACATCAATAAATGAATGTGAAATAGGGATAAAACATCTTGAAATGTATCATCGAATTGACTTACATCAATAGCCTCTTCCCAAAATATCCTTGATAAACCAGAATTATAGAGCATGCACCTTGCCCTCTCCAGAAGAGTTTGATTCATCCTTTCTGCAACATCATTCTGCTCTAGAGTGTGTCTGACAGCATGGTGCCTTGGAATGCCTTCATCCTTGTAGATTCATCAAACTTAGACCAACAAAATTCCATACCATTATCAATTCTAAGTCTCTCGATCTTCATCCATGTCTCATTCTCAAGCAATGCCTTCGACTGCTTGAAGTGCTTGAATGCATCACCTTTTATGCTTTATCATGACTACCCAAACCATCCTTGAATTAAAAGACACAAAGTACCTGTGACCACCCAATGACTCCACCCTCGAAGGCCCTCAACAATCAGAATGAACATAATCAAGTGTCCCTTTTGTGATGTGAATTTCTTTTGGAAACTTGCTCTTATGTAGTTTCTCAAACACACCATGCTCACAAAAATCCAGCTCATTGACCTAATATCCCCCAAGTAAATAAGACTTGGACCGAATATGCATCCCTCTTTCACCTATATGACCTAGCCTCATATGCCACAGCTTCATCAGCTCTGACTGGTGATCTCTGATGATACAACATCAGCAGAACCTGATATAGTTTGCCCTTTTAGAATATACAATTTCCCCTGTTTGATACCCTTTAGAATCATAGTTGAATCATTGTAGACATTCACCACTCTACCTTCACCTCTGAACCTGAACCCATTGATGTCTATAAGACTAAGATATACCAAGTTCTTGCTTATCTGTGGAATATGCCTAACCTCTTTCAGTGTGCAGAATCTACCATCACGTGTCCTCAATTATACTAAGCCAATTCCAACTATTTTGCAGACCTTGCTGTAAGCCATAGCAGTATGGCATCTCTCCACCTGCTCATAGGTTGAGAACCACTCCCCACATGGACATATATGATATGATGCTCCAGTGTCAAGAATCCACACATCCTTGTGTTCTGCTGATTTTGAGACTGCCGAAGCCATATATTCTTTAGAGTTGATGTTTTGTTCTTCCAAAGAAACAGTACCATGCTGATTGTCCTGATGCTTTTTCCTCTTTGGACATTCATTCTTCAGTATTCTTTAAGTCCAGCAATATTGTGTTCAGCTAATCAAGATGATCCATCGGCTGAGTACCCTCAGATATCCTAAGACTAAACAGACGATACTTCATCGGCAACTTGTTGGTTAATGACTTAGTCATATAAAGACTTTGTAGCTTCGACCACAACTTGGCTGAGGTGTACTCATGAGCAACCTCTATGATAGTATCATCTGACAAGCACAACATAATGGGTGAGTGTGTTTTCTCGTCCAGATTGGACATCTCAGCAATACTTCCTTCTGTTGACTTTGACAGCGGACCCCAAAGTCCTTGTTGTTTCAGCAAATGACGCATCTTGTTCTACCATAAACTGAAACTGTGACTTCTTGTAAACCTGTCGATCTTAACGTTTAAAAAAAACATCTTTCTCACAAGAAAAGCTTGTGTTGATCCCAGATCCTAGCGTCAATTATGACCTTGGAGCCAATCCACTGATTACTGATTTCCTGATAAACATGAACGCTGCAATACCAGTTTGTTCTAACGGATCGTCAGGAATCGACGGTGATTTATGAGAAGAACATACATTCAAACATACACGCAAGCACATAAACAAAAAGAACATAGATTTAACGTGATTTCCGACAATGTGACGACTACCTCACGGACAAATGAGAAACTTTTATTAATCACAGACAGTTACAAATATTTCCACACACCTGACACCCGTTATGTTACAAACACAGTTGGTATTTATAGTCTAGGGAACCAACCCTAACCGACTTAACATCCAAAATAGATAATTACTTAAATACCCAAGAAATAACCCAAACAGAACATGAAAATTCATACTAACGTGTTCCCCAAGAAATGCTGAGAACCAACTCAGCAACTAGCAGACTCAGTAGTTGATCGCCCTGCTGACTGCTTCATCTGAACACCAGACTCAGCAGGCTCATTGCCCTGCTGACCAGAAATGGGCTTCCACACAGACTCATCGTAGCATACCTCTCAGCTGACAATAACAAACTCATTATGCATAGTTTAAGCCACCATTACAAATGTTTTCTAATCTTTAAAAGCGACGTCCACATTATATTTAACCACGTTACCGGGTGCCCAAGTTTATCTTTTTTAATGCCATGTTTACTATTTTCGCCATTTATTGTGTCCTTTATACTCACTCCACCTTTTGAAATACGTTTCGTCGTATTGTTGTCATAATTTTATTTTGGACCAATAGCATATCCCTAACTTTTGTCTGTGCCTCAAGCACCCTTCTAGATTTATAAAAGAAATAAATCAAAACACAGAATCCATTACAAGACAAAACGTAGCTACGATTTCTATTTGAATCCTTCATGGGTGATAATAAATGGTGGTAGGGCTAAATAGAGAGGCATGTCATGGTCCCATTTTCCTTCCCTGTAAATATCAGATATAGAAGTTTTTAATGGCAACTTTAAAGTGGTTTGATGGCTCCTTCTTCTTATGGGTAATCATCTACTACTTGCTGCATTCTGCATTAATGCTTTTAATGCTCTCTCGTGTAGTATTTGCCAACGCATTTATGTCTTCCAACAAATTAAATTCCTACGTTTGAAATGGCCTATTATTTGTATCACACCTACCAGTGCACCATTCCTATTACATAGAATCAATCTTGTAAAAGTCGATTTTGGAGTTTAAAACCGACTTTATTAAGTTCGATTCTCACAATTGACTTACGAGATGTCGGTTTTTGAATAACTTTTACAAGATCGATTCTACTGTAATACACAGACAAGAGGAAATGCACCTTAGAGGTGCACCGTACACCCAACCCGCTAAATAAAGTATATATTATAGTAGGAATTTTTTGTTACATATACATAGATTTATAAAATTAACCTGCTTATTATTATATATTTATCTGTATTAACCCCTATGATCTATAATATACTACATCCGTCCCAGAAAAAGTGTCTATTTTTTGAAAATGAATTGTCACATAAAAAATATCCAATTTTTTTAATGAAAAAAAAAGTCAATTTAGAAAATCAATACAACATTTAATGCATCTTTTTCAAGTATACTCCTATCATACCATTTAATGTTTGTTTACTTTTTTCATATTCCAAAACAAGTATTTATTACTCCTTCTGTCTTATTTTATTTGTCCCGTTTGACTTTTCATACATATTAAGAAAATTGCAGTTAATGCTTTGAATCTCATTAAATGATTCAATATTTTTACATTTATACCCTTTAAGTAGTTGTTGGAGAATTTAATACTACACACTTTTTATTGTATATATTGTAAAGATGGAAGAACATTTGAAGAAATTTGACAATTATTGCACAAAGTAAACACCTATTTTGGGACAAACAAAAAAGGAAATATGGACAAATAAAATGGGACGGAGGAAGTATAAAACAAAGAGTATATATGTCCATTAATGTTTTAAATTAAACACATTAATTCTTTTTTTAATCTGTGAGTAACATAAAAAGTGGATACTTTTTATGGGACGAAGGTAGTATATTGCTAAGTTTATTAGTTTCAAAATATAACAATTTTGTGGCTCGTATTCCTAAATTTCTGCAACCGCCCCTATGCATAGACAATGTAGTGCATCGATAGAATTAATGTGATGTAAATAAAGATCTCTATCTAAAATCAAACATTGTTTCTATTGCTTCGAATTATATATATACAATGGCGGACCCAGAAATTTTTTCTAGTGGGGGCTAGATTCGAAAAAAAAAATTGAAAAAAGATGCAAGAGCCAAGTTTTGAAACCATGACCTTAGGACATGTATTCAAACTTTCAACAAGTTGAGGTAAATGGAGAATTACACTAAGAAAGAATTATGCAAAATAATATCATCTGTGCTTTTAATATTATTATAGGGGTATATTAGTAATTTCGTCAGGAAATTTGAGTGGATTCGATGCGCACCCCCCCCTACCATGCTTGGGTCCGCATTTCCCTATATATATATATATATATATATATATATATATATATATATATATATATATATATATATATATACATTTTAAAGGGAATATAAGTTTTTAATAAATAAAACAGAAGTATTCATTAAATGCTGATGTAGACCATTCATGCATTTGACATGAGTTGCTTGTGGGTGCATGCTGTTATATACATGGCTGTGGAAAGGATTGTTGTCCGTCTATCGTTATCCTAATTTTTTTTTCCCAAGTGTTCATATTAAAATCTCTCTTTATTATTATTATTATTATTATTATTATTATTATTATTAGGAGAATTGCAATTTACTCCTCAAACTATACCCATTCTAAAATTCTGTACTTAAACTATTATTTCTTTCGATTCTGACCTTAAACTATACATTTTGATCAATTTACAACCTTAAATTTAATTGATCAAATTTCAACCCTAAACTCTCATAATTTTTTATTTACCACCATTTATTCATAATTAACCTTTTAAAAATCTTTAATGAAGGATAATGTAGTCATTTTCAATTCATTTTCCTCACATTCATCTCCATCTACTTCTTCTCCTCCACATCCACCTCCACCAAACCCACTCCAAGACTGCAAATTCATCTTTCACAAAGAAATCAATGATAACTATATCTTTTATTATTTTAATTGGAGCTTTAGGTACAAAAATGCCCCATTTCTTAAAAAAATAAAAGCTTTACATAATCTCCTCCAAATACAAAAAATATAAAAATGGACAATTGATGCGTGAATGAGCAAAGCATATTAAAAGTTGATTTTGATTTAATTGTTCAAATATATGCTCTTATTTTCACTGTGAAAGTCGACGCACTTGTAGGTGTTGTGTGGGTTTGGCCGTAGGGGAAGAAATTAGGTTGATGGAGATGATTTTGACTATGTTGCATAGACACGACACGACACCTTACACGCCGCATACGACACCTATTACGGCAGACACAGCGATACGACTAATTCTAAAATTAAAGGACACGACACGCCACGATAAGTTATATATATATATATATATATATATATATATATATATATATATATATATATATATATATATATATATATATATAATGTAAATAAAATTCAAATTATCAAAAATATATATTCATAAGCATCTGAAAAAAAGCTAGACAAAATAAGATAGGTATTACATAAACTCTATGAATATCTAGAATTGATATACAACCTTTATACGGTGCCAAAAAAATTGTGATTGACCTTCAAATTATTACAAATTTTAAAAATGATTGTTGATCAACAAAAAACATATAAACTTGATACGGCGTATTATTTATTTAATTATTATAGAAATGAAAATTGTGTATTTTAACGTTTCCATTGAAGAAAACTTAAATAAAGAAAAACAAATTTAAAAAATTGGGTTCAGGTGGTACCGTGTCGGGGAGTGTCGACAGTGTTTCAGAAGCGTGTCGGATATTTAAATTTTAAATAATATTAATTTAATCAGCCGACGCGGTGTCGGACACGGTGTCGGAGCGTATCGTGTCGTGTCTTGTGTCTGACACGGCGCATGGCGACCAGATTGAACTGTCGGTGTATCATAGATTTTGAAGAAAATGAATTGAAAATGACAATTTTACCCTTCATTAAAGATTTTTAAAAGGTTAATTATGAATAAAGGGTGGTAAATAAAAAAATATGATAGTTTAGGGTTGAAATTTGATCAATTAAAAGTTTAAGGTTGAGAATTTGATCAAAATGTATAGTTTAAGGTTGTAAATCGAGCAAATAATAGTTTGAGGGTGTAAATTTTGCATAGTGTATAGTTTGAAGGGGTAAATTGCAATTCTTCCTTATTATTATTATTATTATTATTATTATTATATAAAAATCACAATTCTTCATTTTATAAACACTCACTCGACGGTGAAATGAATCAAAATGTAATGACTGAAGTTAATACTAGCGGTATTTTTTTGTACTTTTTCGCTATAAACCAAGTTCTTGGTCGAAGTTGGCATTAATTATCGCCTCAATGTAGGACCTCAACCCGAATTGATTAAATATCAAGTAATTAATTAGACCATCTCTACGGGGATGGAAGTTATCGCTGCAACGACTGCGACACTAAACGTGTTTAATTAATTTAATCATCCTTAATCAACAATTTATTTTTGATTTCCGAAAACCATGAACATCATACACGAGAAACAAGGTAGGATAGGATGGCTTTGTGATTTAGGTGGTTCGAGTTTCTTAAGCGTTCATAGACCTCGTATGAGTGCAAATTAAATTTTTAGATATCGAATAGGTAAGAGATTTACGATATTATATTATATTGAACATAACATCATAAAGATATCAATATTGCCCTACACTTACTGGGATAGCCAGATAGATTTCATGGTTAATTTTGGACTGATTTTTCTGCAATTAGGACTTGCTATATCAAAAATATTCTGCAGACTCTGCAGTAAGTGAGCATATATATATATATATATATAAGTTTATTTTGTGCAAATCAGAGCGATTTACATAATTTCTTAAATTGCATTACTACACTTTTAATTGTTATGCATCCTATGTAGACAATGTGATTAGTAAATACAACGTACCAATGAAGCATTTTTTTCATTTTTTTTTTTACTTTTACCCCTAATCTATATTTATATTTTAGAGTAAAAAACCGTCAATTAACCCACTTCTTCCAATTGACCCGACACATACATAGTTTTCAGGCACGACCCACGACCTGTAAAAAAAAAAAACCCTTCTCTGCGCAAATTCCCCCCACTATCCGTAACCTCCCACTTCCACTACCCATTTTTTTTCCAGCTGAAACCGTGAAACATCAATACTCCCCTCATATTGATGGCATCCCATATTGATGTTGAATCTTTCTATGAGTATTCCTCTCAATTTGCTTCTTAATTCTTTTATTTTCTTGCACACTTATTTTTTAATTTGCTAACTCTTATCTTTGGTAGATTTTAGTGACTTTCGCTGGCGATTCGACTGGAATTATTGATTGCGGCTTGCTCTGGGGTTCTTACTTCCTTAATCGACAGTCCCAAATGCAGGTATATTTTATTTATTGTCTATCGAATATGTTTTTTCCCATATCCTATTCAGACACTATCTCGGTTCCCTGTCATCAATACGGCGTATTCAGTTTTCACAACAAAGGGTGAAGATAAGAAATGTAATGCTCTGCACACGCATGGCATGTTGGATCAGTTAATGCTTTCGCATTTTCATTTCAAGGGTTTTTTCCTATATATTTTTATGTTTACCGCAAAAAACCATAATAATTTATATTTTCAGGCTTCGTTTGATGATTTCAGTGATGATAAGGACATGCAAGGCATGTTCGATCAGTTAACGCTTTTGCATTTTCATGTCTAGGGTTCTTTTCTATATCTTTTTATGTTTACCACAAAAAACCATAATAAGTTACATTTTCATGCTTCGTTTGATGATTTCAGTGACGATAAAGACCACGAGACCCCTATCCTTTAGACCCCTTCGTTCGCGTACCCTTCGTTTGATAGGGTACGCGATTTTCAGATGACCAAACATGTATACTTCGCATGCTTCAGTATCACACCCAATCACTACCGCATGATCGCCCCGTGGCTAGGGGAAACCTCAATAGTGTCAAATCGGATATTCACCCTACTGATAGGATACGCGATTTCCAGATGACCAAACATGTATACTGCGCATGCTTCAGTATCACACACAATCACTACCGCATGATCGCCCCGTGGCTAGGGGAAACCTCAATAGTGTCAAATCATGACAATCCACACCATGATGCCATGAAGACTCCGGTCTAAAGGATAATTACACGAATGCCACATAGTGCGACACTTAATGTAAGTGGGTCAGTCTAACGTACGCATTCTCTAATACACGTCCACGTACAGTCCAAGTGTCTCTACACTTCGATAGACGAGATCTACCTCTGCCCTTAAAGACAGAAGATATCTAATACGTGCTAGCATGTTTATACTATCAATGCCCTGTTTAATAGTACATCAGCCTAGAGACATTTAAGTGTCAAACTTATTAAAGTGATTAGAGATCTTATCAACCATAATCGTCAATCATGGTTTCTCTATCACAGTTTAATACTAAGGACGTTATCATATAACAACTCATAATTGGTTCTTTAAAAGAACATATATATGACAACAGAAAAGCCATTTAATATATGTATAAACATAAAGAAAGTAGAAATGATCCGACCCGGTCGGATCCGGTCCAACCCGATTGGGTTTAGGACACAATTTCAACAATCTTCCACTTGGCCTAAAACCAATCACTCGCACACACAACATCCGGTCAAGGCCTATGGATTGAACTTGAAACTTTTTTTTATTGCCTTTACAAGGAAATATCTCCTCAATAAATACAACATTCCTTAAGTCAATGATCAAATTTTGAAGAGAGTTTGAGAATGTGATAAACACAAGAGTAAACTTCAACTTAGTTTATTCATTGATATGAGAGGTGTATAAATAGATACAATTGAGAGAGACTAGCAAGCTAGCTTGGGCGGCCACTTGAGTATGTAGATGTGGGCGGCAAGCATGCAAAAGTAAAAGTAAAAGCTATGTCTATGACATAAAGTAAACTAGAGTTTGACATATTAATTGTTTATATGTATCACAATTAATATGTCTATTAATTGTTTATATGTATCACAATTAATATGTCTTTTACAATTAAATAAAGTGTACAAAATATCCTCAGCATTTAACTCCACGAGGTTTCTTTGGGCACCTCTTTGAACTTCAATGATCTGTTGAAGTAATCTTGTAATATTTCCACACCCCCTCAAATCCAGGTCAGTATATGTTGATGCAAATGCAAGTTTGCTACTAAGTCTCTTTGAACATAAGAGGTGGAATAGCCTTGGTAAGAATATCGACGATTCGATCTGTTTGAGGAACATCTTTGGAGTGAATAATCTTGGCATCAATCTTTTCCTTCGAAAGTGTCATCAATGTCCACATGCTTGGTTTTATCATGATGTACAGGATATTCAGCCATGCATAAAGCTGAATTATTATCACAAATGAGTGTGATAGGTTCTTTGAGAGGTTCTTTGAAGTTCGATCGATTACTTTTTAGCCATAGAGCTTCACAAATGCCAAGTACAAGTGCCCTGAGTTCGACTTTTCAAAGATCGCTTCTTGACACGATGAGTTGTTTCTTGCTTCTCCAAGTAACCAGTTCCCATACATACATATGAGCAATAGCCTGTGGTAGATCGTCTCATCAATGTGACATCCATTGATCGGCATCGATGTAGAGCACCTTGATTGATCTATCGGTAGACTTGGTGAAGTGCAGGCCTTGGCCAGGAGTGGACTTTAAATATCTCAAGATCCTATTCACGACATCCCAATGTTGCTCGGTGAGGCGTTGGCATGAACCGACCGACCAGACTAACCCCATATGCAATATCGCCTTGTGTGAGAAAGGTAGATGAGTTTACCTACAAGCCTTTGATATTGTTCTTTTAAACAAAGAATGTCACCATGCGATGAGGTGTTACTTGGGGTCTCTGGGGATACAACAGTTTGCATCCCAAAGATGCGCTTTCCTTGATGAGATCCAATACATACTTCCTTTGGGAGACTGAAATGCCTTTGGTGTTTCTAGCCACTTCCATACCAAGAAAGTACTTGAGGTAGCCCAGATCCTTAACTTGGAACACCTTTGCCAGTAGTGTCTTTAAATTTTGAATCTCAGTAGAGTCATCTCCGATGAGGATGAAATCATCCACATATACAATAAGAATAGACCTTCTCTCTCGGTTGGTTGTCTTGATGAACATAGTGTGATCTGAGTTGCATTGATGATATCCAAAGCAGCTTTGACCACAATGTAGTAAGTTTCCCAAACCAGGCTCTTGGGGATTGCTTGAGGCCATATAGAGATTTTACGAGTTTGCATACCTTGCCCTGAGTGTGAGGATTGACAAAACCAGAGGTACATTCATATAGACTTCCTCGGTGAGATCACCATTGAGAAAAGCATTTTTGATATCCAATTGGTGTAGAGGCCGATCTAGTTGGACACTAGAGAGATCGAACCCTGGCGGTGTTGAGTTTTGCCACTTTGGTGCAAAAGTTTCCTTATAGTCAATACCATAAGTTTGAGTGAATCCCTTGCTACCAATCTGCTTTGTACTTGTCAATTGTACCATCGGATTGTATTTGATAGTGAATAACCATCTGCAGCTAAACTGTCTTTTTTGCCTTTTGGAAGAGTTGTGAGATCCCAAGTATGATTATCCGGAGAGGCGATCATCTCTGTTTTAACAAAGCACCTTCCACTTATCATTTTGAAGGGCCTCCTGAATATTTTTAGGAATAGAGAGAGTCCAGTCTGTGTAAACATAGCAAATTCGAGAGACAACCGGTCATAAGATAAATAAGTATGAATAGAATGATCGATGCATGATCTTTTCCACTTTCCTTAGAGCAATAGGTCTGCATCATCAATGTCGGTAGGGTGCCGTGGTTCAAAGAGCTACTGAGTCATTAGGTGTTGAGGCTCAAGCAGGCTCGGGTTCGCAGCTCTGGTCGATAGGGTCTTGAGGTCCAGCAGAGCTCTGGGTCGATAGGTCTTGAGGTTCGATCTGCCGAGTCTCGATGAGTTCTTTGAGGTTAAGAGTTTGTTGAGGGAACAGATTTAGATCAAGTTCAATAAGATTTCCATCAGTGACTGCTTCAGTAGACTTGCTGTAGTAGGGAGTCCTTTCAAAGAATTTTACATCCATAGAGTTGTAAAATTTCTTTTCAGTGAGTGAATAGCATTTGTAACCTTTCTGTCCTTAGCATACCCTAGGAAAATGCACTTGTGAGCTTTGGGATCAAGTTTGCTTCATGTTGGGCATGGATATAAACAAACACAGTACACAACCAAAGATTTTTGGAGGCAATTGGGCAATAAGATGAGGCGGGGAGTGTGTGGTCAAGGGGGTTTGGATAGGAGTCTTGAAACCTAACACTCTGTTTGGGAAGCTGTTGATTAAGTATGTGGCGATCAATATAGCTTCACCCAACATATATTTTGGAACATTTGTAGTGAACATGATTGATCTGGCCATTTCAAAGCAGTGCCTATTCTTTCTCTCAAAGAACTCCATTTTGCCGAGGTGTCTCAACACAACTCTTGGTATGGACAATTCCACTTATTCATCAAGAAATTACCGAGATTAGACTCATAATATTCAAGAGCATTGTCGGTCTTCAAAATTTTAATCTTAATGTCAAACCGAGTAGAGACCATGTTGTAAAACTCTTGAAAGATGGATCCAACTTGATTTATCCTTCATTAAAAATAACCAAGTGGTTACGGTGTGGTCATCAATGAAGGTTACAAACCACCTCTTGCCTGTTATACTTTTCACTCTTGAGGTCCCCATACATCACTGTGAATTAAGGTGAAAGGTGTGGATGGGAAGTGAGGTAATTTAGTATACACAGATTTGGTGAGTTTGGCAAATTGACAAATATCACATTGAAGATCATTAAGATTACATCCTTTAAACAATTCGGAATTAAAGACTTTAAATAACCAAAACTTGGATGTCCTAGTCTATAATGCCATAACATGATATTGTCTAGGTTTTGAGTGCAGTTCTTGAGGCGATTCGATCTTGATCTTACATCTTCAGCGAGGGTTGATCACAAACAGATCTGAGCGGGGGGTTTAGCTTGACCAATCACTTCTGTGAAGAGAGATCTGGAATGTGCACCGATCCTTATCAAAAACAACGATCCAATTCGAGATCTTTAGTGAGTTTACTAACAGAGATATAAGGTTACAATCTAACTTTGGAACAAATAAGACCCTTGTAGATATATCGATTAGTAAGTTTAACCTTCCCAACACCTTTTGCATAAGAAATGTAACCATCGGCGCTTTTAATTACGTGAATTTGGGTGCATGGCATATAGTGGGTAATGAGGTTTTTATTACTAGGTCATGTGGGAAGAAGCCCCCGAATCAACAATCCAAGTCTCATTACTAAGAGGTGAGCGGAATATACCTGTTTTAGCATGAGTGGCCATTTCGGTGAGGAGCTACCTTCCGATCTTTGAGCAATAAAGGCTTTAAAGGCGACAAAGCGATCATTCGGATGGTCATCATTCTCTCGCAATCAGCGACAAGTCTCGCTTTGATTTTCCCTGGTTGGTTTTGAGGTTTTAGAGGATTAGGCTTGCCATGAAGCTTCCAAAAATTGTCCTTGGTGTGATTTGTGCGTTTGCGGTGATCACAGAACAACCTTCCAGCTTTCTCGTGAGGCTTCTGTAAGTCCCAAGAACCTCAAAGACCTTCCCGACATTCGTGAGGCGCACCTTGATGGGGTTATCGGCGAGGGTGTTCAAAGACATGACTTTCCTCCTGCTTTCTTCATGTTTGACCTCGGCAAACATGGATTTGAGATTTGGGAGAGGTTTTGTGGCAAGAATTCTCCTCTAACATCATCAAGAGTAGGGTTCGATCCGGTGAGGAACTTGAAGACTCTTTTCTTTTCTATGATGTCCTTATAGAGGCGACATCCTTAACATCATTCCAGGGTGAGTTTCCGGCATATCTAAGTGTTGCCATGCCTTAGATAGTTGGTTGAAGTATTGAGTTCTGAGACATATCCCCTGTCTGCGCTTTTGAATTTGAGCTTCAAGTTCGTACACTTCGATGTATTGTCTTTTTCTTGGAGTAAAGATCTCCGGCATTGTCCCGATTTCTTTTGCGATATCATACATCATAAAGTTCTCACCGATCTCTTTTGTCATTGATCTTGTGAGAATGGTCATGACTTGATTATTAGCGGTGTCCCATGCTTCAAATCTGGGTCATCTTCAAAGCAGGCGGAGTTTAGAGCCGGACGGTATCCCATCTTACCTTGTCTGAGATGTACATTTTCATGGATCTTGACCACGACAAGTAGTTGTTGCCATCAAGTCTATGATTTGTATAAGAAGAAGATTCGGTGACCACAGGCTGCTTGAGCAAATGGAGTCTCTGGTGTGAAGATGAACTATCGATTCATATGAGACATTTTGGAAAACAAACACTGAGTTGCAGCGGATTTTAGAGCTCAGTAACCTTGGTCTCTGATACCATGAAGAGAGTTTGAGAATGTGATAAACACAAGAGTAAACTTCAACTTAGTTTATTCATTGATATGAGAGGTGTATAAATAGATACAATTGAGAGAGACTAGCAAGCTAGCTTGGGCGGCCACTTGAGTATGTAGATGTGGGCGGCAAACATGCAAAAGTAAAAGTAAAAGCTATGTCTATGACATAAAGTAAACTAGAGTTTGACATATTAATTGTTTATATGTATCACAATTAATATGTCTATTAATTGTTTATATGTATCACAATTAATATGTCTTTTACAATCAAATAAAGTGTACAAAATATCCTGTCTTTAACTCCTCGAGGTTTCTTTGGCACCTCTTTGAACTTCAAATCTGTTGAAGTAATGCTGTAATATTTCCACACATTTTAATGTACATCAGGAATGTCTTACTTGTGCACCAGTAATCGATAGACACTACTGTCATTTACATATCCAAGGAATATGTATCTTTTGTTTCAGGCCCTTATCTTGACATGCTTTGGCTTAGGTATTTCGACCTTTGCCAAGCACCCCCACACTTTCAGGATTTTATTAGTAGGCTTGTATCCTTTCCTGTATTCCATGGTGGTATTCCGTTGAGAACAACAATTGTTGAGAGAATTGTTTCCCCCACATTTCTGAATAAATCTGAATTGATCAACATAGTACTCATCAAATCTTACAGTGTTCTTGCATTTTAGCAACACCAGTCGACTATGGAGTGTATGAAGGATTGGTTTGATGAATGATGTTGGCGCCTTAACAAAATTCATTAAATGCTCCATCACACTTTCCATTTGAGTCACTACGAATTATCTCAATTCGTTTCCCAAGTTGATTCTCAACGTCAGTTTTATCTATGGGTCTCATCTTTGCTTTCCAGCGGATAAACATAACTGTATTATTGCTATTGTTAATGAAAGTAATTAAATACTTTTAATCTCATCTTGTTTGCACAATCTTTAAATCACAACATAATGAATCAAATCCAAAGGTTTTGTGTTCTTTTCTCCGTTGGAAACGGCAAGATTGGTTTCAACATGTTTTTGCTTTCAACATATGAATAAATATCCATGCGGTCAAATGAAATTTTATCATAAAGCAACAATAGAATGGATCTATGCAGAGAGCATATGTCTAACAAAAATTTTCATTGACTTGGCGACAAATACCGTGCAATTAGTATCATATTTTGTGGTCTGTACCAAAAAGAACTCCGACCCATATCAAAAGCATACTAGGAACTCTTGATTGCGGACACATATATAATTTAACAAAATAAAAAATATATATATATATATATAATCCAACAGATAATTAGAGTTACTGTTGGAAAACATGATGAACAAAGAAATGAAGAGAAGTGTACAGCAAACACATCAATAAATGCTCTTAATAAATTATGCAAGGTATATTCCCATAAAATTACAACCAATATTTTCAAGTTTTGTTACGTTAACTTACGTACTGCAAATTACCCTCATTACCGGTTGAAAAACAATTCAGATAGCATGCATTTCGAATAACAATTATCCAAAAAACGTCTTAAGACTGTTGGGGAAAATATCATCTAGCATGTTGTTTAACAAGTAATTCAATCAAAAAACCAATAAATAGGACAAAAAAATTATAGACTGAGAGGCGAGTACAACACTCTGTCCTTAAAACGTTTTTGCCCCGATTATATACACACGGTAATGACAATCGTCTCATAAGATATAACAGTCATACCTTCTTCAGATTGTTACACTTCAATTAGAAGAAGTCGGTGAACCGATCATGTTCTGTAAATCTCTTCTTGAATCGGAGAATATGCAAAGTATTTGTATAAATGTTGTAATACAACTGGCTAGAATTTTGTCTAAGAAAAAACTTGCAAAGAAAAATAAAATCTGCACTACTAATATATTTTTTCCTTAGAATCAATGGGAATTTATAGGAGAAACGTGTCCGGTTAATTAAAGGTTACGACCTTTAACCGAAAGGACACAACCTATTACGGTGTTGTAACTTTTCATCGAACCGATGCGACAATCCATTAATTTTTTAATTCAAATTCTCCAACAAAGAATAATATCATTTTCTCCTCATGTTTATGATAAATGCTGTTCTAGAAAATTTTCATCGTCATGTATTATGTGCTATACTTTGAATATTGCATATATTGACTTTTCATTTTTCCATCTTTAATTCAGCAGAAATAAATGAACTGCAAGCATAGTCATGGATTGTTTTTGATTATTCAAATCAATTGTAGGAACATGGACTATTGGGATGCATGGACCACTATTCCCTAGCGTGATCAAAGGTGAGGTTAATTAATAATTAGGTTGAAGGACACAGAATTTAGGCAAGCTTAGCAATCAAGAGTTCCTCACATATGTATTACATTGGTCCTACAACAAAAGCCAAGGCAAAAATTTCTCTAATGGTGAAAGCTCATTTGGTCTAGTACTAGTTGATAAATCCTGTCTTAAAATGTGTCACGTGTTGTATAATAATAAATTATAAATGATTGTCTAAGGTTAATTAAAGTTTACTAAATATTGAGATGGGAGTTCTGTTGAAGTAAAGGGCTGATGTTGGTGTTTTGCCATTGAGGTTCATCAAACACCTTTGCAGGGCCGGAGAGACACCCGCCTTAGCGACGATCGCTGGGAGGCGCGATGATACACAAGTTTATTTAAAAAAAAAAAAAATTAAAATGTAAATTCAATCCGATCCAACCTAATATATTATGTTAATTTTTTTTTTATAAATGCCCAAATTTTTTTTTACTCCAATCGATAAAGGTGTTGGAAAATTTTGATGAATAAGAATTTGACAGAAATTGTAGAAGACTCCAAGGCACCCAAAGCGTTATCTTTTAAGAGATGTTTCGTCACACATGAATTGTCACTAAGGGATCAAACGAAAATCTGTCTTAGGATACAACGGAGGTGTTTGATTCAAACAGTGACTTGCTTGAATCAAACCCGAGGACACTCAAATTTTTTCTGATGATACTGTCAGAACTTATGAATTTTTGTCTGCATACTTGTGCCTTTTACAAACGAATGGAGTAACTCCTTGCATGAAAGGGTAGGGTTGTCACTGTTCACCAGATGAAAGCATGCAACGCTCACATGAAAGGGTAAGTACATATCAGTTCGAACCCCGTTTCGTTGCGATAACATTATTTCGTTCAGCAACTCGTATGCAAGCGATTACAAAAAATATTTATGAAAAAAATATCTAATAAAAGGTCCCAATAAAAAAATTTACTTGGCCCAAAAAAAATTAGACATATAAACAAGTTCTATTAATTTTTGGTTTGGAAAACTATAGAAATTAAAAAGAATATATTATTTTATATATCATTTTGTTTGTGTATAAGTATGAATTTGGTTTTTGTTTCTAAATATGCTAGAAAAAACTACTTTGTAGGCATGTTTTGAGGCTATCAATAAATTGAATTTTGTATTACGGATGCTAAAAATGCGATCAGTATTTTTTTAAAGAAAAACAACTTCAACTAAAAGGCCCGATTCGGGGACTTGGCCGTAAGCCCGAAATATGCTAGGGCCGGCTTTGCACAAAATCGGTTAGAGTTTGTTAGAGTTAGTTGATCAATTAACCTATACATACTATCAATTGCAGCTGAGAACATGATCTTTGTAACTTCAATTTCAGTTCTGGATCAATAGATTTCATGATTCTTGCTTTTCTGATTTTCCCGCTCTCCCAAAATTCACACAAGTCATCTTCTTCGTTTGTTTATTTCTGCAAATTTTCTGCAAATTGTTCTTTTCTTGAAGTTAAATATTCCACTAAATCAGCTTTCTCAACATGGTATCAGAGGCTTCCGTGTTCTACTGATTCTTGATGCAATTGTTCATTTTCTATCGTCTTCTTGATCATTTGATTTCTGGGACGGCAGCTCAAGTTCCAGCTCCTGATCACAATAATGACAATCCTAGTCATGTCTTGGTTCAGCAACTACTTTGTGGTGCAGAGAATTTCAATCATTGGAAAAGAGTAATCTCTAAGGCTCTTTCATCTAGAGGGGAGCTTAGTTATGTCAATGGGGCTTTGACAATGCCACCAGAAGGTGATCCGGCTTTTGATAATTGGATGTCACACAAAGATATTGTGGTTTCTTGACTTTTAAATTCAATGACTCCTGCTATATCATAAAGTGTCATGTATTTTGACACCGCACGGGACATTGGGCTTGATTTACAAGATCGTTTTGGCAGGGGTGATGCCTACATGTTGTCCAACCTAGAAGAACAAATTGAAGGGGTCAAGCAAGGTAATCTTTCTGTCACAGATTATTTCACTAGATTGAAGACATTGTGGGATCAATACTTAGTTCTAAGACCAATACCTGCATGTACATGCCCTGCCCTTCAAAACATTAGTGAATATTATTCAAATGCATATACTACTAGATTCTTGAACGAATTTTAGTGTTGTAAAGTCTCAAGTTCTTATGACTCAGCCATTGCCGAATGTCAAAGCAGCTTTTGTAATGGCATTAAACCATGAGCAGCAGATGAATCACTCAACAAACAATACAAATTCTGTGGTTTTAGCCGCAAGAACTCATAATCTTAATGCTATGATAGGATCTTAGTCAAGATTTCCTACTCAAGGAAGATGGCAAGGCAGAGTGAATGGTAGATGGGCACAAAATGGTTCAAAAAGACATGTGCGCACATTCTGTGGTAAAGAGGGGCATACTGTTGACAAGTGCTACAAGAATCTTCTTAAATTCAAGCCTTATGGGAGAGGATCTGGTCCTTCTACTAATAATGTCATTCATGATAAGGATTTAGAGCCAGATGATACTGACCAGTGTAGTCAGAAATCTGCATGCAGATTCTGGAGCCATCACCCAATCCCAATATGAGCACCTCGTGTCTCTCATCCAGAACCTGCAAACCACCTCCAGTCAGTGCAATTTTGTTGTTATGGCTGCAGGTTTTAGTTCACAAAGGACAAGTATCAATGGTAGTCTTGTGCATTGGATTTTAAATTCAGAAGCTACAGATCACATAACTTTTTCATTAAAACTTGTGTCTGATGTTAAGCCTGTGACTGAAGAGAGTTTGAGAATGTGATAAACACAAGAGTAAACTTCAACTTAGTTTATTCATTGAGTAAAAAGATGTATAAATAGATACAATTGAGATAGAGAGACTAGCTAGCTAGCTTGGGCGGCCACTTGAGTATGTAGATGTGGGCGGCAAGCATGCAAAAGTAAAAAGTAAAAGTTATGTCTATGACATAAAGTAAACTAGAGTTTGACATATTAATTGTTTATATGACTCACAATTAATATGTCTTTTACAATTAATTTTACAATTAAATAAGGCGTACAAAATATTATGCACGAAATCCTAAGGCTCAGCAATCTGCTGAGCACCCTGCTGAAGCCTCAGCAGACTGAGTCTGCTGAGTAATATTTCCACAGTGACTAATTTTCATGTTAATCTACCAAATGCTACATCACTTTCTGTTACACACGTAGGGAAAGTGAGAATTATTCAGAAAGAACGGTGTCTTAGTCATCTTTCCAGTTTTACGGAAAATTAGGGTGAATCAGCCGAAGATTGGACTTTCCTTATTTAAAATATGTGTTGTGATTTCTGTTATTTTTGTAATTAAGATTGATTGATTGTGATTGATTAATAGAATCAAGTAATACTAATCAGTCAAGACTCTATTTATTCCCTATTTAAGTAGAGGCGGCTAATTATTGGGAAATGTAATCCGAAATATAATAAAAAGGCTTTTCCTTATTTTTG
This sequence comes from Gentiana macrophylla, assembly GCA_026214975.1. Taxonomy (NCBI): domain Eukaryota; kingdom Viridiplantae; phylum Streptophyta; class Magnoliopsida; order Gentianales; family Gentianaceae; genus Gentiana; species Gentiana macrophylla. The sequence goes on from CM047814.1 coordinate 82,263,172, forward strand.
TTTTAATTTTCTTTCTATCTCTTTTAACATGGTATCAAAGCCTATGTGGTTTGACCGTCATACACGGTGACCCAGTCTTGGAACCAGTCCAGGTCAAACACTCGCTCAAACCCGGTAGACCCGGAGGTTCAACCGTTGACCCAGCAGGTTATGGATTTTCATCACCACCACCCATCAATAAAATTTTTTTTACAATAAATTGTTTTTAAGGCATTACACCTAACAATTTCCCACTTGCCGAAAGAACAAACAACAATTTTTTTTGAGGGGAACAATTCTTTTTAGAACACACATTTATCATATCAATAACATTCTTTCTTTTGCTCTAAAGCAGATGAGACACATCCGTCAATGAAAGACATTAGATGCCATATTATTGATAAACGGATCGGCAAGGTTGTCGGCCGAGGTGATCTTCCGGGCCGTCACGTCACCCTTATATATCCATGATCTCTCTTTCCAGATGGTACCTTATCGCTATATGTTCTGGCCTCTTTTGTCTGCAAGGCTCTTTTGAATTGGATATCGCTGCATTATTGTCACAATAAAGTAGTAACGGATTATCCAGACCTGGAACCACTTCCAGCTCATCAAGGAGCTTCTTGAGCCATACCATCTCTTCAGTTGCTTCAGAAGCTGCTATGGATTTGGTTTCCATGGTAGAATCGGCAATGTTAGATTGCTTAATGCTTCTCCATACTATAGCTCCACAACAAAGAGTAAACACTGAGCCAAAGATCGACTTGCAATCATCTTTTTCCGACTGAAGGTCAAAAATCAGTGTAGCCAACCATATTCAGGTCTGCACCCGAATATGCAAGCATATAATTCATCATTCACTTAAGATATTAGAGAATACACTTCACTGTTATCCAATGCTCGATGCATGTATTTGCTTGAACTCGACTCGCCAACCCCACGTCATATCAAATGCTAGTACACAACATAACATACATCGGCTTCCAACTATAGATCTGTAAGGAATATGTCCAATGTTATTCATCTCTACAAGGGTCTGAGGACATTATTTCTTTGAGAGAGCTTTGCCATGATGGCTTGGTTGGAAACCCTTCTTTGCATTTTGAATACCGTAACGTAGCATCATTTTATCTATGTAAAATACCTGGGACAAAGTCAATAGCTTGAACTGTCGAAAATTAAAGTTGATTAATTTTCACATCATTTTTAAGTTTCATTTTTCAAAAAGTATTCTAATATTAATTTGATACTATAGGAAACTATGATATGTATTACTCCATCCGTCCCACAATATAAGTCCTTTGAACTTTTTTTGTGGTGTTCCAAAATATATGTCCTTCTCACATCCCAATTTAATATTAAATGCATTGTTTTCACTTTCATATTAAACAATGCAATACTATATGTCACTCCAAAAAACCAATACAATATTTTATCTTGAAATTTTAAAAAAACAACTCATTTATTAACTTTCTTAAACTGTGTGTAAAACTTATAAGAAATTATATTGCGGAATAGAGGGAGTATTAAAAGTGGTTGAATTGATAATAAATTGTGCGTAAGATAGAGAAAAAATGATAATAAATGTTGCATTATCAATTTATAATGATTTATATTATGGGACAAATCAGAGCCGCCCCTGTGAAAACCGGGGCCCAAAGCCATTTTACCGGACATGGCCCCTTAGATTTGAAGAACTTTTTTTTCAAATAGAGAAACATAAACAAAAATTGTAAATAAACATAATTTTTCAAATTCAAAGGTTTGTTTACAAGTCCTACTTGCAAAATACTATTTAAACACAAACTCTTTTATCATATTTAGAAGTAAATCAGTTATTAAAGTAGAATAATCAATTAATCTATCAAAAAACAACAACTTCCATCATATTTAGAAGCAAATCATTGATTAAAGTAGAATAATCAATTAATTTATCAAAAAAAAAAAACAATTAATCAATCAAAAATCTTAAAAAATTACAATCGATCATATAACTTAAAAAATCAAAACCCTAAATAAAAGTACACAATTCAACAGCAGTTTGTTTTTCAAAACGTGAACTGCTCATAAATGGAAAAAAAAAAATAAAAAATACTTACAGTTGCTCAAAACAAATGTCGATTGGGACATGAAAAATCCTTAAGAACGCTACTAAACAGTGATAGTGAATATCGTCGATGTTTTCCTTTCACGACATAAAAAATTTCTCAATTTCAGTCAACAATTCGTCGATTCGTCTCCTACTCAATGGAGTAGGGTATGCGTGAGTGTCTTTATGTTACAATTTAATAGGGAAAAAATTTGATTCAGTAAACAGAAGCAATATATAAATGATCGGGAATCAGGATGGATGATTAATGGTATTGTGGGGTATTGGGGTTTGAAGTTGAATTTAGTATTCCTTCTAAGCAAAAATTCGTGGGTTAATAAAAATAGAAATGATTGGTGGGAATTTGTATAAAAGTGAGCTATTGGACTAAGGGTTGAACAATGTGTAACCGAGTTTTGATCAAAAACTTAAACTGGGCTTAAACAATTTAATCTTTTTTTAACAACTAGTATATAAGGATATACAATTTTTGGGGCCCGTACAAAACCGGAGGCCCAAGGCCCTTCTCAACCTTTGCTCAAGGCCACCTCTGAGACAAATCAAAAAGTATACGATGTCTTATATTTTAGGACGGATTAATATACTATAAATTCCGTATTACAGCAGTTTAATTATTAAGTATTGTGGTTGTAGCTGTGTTTTTTCCAAGTCATAAAAATGAATCATAGCGGAAGTGGGTTGATTGGTACTACTCCCTCATTCCCTTAATATAAGGTCTTTTGGTTTTTTAGTAGTGTCTCAAGATATAAGTTCTTATCACAAAATATTAAATGAATCGTTTTCATTTTCACACTAAACAATGTAATATTAGGAAAATAATATGTGCACTACACATGTGTGTAGCGCACAAACCACTACATGTGTGAATGCCCTTGATTAAAGTGATCAATTATTTTTTGTGGGGGTCCCAACAGAATATCATGTGGTGTTGATTGTGTTGTGTAAGATGTTGTGGTTGAAAGAGTAGTGGATGTATTACTACTCGTAATATTATTAGTCAGTCTCGGAAAATGATACAATATTTTGCGATGAAATATTAAAAAATTACTCATTTATTAGGTTTTCTTAACCGTGTGAAATGGTCAAAATGCCCTATATTATGGGATGGGGGAGTATATTCTAAGTGTATATAATTATCCATCAATGTTATAATATCCTTATTACGTGACATTGATATTATAAAGTGTTCCGTCAATACATTAGGTTTTTTTTTTTTTGTTGACATAATTGATACATTAAGTTTTATATAATATTTATATCTTAACATATTCCTACGGTGCACTAAAATATATACAAGGTATAAATGTGTAACTGTATCTTTCATATCTATATTAATATTTATGAGTAAAAAAATGTCAATTAGCCCGAATTGTGTCAATTGACCCACAAATGACCCGTTTGTCACCCGCTTCCCCGTCTTGGAGAGAAATTGACCAGAGCTATAACTGACAGGGAGAATAAAACCACATAAACAACGATTTGAAAGCTGGAATGCACACCTGGATCTATCAGGATCCATTCGCTTTTTTTGGATGTGTGTGTTCCGATCGGCTTTCTCTCGATAGAATCGCATTAAAGGTTCTTATTTTCAGTATTTTCTCATTTTAACCGTTTAACCTGTTTCGTTCAACCTATTGTGTTACGTGATTATGTTCGGTCAGTAGAGATGGTTTCGGTTATGGTAGAGAATGAACGTTCGTGGACATTCATATCATGTTTTTGGTAAATTGTGACTGCACATGTGAGTTTGTTTGATGTTAGTTTTTTTCTTACAGGGGTTTTTGATGTAATTTCATGTGCGGTATTGACAGAGAAGACGAGTTTTATGAGCAATGGTGATGTCTGCATTGAGAGATGTTATCCAGCTCTGCAATTAAAGGGTAAAACTGTGGCTGGAAATTCCGTCTTTTCGTAACCTATGGATAATTCCGTCTTCTTTTTACGTTTTTTTGCTTTCATATTTCTTTCACACCTACAGGTTCTTCTTTCCGTAGACTCAGTTTTAAGCAAATCTTTCTTTTTCAATGTTGGTGTCGGGAGAATTATGTACGCGTTTTGGACTTTTCTCTGATTTCTGTGGGATATTTTTGTACTATTATAGATTGGGTTACTTTTATGTCTCAATTTGAATTTTTGATTAACTTCATTTTTTACGGTTTGCTTCAATATTTGAACATGAATTTTTGTTTCTTCAGTCCTGTTCTTTGAACATGAATTTTTGTTTTTGGGGGTTTTTGTTTCTAAGCATGTAACAATTTCCTCACTGCTTGGTTTGCAGCACTTCTCACGTTTCACTTTATTGGTACGTAACATTTCACGAAATGCTTCCATGAGGTTTATTACGTTCTCAACATATAACTGAGTACAACACCATCTACACAACTTCTTCTCCATGTCAATGTACAGTTGGATGTGGTTCATGTTATTGTCATAGAAGAGATCATATGTTACAGCTTCATTTTCTCCACGTTATCACATACTTCTTTCATTTGAATGAAAATGCCACAAATTCTCTCTAGTCTCTACACATTTGTTCTTCATCATTTTCAGTTTATGCTTCATAGCTTACTATAATTCAATATGCTTTGTATCTTTAGTTTAACTACATATGATATCCAATTTCGCAAAACCGGGAATGCTACAGAGAATCTCAAACTGGATGTGGAAGAGGTGAAGGTTTTATTGGTTGAGTTTTAGTCCATGCTACGAATGTGTATGCCCCTTACGCGTTATTAAGGTTCGGAAGCAACGATGTTTAACTTTTGTTTTATTCTTTGTCAAACCATTGTGATTCTTTTGCTTACTTATTATATCGAATTCTGAACCAAGTGATGTATCTATTTCTTTATTTCCAAGAACATCTATTAACTTTCCTTCACTTCCAAATATCTTATTTTACACAATCACACCACACTGTTAGACAAAGGCTTTAATTATTGTTAAACTAACATACTTCTGACTGTTTGATGATTTTTTATTTTGTGCTAAATTCAATGCTCCTTTACTTTTGCCATTTTATCATTTTGCATTTCATCAAGATTCATTAAATGTCATTAAGCTTATCTAATTTGGAGAATATATGTGATTTTTTATTTGTTGTGTGCATCTCTTTTTGTAAGGCGTTGTGACTAGAAATTCGACGGAGGCGCCTCACTTAAGTTATCGGCGACTAGAGAACGTTGACAGTTTGCACAAAAAGTTTGAGTTGTTGACGTTACCAGTCTATATGAATGTGGATTTATTTGGTAGAGTAGACTTTTATGTTTGTTTCACTGATTTGTCTTGACTCTTTTAATGCGTATCAAATAGTGCATCATAAAAACAAGTTTGTCTAACTTATTAGTTACCTAAATGAATACACCTTCAGCACTTCATTCATATAGCGCTTCATGCATTTTCCATTTCACATCATCAGTTGTTAAACAATTATAAAAATTCTTACAATTTCTTATGGCATATATGAGGGTCGATTTTATGTGGAATTATTGAACAACAAGAGAAAGCAGCATAATCTCAACATCAAAATGGACGACTCAACTTGCTTCATATCTTATTAATACAATATATTATTCGCTACTTTCATTAAGATAAATCTGACTATAAAAACATCGAATGTCATGCGATTTTTCACTTTGAGTTTCAAATTTAAAAATATGTAGTCGTTCTTCTTTAATAGATATTATCGAATTTTACGTTCTCCCGTGCATTGCATGTTTTTCTACTAGTATATATATATATATATATAAGAGACTAATATCTTTCGATACACAATAATATAATATAATACATTCTATTACAATCTTTAATTCAATACTGATATATTATATCCTGTTTTTTATATAACTATGCAAATATATATTTTGATAAATATATATTAATTATCGTGTTTTTGATAACAATATATTTGTGTGTATGGACTTAGAAATTTGTAAATGAATTTGAATTTCTTGAAATAAATTTCTTCATTTCGACTCATGAGAGACATCGACTCGATTCAGTTTTTTTTCGAGTTCAAGCTCGAGTCGAGCTACTCGAATAATTATCCGAGCCGAGCTCGATTTTTAAAATATATTAATCGAGTAGCTCGCGAGCTTAATCGAGCTTGATTAAATAATTATTTAATAATTAAATTTATTATAAAATATTATTTTTTTATAATTAAAAAAATAGTATTCGAGTCGAGTATTAGACGAGTCGAGCTCGATCTTGCCATATTTCATTAAAAATTAAATGAATTTTAGGAAAATAATCGAGCTTACGCAGTCGAAATCGAGCTATATACCAAGTCTTAGCGAGTCGAGTTCGATCTTTCTTTTCAGGCTCGATCGATCGAGCCAGTAGAGTTTGAGAACGCGAACTTTTTAATCGAATCGAATTCAATTTCTCTAGCAGAGTATCATTTCACTCGCCTCGATTACACCCTTGGACTAATTTTATTCTTGCATTTTCGATTTTTTTTTTTTTATTCTTGCAGTTTATTTATCTACTCTACAATATGGTCTGGACCTACTATTAATTTTGTACTGGGCTTGTCTCCCTTGAGCCCAAACTCCATAGCCATCCAAACTACTACCCTTATATCCATTTATATTTGAAACTGATTGGGCTTATTCCATCCAGTGAATTAATTTTGACGACTCCAAACAATTAATTTTAATTAACAATTCCTTCGCTTAGATAGGAAGGAATTACATAATAATATACCTTACATTATATTCGCACGGATTAAGAAAAATATAGTTAATACTTTGAAATAATCTAATATTTTTACATTTATACTCTTTAAAAAGTTGGTGAAACATTTAATGCTATACACTTTTTATTATAAATTTTGTAAATATTGTAAATAGGGAAGAACATTTGAAGAAATTTGACAATTAATGTACAAAGTAGACATTTATTTTGGGACAAACCAAAAAGAAAATATGGACAAATAAAATGAGGCGGAGGGAGTAATATATGTAGGAGTGGATTCTAGGTTGAAGAACCGATACTAAAACAAAACAAAAAAAGCCGATTTTAAGTGATATGAATTAAACCCATTGTACTCTAACCTCTACACCGGAAAAGTGGTCGATATTTATCTCGTAGTACGTCTGGAACCAAGTCATTCAAATCTTTTATACTGTCCTATCCACAACACATGTTAAAGATCAAGCACTTACCATTGTACTAAAACCAATTGGTGGTAATAAATGTGCTAGTTTATTTCCTTATCTTTAACACGCCCCCTCAAGTGTGGGCTCATATCAAGGCTATGCCAACTAGGCATACAACAAGCCTGAGCCAACTAGGCTCACAAAGACCAACTAGGACCGAGGCCTATGCTTTTTTGAATCCAAAGGCAATCGTTGAGTGAACAGTATCTTCTTTGTGTTAGTTGACCTAAGCCGTACCCTGATTGCTAGGGTGGGGCTCAGCCTCCGAACCGTACGTGGGATGCGTTTCTGCCTCAAACAGCTCAGGCCGAAGACCAGGGGAAGTTTAGTAGAGATGGGAAAACCTAGCAGATGGCGGTCTAGTTCAGGTTACCCAGACTTTAGATGGATTCACTCCAGCCACAGGTTCCCCTACGGCTACCTTGTTTGACAATATAAATGGGGGAAAATATTGCTGGCAGCAGGGTTTGAACCCAAGACCTTCCGCTTTGATACCATGTTAGGATCAATCGCTTACCATTTGCTACTATATTTCTTAAACATTAAGAGTGTGGCAATCTGTCCAACCTTGCACAATTTTCATTCAAGAGTGTGGGCGATTTGTCCCAACACCCCCATCAATTGTTGGCAATTTGTCCAACACTTGCACAATTTTCATTCAAGAGAGTGGACAATCTGCTCCAACACTTGCACAATATCTTTTTAAATAATGTTTAAACCAGGGCTCGATCTCATGACCTCTGACTCTGATACCCTGTTAACAATCAAGAGCTTACCGTTGTACTAACGTCAATTGTTAGTAGTAAATGTGCTACTATATTTCTTATACATTAAGAGTGTGGGTAATCTGTCCCAACAACACAATCAGCTTTGCTTAGTGCTGTTAACGAGCCGAGTCGAGCCGAGTAGCTGATGTTCAAGCTCGAGCTCGTTTGTAATCGGGTAGGCTCGGCTCGGCTCGTTAACACAAACGAGCCTAAAAGCATGTTCGAGCTTGGCTCGATAAGTATAAAAAATGTTCGACCTCGAGCTCGAGCTCGATATCAAGCTCGTGAACAGGCTCGAACTCGAGCTCGGCTCGTTCAATAGTATTTTTTTAAGGGGAATGATTTGTTTATATCTAATCTATCATTATTCAACCCAAAATACTCGTTTAATCAAACATCCACAAAATATTTGTTATTTGTTAAATTATTTATGTTTATACATTCCCGGCCGCAAAAAGATTATATGTTTATATGATTTATATTTATTATTTATATTATATATTATTTAAGTTCGCGAACACTAACGAGCGTTCACAAGCAGGCTCGTGTTCGCTCATTTAGTAAACGAGCAGGAGAACCTGATCGAGCTCGGCTCGATAGCATAAATGAATGAGCTCGAACGAGCTTAAACGAGCCGAGTTCGAGTCGAGTTCGTGAACACTCGGTTCGTTTAACAGTTATAGCTTTTCTCCAATTGAGAAAACCAGAAACCATTTTGTAGGAAAATTTATAGATATCATATACCTTCAAAGCAACAATTCAACAACATTTTATCAAGTAGAAATACTAACAAAATGGTACCTCAACTATGCATGACCAAGAAACCTTCATAATATCGAGGATACTATTGGAGTTATCTAAAATATTATTATTATGTATTTATTTTATTGTGTGACTTGTTGGCCAAGTTGTTACAGGCCTATATATTTGTATCACCACTACACAATTGAATCAATGAAATCAATCGTTTATGAATTATGATACGGTATTAGAGCCATTCGATTTTTCTCTCTCTCGTTATGACAATTCCTCCCTAAACCCTAACCATTTTTTTCTCTAAAAAAACATATACACAGGTCTCTCTTAGTCTTCGCTGAGTTTGTTTCTTCTCCCTGCCGCCGCCTCCCGGCCGTTCCATTGAAGTTAACACTAATAACCCAAAAAAAGTCCAGCTCCTCTTTGTCTTTTTTTTATATTCTTTTTTTGTTCTTTGTTATACGTTTCAAAAAAAAACACCTTTGATTGTTGCAATTGCTTTGTCTTCATTTTGTTGATCATAGCGTTTTTTAAGAGTGATTTGAAAACCGTCTTAGCAATTGGATTTCGAAGCCCTTGGATTTTTTTCCTTGCGCTAGATAAACCCCTAATTCCTAAACCCCGAATTCTTATTGATGGATACCTTTTCTAAACTTACACCTATTCTCCACCCTCCTCGATCCCGATTTTCTGGAGTTTCTTATATTAAACAGCCCACAACTTGCCAAATTTGTGCCAAAACAGGCCACACGGCCCCGGCCTGTTCCTTTCGGTATACTTATTCCCATCCACCGACTCCTCGGTTACTACCATCTCGGACTCCTCAGGCATACTCGACTTCTCCATACACACATCCCGGTTTTGATTGGATTGCGGATACAGGGGATACTCACCATCTCACACATGATCTTCGCAATCTCAACCTCACATCTTCACCTTATGTTGGGCCTGACAAAGTGCATGTAGGTGACGGTAAAGGTTTACCTATTACTCATTACGGCTCTCTTCTGTATATTCCCCTTCCGAGTCATTTTGTATCTAATATTCTTGTTATTCCTTCTATCACAAGAAACCTCTTATTTGTGCATACATTTGCCCCTGATAATTCCGTGTACTATGAACTTCATGGGTCTTACTTCCTTGTAAAAGATTACTCAGGCCACATCCATCTCCGGGGATTTGTTAAGGATGGCCTCAACCATTTCTCCACCCCGCTCCATCCTCTCATTTCTCCCGCTCAAGATCTTGTCTCCTCCATTACCTCATCTACCACGTGGCATCAGCGTCTCGGTCATTGCTCCTACTCCGTCCATCGTCAAGCCTTAAAAAGTCTTTCTACCTTCACTCCTACTAAAGCACCCTCTGCTGTGTGTGCCCTGTGTGATCTAGCTAAGAGTCGCCGCTTCCCGTTATACACCTCTGATTTTACTTCTACTGCTCATCTAGACCTGATTTACTCTGATATTTGGGGCCCCTGTTCTGAACCCTTAATTTATGGTTCCCGTTATTATGTCAGGTTTCTGGATGACTTCACAAAATACCTATGGCTCTATCCTCTTAAAAATAAATCTGATTTTGAACCTATTTTTCCTGACTTCCTTCCCATGGTTGAATGCCAGTTTAATACCAAATTAAAATCCATCCAAACTGACTGGGGTGGTGAGTATCGCCGCATTTCCACTATTCTTACCTCTTTTGGAATCCGTCATCGCCTCTCCTGTTCTCACACCCATGAACAAGTTGGTTCCATTATGCGTCACCACCGTCAAATGTTGAAGTCGGTTTTTCTCTTCTTGCCCAATCCAACCTTCCGCTTCCCTATTGGGATGATGCATTTATCAGAGCCATGTATATCATCAACCGTCTTCCCACCAAAGTCCTCCATGATAAGTCCCCATTCGAAATGGTCTACCATCGCTCCCTTGACTATACATTCCTTCGAGTCTTTGGCTGTGTGTGATGGCCTTATCTCCGTCCCTACAACCATCATAAGACTGATTTCCGCTCCAAAACTTGCATCTTTCTCAGCTATAGTCCTTCACACCACGGTTTTATAAATGTCTGGACCTTTCCTCTAGCCGTATCTATATTGCTCGCCATGTGGTTTTCAATGAATCCGTCTTCCCCTATACACCTTCTCCTTTCATACCCACCCTTAACAATCTCACTGTCCCACTTCATGTCTTCCTGCTAGCACCTCCACAAAATCCGCCTTCCATGCCCGCTCCCTCCAACCCGGCCTCACTTCCTTCGGCTCCTAATCCCGAGCCTTCCTCACCCACCTCTCCTGCGTCCACTTCGGCCACGGACTCTCCGGACTCATCTCCTGCCCAACCTGCCCCCACTCATACCATGGTTACTCGCACCAAAACCAATTTTCTCAAACCCATCTCTCGGCCTGACTCTATCCGCTACCTGCTTCCTAAAGCCCTTGTTTCTTCTACCGACTACTTGGACCCTACTTCATATACCGAAGCCTCCAAACACCCGTATTGGTGTAATGCTATGAGAGAGGAAATTGATGCGTTGTTGCGCAATCACACTTGGAACCTTTTTCCTCCGACTCCTTCTATGAATATTGTTGGCAATAAATGGGTGTACATGACTAAGCATCATACCGATGAGCGTTTTGAGCGTCACAAGGCTCGTCTTGTGGCCAAGGGTTTTTATCAGGCTGAAGGCATTGATTTTACTGGCACCTTTAGTCCGGTTGTCAAGCCGGTCATGATTTGTGTGCTTCTCTCTCTTGCCGTTTCTCAAGTTTGGTCACTTCGTCAGGTGAATATTCAGAATGCCTTTCTTCATTGGCATTTATCTGAGCTCGTTTATATGCATCAGCCACATGGGTTTATTCACCATGGTTATCCTAATTATGCCTGCCGCCTTCGCCGTAGTCTCTATGGCCTTCGTCAGGCCCCTCGTGCTGGTTTTCTCGATTTACTGATGTGCTCTCTTGGTTTGGCTTCGTCGGCTCTAAAGCTGACACCTCCTTATAAAACTACTCTTGTGATGGTTCTCGTGTCTTTATACTTATTTATGTGGATGATATTATTACTAGTTCTTCATCTTCTCTTGTTGAGCAGGTTATCTCGTATCTTGGTCGGCATTTCCCGTTAAGGACCTTGGTTTGTTGTCCTATTTTCTTGGTATTGAGGTGCTCCCCACCTCCGATGGTTTGTATCACACTCAATGGAAAGTATATTTTTCAGTATCTACAGCGTGCTTCTTTGGACAAGGCTAAGCCCTGTCAGACGCCGTTGTTGGCCTCCACCCAGCTCACTCTTGATGATGGACCGCCTTGCTCAAACCCGTCTCTTTACCGCACCATCATCGGCGGTTTGCAGTATCATAGTTTCACGTGGCCTGACATAGCCTTTGCAGTTCATAAGGTTAGTAAATACATGCATTCTCCTACATACGACCATTGGTCATTGTTAAACGCATTCTTCGCTATCTCATGCACACTATCTCAGATGGTCTTTTTTTCTCTCGGCGTTCCTCTCACACACTTCGGGCTTTTTCTGATTCTGATTGGGCCGCTGATCATGATGATCGTCGCTCTGTTAAGGCTTATTGTGTTTTTCTCAGGGATAATCTTGTTAGTTGCCATTCTAAACAGCACTTGACCATCTCTAGAAGTAGTACTGAAGCTGAATACAAGACACTTTCCAGTACTGCACCGGAACTTCAGTTGCTCTGCAGTCTTCTTCATGACATGCAGATTCCTCTCTCCCCTCCTCATACCCTTTGGTGTGATAATATTGGAGCCACTTATCTTGCTCATAATCCGGTTTCCACGCCGGTACGAAGCATATCGAGATTGATTTTCATCACGTTCGTGAATTGGTTGCTGCCCGCAAGCTCAGTATCTCCTTCATTACTTCAAAGGATCAGTTAGCCGATCTCCTTACCAAACCGTTCGCCCAGCCTCATTTTACAAGTTTGAAGACCAATCTCTGTGTCCAGTCACTTCCCACGGGATTGAGGCGGCATGTCGAAGATGTAAGGTGTAGTGCCCGAAAGACAATTGTATAATTGTTTTAGGACAGAATTAATAATTCATCTTATTATATGCATGTATGCTTATAATTAAGACACTACATCGAAACCCTAAGTACCTCGTTTATGTAATCACATAACTCAGTGTATGGATATACACAAGAGGATTGAGTTAGTGAGATGTACTTAAAATTAACTTAGTCCGTAGCGTTTATTAATCGAGTATGGGTCTCATGATTAATTTGCTATTAATGCGCCTGAACACTTTAGGTGTGACGATCTTATCCGGACTGCTTCGGTAATAGGATACTGAGTGGGGCATTTATATATGATGATAATCATATAGAAATTTGGACCGATTTGATTTGAGTTCTCGATATAATTCCGTAATCGAAGTCTTATCGAATCACAAGATGATCATATATGGATTAATCTTAATCTGAGGTGATCCTGAGCATTTAACGCTAGACTAGGGTAGCGTTTGATGTGTTAGTAAGGATCACTTGAAGTATGTGGTCCAACACTTCTCGTTGGCTCTATGCGGGATGAGTGAGTAGTCCGTGCTATCACGATATGGAATCCATTCCTTCCTCGGGAAGTAGACGAGCGATTCCACTTATTTGTTGACCACAGAAACCGATCGATCGGCCGAGTTCATATTATATTGAATATGAACTAATTGATCACTAGGGGTTAATGGTAAATAAGGATAATATGTTTCGAGAAGGGTTTACGGAAATATCCCGAATCGAAGTGAGCGATCTATGGAGGATTTATCCGTATGTAATGATTATATCGATGGGCGCTTTCGACTCATAAATTGAGTGTAAGTTATCTATATTCGATAGAGTTCGAGTTTGGGTTTATGGTGGTGTAATCCCGGAATTAATAGGTTGGATATAATTATTCTCGCGAAGAATAATTTTTATTCGATTTATTGTAATTTCTTGAATATGGGTCCAATGGCCCCGACGCGGCTCTAATATAAATAATAATGGATTTCTCGTTGTTGCACTCAATTATAATTAAATAGTTGGATTGACTATTTAATTTGATATGTGATTAATTGTTTGGTTGGACTAAATAATTAAATACACTGGAAAAGATATTTTTCAATTGATTTCATCCAAATTGGTGTGTTGACCCTTTTTGGTCAAATATAGGAAAAATATGCATGGACCTTATTTTTCAAGAAAAGGTGCGCATGTTTTTTTGTATATATTTTATATTATTTAATTATTAAGGAATTTGTTTTCTTAGATAGTTATTTAATATGTGATTTATCTTTTATTTGTTAAATGATAAATCATGGAATATTGATAATATATTTATTTATCCTAATTTGTTTGGGATAAATATTATATTTATCTTTTATTTGGAAAAGGATTATTATAATAATTATCTTTTAATTATTTAATCTTTGGAGGTTAAGTTTTTACTCTCTATATATAAAGAGAGTTTCTCCCAAACCTTTTGGAATAACATAACACGCCATTATCAAAGAAAGAGGCTTAGAATTTTGGCCATCTTTCTTCGGGTTTGAAGTTGGAATAATCTTCGGGATTATTCCGGTAGCATATCAAGGAGGTCCGCGGCGGGAAACACCATCCACCTGGTGTTCTTTGGGAGACACACGTTGGAAGGTGTGGCTTCTCAATCACGTGTTCTTGGAGACCTTTTGTTCTTGGAGTTAAGCACCATAAAAGGTAGGCTCCTAAACCCCTTGTAAGTTTAGATCTTTAATTTATGTTTTTGTTTCGTTTAGATCTAGATCGATGCCTTCATTGCGTAATCGGGTCAATCCATAATTGATCCGACGATATTACATCTAACAAGTGGTATCGAGCCTTTGATCTAACGATCAAAGTATATGAATTTTAGATCTTGGAGTGGAAAAGCATGTTTTAGATGTTTTATTTCGTTTTTGGTAAAATTCGATTTAATCATGATTGTATGCTTGTGATTGTTGTGGTTGAAGAGATGGATTGGGGTTGGTATTGTTTACTTTCGTTAGATCTATTGTAAACTCATATAAATTCGTTTATATGAGTATAGGAAATTTTGTAATTTTAATTTCCTAGAAGTAGATCTGTTTTATTGCTGTTCCGTTTTTATTTTATTCTCGGAGATTGAGACGTTAAAACGACAATCCCTCCGGTCAGAATGAAGAATAAAAGTTGAAGAACATGCCCTCAAAATTTCGTGACGATCGGAGTCGATCTCGATGTCTGATCTCTGCTATAAATTAGCTGCTGTAACAGAAAAGCACAGCAGGCATTAAAACCCTAGCTGTGAGTTCGTCGAATTTCTAGAAGAGATTGGACCGTTGAAACGAAGATCCGACCGTTCAGATCGACTAACATGGAGTTATGAACAAGCCCTAAAAATTTAAGGTCGATCGGGATTTGTCTCGATGCCCGATCGTCCCCAGGAAGACACTGTTGCGCTGCAGTTATTAACAGATGCAGCAGTTCGATCGGCGGATTGCTGGAGAAAATTGGACCATTGAAACGAAGATCCAACCGTTCAGATTGAAGTAGGCGGAGTGAAGAACAGATCCATAAAGTTTCATGACGATCAAGGTTCGTTTGGATTTCCGATCATCGATAATACGCTGCAGCAGATTAGAAAATAGTAAACCCTAGTTAGGGTTTGTGTTTTTTTAATAGGTTAGATCACGTGCATACCAACGATCCATCTCGGTGTTTATTTTTTCCGTTATTTTTTCGTGTATGATCGAAAATTGTATGATATAACCGGAAAATTACCATGACATGCACCATATCATGATTCCACTCCAATGCATACATGTAGCTAGTTTATTTCGAATAAATTAGGCATGTATAACTCGAATAATTAGTATTAATGCTTATTAATTTAATATGTGGTAGTTAAATAATAAGTAGCTAATTATAAAAACGAGGAACCGGTTTTTGTCAATCGTTCTGATTTTAGTGATGGATTCTCGGTGAATCCCACTTTGAAAAATCGTTGAGTTTTTCGGTGATGACTTCTCAGTGAACCCACCTTAAACAGAAACGAGATTACGCGTTGGGTGACAACTTAGAAATCGGAGAATCTTAGTACATGGGTTTGGAAATGGTCTAACCATGGTTGGCGAGTTCAACCGAGCTTCGCTCAATCGACTCCTCCACGTGTGATGTAATGTTCTGGCGATTCGATAGGACTTAGCATAGCCGATAAGCCTTCGGGCTAAACGGGGCTTCTCTGCGGATTGGCCTGAATCGTCACATATGTTCCAACGAATAAGGCGGCGTAGGCTTGCCTACATAACCGACCCCATTCGAGAGTACTTTGATTTATTGTTTCTTATTGTCAAGGCCAAAACGTAATTAGTAAACCCACCACTTTTTCAAAATATTGAGTGGGAGCGAGGGAAGCGACAGTAACCCCACGGCCTCTACTATAGATGCAAGCACGTGAGAGAATGGTGACACCTCGTGCGCTTTGATTTCGCCCCTTCGGATGGTGTTCACCGCTATCAAAATTCAAGGCTTGGTCTCCGAAAGGATAGGATTTCGGGTACTCGTCGGGTCACTGACCGGCCCCTCGTAGGCATACTCGGGGCGTACTCTGAGATCTGATATAGTAGGTCACACTCTTTGTGGATATTTTCGAAATATCTAGGCTAGAAAAAGGAAGGTAATCAATGATTAAATGTCCGGGATGTCTGATTCCCGTGAGATGTTCGATTCTCGAAGCTTAATCATTGAGAGACATTGTCTCAGTTTAACCGTCATAGTGCTGATATCGACCCTCTCGGACAGTACTATGCGAGGTTAAATCCTTGGAATGGTAGGATAAACATTTTATAGTTTATTATTCCTAAAATAAAAATCAAGTAGTGATAATTTATTTATTTTGAATTTAACTTTCTGTCATATTTTTTACAACTTTAATCTCTAGACTACTGAACTGTTAGAAATAGGACTTCATTAAAAATGTGGAAAGTAACAAGTACGTTGTAATTATCAACAGAATGCAGTAAATTTTTCGGAAGAGATTTTTCTCTTGAGCATTTAAAACTTAAGTGACATAGTATAGGTATGTCACGGGTGTCACTCGTGTTGAACGAGAGACGACCATACTTAGTTCACAAAAGATGACATAGGACTATCAGATAAAATTCATTTAGTGAATTTTAAAAGTGTAATTACACAACAAATTTCTAAATTGAAAAATTGGAAAATCATATACATAAAGCGTTGCTAGTTAGACGGTATTTGGAACCGATAAACTAGTGGGAGCCTTACTCTTATGATTTGTTGTTTTTCTGAATCATTAGAAATGTGTAATGGAATGCACAAGAGTTTCTCCATTCATTGGAAAAACAAGAATAAAGCGTTACTAGTTAGACAGTATTTAGAACCGATAAACTAGTGAGAGCTTTATTATGATCTCTCAAACCATTCGAACAAAGTGTTGCTAGTTAGGCGGTATTTGGAACCGATAAACTAGTGGGAGCTTTGGTCTTATGATTTAACGATTAGCAAAATCGATAGTCCAAGCAAGTAACACCGAACATCCCACGCTTCAAGAATAGAGTCTACTCGAGCGAATCGCTAGTTCAAGATCTGTTTTCATTTAAGGAAAGTCGAGAATGGGAAAGAATGTTTATACGCGTCGATCATCCAAACTAAGTAGTTTTAAGGCTAAACCGAAAAATTAATGAATTGGAAATTAGAGGATAAGGAAAGTGATTTGGATCACCGACCAATACATCCTTAGCAATTTTCTCAAAGCTAAGTTCTTTGGAAGAACTAGGTAGCTTTGCATTAAGCGATAAACAAAATAGACAACGGGCGATTATTTGAGATAGACTAGTGGGAGTGATATAAGGAAATGAATCTCGGATTCAATTCTTGAGTATCACGAAAATTCAATTCTGCTTTTGGATTCGTTGGAGCAGCGTATTCATTTTCAATAGGATAATTTGTTGGTCTTATTGACGATAAATATAACATTCAGTATACGAACCTTAGACTCGGACTTTTGTTTGATAAAGTCGGAACCACTAAGCATTCTTTGAAAAGGTATTAATGTAGCGTCTTAAAACATATAAGCGCAAATGGTTTTCGTATTTCGATAAACGCTTCTTTCTATTCTATTAATTAGTGCATATTCCCTAAAGACAAATCAAAGGCGGCTTAGGGTGATTCCTATCTCCCAGTCAAAGGAACAACTGCCTCAAAGGAACAATGACTAAGTTTCCTTTCAATCAGGAAAGGGTAATAGATTTAAAGAAGTAACATAGCTTGTTCATAACAACCTTCGAGGTCATATGAAAGGTACAAGCTAGTGGGAGCTTTTGAAGTAGTGACATCTTGTTTGACTACTATTCGAGACTCCGGTAAGTTTATCAAATATATTTGGAGGAAATCTCTGATTTCACCAGAGATAGAGTATTCCATACTCAGAAATAGGTTATTGCGTTGTCTTCGGGACTGATGCTCGGCCTACCTCCCAGTGAAATGTTTTCACTAAGGGATACACCACAAATTTGCCTTACATAGTTATTGATGTGCTACGATACGCTGCTGAACTCATTTAAGATATTGGTTGCAAAATAACGGTTGTATTGAAAAACCGAGAAGTCTACCTAAAAGATGCCTACGCATTTGTAGATAAGGAGTGAATTCGGTTCACCCCACTTCCGTAAATAGAGGCATTTAGCACCGAGTGCTTGACGGTAGGGCGGAAATTTTATTACACGTTCGGGGCGTGAAATATCTTAATGCATTGAGTAAAGGTTGGTTATAAAACTCGTAAAATCAGAGAATGACGGTTATACTGTCAAACTCGGTCTGATAGAGTCTATAAATAACAACCTTAGATCTTGAAGTATTTGTACTCAAGATGTTACTAACTGATTTGTTCAGTCCACATCCAACACCGGCAGTTGGTGAAAACACTAATAAAAACTACTAAACTAGATCGGATATCACTCCACCCCGAGCAGCAGTGGGGAGTATGGTTTGTCCATTACCCATTGCGAGGACCTTATGGTCTATAGGGTAGATTGATGACCTATAGTCCTTCGTGGACTGTATAGGATCCTGATCATAGAGGTTGGTTTAAAAGCCATAACCCTGTGAATGGAGTATGATACTCCAGTTCTGTTGAAACTCTTGTAGAACCACCTGAGTATCTCAGGCCCAGTGGGAGTAATTGAAACTACACGGAGAAGAGTCGAATGAATAGGAAAGTTTAACTTTCAACGCAAAGCTGAGTAATTTAGGGGTGATTCCCTAAAAGGTAGAGAGTTAACCAGACCGTGATCTCTCTTATCACTCAGTCTTGCTTGATTTCGTCAGAAAGCGAGAAATAGGGGTGATTCCTTAAGACTTCCTTGCCGAACAACGGAATCTGAATTCATTCAGAATAGAAGGGTTTTAGCTAAGAACAAATAATGGATTCGTTAAAGCGCAGAAAATAGGGGTGATTCCCTAAGACTTTTTTGCGAGACTAACGGTATCTTAATTTATTCAGAAGAACCTTTGGCAGGATGCCTGCCATAGCTTATATCCTTCGGGGATTAAAGCAAACCTCTAGGTCATTTCAAAGTCATATATTTTAATATGTGGACTTGACCAGAATGTTGATAAGTCTTTTGTAGACTGGGCATCAATATTAGTAAAGTAGTATGTAGATTAGTGTTTGTGAATGGTAACACTGAAACAGTTGGAAACAACATGGGTGTGTTATCTGAAGTCAAAGTCTGACATGCCATCGGGATTCATTCTAAAGGATTTGATTCGCTCAAATCCGCAAGAATCGATCATTGGCAATCCCATCCATTCACCTGGTTAAGATATTCTTGCATTTATGCGGCATTCAACGATGTAGTCTACCTACCTCTCGGGAATGGTTATCTAAACACGAGGATGAATACTGAAATGGGATGTTTAGTGAATCCTCAAGTATCTTCGGAGAATGAGGAATAATATACTAGTATATTCAGGTGCAAACTAGAATATAAGTGATGACACTAATTCTGACTTTAGGTCAGATTAAGGATGATCGTTAAGTCGATTTCGTCCTCAGTGTTGAATCAAAGGCATATTGAAATCATACCACCGGATTAGACGGAAAGCGATGTTTTGATCCCAAAGATTGACTCAAGCCGACATCCTACTCGATCGATGTACCAAGTCACATGGTATTCGGATTACGAGTGCGCGCCGGTCACCGACCTACCTGCGGCGGCACACTCCGGTCGTGCTTGGAAGGATGAATTACTAAGATGCGCTTGGAGAGTGCAGATTTGAGGATACGTCTCACTTGTTTTGAGCAAGTGGGAGAATGTTGTAGATATAGATAAATAAGGGTGTGCTCTAAAACAATTAATCCACTTGCCTTTCGTGCAAGTGGGAGATTGTAGTGTAGTGCCCGAAAGACAATTGTATAATTGTTTTAGGGCGAATTAATAATTCATCTTATTATATGCATGTATGCTTATAATTAAGACACTCTTGAAAAACCCTAAGTACCTGCGTTTATGTAATCACATAACTTTCGGTGTATGGATATACACAAGAGGATTGAGTTAGTGAGATGTACTTAAAATTAACTTAGTCCGTAGCGTTTATTAATCTGAGTATGGGTCTCATGATTAATTTGCTATTAATGCGCCTGAACACTTTAGGTGTGACGATCTTATCCGGATTGTCGGTAATAGGGTACTAGTGGGGCATTTATATATGATGATAATCATATAGAAATTTGGACCGATTTGATTTGAGTTCTCGATATAATTCCGTAATCGAGAAGTCTTATCGAATCACAAGATGATCATATATGGATTAATCTTAATCTGAGGTGATCACTGCATTGCTTAGACTAGGGTAGCGTTTGATGTGTTAGTAAGGATCACTTGAAGTATGTGGTCCAACACTTCTCGTTGGCTCTATTCGGGATGAGTGAGTAGTCCGTGCTATCACGATATGGAATCCATTCCTTCCTCGGGAAGTAGACAGACGATTCCACTTATTTGTTGACCACTAAAGCGATCGATCGGCCGAGTTCATATTATATTGAATATGAACTAATTGATCACTAGGGGTTAATGGTAAATAAGGATAATATGTTTTTGAGAAGGGTTTACGGAAATATCCCGAATCGAAGTGAGCGATCTATGGAGGATTTATCCGTATGTAATGATTATATCGAGTGGGCGCTTTATTACTCATAAATTGAGTGTAAGTTATCTATATTCGATAGAGTTCGATTTGGGTTTATGGTGGTGTAATCCGGAATTAATAGGTTGGATATAATTATTCATGCGAAGAATAATTTTTATTCGATTTATTGTAAATATCTTGAATATGGGTCCATGGCCCCGACGTGGCTCACAATATAGCATAATTGGATTTCTCGTTGTTGCACCTCAATTATAATTAAATAGTTGGATTGGACTATTTAATTTGATATGTGATTAATTGTTTGGTTGGACTAAATAATTAAATACACTGGAAAGATATTTTTTAAATTGAATTTCTGATCCGAATTGGTGTGTTGACCCTTTTTTTGGTCAAATATAGGAAAAATATGCATGGACCTTATTTTTCAAGAAAAGGTGCGCATGTTTTTTTTGTATATATTTTATATTATTTAATTATTAAGGAATTTGTTTTCTTAGATAGTTATTTAATATGTGATTTATCTTTTATTTGTTAAATGATAATTCATGGAATATTAGATAATAATATATTTATTTATCCTAATTTGTTTGGGATAAATATTATATTTATCTTTTATTTGGAAAAGGATTATTATAATAATTATCTTTTAATTATTTAATCCTTGGAGGTTAAGTTTTACTCTCCTATATAAAGAGAGTTCTCCCAAACCTTTTGGAATAACATAACACGCCATTATCAAAGAAAGAGGCTTAGAATTTTCGGCCATCTTTCTTCGGGTTTGGAGTTGGAATAATCTTCGGGATTATTCCGGTAGCATATCAAGGAGGTCCGCGGCGGAAACACCATCCACCTGGTGTTCTTTGGGAGACACGCGTTGGAAGGGTCATGGCTTCTCAATCACGTGTTCTTGGAGACCTTTTGTTCTTGGAGTTAAGCACCATAAAAAGGTAGGCTCCTAAACCCCCTTGTAAGTTTAGATCTTTAATTTATGTTTTTTGTTTCGTTTAGATCTAGATCTGATGCCTTCCGCTGCGTAATCGGGTCAATCCATAATTGATCCGACGATATTACATCTAACAGAAGATACTATTGGAGTTATCTAAAATATTATTATGTATTTATTTTATTGTGTGACTTGTTGGCCAAGTAGTTACAGACCTATTTATTTGTATCACCAGTATACAATTGAATCAATGAAATTAATCGTTTATGAATTATGATACACAAATATACAATCAAAAACCAAGTCAATAACCTCATAAGGATACTTTCTAAAAGCTCAATCATACAGACACAATACCTAAAAAATGCACACCTTTCACAGGGTAATTCACATATCCACACAATACATGAAACTAATCTAAGCCAAAATCCATCGGTTCATTCCACCCATACATAAGAACAAATCCACATACTTCATCCCACACATTTAAGATATTAATTAGTATACAGTTAACGTCGAACAATAAACAATTAAACTCTTTTACTACCGCAAATACTTCAAAAAAGTAATTATTAAGTATTGACTACCTAGTGGTTCCATTAGCAGGGTTGTGGCTCATAAACATAACGTAATCACCGGAACACCTGGAGAAAATACCACAGTCACCCATCTTGTGCTCAACATTTCAAACAACAACACTTTGACTATAAGGAATATCACGTTTCCAACCATCAAATTAGCCTTATTCCTACAATAAATGAACTTCCTAGTGTACAATCCTTCAGTTTCTATATAAATCTCATTATGATGTTGGAACCTGAATGAACGACGAATCATGATATCCTCTCTCACACTTCGGGCTTATCTTTTGGACACTACACCTTACAATTTCTTACTTGTTGAAAAGACAAACAACAGTTGTCTTTAAAACACACTCTTATCCTATCTACAACATTCTCTCATTTTTCTCCAAAGCAGATGAAACATATCTCTCACTCTCATACCCTCCAAAGCTTATGAAAGACATTAGATGCCACCGTAATGATAAACGGATCGGCAAGTTTTTGGCTGAGGCACATCACCCTTATGCGCGATATCTCTTAACACATGGTACTTTATCTATATATGTTTTAAACCTCTTATGACTGCAAAGATCATTTGGATTGGATATCGCTCCATTATTGTCACAATAAAGTTGTATTGGCTTATCCAGACCTAGAACCACTTCCACATCACCAAGGAACTTCTTGAGCCATACCGCCTCTTTAGCTGCTTTAAAGATGCTATGTATATGGCTTCAATGGTCGAATCAACAATGTTGGATTGCTTAATGATTCCCCAGTCTATAGGTCCACAACCAAGAGTAAACATTGTGCATGAGATCTACTTACAATCATCCTTATCAGACTGAAAGTCAGAATCAGTGTAGCCAACCATATTCAGTTCTACACCCGAATATAAAATCATATAATTCCCCATTCTCTTAATATACTTGAGGAGACACTTCACTGCCGTCCAATGCTCAATGCCTTTATTTTCTTGAACTCGACTCACCAATCCCACGTCATAGCAAATGTCTAGCCTCATACACAACATAACATACATCAGGCTTCCAACTACAGATGCGTAAGGAATACGTCCTATGCACTGTTTCTTTGAAAGAGATTTGCCATGACGGATTGGTATGAAAACCTTCTTTGCATTTCGCATAATATTTAGAGGATGTAAGGTTGACAGAAAAAGCACAAGTGGTAAATTTCAGTTCTTGGACAACATGTTGATCTTTTCGTTCTCTAAGAAACAACTTAATGTTGCACTTAGTATTAGTGACGTTGAATATGTTCTTTTGGGTAATTATTGTTTACACAACTTTTGTGGCCTAAACAATGGCTAGTGTTTTGCAACAGCATTAGTTCTATAAACTTATCACATAATCATATATATCTTGCATTTCAGAGCTAAACACAAAAATATCATAAATCATTTCATTATATATAATGACAATATTTACATTGAAAATTGTCAATGCATTTGGATGACACTGGTAACAAATCAAACTTAAGAATATATAATTATTCAAGTTGTGTATAATTATGCTAGAAGCTCCTATTATAGTCACATTGTTAACACTATCAATAATAGCCATTTTGTAAAGAATATTGCAATCTAACTTGAAATGATTCAAAGTTGCGAATGAATGGTTGTTGTGACAAGCCCAAAACATGTCCAAATCATGAAACACTATTAAGAGATCATGCAGATGTATAATTGCTGCCACTTTGGGACAAATGTTACCTTGACATCATCATCATATTAAATATTGCGATTACTCTATATTACGTTAGAAAGTAAATAGATGACGAAATAGCAAGTTGGAATAGTATAAAATTGACTATTGTAGTCACTAGTGCGACATATTGTCTACATTAGGTGAATATATATATATATATATATATATATATATATATATATATATATATATATATATATATATATATATATATATACTAGTATCCGTACACCGTGCAAAATGCACGGTGCATGCCCATTCCAGATCGGTGGATGTAATTAGGGTCTTTTTTTGTGTGGTATATGTTGCGATTGTACGAAATGAGTAAAGACTATAAGGAATCATAAAAGCTTTGAAACATTAACTATACATTATCATAAGGTGTTTTTCAAAGACATAAATAGGGTGAGGGACATGACATGGCATGTGTTGTGTTATACCGAATGTGATAAATATATTCCGTATAATATACTTAATACGTTGTATTATAACGTAGCATGAAGTATATTATGTTGTACTACACCGGAAGCAATATTAAATGGACACGACGAATGTGGAACACCGAATTTAAAAAACAGTATAACACGAAACGTCATTGTATAACAAAATAATTAAATGGCCAGACGGGAAAAAAATTAACTAAAATCTACCACACGTCGTAATAAAATTGATGTAAATTTCTTACAATTGTCCCAACTAATAACAACAACCATTATTGTATCTTAAACATCTAAATAGACAAACCACTTTTAATAACAATGTAACGAACTAAAGTAAGATAACATAAAATATCATTAAATTGTTTAAAAATATATTAAACTATAATAACGTGTATACGTAAGTGCATAACGAGCCATACTACTAAAAACCGAAATAATACTAAAATTTATGTAAATTTGTGAGTATTGTCCGAATTAATACAATAAAAATAAATCCATAGAAATATGTCGTCCATCGGTGAACGGCACTAATGAATCGGAGAATCCGGAAGGAAAAGAGGAATGAATACACTATATAGAAAAATTTACGTATAGCCGTAGACATCAACGGAAAAGTGATAGGAAACATCTACTAATAACAATAAACTCATTTTAACATGTATACTAAAGTCCGACACTCCTAAAAAAACCGATATCATAATAAAATTGATGTGAATTTGTTACTATTGGCGAACTAATAACAATAACCACTATCGTATCTTAAACATCTAAATAGACAAATCGTTTTAATAACAATCTAACGAACTAAACTAAGATAACATAAAATATCATTAATCGTTTAAAATATATATTAACTATAATAACGTGTATACGTAACGACTCACACTCTAGAAAACCGAATAATAATAATTAGAATATGAAGGAAAGAAGCATAAATATATCATTGTATAATGCAAGGAACGGAAAAAAAAAAATAACACGTCACGAAGTCGATATTTATAATAATAAAAGTCTACAATGAAATAAAATCAAAATATACTAAACGATACAATGTAATACAATAAGATAAGAAATCGGATAAAAAAAAACTAAAAGCGTCGCAAAAAAAAAGATTGGAGGAGGTGAATAAAAGAAAAGACAATATATATATATATATATAGATACATATATATGCATGTATAGGTGAAAAGGGAAAAGTTAGAGAAAAAAAAAAAAAAAAAAAAAAAATCGTAAATGTGGAAATGTGTACCAGGAAAGAGAGGAAAAAACGTCGCTAGAAGTCTTAAAAGAGAGGGAAAAGCGTCGCTATAAGTCTTAAGAGAGAGGGAAAAAATATAGATACATATATATGCATGTATAGGTGAAAAGGGAAAAGTTAGATGAAAAAATAAAAAAAAAATCGTAATGGGAAAGTGTACCCGGAAAGAGAGGAAAAAGCGTCGCTAGAAGTCTTAAAAGAGAGGCAAAAGCGTCGCTATAAGTCAAGAGAGAGAGAAAAAAAAAAGAAGCAGAAACTGTCGGGCCAATCAGGGCCCGACACGTGGCAGCACCAAAACTTCCCTCAAAGCGCCCTTGCTCCTTTATTATATATAAAGATATATATGGATGATTGAGCCAAAAGTCCACTTTTTAATACAAAATAAATAAACATGACACACTCTTTTTTTAGTTGCAATAAGGATAAATAATTTCCGTCGGACACAAATACCCTTATACTAATGAACGTGCGCAAAACTGATGCTGATGTTGATGCTTGTTTTTTTTTTTCCTTTTAACAACCGTAACTTTGACGTAGAACTCTGATCATCAAAAAAATTTCACCAAAATTCATGTTTTTTTTTTTGCTATTATTTTGAGATCTCATACGATATACTTACGACGTAAGTTTTGAAAGCCGAAAAAACATTTGCATTAATCGGAGCGTTTTTCTTATAAACGACCGTAACTTTTGGTTTAGAACACTGATCTTCAAAATTCTTTCACCAAAGTTCATATTTTTTTTCCTCTTCATTTTGAGATCTCATACGATACCCTTTCGATGTAGTTATTCAAAGCCGAATTTAATCGCAACGTTTACACTAACACAGTATCAGTAACATAGTAACACAGTATCAGTAACATCATTACCATTACAATTACCATTACCATTAACAATAGCAGTGTGGGATTAGGCAAAAATCATGGACTCGGCAAGCTTTACAACAACACTGACACCCGATATTTCTTTATGGATTAAAACAGAAACAAACCGCAAACTAAAAATCATTTGGACAATAATGTAATCACATTAACACCCAAAAAACTTATGTATTTTCAAATAACACATTCAATCACAATGGAAAAAAATTACAACATATATGATAAACAAGTTTAACATCAACATATGATAATTAAGTTACATCAAGGAAAGGATGACTCATGCCATTTCTATAAAAAAACATAGATTTACGAGAACCAACGAACTAGTAGTATGTAAATGCAACATATGGCTCTTAGGCATGTGATGATCTTGATTTTTTCTTGTATACTTGTGATGAAACACCAGCATTGCCTCATCATTTTCAATCAAAAGCCTTCAATCACCTTGGCCAAAACCACATGAAATGACCCCTTTTACTAACAATACATTGTGAAATTAACAGTATCACTAACACAATATCAGTAACACAGTATCAGGCTCATTTAAGGCTTAATTTAGGGGACTACTTCAAGGCATATCTGGCTCATATAAGGCTCATTTAAGGCTTAATTCAAAGGACACGATATCATATTTGGCTCATATAAGGCTCATTTAAGGCACACAATATCAGTAATAGTATCATATAAGACACACAGTATCAGTAACATAGTGTCAGTGACACAGTATCAGGCTCATATAAGGCTCATTTAAGGCTTAATTCAAGGGACTACTTCAATAAGTTGAAAGTGAGGAGAAATGAACTATATTATCAAAGATAAATGAAAAGTATTAGTAGGAATTAGTGGAGATTAAAAATATATAGAAACTATGAAAGAGAGAAACCATGGTTCTAGTTTCATGTACAACCAACCCCAGACCAGAGACATGCTGGCATGCTGCCTCTAGGTACTTGCTATAATGTCCACAAGTAGATAAAGTTACATATGCTTAAATTTTTTAATTATTACCAGACGAATGAGTTTAATTATAGCAGATTTTTATAACAATGTAAATTGCGTGAGTTAGTAGAACGAAGCATTTGAATTCAATCAGCCTCCAAACACATTTCGTAACACAAATAGATAGCTCACTGACCACTGGAGTATTTCCACATGTAGTGCTGGTGTAAACCCTACTTTTGTATTGCCTGAAATCCTTTACCACTTGGAATGCCACACTTACTGGTCGAACAAATCCTACAACATACTTGAGTTCATCTTCAGCACCCTGTAGCATATTTGCATCAACTTAGAATAGTAGTTACAACTGAACGCACCATGATTTAGAGATTAAAAAAATCTGAAAGAAATGCGAGAGGAAAAAATTGTATATTTAAGGTTATGTTAGCACAAGCTGAGCAGAATCTACGTCAAAGGAACTACTGGTTTACAGATAAAGAAACTTAAGTATAGTTCAGGTTAACAGAATTGTAGAGGTGAAAGATCCCCAAGTGATAATTCGAGAGTGGAAACATTTTTCAGGCCAACAAAAACAGAAGACGAAGGGCAATTTGTGGAAAACCTGCTACATTATTGACAAAACCGCTGCCGGATTCCGCCAAAGACCACCACTTGCGCCTTGGCATGGTGCTCACAGACCTTGTGCCTCTTATGATTCTCTTTGGGGCTGAATAACAGAGAGTAATGTGTGTGTCTCAACTCTTTCATCACCAAAATGGTAAAAATCAAAATCAGATCTTCTAATTCAATTACAACTTACCCATTTCTTTCGGTTTCAGGCAAAGTTTGATCATGCATCTCATATCTTGGTCAAAATAAACCTGCAACATCATCAACTGATTCTTCAAATCAGAGATTCCCACCATATTTTCGAAAGAAAAGGATTGGTTTTTAATGCTTTTCAGCATTGGCAGAGAAGGGAGGAGTAAAACAAAGGTTTATGAACAAGGAGGAGTAAAACGAGACGGGGAAGCAAGAATAAGCAATCGGGTCACCAATTCCTAATGAAATCAATTTCTTTCCATTATCAGAAGCCGTGTTATCCACCAATAAACCCAGTATGCCTTTAATTGTGATATTTGTTGATGCCTTAATTTCCTGCCAATTGGCTTTAGTTACAGCAATAGCAACACCACCACCATTTGTTTCAACCCATTTTCCATTGCTGCTGCTGTGGATATTATGAGTACAATATGCTATTGTTTTTCTTGTTCTATGAAAGAGAATTCGGATTTTTCTTCTTATGTAATATGGAAAGAAGCAAAGGTTTATGAACAAGTAGAGGGATAAGGGTAAAATGGTCCATGGCAAAAAAATTGTCCTTATTGCAACTAAAAATAGAAGTGTGGATTAATGTTTAATTAAGGGGGGAAAAAGTGGATGTATACCTGTATATATTTATTTCATATTCCAAAAGAAGTAATTATTATATGATAAGGGTATATATGTATACGACACATTAATTAATCGGGGAAACTCGTGCAATATACACCTAAAAATAAAAAGCTTTTCTCATACACACCATTTTTTTCTAAAGGAATACACACCATTTTTTCACTCTATAATCTATATACACCGTCCAAAACAGCATGGTACCGTCATATTTCACTTCTGGCTGTGTTATTTTTAAGCTCAAACTGTGCTATTGTTTTACGGAATACCATTCTATTTAACACGATACCGTGTTCCTTTTAACACGGTACCGTGCTATTTTAGGGCATGCTAGCTATGTATGTCTTTTTGTTTGTTACTCCAATGATATGGGTGAAATTTTAGTACATACGTAAGAGTTTGTCTTATCTTTTATATTAATGGTGAATTCGTTATCTTTCAAACTAATGATTCAAATGATGTTGCAAATTAAGTACTCTGTTATTAAATTTTTCTAGTTTTGTCATGCCTGCTATTTTTTTTTTTTTTTTTTTTATTTTGAGAAGGTCATGCCTGCTATTTAATTAATTTGTTCCTCCCATTAATTATTTTTCTTACTCTTTTGATATACCTTAATTTATAAACATATATGATCAAACTCAACTGAGATGACTTTACCAAGAGAACTCAATGCATTTACAATGTCCGTGAGTATATTATATATATCAATAATTGACTCATTCGGTTTTTCTTTGAAAGACTCATATGCCTAATTCAATTGATTGATTTTGGAATTTTTAACCTTACTGGTGCCTTCATTCCTTTTAATCAACGTCTCCCAAATATCTTTGGCAGATTCTCATGCTGCAAGCCTGCAATAGCTCGGTTTTCGAAGGGACTCAAATAGTTGATCAAGATAGCGACAGCCTTTGCGTTCAAGGATATCAGTTTGAAGTCCTCCAACTCAAATTTGTCTTCTGTCTTGGCAACTTTTGAGGTAACACCTCCTTTCATGATAGACTTCATCGGAACCAACATATCTTTATTAATTACTCATCATTGGTAATCCGTTTGTTGGATGTGAGTCATCATGGAACGCTTCCATTGAATAAATCCCGAACCATAAAAATATGGGGGTCTTACCAAAGATATGCCCTCCCTAGGTTTCATGGAGTTCTTTAATGTAGCCATGCAAGGTGATGTTACAATATGATAATGCAAGTGAATGCAAGATTTGTAAAACAAGTGAGTGAAGTGGTGTGTGCAAACACTTCATGTTGAGGCTGATTAATAAACTTGATTTGTTGGGAATATTAAACTGCAAAACAGAAACTTAAGACAAGATCAAGGTGAATCAAAGAAGTTGATATAGATATAACAAATAAGCACATATGTATAACACATGGGATCACTAAAACCAATGCCAGAAAATGATCACTAGGTAAACTTTCTTTGATACCGATTTCTAGGATATGTGCAGGGTGATCCCGATGGGGTGAATGGATAAAATTCTCTTTTAAACTTTATTTCGATTTATGTAAAGATTCAGAGTTTGTTACTAACAAATTAATCCTAATTAACTAAGTCCCGGAAGCTAAACTTAATTAATTATTATATTAATTGTTATATAACCTATGTGATCTGTTAAAAAATCTATGCGGGAACGCAGCGGAATTTAGAATTTTATTTACTTTTTACCAACATCGACTTTGTTTAAGCAACAAGCATAAAAGAAGTAGACAAGAGAATTACCTTGGATGATCTAAAATAAATCATCGCTTTGTCTACGGTTGTAGTTTCTGCACGAAGCCGCCCAAACGTTCGGCCTCTATCGTTGATCCATACGAAAAACCCGCCGGAATCCCGTCTTGGATTGCTACTAGAAAAACTCGGTTGCTAGACCGACCTTTTCTCTCTCTCAAAACTTTATCTGAGAAGCTCTCAATTTTCTAGTGAATTAGAACTCTTGTAATTGTGATGATACAAAAGAGCTTGGCACCCACACTATATTTATAGTGTGTTCTGCGCCTCCTACTAGATTAGGGGGAAAGAAAATCTTTTAATAGTAAAATAAGAAAAATAGATATTCTAGATCTATCTCATTATTATTCAATATCTTATATCAAATACTTCCAAGATATATATTGCCAATATCTAATATTGAATATCTTTGATTGATCATTTAATATCTTATATTAAATATTTCCAAGATATTGTCAATATCTAATATTGACCGTCTTTATTATATTACCATAAATATATATATATATATATCAATTACACATGTGCATATATCACATATTGTAACGCCCCCAGACCCCGGGCCTGGTAGTGCTAAGCGAGTCATAAATGGTCCGGTGAACTTCTTAGACCGCCATCCTCGCTTGGTCTAAACGGGCTAACCCGAGTTGACAAACCTTTATGTCTCACACATATATGGGGGTGAGCATTCTACTATTTTTCCTATGTGGGACTTTACATTCTTCCCCCCTTATAAGGGACTGACGTCCTCGCCAGGACGGCCAAGACTATTCCCGGATCGTCCCTACCAGAGGTAACTAAAGGCCATCCTTACAGCGTCTTCTTGTACGGTGAAGCGCATAGTTCCGTCAGATAGTCGGCTCTGATACCATTCTGTAACGCCCCCAGACCCCGGGCCTGGTAGCGGTAAACGAGTCATAAATGGTCCGTTCAACTGCTTAGACCGCCATCCTCGCTTGGTCTAAAAGGGCTAACCTGAGTTGACAAGACCTTTATATCTCACACTTATATAGGGGTGATCATTCTACTATTTTTCCTATATGGGACTTTACACATATATATACACACATATATCTATATATATTAATATCTAATATTAGTACATAATATAATGCTATGATTAATTAATTTACAAAAATCATGTGTATCATATACACATAACCTGCGCCCTATGTAGCCAATAATTGGATTCCGGAATATTCTTTAATTAATCAACATAAGTAATATCTTGTATTATACTTATTCATAATAAATAAATACCACTATATTAATTTATCACTATGACACTTTATAGTCGAGATAAACTTTCTGTTGGTCCTAGAGAAGGGTAAAAGTATAGTCAGGGGAGGGGAGGGGGGGGGGGGGTGAATGACTATAATGGAGTTTCAAAAACTTTTCTTATAATTAAAATCTTTTGGGCAGTGGATAAGTCCCTTCTTAAAAGTTGTTTCAAAGTAGATTATGCACACACAGAGTATGAATAAAATGCAATTAAGTAAATCTTTGTAAAGTAAAGTCTGATAAGTAAATGAACACAAAGGTTTATAGTGGTTCAGGGTGGTGTAATCCCTTAATCCACTCTTCTCCTGTGATGACTGGAGGAATTCACTATTGTCTTTCACCAATACAATGGTAAGATTGTCATTGGGTACACAAGCTTCACAATCTCCAAGACTATCACTCCCTGGCTACAAAAGCTTCAGTGACTCAGTCTTCAACACTGCTCTTTGGGAACAAATCCTTTAGCAGCTACCATAAACACAACTCCTTCTCAGATGACCCTGATTCAGTTGCTTGACTGGGGTGTGAATTGAATTCACAAAGAGGTTGATCAAACTCAGTGCTTGATGTAGAGTTGTAGCTCTGAATGCTGACTTGATCTCTAGATGTGTTCTTTTAAGTTCAGATAGAAGGCTTAAGAAATTGACAGAGTTTCTGCTTGTTATTGTATATTTATTAAATCATTGTTTTGTCTATCTGTCAATGCCTTCTATTTATAGCTTTGATAATCCTTGATTTAAAAATCCGCCCGTTGGCTATTTAATGTGGAGAATAATCCTTGATTTAATTCTTGATTCCTCCAGATTTAATTCACCTTGATTTCAGTGAACCGGATTTTCTTCAACGTCTATCATAAAATCCGCCCTTGCTTGATTCTGCATTAATTGTTTGATATTTCATTGATTCCTTATTGCAGATGGCAACCTTGACTTTGCCGTTTTAGATGTTGCTTGACCGGTAGGGTGAACTGCTTACTTAGCTGTTGAACATAGCTATTCCTTACTTAGCCGTTAGACAGTTTACTTTGCCAGTTTATTGCTTCCTTTCTTTCTTTGATTCTTCAAGAGTATTTGTACTTCATTGATCCTTGATTGGTGTGAGAACAGTGTACACCATATTTAAACAATGAGTTTCATCACTTGCAATATAACTTAGACTTATGCAAGGTCATCACAGACTTCCCTAGTTATAAGTCAGTCCATAAGTCTTCTTTCTTCTCTACTGGTACTTGGCTGTCTTCACTTCACGGATATTCTGTCTTACTTAGCCATCCTACCAACTAGTACAATACTTGTCTGACTAAACTTATACAATATGTCAGACTCTAAGTAAAGACTTATACAGAGATTTCTAACTTATTTCAGGCTTGTTATAACAGCTAGTATGACCATCATGAAAACACATAAAATGTTCCTAACAATTTCCCCTATTTTGATGATGCCAAAACCCTCATAAGCCTGAACATAACATTTTCTCATATAAAAAAAAGAATAGAACTCAACAATTTTATTCATCCATGTGTTGGACTTATTTTAAGTTTTAGTGATGAGTGCTAGACTAGCTGTTATAGAGCAAAGGCAAAAAGATGTCTAGATTAAATGTATAGGCTTATTAGAGTTTGATCCTTGTATAGGTTTGATCAAACAAGCACTTGCAAAATGGTCACCGACTTACATCAATGAGACTGTCTAGGTCGATGAGGGTACCGTCGAGTCGTGAGACTAGTTTAAGAACCTGCTGAAGACTGAAGGCTGAGGGGTCAAACTCAGTTATTGAAGGCTAAGGGGTCAAACTTAGTATTTTAAGTCAAGGATATGAAATTAGAATTTAGGGAAGTCTGTGATGACCTAAACTGATTGCATATACCTTGTGTACAAGGTCTACATTCCATTTGTTAAGTGGTGACTGAAATTTAGTTATGTTCAAATTGGTGTAATATAACTTCACAATTAAAAGTTAGATAAAAGAGAAGTCAGCTGCATTGTTTTATAAACACAGCAAACCTCAGTTAGCTGACTGACAAGTATCTCAGTAGACCTATTTACACAAGAACCTATTGGATATATATTTCGAATTAATCAAAGGTTACATTGGAAGATTACAAGGATAGTGACAGATAACCACTCTTGATTTTGTCAACAAATCAATGGCTAAGATTAAAGGGACGTTGGAAAGATTCAGACCTTTATCCAATGGATACAAGTCAAAGGGTGGATACCAAAATCAAAAAAGCAAGCCGACAAAGTGTCGATTACTATGTCTGAGGACGAAATGCAAGTCATGAAAGGGACAAATCTGAAACGGCTATGTTTGAATTTCAAACATAAGTCACAAGGATTCTCACCTATAAATTGAGGTCTCCTGTTTCAGATACATAGATGATTTTTTGGAAGAAAACAACAATTAATATTGAGCTTCAAATTCTTATCAAGAAATTCACCCTGCTGACCCTACTGAGCTTAAAGCTACTGATCCAGAAAAATTCTTCAAGTGTAATCTGTTATCAAGCTAAATCAAGTTTACACACTTGAAGATATCAAGATGTTGATCATTTCATCCTGATCAAGCTGCTGAAAGTATTGATCACTGAGGAACAAACAGTGATAGCACAGAGATTGGACATGGTGATGGGATTTGAAGGATCACCATTACTTTTTGAGGAGGTACAGGCTGCTGAGGATCAGACAGCACTTGAACAAAGGTTGGAACTGGTGGTACAAGTTGCTGAGGCTCAAACGGCACCTGGACAAAGGTTGGATCTCACAATGGGTTTGGAGGAAACCCCTGCTGTGGTTGAAGAACAGGCTGCTGTAGTAGAGCCTACTGGAGTAAAGGCCACTGAAGGGAAGGATAGTCAGCAGACTCTTGTTATTGATGAGGATGAACAACTACTGGACCATGACTTCACTGATGAAGAGTTTCAAGTGCCTGAGGAAGAACCTATTGCTGCTGAACCAGAACAGGCATTTGTACCAATTTTTGAGGAACTTGCCCTAGATCCAATCCTGGAGGAGTTCCAAGGTCCTAACCCTGCTGGAAGGGAAATGAGCTGGGCCATAGTTGTCAGCAGACATAGGGCACAATACAATGTTGTAGAAGATTCTGCTGATGAAGCTGCTGGACATATGGCTGGTGGGGTACCAGCACATGTGTTGGATGAGTTGAGGGTAGTCAGAAATGATATTACAAGGCTAAGAACTCAACTTGACAGACAAGAGCAAAGATTTGAAGATTTGCTGAACTTGGTGGAAAATAGAGGGAGGACTACTGAAACAGTTGCTTCCAACATTACTTCCACTCAATATACTCTTGCTGACCTTGCCCAAGATGTGAATGGAATAAAACAGGGTAATACATTGAAGGAGAAGTTCTTAAAAGAACAATTTGCATCCATTCACCAGAAACTTGACAAGCTTGCTGATGCACCCAAACCTGCTGTGGCTGAACCTGCTAGAACATCTCACCCTACTGGATTGGATCCTCAGATTACTGAGAGGATCAATCTATTGGAGCAGACAATGGAGGGAAGGATCACTGCAGTTGACACTAGAACTGAAATCATGGAAGGTCAACTGAACAACTTGGTGATCACACATGAGAGTGTTCATGGTCTGCTTTCCCGTTTTGTTGATGATGTCAATAAGGGGGAAGAGAACCAGACAACAGTAGAAGCTTATCATAATCATGTTAGGAAGCACTAATGGCGTACCACTCCCCTATAAAAGAGAGGGGTTGGCTAGCTCTTTAGTAAATCATAATTCCAAGAGCTAATAGTTCTTGAGAAAAATAGGGCTTCTTCTTGAGAGTTTTTGAGAGAGGAAAAAGCCGGTCTAGTAGCCGGATTTTTCTACTAGCAATCCAAGGAGGATTCCGGTCATGAGTTCGTGTGGATATCGATAGAGGCCGGACACGTGGACGACTCGCGCACACTGCTACTCTCCATTGGCGGTCAAAGCGTCGATGTTTTAGATCAACCAATGTAATCACCGTCAACTTCTTAATTTGTTTATTCTATTAAACGAAGTCGATCTTGGGATCAGAAATCAATTTTTTTAAATTTTGTTGTGTAGACTAGTTAATTTCCTAACAGTGGTATCGGAGCGAACTTCGAACTGAAGCAATAAGCACTAATTAAATTGCGTAGTAATTAAATGATAGATGCAAGATCTAGATTATTGAAAAGATAAAACAAAAAATTATATATATTCAATGGGGGGCTCGGCCGATCGGCGGCGGCCCCCACCACCACGGCAAACGCCGGCGGCGTCGGTGCCCCTAGGGCTGCATGCATCGGCCGGTACTATCGTGGGGGTGATCGATTTGATTTTTCATTTTGTGATATTTATTGTGCATTGATATCTCATGAGTTTAGTTGTGTCATGTGGATAACTAATGGTTCAAATAGTTTGGGCCATTGGGATGCCACATGGCATTAATATAATATTGGCCTTTCCAAACTTTGTTTGGAATAGGTGTAGGCCCTTTTCAAATATTTGATTTGGAAAAAGGCCTGGGCCCAGACCATTTTCAAAATTTTGATTTTGGAAAAGGCCAGGGGAGATGCCTTTTGGTTTTGGAAGCCAAAGGCATCCTTTTGATTAAGAATAAAAAGGAACGAAACTAAAAGAGACCTAATTTTAATTTTGATTTAAAATTTGAATAGTTTTTATTAATTAAAATCGATTAAAATTAATAGTGTTGGACTTATTTTTAAGTTTTAGTGATTAGTGCCAGACTAGCTGTTATAGAGCAAAGACAAAAAGATGTCTAGATCAAATGTATAGGTTTACTAGAGTTTGATATTGTATAGGTTTGATCAAACAAGCACTGTAAAAGGTCAACTGACTTACATCAGCAGACTAGTCTAGATCAGTAGGGTAGCTGTGTCAGTAGACTAATCAGGAACCTGCTGAAGACTGAAGGCTAAGGGATCAAACTTAGTAATTAAAGTCAAGGATATGGAATCAGAATTTAGGGAAGTATGTGATGACCTAAACTGATTACATATACCTTGTGTACAAGGTCTAAGTTCCACAAGTTAAGTGATGATTGGAACTTAGTTATATGCAAAAAGGTGTAATCTAACTTCATTAATAAAAGTTAGATAAAAGACAGTAAGCTAAAGTGTTTTTAAACACAGCATAATAAGGATAAGCTTACTGATGTGTATATCAGCAGACTTATGTTCTCAGGAACCTGCTGGACACATATTTCGATTTAATCAAAGGTTATATTGGAAGAAGACAAGAAAGGGACAGCTAACAACCTCTGATTTTATCAAACAAATCAATGGTTAAGATTAAAGGGACATTGGGATGATTCAGACCTTTATCCAATGGATACAAGTCAAAGGGTGGACAGATCAGTGATCATCAAAAAGCATTCGACGATGTGTCGATCCTATGAACAATGGATGAAAAGCAAGTCAAATGGGACAAATCTGAAACGGCTATGTTTGAATTTCAAACATAAGTCACAAGGATTCCTACCTATAAATAGAGGACTCCTATTTCAGATACGAATGATGAACATTGATGAAAATTAAGAGAAATATACACATAATCCTGAGCTTCAATTTCTGATCAAGAAAAACACCCTGCTGACCCTACTGAGCTTTAATCTACTTATCCAGAAAAATTCTTGAAGTGTAATCTGCATTCAAGCTGCATCAAGTTTACACACTTGGAGACATCAAGCTGTTGATCATATCATCCTGATCAAGCTGCTGAAAGCTGAATCACTTACTTGATTCAATCTTTCTTTTACAAGAAATCTATTGAAGACAGTGAAGCATCTTTGGGTGTGAAAGACTGTTGTTTGTGGTGGAGCTGGTGAAGAGGCAATCCTACCCTTCAAGGACCAGTGGAAGACTTTGGAGCAGCAATCCTACCTATTCCAAGTGTTCAGTTTGTGAAGCCATAGTTATTGGTGAAGGACAAGCATCTTAGGGATTTTTGTAACAGCTACATCAAAGATCTCTAGTGAATTACCTCCAACATCACAGGAGAAGAGTGGACTGACAGGATTACACCACTTGGAACCACTATAAAATCTGCCTACTTACTTTCTGCAATTACATTCTGCATTTAGTTTATCTAGCACATCAATCTACTGAATCTAGCAACTGAATTCACAGACATACACTACTGAGTATCTAATACTTGGTATCATATTTAACAACAAGTAACAAGGCTTAATTTTTGATTTATTCCGCTGAACAAATTCAGTAAACTCAACAGTCAACAGACTTCTGAGTGTCAGCAGACTACTAAAGTATCAGCAAGCTGCTGAAGTTGCTGAGTTTGTTAACTCCAAAAAGTTTTAAGTGTTAAGTTTATTCACCCCCCTCTAAACTTAACCAAAGCCTTTTCAAGGGACCAACAAATAGTTAATTTTATTTTGATTGTAGTCATTTAATTAATTAAATGTTGATTGATTATTTGATTTGATAAGACTCAAGTAGTTCAACGTTAACATATATTTATTTAAGATGTTATTGTATGGATTAGATGTGTAGATATAATTTGATTATATGGACCCCGATTGATCACTGACTCGACCAATAAGATTGATGGGAGTGATTTACTTTATGTTGGTTTTTCAAATTGTTCTAGGCCATTATGAAGAACGTGACCTAGTTTACTTTCTGCATTTATCCCATTCCTGTTAGATCACCCCGTGTGCGGCGGGTGTAATTATTTATTAGATAGATTATAATGTAACGAGAATGGAGCAAGGAGTTGAAGACCAAATAAAGATAAAGACCCCATTGGCGTTGGAGCATTAAAGATCCTATTGGTGGTTGCAGCTATCCTTAGATTGTGACCTGCAGTTTCATCAGTTTGTATTCGAAACCGCACCTAGGGAAGGTCCATGATCATACTAGTTATTTTGTGCGTGGAATGTTGTGTATGTTTTACTTTATATGATATCGCAGTAAATATGCACGTAGTAGATGAGACCGTAATTTAATAAAAATTAATTATGTGAGTTAATTTAAAATTTACTCCCACCTCAAAAGAATCAAGTCGAAATTGCCTCCCCATATTATAATGACGGTGAAGAGCCCTTGTTCGGATCCAACTCATCAGCCAAAGCAGGGTGTTGACCTACCTCGGGTATATCATCATTATCGAGATATGATCGCATGTGATCTCATGAATATTGAGGTTATAACTTGACTAAGAATTCTCTCGGCCACCAGCCAAAGCGGGGTTGTTTGGATTTTAGAGGCAGGGGTTTGACTATTTCATAAGATGAAAATTGTCAAAGAGTTGACTAGTCAAACAACAAGAGTCATATATGATACGATTGACAAAGAGTTGTCTACCTATAGACTATTTTTGGCCCACCAGCCAAAGTAGGGGTCGCGGTAGTTTAGTGGGATCTTGTCCACTAAAGAAATTACTTTTTCTAAAAGCCAACTGTGAGTAGTTGGCTAGCGGGAGTAAAACCTCATAAAAAAATTTAAGTGCAATTTTTTGGTTTTGAATGCATGAACTTTTACTTATTCTATCTTTATTTATTGTTGTAGAAATGTCAAACAAATTGAACATTCTTTTTATCATCGACAATAAGCATGACGAAACCAACTTTCTTGACTGGGAAAGTAACCTCAAAATCATTTTGAGGCATGAGAAGATTGGATATGCCATGGACGAACCCATACCATAAAAGCACGTAGAGGGCATGGCTGCAGATGTTGTTGAGAAGTACAACAAGCACTGTTCTAACAGTACTGATGCTACATGTATCATGCTTGCTTCTATGACACCTGAAATGCAGAAACGACATGAGTCTATGGACGCCTACACGATCATTGGTCACCTAAAGGAGCTCTATGCTTCTCAGTCTCGCACTGAGAGGTACGAGGTCTCGAAGGCCCTATTTGGTTGTAAGATGGCATCTGGGACTGCTGTGGGGTCGCACGTGCTTAAAATGACCGGGTACATAGAGAGGCTTGAGAAGCTTGGCCACTAGTTGGAATGCGATTTAAGTATTGACTTGATTCTGCAGTCTCTACCTGATTCATACTCGCAGTTTGTGATGAACTATCACATGAACAAGATAGATTTCTCCCTAGCGGAGTTATTGAACATGTTGAAAACTGCTGAGGTCACTGTGGGGAAAGGAAAGCAAGTGTTGCTTGTCACTTCTAACAAGGGCAAGACAAAGACAAAGGCTGCCCCTAAGCCAACGCCCAATATTACCCAAGATAAATCCAAGGATGCTTTCTTCCATTGAGGTGAGACCGGCCATTGGAGGAGAAACTGCAAGGGGTTCTTGAGTACCAAGAATGCAAGGGGTTCTTGAGTACCAAGAAGAGGCATAGTGATGGTTTGACTTCAGGTATATTTATGATTGAGATCAATATTGCTTCTTCTAAGTCTAACCACAGGGTATAGAGTTGTGGTTCTCATATTTGTATGAATGTGCAGGCACTAAGAAGAACTAGAGATATGAGGAAAGGAGAGGTGGACCTATATGTTGGAAATAGAGCAAGTGTTCCTGCACTAGCCGTACGAGTTTATTTTCTTTCGTTCCCCAGTTGGCTAGTACTAGAACTGAATAACTGTTATTTTGTTCCTACTCTTACGAAGATGCATTATTTCTATTTCTGCATTAGATGTTGAAGGATTTTCTTTTACGTTTATGAATAAATGTTGTTCTTTTTCACGTCATGGAATATTTTATGGTATTGGCATACTTAGCAATGGTCTCTACATATTTGATATGAATGTTGACGTACTTAATATAAACAACAAGATAGCCAAAACAAATGACTTGAATGAATCCTACTTATGGCATTGTAGACTTGGCCATATAAATAAAAATAACATTTTAAAACTCCATAAAGATGGATTCTTGGATCATTTCGATTACGAATCGTTTGATACATACGAAGCATGTTTACTTGGCAAGATGTCAAAATCACCATTTAATGGCAAAGGGATAAGATCCAATGAATTACTTGAGCTCATACATACTGATGTGTGCGGCCCAATGTCAATTCAAGCCAAATGAGGATACACTTATTTATCACCTTCAATGATGACTATTCATGCTATGGTTATGTATACTTAATGAAGTATAAGTCTGAGGCCTTTGAAAAGTTCAAAGAATTCAGAAGTGAAGTTGAGAAACAACTAGGTAAAGAAATCAAAACACTTCGATCCGATCGAGGTGGAGAATACCTTGATGGAGAGTTTTCCAGATTAATTGAAGGAGAATGGGATTCTCCTGCATGGACCCCTCCTGGAACGCCTCAGATGAATGGCGTATCTAAGAAGATGAACCGTACCTTGTTGGACATGGAGCGATCCATGATGAGCTATGCAATTCTCCTAAAATTGTTTCGGGGGTTTTCTCTAGAAACCATATCATATACAATTAACCGAGTTTCATCAAAGACGGTTGATTCTACGCCATACGAGGTATGGACTAAGAAGAAACCAAGTCTCGGTCATCTGAAACCTTGGGGTTGTCCGACTTACGTGAAGCGGATGATGCCTGACAAATTAGAACCTAGATTTGACAAATGTTTGTTTGTGGGTTATCGTGGGGAAACCAAAGGGTATCAATTTTACCACCCTGAGGAACAAAAGGTGTTTGTTTCCAAAACTGGCCACTTTCTGAAGAATGAGTTTATTTTAGAAAGGGTCAGTGGGAGTAAGATTGATCTTGAAGAAATTCAAGAACCACTTACGGAACACAGTCAATTGATGGAAGTAGAGGATGCGCCACACATAGATGTAATGCCAAGCTCTACCGTAGACACACTAGTGTTGAATAAGTGTCCTAAAAACGCAATTGGGTTGGACTGGATCTGACCGGGTTGGGTCATTTACAGTCCATTTAAGTTCATGTTATAAATTTTTTTTATGATTAATAAAAGCACTTTTTATTATATACTTTGTTTTTTTGTTAGACCAAATATGATATTGTGTAGATGATAACACCCTTAGTATTAAACTGTGATAGAGAAACCATGACGGTGATTATGGTTGATGAGATCTCTAATCACTTTAAAAAGTTTGATACTCAAAAGTCTCTAGGCTGATGTACTGTTGAACATGGCATTGATAGTTCGAATAGACTAGAACGTATTAGATGTCTTCTATCTTTAGGGGTAGGGATAGATCTCGTCTATCGATGTGTAGTGACACTTGGACTTTACGTGGACGTGTATTATAGAATGCGTACGTTAGACTGACCCACTTACACTGTTAAGTGTCACACTATGTGACGATAGTGTAATTATCCTTAGGACTGGAGTGTGTATGGCATCACGGTGTGGATTGTCATGATTTGACACTATTGAGGTTTCGTTTAGCCATGGGGCGATCATGCGGTAATGATTGTGTGTGGTATTTTAGGTCATTTAGGAATCGCGTACCTTATTAGTAGGAGTGAATATCCGAAAGGGCCTTCCCATAAGGAATGTC
This sequence comes from Gentiana macrophylla, assembly GCA_026214975.1. Lineage (NCBI taxonomy): Eukaryota > Viridiplantae > Streptophyta > Magnoliopsida > Gentianales > Gentianaceae > Gentiana > Gentiana macrophylla. Next base: position 82,305,773 of record CM047814.1, read on the forward strand.
TAGTTCTCGTGAATCTTTCCAAAGTGGGAGTAAATGAGTTATTCCAAGACAGCTTGATATCCAGATTATGGGATATGATCAAGATACGATCGTATGGATATTACTATAGCGATAGGATTCTATTTACATGCTAACCGAGCACATGTAAGGTAGTAGTCATTGTGTATTGATTCTTCCAATAATTGAGGGTCATGGAAGTGTTGCTAGACGCTATCCATGATCGTTAGAGGTGAAGGGAATTTTCGTAATTGCACCTAATGTCTACGACCAACATATTCGGAAGCCTATCGTATCACACACATATTAATATCGAATCGGTTTAAAATGCTATAGTTGATGACCAAATAAGGAAAGTTTTATCTCAAGACTATAAAGGTTGTAGTGGTAAATTAATATGGTGGTATTTATTTATTATGAATAAATTAAATACAAGATATTAATTATATTAATTAAAGAATATTCCGGATGCCAATATTGGCATATTTGGCGCAGGTCATAGTGTATGAGACACACTTGAATTGTGCAATTTAATTAATAAGATTACCATAATATTAATATTGGATATTAATTGATTTTTGGAAAGTAGAATTATGGTAATAAGATAAAGATATTCAATATAAGATATTGGCAATATCTAGATTTATTTAATATGAGATATTAGAATAAAAGAGATAAATCAATTATAGTGATTTTCCTTATTTCATTAGGAAAATGTTTTTCTCTCTCATTATCTACTAGGAAACTTCTCCCAATCAGATTGGGACAATATAGGGCGCCACTTGCATCTATAAAAGAAAGGGGTTGGCTAGCTCTTTTGTACATCATTATTCCAAGGGATAATTGTTCTTGAAAATTAAGAGAGCTTCATAGAGAGAGTGTTGTGAGCGAGAAAAAGGTGGACCTGGCAGTCGAGTTTTTCTGATAGCAATCCGAGAGGATTCCGGCAAGGTGTTCATGTGGATAACTGATAGGGGCCGGATACTTGGACGGCTTGCGCACATCTATTTCTATCGGATGGTCAAAGCTTTGATCTTTAAGATCAAGAAAGGTATAATCTTTGTCCTCCTTGTTATATGTTTATTGTTTAAACGAAGTCAATCCTTGGATCGGAAATCAAATTTTCCGCTGCGCTACTCGTTTGATTTCCTAACAGTGGTAGCAAAGCCAACTTCAAGCTTAAGCAATAAGCATAATTAATTCGCATAGTAAATAGATCCAATAGATTAAATCATGTTTGATATTGATTGATTAAAGATGAGCAAAAAGAAAGAAAAGGGGGGGCGGCGGCGGCACCACCACCTTAATACTCACCAGTGGCGTCGGCGGCCCTGGGCTGTAGGCAGCTGCCGGACGATGCCACCCCACCCCGTTTTTGTTTTGTGTATTTAATTTCAATATAGTACATGATTATTAAATTATTAATTGATTAAAAGTTATTTAATTATTTGATTGGATGCTATAAAGACGAAAGTAGTTTAAAATTAATCTTTTTCATAAGACGTGATTGTATGGATTAGATAGTATATATAATTCGATTATATGGACCCAATTGATCATGGACTCGACCAATAGGATAGAAGTGAATGCTTTATTTTTCTGTTGGATTTTTATTGTTGTCCTAGGCCGTTATGAAGAACGTGACCTAGTTTTATTTTTGCATTATCCCATTCCCGTTAGCTCCCCCGTGTGCGGCGGGTGTAAAATTAAATAGTTAGATTCTATGTAATAATGCATTGAAGACAAAGACGAAGGCCCAAAGAAAGAAAAATAAAGATCAATGTGGATGGTGCATGTCAAAGATCCATTGGCGGTTCACGGCCACCCTTAGCTTGTGACCCGCAGTTTCGTTAGTTTGTATTCGAAACCACACTTAGGAAAAGTCCATGATCATACCAGTTACTTTTTGTGAGGAATGTTGTGTATGTATTACTTTATATGATATTCTAGTAATATGCACGCTTAGATGAGACCGTAATTAAAAATAAATAAAATTATTCCCACGAAAAAAAAATCGAGTCATAAATATGTCTCCCAATATTATAATGACGGTGAAGAGCCCTTGTTCGGATCCAACTGATCAGCCCACGGCGGGAGTTGACCTACCTCGGGTATATCATTATCGAGATATGATCGTTATGAGATCTCATGAATATTTGAGTTACGACTCAGCTAAGAATCTCACGGTGTTTGGCCCACGTCAGGACCGTTTGATTTAGAGACATGAGGTTTGCTATCACATAGATGATGTGAATTGTCAAAGAGTTGACTAGTCAAATCACTGGAAGTCGCATTGGACGCGATTGGTAAGTTGTACCTACCCGTCGAAATTGACCCGGTCGATCGGCCCACGTCGGGGATCGAGTCAACTTGATGGGATTCTAGCGACTAAAGAATTAATTGAATTCTTGAAAGCCAATATGGAATTGTTGGCTTGTGGGAGCAAGACCTTATAAAATTTAAAGTGCAATTTTTAGGTTTTATATACATGAATTTTACTTATTATATCTTTATTTATTTGTTGTAGAATGTCGAACAAATTGAACCTTCGTTTTATCATTGATAACAAACTTGACGAAACCAACTTTCTCGACTGGGAAAGAAACCTCAAAATCATTTTGAGGCATGAAAAGATTGTCTATGTCTTGGACGAACCCATACAGTAAAAGCCCACAGAGGGCGCGGCTACAGATGCTGTCGAGAAGTACAACAAGCACAGTTCTGACAGTTTTGATGCTACATGTATCATGCTTGCTTCTATGACACCTAAACTGCAAAAATAACATGAGTCTATGGATGCCTACACGATCATTGGTCACCTAAAGGAGCTCTATGCTTCTCAGTCTCGCATTGAAAGGTACGAGGTCTCGATGGCACTTTTTGGTTGTAAGATGGCGGCCAGGACTTCTGTGGGGTCGCACGTTCTTAAGATGATCAGGTGTATTGAGACGCTTGGCCACAAGTTGGAATGTGAGTTGAGTATTGACTTAATCTTGCAATCTCTACTTGATTCATACTCGCAGTTTGTGATGAACTATCACATGAACAAGATAGATTGCTCCCCTGCGGAGTTATTGAACATGTTGAAAACTGCTGAGGGCATTGTGGAAAAGGGCAAGCATGTGTTGCTCGTCACTTCTTCAAAGGGAAAGAATAAGGTCTAGAAGAAGACCAAGAAGGCAAAGGCCCCCCTAAGCCTGCACCTAAAATAGCCAACGACAAGTCCGGGGATGCTTGCTTCCATTACGGTGAGACTGGTCATTGGAGGCGAAACAACAAGGCTTTCTTAAGAATGAAGAAGAGGCATACAGATGCTTCAACTTCCGGTATGTTTATGATTGAGATCAATATTGCTTCTTCTAAGTCTAACCACTGGGTTTTAGATACTGGTTGTGGTTCTCATATTTGTACGAATATACGGGCACTAAGAAGGATTAGAGGCCTGAACAAAGGAGAGGTGGACCTACACGTTGGGAATGGAGCAAGTGTTGTTGCACTAGCCGTAGGAGTTTATTTTCTTTCATTGCCCAGTGGGCTAGTACTAGAGCTTAATAACAGTTATTTTGTTTCTGCTCACACGAAGATCATTATTTCCATTTCTGCATTAGATGTTGAAGGATTTTCTTTTATATTTGAGAATAAATGTTGTTCTTTTTCACGTGATGGAATGTTTTATGGTACTGGCATGCTTAGCAGTGGTCTCTACATATTAGATGTGAATGTTGACGTACTTAATATCAACAATAAGAAAGCTAAAACAAGTGACTTGAATGAATCCTAATTATGGCATTGTAGACTTGGCCATATAAATAAGAATCGCATTTCCAAACTCCATAAAGATGAATTATTGGATCATTTAGATTGTGAATCGTTTGATACATGCGGAGCTTGTTTACTTGGTAAGATGACAAAGTCACCATTTAGTGGCAAAGGGATAAGATCCAATGAATTTCTTGAGCTCATACATACTGATGTGTGTGGCCCAATGTCAATTCAAGCCAAATGAGGATATCTTACTTTATCACCTTCAATGATGACCATTCTCGTTATGTTTATTGATGACGGTTAAAATAGTCTATCCTACGGCATCAACATTCTATCTATTATGAGCTAAAAATAGTTGTTTCGACCTATAAATATGAACCATTTAACTTGAATATCATATGTCGGGTTCGTGAGTTGAGAAATCTGCACTTAATGTTTATTTTCCCTATTTCGATATTATTTCGTGCATTATTTGATTATTTTCAGGATATGAAATATTGGGCTGAGCATGATGGACAAATCTGGAGTGGACTGAACGAAAGTAATGGTGCTAGGGTATTCCAGAACCTTCCAAGCTAAGGCGGCTGAAGAAAAAGAACAAAAATACCCCCGGCTAACCGAGAGGCGGTGCTGACTTACCGAGGCTCGAGATCCTTCTGAAACGCATTTTCTTGGACGAGGGGTAGAACTAGGTGTTTCTAAGTCGGTTTAGATAGCTATAAATAAGAGGCTTCGCCTCAGAACACAAGTGTACAATTTTCAAGACAAGTATTATGCAATAAAAAGTTCTTTGTTCTTTATTTTATGAGTTCTGGTCGGAGAGACGACGGAGTCGCCGCCTAGGGAGAGATCCGAGGGAGATCTATGATCGTCTTCGAGGGTACGATTTTCTATCTTTTCCAAGATGTAGATCTATCGTTGTTTTATTCGACTAGTATGTTTTAATTGCCTATTTAGTTTAATTATGTAGTAGTTAGTTATTTTACCCCATGTGTTATAGATCTAATTCGTTGGTGAAGAAATCATTAAATAGTAGTTGCGTTCTTCAGATCTGTGACGGTCTATATCGCTAAATCTGAATACCTAGTAAATTACTAGTTCATGATAATCGGCGCCAGCTACATTGATCGATAGATTTAATTTACATGTTAGTAGCCTGATCAACTATTTGCATGTCTTCGTAAACTAGCATGAAATACTAATAGTGAAGTGCTATGTTTGGACATTATCTTGATGGACCCTAGGAACGTGCTGATCAGTGTCGACAGCTGTCTAGGAGGGTTTGTGGTATGAGTTAGCGCTCAATATCGACAGCTCTAGTTCTTTATGCGTATGGGCTATTACAGACCAATTAAGGAGGGTAGTTTGCGTATAGATTGTCTACTACCATTGTCGGAGTAGATAGGGTTAGGAGTTGTACCCGTAGCTGAACAATGAATAAATTCACCAATGGGGAGGACTGTTGCATTTGTGGAGGGAATAACTAATTACTCATAATTGAACCAATGCATTAGAAACTCTTGTTGCTTAGTTGAACTTGCATAATCTTACTAGTTCATTGTTATCAATTTTACTACTATCTATATTATAGTTGGTCATAGACCGTTAATCGTGACAAGCTCAATCTTGATAATTAGACATTCTTACGAGTCTCTGTGGGATCGACCTTAACTTTCCCGTACTCCACTACGATAGACCTAGTCCTATTGCTAGTAAGTGCTTTGCACGTGATCAAGATTTTCTGGCGCCGTTGCAGGGGACTCGTGTCAAGAATACTTTTTGTTTAAGATTGAGTGTATATATTTGAGTCTGTTTTATTGAGTCGGTTAAGTAGTCTATTTATACTGGAGTCGTACAAAGTCAATTCTGTTAAAATTTGAGAAAAAATTTCTTTCGGTTTGCCCGCGGCAAACCGAGGGTCCCAATTTTGGCAGAATTGTTTCTGTCAGTTCAGCGATCGAGTCAACAGTTAGAGTCTGTATTTTTGAGTCTTTTAGGCGTGTGTGATAGCTGCCGAAGCATGTCACTAACCTTTGTATTTACTTTTTGTGTCTAGTAGTACGCTACACGAAGTTCAGCAGCCAAACTCGCGAGATTCATACCTGAGATTGAAAAGTTTGCTAGAAAAAAAGAGAAAGGAAACTTGAGTGAAATCTGTTAGGCTGGCGGACGACGTGATTTCACACGAAGGAGATCACAGCGAGAGGGAAGAAGAGATTCCACCTTTGGAGAATACAGAAATACAAATGGCGCAGAATGGACAAAATGGAGCATGAGTTGTGGTACAAGCAGATAAGAGAACTCTACAGAGTTATGCAATGCCGACGATCGAGCAATTTGTGCCAGCAATTGTTCAGCCAGAGAATGCGGCTGAGGTATTTCACCCGAAACCGAATGTGATACACATGATGACCAACTACACTACCTTTCATGGAGTACCAAACGAAGATCCTAGTGTACACGTCACCAAATTTCTGGAGATAGTCAGCATGGTCAAACCAGCAGGAGTGCCAGAAGATAACATCAATCTAAAATTGTTCCCATTCACTCTGAAGGACAAAGCGAAGAAATGGTTATTGTCTCTAGAACTAGGATTGATCCAAACTTGGATAGATCTATTGCAGAAATTTATGAACAAGTACTGCCTGCCTGGGAAGTCACTATAGATGAGACAAGACATTTTGAATATCGAACAGAAACCCACTGAAACCTTTGAAGAAGCACAGAGGAGATGCCCTCACCATGATATCACTCTGCCGCACGAATGCATAGTTTCTATCACGGATTGCGGCCAAGTGAACAAATGAGAGTTGACGCATTGAGCAACAGATGTTTTGCGTTGCTATCACCTGAGGAAGCTAAAGAAAAACATGAACAAATCGAACTGACAAGTCAATGGGGAACACATCAAATCGAGACCACCAAAGTAGCTGAAGGCGTATTTAGAGAAGATACTTCTCAAAAGATCTTATACCAGCTAATGGCGATGAATGAGAAGATAGATGGCATGCAAGATCGCATTGCCAAGGTTGAGAAAGAACAAGATAACGAAGCGACCAACACTGAGGACGTGAACTATATAGGGAGGCAAGGAAATCCTTATGGGGGCGGATATCACCCAAGTTCTCATGACCACCCTGGTTTTAGACTGAGTGACCCTAGTGGGCATTTTCGACAAAGTGATTATAACAGTGGAGAGAGACCGAGAGAAACTGGTGGATTCATGCCTCAATTCAACAAGTCCGGTGGTTGGGAAGCATCCATGGATAAAATGAGCTCAACTATGACCGATACGGTCAATCAACTTACAAAATCCATGACTGAGTTGAATACAAACTTCACCATATATTGTCAGAAGATTGATATAAGACTGACCAATCAAGAAGCCTTAGTGCAGAATCTGTCGTACCAAGTGGGGCAGATTGCAGAACAAGTGTCAGCCCATCCTCCGGGAGGATTGCCAAGTAATACTAAGAAGAACCCGAAGGACGTGAATGCAATCATGACTAGAAACGGAAAGGAATTGACTAGACCAGTTATACCAACTGTCCAGGAAGAATTAGAAATCAGTCAGCAGCAGAACACAGCAGAATCTGGAGAAAAAGAGGGGCCGGTAAACCGGGAGTCCACTCCGGTAAACCGAGAGTCTGAAAACTCAGCAGACAAGCAGGCAGAGCAGCGGCAGTCAACAGGTAAGTCTTCATAAACTGTAACTATTAATCTTGCTAATTTACCCTATCCCCCTAGGAAACATAAGCCCAATAATGATGATGCTCATTATTAAAAGTTCATAGAGATGTTTAAGAAGTTGCAAGTGAACATACCTTTGGTAGAAGCTCTAACTAGAATGCCAGAATATGCGAAATTCTTGAAGGAAGCAATATTTACCAAAAGGAAGTTGTTAGACCTTGAGACCACATGCCTTACTGAGGAATGCTAGAAAGTTTTGCAACGCAAACTGCCTCCAAAGTGTAAAGATCCTGGGAGCTTCCTCATACCTTGCACAATTGGAGGAGTATGCCTAAACAAAGCATTGTGTGATCTTGGAGCCATTGTCAACCAAATTCCACTTTCCATCTTTCATAAGTTAGGTATGAATGAGTTGAATGAAACATCTATAACCCTTCAATTAGCGGATAGGTCTATGAAGCAACCCTGTGGAGTGGTGGAGGATGTTTTGGTGAAAGTTGATAAGTTTGTATTCCCTGTAGACTTTGTGGTGCTAGACATGGAGGCTAACCACGATGTTCCATTGATATTAGGAAGACCTTTCCTAGCTACGAGCAAGACATTGATAGATGTTCATAAGGGTGAGCTGATTTTAAGAGTGAATAAGGACAAGGTAGTGTTCAATGTGATGAATTCAATGAGATACACTCAAGATGAAGGAGAAGCATGCTATATGCTAGATGCCATCGACGAGCTTGTTTTGGAACTATATCAGCAAGTGGCACTAAACCCTGAAGTAGCAGAGACTTAGCTCCTAAAAGAAGAAGAAATTTATGAGAAAACATGGCCTGGGTGTAGCGAAGGTCAAGTGCGAGAAATAGAACCTATATCTTCTGTGCATTTAGAAGGAACCATTCATAGACCTTCATGGAACAAGTTCTTTGACTTACAATTGACTGGTAAGTTGTGAAGATCATCATTAGAAGAGCCACCAACGAACTTAACGTTGAAACCTTTGCCATCTCAACTGAAGTACGTGTACTTACAAAATGATACTCTTCCTCTTATAATTTCATCATTGTTATCACCTTTAGAGGAGGAGAAACTTATAAGAGTACTGAGAGAGCATAAGGGAGCGTTTGGGTGGATAATTGCAGATATTAGAGGAATAAGCCCATCAGTGTGCATGCATAAGATCTTAGTAGATCCTGAAAAGAAAGCGGTAGCACAACCTCAAAGGAGGTTGACGCCACAACTAAAAGGTGTTGTTCAGGAAGAGATTATAAAGATGTTGGAGATGAGAATCATTTTCCCAATTGTAGATAGTGAATGGGTAAGCCCGATTCATGTGGTACCCAAGAAGGGAGGATTCACTGTACAACCTAATATTTTGACGAATTAATCCCATTGAGACTGATTACTGGACATTGAGTTTGCATTGACTTTAGGAAACTGAACGACGCAACTTGTAAAGATCATTTTCCCCTATCATTCATTGATCAGATGTTAGAAAGATTAAGCGGTCATGCGTTTTATTGTTTCTTAGATGGATACTCTGGTTACTATCAGATCCATATTGCACCCGAGGACCGAGAGAAAACAACTTTCGTATGTCCCTATGGAATTTTTGTGTACAATCGCATGCCTTTTGGATTATGTAATGCACCAGCAACTTTCCAAAGGTGCATGGTGTCATTATTTGTGGACATGGTAATGGATTTTCTGGAGATTTTCATGGATGATTTCTCTGTATTTGGAAATAGCTTTGATAAATGCTTGGACAATTTGAGTAGTGCTGAAGAGATGTGAAGAGACCAACCTTGTACTTAACTGGGAAAACTGTCATTTCATGGTTACAGAAGGAATAGTTTTGGGTCATAGGATTTTGAAGAAAGGAATAGAAGTTGATAGGGGAAAGATAGAGGTAATAGAGAAGTTACCCCCTCCAACGAAATTAAAAACGTTGCGAGCCTTTCTTGGCCATGCAAGATTTTATAGGAGGTTTATTAAGGACTTCTCTAAGTCTCACGACCTTTGACAAAGTTACTTGCAAAGAATGCACCTTTTGTGTTTGGATAAGAATGTAAGAAAGCATTCAACACATTGAAGCAAATGCTTATAACAGCCCCAGATTGGAATAAACCTTTCGAGCTTATGTGTGATGCAAGCGACACGGCAGTTGGAGGAGCCCTAGGACAAAGGGAGGATAAAATCTTTAAGCCTATCTATTACGCCAATCGTACCCTTAACAGTGGCCAGAGGAATTATGTGACTACGGAGAAGGAACTCTTAGGTGTCATCTTCGCATTTGACATGTTCCGACCATATATACCTGATAGGATCGAAAGTCACTGTATTCACTGACCAGGCAGCTTTGAAATACCTTCTAAGCAAACAAGACTCCAAGCCAAGATTGTTAAGATGGATTCTACTCTTACAAGAGTTTGATGTTGAGATTAAAGACAAAAAAGGATCTGAGAACCAGGTGGCTGATCACCTGTCAAGATTAACTTTGGTAGAAGAAGAGTAACCGACTGAGATCAGGGAGAACTTTCCTGATGAAAAACTTCTTGCTGTCTCAGTGGTAGCTTGAGTTGAATCTCAACCCTGACAAAGTACATCAAGAGTGGGCAAGGTATACCCTTGGTTTGCTGACATTGTCAATTATCTAGCTAGAAGATACCTACCACCAGAATTCACAAATTCGGATAAGAAGAAGTTTTTCACGTATCTGAAGCATTATCACTGGGACGATCCCTACCTACACAAATTGAGCCCTGATGCCATCCTTAGGAGATGCGTCCATGAAGATGAAATTCCAAGCATTTTGCATATGTGTCATTCTAGAGAAGTTGGAGGTCATTTTGGGCCAGACAAGACATCAGCAAAGGTACTGTAGTGTGGATTCTATTGGCCAACAATTCATAAATAATCTTATGAGTTTACAAGAGCCTGTCATTCCTGTCAAATGACCGGTAATATTTCAAAGCGGAATGAGATGCCACTGCAGAGTATCTTAGAAGTTGAGTTATTCGATGTATGGGGAATTGATTTTGTTGGGCCTTTCACATCGTCAGAATCGAATTGTTACATCCTGGTAGCAGTTGATTATGTTTCCAAGTGGGTGGAGGCAGTGGCCTCACCTACTAACGATGCAAGGGTTATCCTGAGGTTTCTTAAGAAAAACATTTTGACGAGGTTTGGAGTGCCAAAAGCCATAATTAGTGACGGAATGAGTCATTTCTGTAATAGGTTGTTTGAGAAGTTGATGTTGAGATATGGGGTTTGACATAAGATTGCAGCAACATATCACCCCCAGACGAGTGGACAAGTGGAAGTCACGAATAGAGAGACTAAGAGAATCTTAAAGAAGACTGTGAATCCCACGAGGAAGGATTAGTCTTTGAAATTAGATGACGCTCTGTGGGCGTACAGAACAGCTTATAGGACCACGATTGGGATGTCACCGTATATGATAGTGTTTGGAAAAGCATGTCATTTACCGGTAGAACTCGAGCACCAAGCGCTGTGGGCTACGAGATTTCTAAACATGGATGAGAATTTAGCCAGTGAAAAGAGAATGCTAGAGTTGAATAGAGTGGAGGAGTTTAGACTTCAAGCGTATGAGAATGCAAAGATTTACAAGGAAAGCACAAAATGCCTGCATGATAAGAAGATTCTGAACCACATATTTCAAGTTAGAGATAAAGTGCTGGTATATAATTCGTGTCTTCTTCTTTTTCCTGGGAAGTTGAAGTCAAGATGGTATGGACCACATGTAGTCACCAAAGTTTTCTATTCAGGTGCATGTGAAGTTAAGCAGGAATATTCTGGGACAGACTTTCATAGTAAACGGCCAAAGGCTGAAGCATTATCTAGAGAACAAGTAGTAATAATGAAGGAGCCCAAGTAGTACAGTCGAGCTGGGGACTGTAAACTCAGAACTATTTCTAAACCCTTATTTATTGCTTTTGTTTATTTTAGTTATTTTGAGTCAATAAAGTAGCTTGGCAATCATAAGGTTTTTTTCATCACATATATCTTCGGTCGTCTAGCTAGAGATATATGTGGTTTTTTCCTTCACGATCCTCATGTGATGCCCTCGTAAAAGTTTTGCGTCTTGCCTAGGCCAATAAAAGAATAAAGTGGCTTAAACTGTTTTTGCGCATTCCTCCGGTATGCACATTTACTGCCACCTTATTTTCTTATTGCCTTCGCATGTTACTCAATGTTTTCGGGAGTATTTTGGAAGCAGGTAACAACTTGGAAGAGGAATGACCTATGAGCTAATGATTAAGCTCCAGGATTCGTTTTGAGTCAACCGATCAAATTCCAGAGCTAAGTACCTATTGTTTTCTTTATTATTAGTCATTGGGGACAATGCTTGTAATAAGTGGGGGGTAGGCGGTCTTAGCTGGGTAGTCGATAAAAGGGAATAATTTCGAAAATTTTTAACACTGTTTTTAGCTCTATTATTGCACGTTTTTGAGTAATGAATCGATAGAAAAGGAGCCCGAGTTCAATTTGAAGTGAGCTATAGCATATTCAATTTAGTATGGAAGAAAGAGCATATGTTATGTTGCGTGAAGTAGTAACTTATTAATTGTTATTTTATCATTGCACTCAATATTTGAGCACATAATCTGAGTGAGAAGTGTTTAAGATTAGATGAGAGTTGTTTTAACCGGGAATCACTATTTGTTTGTCTTTATACTTTAACAAATTTTTGTAAGACATGGGAAGCAACTTGAATGCCGAAAGAGGAACCGGAACAAAATGGACTTGTGAGAGAAAGAGAAAAAAGTGAGGAAATCTGCCAAAAAAAAGAAAAAAAAAAGAAAGAAAAGAAAAAAAGATATATATGCAATAAAGGCAGTGAGGGAAGCGAATCGTGTAAAAAGGGCACGACCCACGCATAAAAAGAAACAAACGAGGACTTAAGAGCGATGCTCAGTCCCCGAGTCCGCCCGACCCGATTAAGGTACCATGTTGTGCAACCAAGTCTGAAGGCAAGATGAGCGAGTGTATGCGCATGTAAGTTAATATTGTGAGCTTAATACAACTTGATTCTCCTCATGATCGCACTATCACGGCTGATTCATCACACGACACATTGATGCATGATAAGTAGTGATTAATGGGGGGGGGGGGGGTTATGGATTGTGGCTCGATGTATGGTTCTGCCGGAAATCTTTGTTGAGTATGTGGTAGTTAATGGGGATTGTTCTTGGAAGTACATTCTGCCTTCATACACTGCTCGCGGACGAGCAAAAGGCTAGTGGGGGTAGTTGATGAAGGTTAAAATAGTATATCCTACGGCATCAACATTCTATCCATTATGAGCTAAAAATAGTTGTTTTGACCTATAAATATGAACCATTTAAGTTGAATATCATATGTCGGGTTCGTGAGTCCAGAAATCTGAACTTAACGTTTATTTTCCCTATTTCAATATTATTTCGTGCATTATTTGATTATTTTCAGGATACGAAATATTGGGCTGAGCATGATGGACGAATCTGGAGTGGACTGAACGAAAGGAATGGGCCTAGAGAACCTTCCAAGTTAAGTCGGCTGAAGAAAAAAGACAAAAATACCCCCGGTTTACCGAGAGGCGGCGCCGACTTACCGAGGCTCGAGATCCTTCCGAAACGCATTTTCTTGGATGAGGGGTAGAACTAGGTGTTTCTAAGTCGGTTTAGATAGCTATAAATAAGAGGCTTCGGCTCAGAACACAAGTGTATAATTTTCAAGAAAAGTATTATGCTATAAAAAGTTATTTGTTCTTTATTTTATTATTTTATGAGTTCTGGTCGGAGAGACGACAGAGTCGCTACCTAGGAAGAGATCCGAGGGAGATCTACGCTCGTCTTTGAGGGTACGATTTTCTATCTTTTCCAAGATATAGATCTATCGTTGTTCTATTCGACAAGTGTGTTTTAATTGCCTATTTAGTTTAATTACGTAGTTGTTAGTTTATTTTGCCCCATGCATTAGAGATCTAATTCATTGGTGAAGAAATCATGAAATAGTGTTTGCGTTCTTCAGATCTGCGACGGTCTATATCGCTAGATCTGAATACCTAGTAAAGTACTAGTTCATGATAATCGGTGCCAGCAACGTTGATCGATAGATTTTTAATTTACATGTTAGTAGCCTGATCAACTATTTGCATGTCTTCATAAACTAGCATGAAATATGAATAGTGAAGTGCTATGTTTGGACATTATCTTGATGGACCCTAGGAACGTGCTGATCAGTGTCGACAGCTGTCTAGGCGGGTTTGCGGTATGAGTTAGCGCTCAATATCGACAACTCTAGTTCTTTATGCGTATGGGCTATTACGGACCAATTAAGGAGGGTAGCTTGCGTATAGATTGTCTACTACCATTGTCGGAGTAGATAGGGTTAGGAGTTGTACCCGTAGTTGAACAATGAATAAATTCACCAATGGGGAGGACTGTTGCATGTGTGGGGGGAATAACTAATTACTTATAATTCAACTAATACATTAGAAACTCTTCTTGCTTTGTTGAACTTGCATAATCTTGCTAGTTCATTGTTACCAATTTTACTACTATCTCTATTATAGTTGGTCGTAGACAGTTAATCGTGACAAGCTCAATCTTGATAATTAGACGTTCTTATGAATCTCTGTGGGATCCACCTTGACTCACCCGTGCTCTACTACGATAGACCTAGTCCTATTGCTTGTAAGTGCTTTGCACGTGATCAGTTATATGTACTTAATGAAGTATAAGTCTGTGACCTTTGAAAAGTTCAAGGAATTCAGAAGTGAAGTTGAAAAATAGCTAGGTAAAGAAAATAAAACGCTTTGATCCGATTGAGGTGGTGAATACCTAGATGGAGAGTTCAAAGATTACTTAAAGAAGAATGGGATTCTACCTGAATGGACCCCTCCCGGGATGCCACAGATGAATGGCGTATCTGAGAGGAGGAACCGCACTTTGTTAGACATGGTGCGATCCATGATAAGCTATGCAGTTCTTCCAAAATCGTTTTAAGGGTATGCTATCAAAACATCATCCTATGTACTTAACCGTGGTCCATCAAAGATGGTTGATTCTACGCCATACGAGGTATGGGCCAAGAGGAAATCGAATTTGGCATACCTTAACCTTGGGGGAAGCGGATGATGTCAGACAAACTAGAAGCCAGATCTGAATAATGTCTATTTGTGGGCTATCCTAGAGAAACTAGAGGATACCAGTTTTACCACCCTTGTGAACAAAAGGTGTTTGTTGCCAAGATTGGCCATTTCCTAGAGAAAGTGTTCATTCTAGAGAGGGCCAGTGGGAGTAGAATTGTTCTTGAAGAAATTCAAGAACCACTTACGGACAACAATCAGTTGATGGAGGTAGAGCATGTACCACCCAATGAGGTGGCACAAGTCCCTGCTCCAACACAGTATCACCTCGAAGATCCACCAGGGAACGCCATGAATCCGAAAGGTACACGGGCGTATACCTCATGGAAGATGAGGACCCTAAAACTTACGAGGAGGTGTTAATGAGGCCTGACAAAGAGAGATGGCTAGAAGCCATGAATTCTGAAATAGAGTCAATGAAAGACAACCAAGTTTGGAACTTAGTTGATCCACCTGAAGGAATAGTTACTATAGGGAGCAAATGGGTCTTTAAGAGAAAGACCGACATGGATGGTAACGTAGTCGCCTACAAGGCTTGGTTAGTGGCAAAAGGTTATAAGCAAAGACAATGTATTGACTGAAGAAACCTTTTCGCCCATTGCCATGTTAAAGTCCATTAGAATTCTGCTTGCTATTGCAGCTTACCATGATTACGAAATCTGGCAGATGGATGTGAAAACAGCTTTCCTTAACAAGAATCTGTCTGTGGAAGTGTATATGACACAGCCTGAGGGTTTCACAACCAATGACGCCAGGATGGTGTGCAAATTTTAAAGGCCCATTTATGGATTGAAGCAAGCTTCTCGGAGTTGGAATCTTTGCTTTGATAAGACAATCAAACAGTCTGATTTTATCAATAATGAAGATGAGCCCTGTGTTTACAAGAAGGTTAGTAGGAGTGTCGCTGTTTTCCTGGTGCTTTGTATAGACAACATACTGCTAATAGGGAATGATGTGCCCATGTTACAGTCGGTCAAGGTTTGGTTATCCAAGAACTTCTCTATGAAGGCAGTTGGAGAAGCATATTATATTTTGGGGATTAGGATCTACAGAGATAGGTCTAAGAGGTTGCTTGGTCTATCACAATCCACTTATATAGACAAGATGCTTAAAAGGTTCAGAATGGAGCAATCGAAGAGATGGTTGCTGCCCATGTGACATGTGGTCTATCTGTCAAAGGAAATGTGTCCTAAGACAGATGAGGAAAGGGCACGCATGTCCAAGGTCCAATATGCTTCGGCTATAAGGTCTATCATGTATGCCACGTAGTGCACAATGACAGATTTCTCGTACCCTCTTAGTATGACTAGTAGGTACCAGGCGAATCCAGGTGATGGTCACTGGATTATTGTCAAGAATATCCTCAAGTACATGAGACATACTAGGCATATGTTCTTAGTCTTTGGGAACAATGATTCGGTATTACGAGGTTACACAGATGCCAGTTTTCAAACTGACATGGATGACTTAAAGTCACAATCTGGATTTGTGTTCACGTTTAACGGCGGTGCAGTGAGCTGGAAGAGTTCCAAGCAGGAGACTACTGCAGATTCTACAATGGAAGCCGAGTCTATATCAGCCTCGGAGGCGGCAAAAGAAGCAGTTTGGATGAAGAAGTTCATTACTGAACATGGTGTGGTTTCCTCCATTGTGGGTCCAGTTCCATTGTACTGTGACAACAATTAGGCAATTGCTCAGTCAAAGGAATGAAGGTCTCATCAAAATTCCAACCATGTATTACGGCTCTATCACCTGATTAGAGAGATAGTTGATAGAAAAGATGTAAAGATAGAGAAAATCAACAGGGATGATAACATAGCTGATCCGTTGACCAAAGCATTGTCACAGGCTAAATATGAGAAACATGTTCACATGTATGGGCTAGGCATATGGGTGATTGGTTTTAGGCCAAGTGGCAGATTGTTGAATAAGTGTCCTAAACCCAATCGGGTTGGACCGGATCCGACCGGGTCTGGTCATATACAGTCTATTTAAGTTCATGTAATAACTTTATTATGATTAATAAAAGCACTTTTGTGATTATATACTTTGTTTATTTATTAGACCAATTATGATATTGTGTATATGATAATGCCCTTAGTATTAAACTGTGATAGAGAAACCATAATGGTGATTATGGTTGATGAGATCTTTAATCACCTTAATAAGTTTGATACTAAAATATCTCTAGGCTGATGTACTGTTGAATAGGGCATTGATAATACGAACAGACTAGCATGTATTAGATGTCTTCTGTCTTTAAGGGCATGGATAGATCTAGTCTATCGAAGTGTAGTGACACTTGGACAGTATGTGGACATGTATTAGAGAATGCGTACGTTAGACTGACCCACTTACACTATTAAGTGTCACACTATGTGAGGGTTGTGTAATTATCCTTAGGACCGGAGTCTACATGGCATCAAGGTGTGGATTGTCATGCTTTGAGTAGGAGTGAATATCCGAAAGGGCCTTCCCATAAGGAATGTCTAGTTCTCGTGAATCTTTGCAAAGTTGGAGTAAATGAGTTATTCCGAGAGAGCTTGATATCCAGATTATGGGATACGATCAAGATACAGTCGTATGGATATTACTACAGCGATAGGATTCTATTTACATGCTAACTGAGCACATGAAAGGTAGTAGTCATTGCGTATTGACTCTTCCGATGATTCGGGGTCATGGACGTGTTGGTAGAAGCTATCCATGATCGTTAGAGGTGAAGGGCATTTTCGTAATTACACCTTATGTCTACGGCCAACATATTCGGAATCCTATCGGGTCACACACATATAATATCGAGTCGGATTAAAATGCGGTTATAGTTGATGACCAAATAAGGAAAGTTTTATCTCAAGACTATTAAGGTTATAGTGGTAAAAACTAATATGGTGGTATTTATTTATTATGAATAAATTAAATACAAGATATTAATAATATTATTAAAGAATAATCCGGATGCCAATATTGGCATATGGGGCGCAGGACATAGTGTATGAGATACACTTGGATTGTGCAATTTAATTAATAAGATTACCATAATATTAATATTGGATATTAAATGATTTTTGGAAAATACAATTATGGTAATAAGATAAAGATATTCAATATAAGATATTGGCAATATCTAGATTTATTTAATATGAGATATTAAAATAAAAGAGATAAACCAATTATAGTGATTTTCCTTATTTTATTAGGAAAAAGGTTTTTCTCTCTTATCAATCTACTAGGAAGCTTCTCCGATCAGATTGGGACAATATGGCATGCCACTTTCATCTATAAAAGAAAGGGGTTGACCAGCTCTTTTGTACATCATTATTCCCAGAGCTAATTGTTTTGAAAATTAAGAGAGCTTCTTAGAGAGAATATTGTGAGGGAGCAAAAGGTCAACCTAGCAGTCGAGTTTTTCTGATAGCAATCCGGCAGGATTCCGGCGAGGTGTTCGTGTGAATAACTGATAGAGGCCGGACGCATGGACGGCTTGCGCACATCTACTTCTACCGGACTGTCAAAGCTTCGATCTTTAAGATCATGAAAGGTATAATCTTTGTCCTCCTTGTTATATGTTTATTGTTTAAACGAAGTCGATCCTTGGATCGGAAATCAAATTTTATTTTTCGTTGCGCTACTCGTTTGATTTCTCAACAACTAGCACGTCGAAGATCCATCAAGGAACGCCGTGAACCTGAAAGATACACAGGCGTATACTTCATGGAAGATGAGGGTCCTAAAACTTATGAGGAGGTGTTATTAAGGCATGACAAAGAGAAATGGCTTGAAGCCATGAATTCTGAAATGGAATCCATGAAAGACAACCAAGTTTGGAACTTAGTTGATCCACCTGAAGGAATAGTTCCCATAGGGTGTAAATGGGTCTTTAAGAGAATGACCGACAAGGATGGTAATGTGACTACCTACAAGGCAAGGTTAGTGGCAAAAGGTTATAAGCAAAGACAAGGAGTTGACTATGATGAAACTTCTCGCCCGTAGCTATGTTATAGTCCATTAGAATTTTGCTCGCTATTGCAGCATACCATGATTACGAAATCTGGCAGATGGATGTGAAAATAGCTTTCCTTAACGGGAACCTATCTGAGGAGGTGTACATGACACAGCCTGAGGGTTTCACAACTAATAACGCCAGGATGGAGTGCAAACTGCAAAGATCCATTTATGGATTAAAGCAAGCTTCTCGGAGTTGGAATCTTCGCTTTGATGAGACAATCAAAAAGTTTGATTTCATCAAGAATGAAGATGAGCCCTGTGTTTACAAGAAGGTTAGTGGGAGTGCCATTGTGTTCTTAGTGCTTTATGTAGATGAAATATTGCTCATATGAAATGATGTGCCTATGTTACAGTCAGTCAAAGCTTGGTTATCCAAGAGCTTCTCTATGAAGGACTTGGGAGAAGCAGCCTATATTCTAGGATCACTATAACTGCATTTTAATCTGGCTAGATGTTCTTATGTGTATGACCTGATAGTCTTCCAAATATGTTGGCCGTATGCATAAAGTGCATTTACTAAAATACCCCTCGCACCTAACAATCATGAATAGCATCTAAAAACACGTCATGACCCTCAATCATCGGAAGAGTCAAATGTAATGAGTACTACCTTTCATGTGAAATAGTTACCGTGTAAATAGAATCACATCGTTGTTGCAATATCCATATGGTCGTATCTCGAGTGTCAATACATTAACGACCGCATCTTATAATCCGGATATCATGCTCTCTCGATATAACTCATTTACTCCCACTTTGCAAAGATTCACGAGCGCCAGACATTCCTTATAAGAAGGTTTTTTTCAGATATTTACTCATAATATTAGGATATGTGATTCCCAGATTAACAACATGAATCTTACGCATGCTTCAATATCATACCCAAGCACTACCGCATTATCGCCCGTGAATAGGGGAAACCTCAATAGTGTCAAAGCATGACAATCCACACTGTGATATCATGAAGACTCCGGTCTCAGGATAATTACACAACCTCCGCATACTGTGACACTTAATAAAGTAAGTGGATCAGTCTAACGTACACATTCTCTAATACACGTCCCGTACAGTCCAAGTATCCCTTCACTTTGATAGACGAGAACTATCCCTATTTTCATAAGAAAGAAGACATCCAATACGTGCTAGTCTAACCATACTATTAATGTCTATTTAATAGTACATACGACTAGAGACATTTAAGTATCAAACTTAATAAAATGATTCGAGATCCCATCAACCATAATCATTATCATAGTTTCTCTATCACGTTTAATACTAAGTACGTTATCATTATATACAATAATAAATTGGTTCATTAAATACATAGATGTATAATAACAAAATTGCTTTTATTACTCATAATAAAATTATTACATGAACTAAATAGACTAATTGACCCAACCCGGTCAGATCCGGTCCAAATCGATTGGGTTTATGACACTATATCAACAAATACAATTAAGTAATAAGAGATGGTGATCAGAATACACCTTGGGCAGATGATTTAACTCGGCATTGTGGTACAGAAGTCACAACTCCACATTAGCATTGAATCCATCAATTATCCATTGAATGTGGGAGAAACCAGCTCTGTGATTGCTTCATGTAAAGGCGGGTCTAGAGAAACCCAAATCGACAAGACCATACTGATCCATATTAGCATTAAAAGTAGCCATCCTAGAAGAAGAAGAAGGTTTTTACCTCAACATTTTTCAGAAGCGGAAATCTCATTAAAGTCACCGGCAACCAACCAGGGAATATCCATAATCTGGATCATCTTAGAAATATTATTCCAAAGCTTACATTTTTTGAAGGGATCAGGTCTGGCATAATAGGTAGACAACATCCAGTCTTTACTATCCCTTTCAGTGATGACAACATGAATAACATAAGGATTGGAATCAAAACAATTAATATCTAATAGATCTGGATTCCACAAAACCCGAATCCCACCATATCTCCCATCAAGAGGAGAACGTATAAAGATGGAAATAAAAAATTTAGCAATAATATTAAGGGTCTTCTTAACTTGAACTTTGGTTTCAATGAGGACCACAATCTCAGGCATGTGGTTATTAAGTAACTCTTTGATGTGTCTCTTAAAGTCCTTAGATCCATCACCTCAACAATTCCAAAAGAGAATCTTCATTACACCTGTGTGGGGAAAATGGATCTTCACAAAAGAAGAAAAATAATCACAGTCATTTTCACCAAAAAGCCCAACTTGGGATCCTTCAAGCCTTTAGGTAACATGCTAACACTCCATGCCTTCAGCACTTCATTCCACTCCACTTCTAGGGAGCATTCTTTCACCCTGTGCACAAACTCCATCATTACACAATTCTTCTCCTCTTCTAGGAGGTGGAGGTCTGTGTTTAGGATGGTTCTATTCCAAAGGATCCTTGACATTTTGATCAAACTTTTCTAGGTGTCCAATCTCACCGGCAGTGTACCGGGTCAATTGTAGTCTACTCTAGTGGTCAAGGTCATATCCCACGAGGATTGTGAGGTCAAACACCAACAATCTATTATTATCTTGATCTTAGTCGAAACAATACAAGAAAGTAAACGTAACTACTAATCTACTACTACAAAGGGTGATAAAATGATAAAAGGCCTAGCCAAGACAATGAATTGATCAAGTATACCTCTACAGGTATCATGGGAATGAAAAACCTACCAACTTTCCATTAGTGTTCAAGTGTGTGTTACCAGTGCACTCCTAAGCTAGCAATTCCTCCTCATACGAGTGTATAGAACTACTCCATGCCTCCTCCTTGGTCTAAGAACCCTAGACCTAATGATTTAACATGATGAAGTCCTTGCGTTCCATGAATGAACAACAACCCCTGGATAAGAAATCAAGTTCCACTTAAGGTCGATTTTACCTTCCGGTTCTCCTATCCCTTTTCTCACACCAAGAATCTCCTTTCGGTCTCAACTAAGTGTGTGTGCAAGTGCTAGGTGATCAATCCAACACAAGCAAGCAAAACAATGCAAATAAGAAAAGATATACTACACACATGAAGCTATGAAATGCAAACTAACATTCTCAATCATTCAATAGAGATTAAACTATCACAACTACATAACCTTGGCAAGTGTAGAACTAACCACTCATGGATATGAACTCCAACATTTCAAAGTTAGAATTCATCTCAATGAGAACAATTAAAACAAAGTAAAAGCTAAGATTTTACCAACCACAAGCTACAAACAAGAAGATGGAAGCTTCATTCAACTTGCAAGAACTTCAATGGATTTGGTACACCAAAAGAGATGAAATTTCTTCCACTAAATTACTCTAGAATCAAACTGACAATTCTTAATGTTTACAAGGTTATTAAGAGCTACAAATCTAAGAAATTTTTGCTAGAAGAGCCTTGGGGTAGGTTGCCTTCAAGACTACAAGACAGGGGGTGGAAGAAGATATGAATAATATGCCCAAAATGAAGTTTATATGATTAAAAATGCTTTCTGCGACGCTTGGAATGTGCCATTATAAGTAGTCGTGAAACAGTGTCACTAAAAATATCTCTGACACCTCTGGAAACATTTGGCGTGCGCCACTATAAGTTGGTGTACGCCAATTCTTCACAGCAGCTCAGTAAAATGACCATAACTTGAGTTGTAGAGCTCTGTTTGATGTGATTCAAGATGCGCTGGAAAGATCATTTCTTGATCTAAAAATCTCATGAAGAAGTCTTCTCCAGAAAATGCCTCTACGGGGGGGGGGGGGGTTGTCAATTTTCCATTGAAGATGTACTACGGTAGAAGCACTAAAGATAAATGATCTGTTGGAATCCGATAGCTTCCGGCATACTCTTATAGCCCTCAAAATATTTGTTTATGCTCAACATGTGGCATCACTCGGGGTCTTGATCAACCTATAATCCTGCAATAAATCACCAAAATACCAAGCGTAAACCCGAAACGACACTCCGGTTACTAGAATTGGTATTTTATACAATAATTACTATCTACACATTTGGATGAAACTAAGCAAATAATGACTCGAATTGATATGAAAACATCAATAAATGCCTGTGAAATAGGGATAAAACATCGTGAAATGTATCATCTAGTTGATTTACATCACATTTCCACTAGAAACATGATTATGAGGTTTGGGATTGGTAGTACCCTTAAAGGATTTACGGATCTGAGATATAGGAAAAGAGGTTATTTCCTTCCATTCTGGAGAGTTATTTATAATGAGATAGGAACTTTATCTTTGGTTGGATTGGATCCAGGGGTTAGGTTTTTATGTAAGGGAGGTTGAGCTCCTACAATACCTTTGACTGTTGTATGAATAGTTTTATTAAAGATTGATGTTCTTCTTTGCTACCATTATTAGCTTTAGACACTTTATTACCTTTGTCAGAAAGATTCTTCTTGGATCGAGAATGTTGGGTTTACAACACTTTGCCCGCCTGTGTGCATTCGAACCATGGCGCTGTGAAGGTGTGGTATAAGGAAAGAAAGTAGCACTTTTACTAACACCAATTGGTTTTAGTACAACGGTAAGAGGTTGATCCTAAAAACTGGTAGTAGAGTAGGTCATGGGTTCAAATACCGGTAACAGCATACTGTGTAAATGCCACGGTTTGTGGCTGGCAGGTGCTGGGGGAGATTGTTGCGTTTAGAGCACTCTGCCCATTGGTATTGTGTCTTGATCGACTTGGCATCAAGACACAATACCAAGAATCAAACGCGAATACAAGTATTATTGTGCCCAGGTCTTGTTCGTCCGAATTGCTATCAATCTTTGCACTTTACAAGATCATATCCAGAATTCTTCAAGTGTTCAAGCTACAAAGATCAAATCCAGATTTTGACACTTAGAAGAACCACAAGCGAGAATCAATTTATTGATTCTCAGCCCAACTTTGATTTTTATCAAAGGTTTAGACAGTGAAGCAATCCGGTTTAGGATTTGCCAAGGACAGTTGTTGTTGTTAGTAGTCGGGTAGACTGTGTTTGTGGTGGAGCTGGAGAAGAGGCAATACTACCCTCTAAGGACCAGTGTTTCAAGCAGTTGCAGAGCAGCAATCACACATGTTCTATAGTTGTTTTGATAGTGAAGCTAGGGATTACTCAAGGACTATCAAATAGGACTTTTTGTAAACGGCTACCTCAGAAAGTTTTAGTAGAATTTTCCTCCTACATCACAGGGGAAGAGTGGACTGATAGGATTACACCACCTGGAACCACTATAACTCTTGCCTTACTTACTTTATGCATTTACTTTCTGTTATTCAGTATATCAATATTTGTGGTTGTTTTTCATACAACATAACTGAACAAACTGATTGATATTCTCTCACAATTCACAAACTGACATCCACCAGAATTCAGTTCTGCATACATATCAGCTTTTTCTTAGATACAACAAGATCTTCATAACGAATAAATTTATCCGCTGCCGGTTGGCTCAGTTTCAGCATAAATTTCAGCAATTCTTCCTTTTGGAAGAGATCCAAAATCGATATTGCTTTGACTCTATATCAGTTTGTTTACTCGAAGTAACTGGTCATCAGTTATTCTGATACAAACAATTGGTATCGGAGCAAGTTTTCTACGTTGAAGAGATCTATAGTTGAACCTCAATATCAGTTTATCTGTTTGAAGTAACCGGTCATCAGTTATTTAAAATAGTTTTTAAAGATTTTTCAATTGTATCATGGATACACAACATCACTTTAGAAGTTTAATTAATTACTCATTTTTAAGATTTGATGAATATAAAAGCAAATTGCAGGCTCTTGTTGCTGACACTGAAGATAAAATAACCGACACATTCGTTGAAGATTCAATGATCACCAACAGCCATGCGAATTATGAGAATCTGCCCTTAAGTCTAGCTGCACAAGATCACATTGAAAGTGATGAAGAAATCATTATATTTGGAGTCAAACCAGCTAAGGACAATGCCATATCAAGTAAATGTAAACAAATAGTGCAAGATGAAGGAGTTGTACCTGATAACTTATTAATTAAACATCATGAGGTAAATGCTTCTACATCTAACTGTCACAATACCAAAAACAATCATAGAAATGCAGATTTCAATGAAACCTTGGACATACTCGTAAAGGAATTAGAGGAAATTCAAAAGAATTATGAGAATGTCAACAAGGAAAAAAGAATTGTTGAAAGCTGAAGTTCTAAGATTAAATGCTGAGATTAATTTCATCAAGGCTAACAATGTAACTAAGGAAAATTGCTCAACTGATGAAATAATGAAGTAATAAATATCACAAAATCATCAGTTGATCCAATTCCTAAAGTTCAGTTCAAACCAGGAAAACCATTTGGAGATAGAACACGTGTAGGGTTTTGACAATCAATATAATTCTAGACATAGTTAAGTTGCACCTAAGTTTGTGGCTGCACAAAAGTTAACTGTTAAATTTTTTAGAACTGACAAAACTCAGCACAACCCCGATTAAAAACTGACAAAACTGTAAAATCAGTTGGTAGCAATTCACAAACTGACAAATTCTACAGAAAGACTCAGAGGGCTGAAAAAGGCAAAACTGATCCAAAATCAGTCAATAAAACATTCAAGTCATATTGACCTAAGAATGACACTCATTCATGAAATAGTAGATTCAGGAGGAAAGGGAGACTCTTTCCTACTAATGAAGACTTGAATGAACCCATGATCACTCAGTCCCACAAAATTTTCAAGAAAAAGTCGATCGAGTCAAAACAACAGAATTTTTTGAAAACTGACTTTACCAAGTCAAAAAATCAAGAAAGACATGTGAGAGAAATGAAATCAATTTGGAGAAAATTGAATGATTTCAAAAAGGAGATTAATTCTAAGGAAAAGAAGTCATCCTTAAGTGTTAACCCAAAAGCTAATAAAAAAGGACCCAAACAAATATGGGTACCAAAAAGTTCTCAATTTGTTTTGCAGGTGAAAACTGACTACCAAGGAATTGTGGAAAACTGACATTGTCATAACTAAGATATCAATGACTGATCAAGAAAACTAAAACTACAGTTAACCGAAGATTGATCATGTTGTGGATAAGATCAAAGCTAAAACTTACAGCTAAAGATACAGCGCATCAATTACATTTACTAATACAAGCAACATTTGGCAGAAAAATCGTCCTACACAAATCTCAATCTTCCATCTTCTCCACTCACCACCTTTTTAGCATCTCAACACCATATGTGTTTTATGACGAGACACTTTGATTCTCACTCAGATTTTCTAACTACCAAATCTAACATCTATAAATACCTTTGTATTACCTTTAGCAAAATCTTTACATTCAATTTCATTTATCCCCCAGTTTGAAAGAATTATTTCAATCTTCAAATTCTCTCAAAATTCACTCCAACAATCAGAAATCATGACTTTCACCAGAGTTGAACCCGGATTGATCATCTCACTTGATCAATTTCTGGAAAAGTACAATAATTCAGACCTTGCCAAGAAAATTGTGGTCAAGATTAGAAAAATCAAAGGTCTTGAAGAAGTGTTCAAAATTTCCATGGAAAATGTTTGTCTGGACAGCATAGGCGATTTCTATGAGTTTGGAAGGACAGCCTTAGAAGAAGAAAAAACCTACATAACCAAGGTTAATGGGAAGGAGATTAAGGTTACTAAGAACCTTATTCCAGAAATCTTTGGTTTTAAGAAGTCTGAATACTTTTCTGCTCTTAAAGTAACCAAAGACCAAAGAGAGAAGTTGTGGAAGGACATTGCAATAAAGGAGATTCTAATGTCTCTCTGTCAGGGTCAATAGGTTTCCTCAAGCCTGAGTTCAATTATTTGACCAAGATATTAGCAAATTGCATAATAGGAAATGGCAATTTTAGAAATCTTTCTGGCACCAAGATAGATTTGTTGTATGTCATTTGGTTTGAAGAAAACTTCAATTGGAAGAGGTACATTCTAGACCAATTAATAGCACAATCCTCTGATGTACCCAAGAAGAAAACTGATGAAAAGATAGGGAGATTTTATCACAAAAAGACACTTGCATTATTGTCACAAAGGATTATTGAGCATTTTGGGATTGCAAGGAGAGGATCTACTGTAGTTTTTTATGGTAAAATTGTAGCAAAAGATGAGAAGATTAAATCTGGAAAGTGGAAAACTAAAGGTTCTGAAGCTGAACCTAAAAAGAAAAGGAAAAGATCGTCCAAGAAGATCACAATAGAGGAAGCATTGGAAGATCTTGAAAAACTGAAGAGAGAAAAAGAAAACTGGATGATTTGGAGAAAGCCAAAGCTGTCGTAGAAACTGAGAAAAGGAAGGAACCATCACCAGCAAAATTTGTAACTTCAGAAATTGTAGGGCAATCAAATAAACAAAGAGCTAAACCTGAAACCCCTACCAAATCTGTTGCTGAAGTTGCACATGCTCAAGAATCAGTTAAAGATGTTCAAGCAATCGTTCCATCACTACCGGAAGCTGACACTCAGGGGGAATAAACCCTGAGAACTGAATTTGATGATGAAGAAACTGACAGTGATGAGGAACTGATTGGACCTGGTGTAATCGCAATGCTCAACTTGATTTCTATATCAAGATCTACCCCACAAAAATCAGCATCCAGACTGGAATATGAAGAACCAATCAGAGTGTTGGAAGCTTCTCAATCTGAAGGGAAAGAAGTTGCTGAGATTGAATCTTCCCCACAACAAGTCATCACACTGGATAAAGAAGAAAATTAATCAAGAGAAAGTTGAAGAAGTAGTTGAAAAGAAAGCTGATGAAAATGTGGAAGGAAGGGAAACAGTTACTGAACTAGAAACTGAAACAACCAAGGAACTAAGTAAGCTTCAGAGGGCTGAATTAAAAGAAAATCCTACACAAGTTGCTGAACCAATAGCTAAAACTGAAAAAAGAGTTGTTGCTGAAGAGGATCTGGGAACTTAGCAAGTCACTGAAGTTCTTGAAATTGAAGTTGAATCATCTGTCATCCTAGTTGTTGCTGAGGGGGAATCCAGCAAAACTGGAACTGAGGAAGTTGAAGAGCAAGTTGAGGCTCTAGCTGAATCTAATCTGGAGATTCCTTGAGAAACTAAAGATGTTACAACCCAGCTTGATCCGTCTGTCGAAATTGCGAAATTGATTGAAGCTGACTGTAGGAGACTTGATGCTTATCAACATTGGAAGTTCAGCTCAATCGATAATCAAAGAAGCCAACTAGAAGCAATGAAAAACATAGAGCAATGGGTCTTTTACCTATTTAACATTACTCATTTATCCCAACTTTTCAGCTCTGAAGAATTTTTGAGTAATGGATACTCATTAATTAGAAACAGTTACTGGAAGAGGTTTAATGGAGGAGAAACTTCTAAGTCAAAGAAAGATGATAATAATGATGATGATGATTCATAGGGAGATCCTGATTTACAAAAATGGATACTGCCTCTCTTCAAGGAAAAGAAGCTGGAATAGATTTCGAAGAAAATTCTGATGAAGAAAGTTCTGATGAAAGTGGTGAATCAGACTCTGAGACTCAGACTGAATCAGATAAAGAAGAGGAAGAAGGATATCAGTCACCGACTGATAGAGGAGTGCTCGAAGTAGCAAAAGCTGAAGCTGACCAAGCTGGAGAAGAAATTGATGACGAGTTTGATGTGAAATTGTCACTAGTAAGGGAAACTGATCCTTCTGCGCTAGAAAAATTAAGGAGACAGTCTGAAGTAAGAAGGAAGTCTGAAGAGTACAAGGAGAAACTGAAAGAAATCATCTCTCCACTAACAAAAGATAAGAAAGAAGATGAGAAAGTATCTGCATCTGAGGAAGGTAAAATAGAGAAGAAAGCTGAAACTGAGAAAGATGTGCCAACACAAGCTGAGTTCCTAAACTACAAATTCAATGAGCTTGTGAGAATACATAATGAAAACATGGGCATCTTTGGGAAAGTGTTACAATCAATGGAAGAAAATAAAAATGAAAGATCTAGCATGGAAAAGAGATTGGACAGTGTCAAACAGGATTGCCATGACACATTGATCGCAATCAAGAAGGCGTCCATTGAAACTGAAGCTAGAAAAATAGAAACACAGGAAAGACTAGTAGGCATGGTCATTAATGTACAAGACAGGATGCTTCTACTAAAAAATGCTATGATTGATTCAGTGGTTGCACAAACCATATTGGCATCAAATCAACAGCACTTGAACTCTTATATGAGGAGTCTGATTCGTAAAGATGATGTCAATAAGGGGGAAAGTGAAGCCATCTTACAAGTCAATACTGCTGAAATGCCTGGAGTTCTGGAAAGCATAGATGATAAACTGGTCGAACTGAAGAAAGGCATAGGAGACATGAATGGTGAAGAAATGGAACTGATTAGAAATTTCTCTGAACTAACTGAGAAGAGACTTGGTTTAGATTCACAACTTTACAATATTTTCAGGGAGCTACCAACTAAGGAAGGTGAATCAAGAGAACAAGCTCTAGAAAGTTTTCTAATCATGCAAAAAGTCCTTGTTCATTATTGGAAAAAGTTGACCAAGTGGGAGACAAATGGAACTCTAGAGAAAGCTGAGAAGAAAGTCATAAGAATTGAATCTGAGTTCATTGAAGATCTATTGAAGACCGCCACAAGTGAGAAGTTGAAGAAAACTGTGTTCTTATTCGCAATTCTATTCAAAAGCAAGTTTTTCGGAACGTATAATATGACCAACTCTTGGAATATTTGGGCAAATATCATTGGGATTGAGAACAGTTCAACAAATCTTGCCATGAAGGAGATTGTTGAACTGAATGACAAGTAGATTAAAGACACTGACCAAAGAAAAGGAAAGGAAGCTGAAACTTAGTTTCATTTTCGCGTTATATTTTTAATTCTTTATACACTGTAACTCACTATCATCAATAAAAACTCAGTTTCTCAGTTCTTTGTGTTTGTTATTATCTTTTTGCATTTCTTTTAAAGAGGGTATTGACATCATAAAAAATGGGGAAATTGTTGGAAATAAAATTTATGTTTTGATAATGATTCGTAAGTTATTCAGTTATTATTTTAAACCCCATTGATGAAGTGTCATAACTAGCTGTTATAGTGCAAGCAAAAAGATGTCTAGATATTAATGTATAGGAGTTAATAGAGAGTCTAATATTTGCATAGGTAAATCAGACAAGCACTGTAATAAATCTAGGATCAGAACGGAGAAAACAAGTAACTAACTTGATGAGACTATGAAAACTGAGTTCACAATTGAAGAATGAGAAAACTGACTCAGAACCTAGAATTGAAGATGGTAAGTTTGTTGAGGGACACAGACTCGGTTGACTTATCTAGAAAATTTGAAGAAGCGAGGGACACATACTCGATTATTGAAGATCAAGAATCGAGGACACAGACTCGATTATTGAAGGATCAAGAAGCGAGGGTTCAAACTCAGTTATGAAGATTAAAACCGAGACTGTAAGTTAGAATTCAAGTAAGACTTCGATGACCTGAACTGACTTTATAGATCTTGTATATAGAACTAAGAATCATAAGGATAATGATATCTTAGATGATTTATGTAGATGTGGTGTACTCTGGTTAAATCAATTATAATCAGATGAAGAATAGAGTACTGATTTTTTGAAGAAGAGTAAAAACTCTGTTAATGCTCTTAAAAGCTGAAAACTGACGAGATCACAGAAGATCAATTTCAAGCTAGAAGTATGAAAACTGAAGAATAATCTGACCGTTAGAAATGTCAGAAATTACACTGACACACATCGGTATAAGCAGGACCATCAATAGATACAAGGATTGAGATTCAAACGTTCAAATTCTTTCTAACCGTTGGAGATACCCCTATAAATAGGTCACTTCTACCACAAGAAGAAGTGTGGAGTTCTAAGATTAAATTTATCAAGAAAGACTATTAAAGGGGAAAGTTAATCAAAAGAACTCCTGCTACATACTTTATTGCAAGATCAAGAAAGCTTCAAAGTGTTCTCTAACATTCAAAGAAACATTAAGATCAAACACTTGAAGAAAAACAGAGCCTGAGCATATCATATACATCAAGAAGAAGAAGCTCAAATCACAAGTTGAATCATAGTTATTGATTCAAGTCTCAACTTTGATTTTATCAAAGGCTTTAGACTGTGAAACACCAAGAAGGTGTGAAGGACAGTTCAACTGCAGTCAGGAAGACTGTGTTTGTGATGAGCTGGTGAAGAGGCAATGCAACCCTTTTAGGGCCAGTGATGCAAGCAGTTGCAGAGCAGCAATTCTACCTATTCTATAGCTGCTTAGATAGTGAAGCTAGCGATTAGCCAATGACTATCAGTTTAGGACTTTTTGTAACCAAGTTACCTCAAAGAGTTCTAGTGGAATTTTCCTCCGCATCACAGGGGAAGAGAGGATTGACAGGATTACACCACCTGGAACCTCTACAAATTCTGTCTTATTTATATAGTTACTTTACGCATTTACTTGCTGTATTATACTTTATAGATCATACTCAGCAAACATAAGAAACTGAGTCAGCACAGCATTGCATTTCACTTATACAAACTGATAACTCAAGTTTTACAAAGGCTTTAATAATCCGTTGCCGGTTAACTCAGTCTTGACTTATACTCAGCTAAGTTAGCTTAACTCCACACAAGTTTAAGATCGAACTCAATCTGGTTAAAGATTCAGTTTTTGGTTTTGGGTTTTTGGGGACAAGTTTATTCACGCCCCTAAACTTGTGTTAGCATTTCCAAGGAACCAACAGAGAAAGATTCACAAATCTATTTAAATTTCCTTAACCACTTGGTTTTTTCTTGTAGCTGGTCTCTTCTCTTTCACTTGGACCTCACTACCTTCTTGGAGTATTCCATCATCGTCTAGATATTTCAAGGCATTATAGGTGTTTTTCCTTTGATTGATAGGCCTATTAAAGATTGACATGGGATTTTTCCTTCCTATGTCTAATGGTCCTAAACCATAGTATATTGAAGCATATTTCATACTCAACCTTATACAGAAGGTCATCAACATCCACAAAGGTAACTAAAGGTTTAGAGCAGTCAATATCCACGCAAATTCTAGAAAATCTACCTATTAAATATACTGACCAATTTTAATAGGTTTTCCAATTAGTTTAGCAATGGAAATATAACATTCCTCATTACAAAGTTTGGCTGAATGTTCAACAACTCGGACCCATGCTACAGTCAATTTTAACTTGTCCTTAGATGGAATGAAACCAGGTTTCCACATCATTGGACCAAGATAAAAACCATTGCTTAAAACCTTCAACCTCACATCTTCCCTTTTCAGATTTCAAGATAAAACAGTTATGTCCAACATCAATTAATTCAGAATCATCCGAATGGTTCCACATGCTAGTTAATTAGCTACACAAATGCTTCAGAATAATGGAGTCTTTCCATTTAAGGTTCAGAGCCTTCTTGTAATTAGCTTTGAATTTGATATGAGCATAAGGCTTCACCTCGTACGGCTCCACAATCTAAATCCCTTCTAGATCCACTAAGTTTTCGTTTAAGACAATTGGCAGGTTAAAAATCTTAGTTTTGTTTCCAGCAACCGCGGCACTATAAGATACTGTCAGTATCTCCGGCTTGTTCTCCCTATTAGGGATTTCAGTGGGGCTTTCCTCAGAAGTTGTTAGATTGATCATGAAGGGTCATGCATTAATCAGATTGAAATGTATCTTCAGAGATTTCCCCAAATTTCTCCTTTTGGAAGTTTTGCGGATATTATCTTCTTCCTCCGTCGTGGACGGAGGAATCAGGATGGATTCTTTCATTGAAAGAAGACAAGGAAACGGGTAGAAAACGGCAGAAAGCGAGAAAGAAGAAGAAAGAGAGAGAGAGAGAGAGAGAGAGAAAGCTGGAGATAGAGAAAATATTTATTCACTTTTGACCCATATCTTGTCATAACCATGCTTGGTGCAAGGCAGTCCACTTACGAAGTTCATCGTGATCTTCTCCCATTTTCGTTTCTAAATCTCTAAAGGTTTCAGCAAACCTCCTGGTCTTTTATTTTCACCCTTAACCTCATGGTCTTTATTTTCGATACCGAAGGCTTCTCTCTATGTTTACTATATACGCTCAGGGGCGGATCTAGGAATTTGTTCTAGTGGTGTAATCAGAGCTTAAAACTACATTTTTGTTCCAAAAATTTATTTTAGTTTGGTCATCAGAGCCTAAAAGTGACTTTTTAACAACAAAATTATATCATTTTAATATTACAAAAATCATGGATCTTTGTGGGGTAACGTTACCCCACCCATGTATACACGTATTTTTATAAATAAACATATTTTTATAAATAAAAACATACAGATACATCAAGGTTAAAATGTACATACTATTATATGTAATATTTCTCAAAAAAAAAAAACAAACAAACTATTATATGTAATATTTATATATATACGGTTTATAAGCATATATTTATGCACTATATATATACATATATTTATATACATACAGTTTATAAGCATATATTTATGCAATATATATATATATATATATATATATATATATATATATATATATATATATATATATATATATATATATATATATATAATATCCCGATTTTTTGATAAAGGGCGTTTCGATGCTTTTGATAAATCGAAATATTATGTTCTTTTGTTTTAAGGGTTTTATAAAAGAAAAAGGGATGAGTAAAGGACTTATATAATAATTAGAAATAATTTGGGATGTATAAAAAGGAAATAATCCTAAATTAACCTAATCACTTTTGTCAAAAAAAAAAGAAGGGAGCCGCATATTTTGAGAGGAGGCACGCAAGTTTTAAAAAAAAAAAGAGAGGAAGAACTTTCGATCCCCGCGCTTAATCCGTTGATCTTTTGGACAGAGACATCTCAAGGAAAAGAGAATCACCATGACAAGAGGATCGTTTGGATATCAACCATCTTTAGAGCCGTTAACGTAAGTTTTATTCATCGTTTTGATTTAGGGTCGTTCTTCATGGTTTAACGGCGTTTTTACGAGTTTAAGCTTCGTAGTGACCGCTTTTGGGTTCGATCGTTTTAGTTTGAGGTTAAAGGTTTAACCTTTTTCAAAGCTTTGGTTGCGTGGATCATTTGTAGCTCGCAAAATCAAGG
This sequence comes from Gentiana macrophylla, assembly GCA_026214975.1. Taxonomy (NCBI): domain Eukaryota; kingdom Viridiplantae; phylum Streptophyta; class Magnoliopsida; order Gentianales; family Gentianaceae; genus Gentiana; species Gentiana macrophylla. The sequence continues at coordinate 82,339,455 of CM047814.1, forward strand.
TAACGTGGTTTTCTTATCGTATGGCTAAGTTCTCGTAAGGTTGTAGGCAAACTTTTTTCTACTTTTTATTTTGTTTTATCTGTTAAAAATCGAGTTTTTGGGGTGCGTATGCGATGGAAATCGCGAGGGTTAAATTGCGAAGTGCAGGAAATTCCCCAGTGGGCGGGCGTCCAGGGATTGAGACGGGCGTCCGGTTCCTACTGCAAAGTGGACGCGGCGTCCAGTTCCGCGGAGACAGCGTTCGAGTGAAGTTTGATATCTGAGTTGTATTTGAGTCGGGTGGGCGGGCGTTTGATACTTGGGACGGGCGTTGAGAGGTTGATTTCGATACGAGATGTGATGGTTTGAGGTGGACGGGCGTTCATTATTTTGAACAGGCGTTGATCCTTAAACGGGCGTTCGACTGAGACTTTTCGTTGTTTGGTTTTATTGAGTCGGCTTGAGTTTGAGCTTTATAATATTGTTTTATTGCATAACCTTACGTGACAAAGCTCGAACTAGCTTCAGTGCGTTTAGTTCGGCACCACATGGATTCCCTAAAAGATGAAGTGTGGGACCACCGAAAGCTTCGTTTGCCTTGTGCTTGATAAGCTAGGGTTTATCGATGTGCACGTATATTGCTGCTAGGGCTTGTCCGTGTCAGAGGTCTAAAAACGAGGGTAGGAAGTGTGAGGAGCTTACTCGAAAACACTTAAGTGGCTAGTTAAACATCTAATCAAGCGTATGTGTTAGATTAAAATCTTAAACATCATGCAATGCTTGGTAAGGCATAGTACAATATCGCGATGTGTCCTCCGACCGAGACAAAGTAGCTTGTACCCACGCCCGGTCAATCGATTGGCGGATAAAGCGTCTGGTGCACTCTGCGGTCATCACACTATCGGGACTCGAGATATTCCCGGGCTACTAGAGCGAGTCTCTCTACAGGTTGCACCCAGGTTGTCTAGTACATCCTATTACTAGGCGTAGTGCCCTTGTTATTCGTGATGTAACAAACTTGAGCTAAGATAGATACCCTCGGGAACCTCATGTTATCGATGAACATAATATGATAGTTAGCTAGGGCTAATAACGGAAATGAATTAATAAAAGACGGTATTGCTTTTATTTCTTTATGAGGCATGGTTGTACGATCTTCTACACGTTACTAAGTACTTTTGTACTTACCCCGAATTCTACGTTGTCTTTGTCTTTCCTTTCCCGAAAGATGATGACAGTGAGTTACCGCCAATGAGTTCTTTGGTGACGAGGACGTTTGAGTTGGAGTTTGAAGACTTAGATCTTTTAGTTTGTTTCTTTTAAAACGGTTGTTTCAAGTTTTGAATAATGTTGTTCTTCCTTTTGGATTAGTTACCTTTGAGACCTTTTGGATTGAATTACGGATGTTTAGATCTTTTATTGGATTTAGTTTTTCTTCACAAAGATTGATTACCGTATGTTTTGATCGTTTGGTTTTCCGAGTTGTTGAGTTGTTTTAGCTTCGCGTCGTTTGATTTTTGATGGATGACGTAAAGGCTTGCATGTATTATTGAGTTTTTATTTGATAATATATGTGCAGCGCTTTTTCCGGATAAGGATTTCGGTGTCGGAAGCGGGGCGTTACATATATATATATATATATATATATATATATATATATATATATATATATATATATATATATATATATATATATGTGTGTGTGTGTGTGTGTGTGTGTGTATATATATATATATATATGTATATATGGATTACACATATATATGTATGTACATATGTTTGATATAAGGAAAATATAGTAGCACATTTACTAACACCAATTAGTTTTAGTACAACGGTAAGCGCTTAATCCTAATATGATATCGTAACATGCATGAGATCACGAGTTCAATCTCCGCTTCCAGCACAATTACAAACAAAAAAAAAAAAAACCAAGTGTTGGGTCTCACTCTCTTCTTATAAGCCCACACTTCCCAAAAAAAAAAAAAGTCAATCTCTTATTATAAGCCCGCACTTTCCAAACAAAACAAAACAAGCCAAGTGTTGGGTCTCTTTCCCTTTTTATAGGCTCACACTTAAAGAGGCGTGATATAAAAAATATAGTAACACGTCAATTGGTTTTAGTATAACGGTAAATACTTGATCCTGATAATGTATCTATGTGTCTATAGAAGATATATGTGTGTATATATAGGTATGAGCATTGGTATTGTCAAGGCATAATTTGGTAATACCAAAGCAATTTCTATAACATCACCTTATCATTCATGTGTATATTGCCGTGACAATACTAAATATTGTCTTGGCAATAATGGTGGCCTATATGTGTGTGTGTATATATATATATATATATATATATATAGAATGGGCCTGGCAAGGAGGGTCGACAAACAAGCAGCACAGATGTTCTCTCGTGTGGGGAGGGCTTTGATGAGTACATGTACCGTCAAAATCAACATTCTTTAGTAGCCCAGACAATTCAAAATCGTGTGGCCTTTTCTTATTGACTTATATTTATATTTCACACACGTGCGAAGTGACACATGACCTGTGCCCTATCGCTATAATATCTTCTCAAAATCCAAACAATGTTTCTAAAATAATTTTAACAAACAACGGCAATAATATTTCCCACATTTTCACGTGGTTTTGTGAATTTATCGACCAACATTGTGGGGTTTCATTGCTTGACTAGCTGGAGGAATCAAATTCTTGTTTTTTTATTTGGATGGAAATAAAAAATATCATTCACCCGACCCGTTTGGTTGGGATACTTTTAAGGGTATGGTATGGTATATGTTTGTTTTTACAAAACCCGTTGAGAGTTGAGTAGGGTATGGATATATATTTTTCCTATTATAATACCTACCCGAATTATATTGTTTATAATACAATTAAGATTTGAGACTTGTGCCCCAATCCTTTCTATTTCACAAGGATATCAAAGTTAACCGCTGGCCGGCTCTTCTCTTCCTAATGCTGGCCATACAACCTTATCAATCATAGTAACCGAAAAGTGATTTTTTTTTTTTTATATTATATCTTGTTTAACTTCTTATAATGATTGCTTTATTTTATTCTTCAAATATGATGCATTTGACGGTATGCTTGTTATGTTTTTTATTACATTTTTTGGTTAAGATTTATCTGGTTAGTGTTGACATATCTTGTATTTTTGCCACTCATTTGTCGTTGTTCGAGATTTTGATAGCAGGCCGGCCCTGTTCCAGGCAAATTTGATAGCTTAATATAATATGTTAATTTTCTTTTTGATGACGGCCCAATTTTTTTTTTTTCGCTAAAGGCAATGGTCAAAGGGCATAAAATAAACTTATCTTATTTGGTTATAAGAGCCCGAAAAAAAAGGAAAGAGGCGCTTTTTTTTTTTTTAAGCAATGAAGACAGCTGAATGCAGGAAGGCGCGGCTCTGTTTGTGTTTTTTTTTTTTTTTTTTTTTTTTTCGACGCGGTGTTTTTTCCCGTGACCACCGCGATAAACCTGACCACCCCGATAACGACCACCCCGATGCAAAGACACCACGATCAAGTGACACCGCATTGCGATCATGATATTATGACATTTCTCAGGATGCAAAGACACCGCAATACAAAGACATCGCGATTTACCGCGAAAAAAAAAAAAAACGACCGTGATGCATTGACCACCTCGATGTAGATTTAATCAGCGATTCACCACTTAATATAATATGTTAATTTTGACTCTTTTTGATGATGGCCATTGACCACCGCGATTTTTTTTACTCTAATTGATAAAGTCACCACGATGCATTGACACCCCGATGTAGAGATGTCTCGATGAAGTGACACCGCGATGCATTGACCACCCCAGATCCATTGACCACCGCGATGCGAAGGTCACCTCAATCTAAAGACACCGCGATCAATGACCACCCGATCTTGAAACACCGCGATCTGGTGACCACCATAGATGCATAGACAACTGCGATCGCAGTGACCACCCCGATGCAAAGACACCGTGACGATGACACCGATAAAGATAAAGTAGCCGTAGATCACGAGAGACCGCGATGCAAACCGCGATAAATATAATAAAAATTTCAACAATTTATGCAAAGTGACTTAACCAAAAAATAAATATATACAAACAAGTTTTATTATTTTTTATGAGAGCCCAAAAATGGATATATCAGAACGAATAACCAAAAAACAAAGCGAAAATGAGCATTTTTACGGAAAGCAGAAGACAAACATGCTTCAGTTCTTCCATTGGCCGATTGCAAAGCAAGTAAGAAAGAAAAAAAGCATCCTCGAGCGATAAGTGTTGGAAAAATGTAATCTTAGGATAAATGATAAAAACAAGAATTAGAAACTCTAAAAGAAAACGCGTTAATAACGTTGTCTTTTAAGAGATAAAATTAAACAAATAAGATTTAAGTGTGTCCTAAATGCCTATTAAGTGTTCAAACTAGTCCTTTGTCAAATATCAAAAAATAAATATATACAAACATTTGTCACTTAAGAGATCAAATGAAAATCTCTTTCGAGACTAAGAGATCAAATGAATAGGGGTGTTTGATTCAAAAACTTTTGAATCAAACCGAGAACCCCGTTCGTTGCGATAACATTAATTAAATGACGGCAACTCATATGCAAACGATAACCAAAATATTTATTTATGAAAAATATCTAACAATAAGTATGTTTAAAAAAAAACAAATTCAACTAAAAACGCAATTCGAGGGCAGTGCCTAGCGTCCCGTCTGCCGGCGGTAGGCCCTGTTTGATAGTATATAAATCACAAACTATTGAACTAAAAGAAAACTTGGTCTCGATATAGTTGATATCATCTTGGTTGTTAAAGTTTGATGATTTTGTTTTTTGATGTTATTATTGTTTATTGACGAGCTAATTTCGACTAGTTGTAGAAATGATATCGCTTGGGTATGACTTTTAGTTTAATGGATGATTATTTTAACAAAGCTCTACTTTGTTAAAAGACTCAATGTAATTGCATGTTTAATTGTAAAAACTTGCATAATATTTTTTTGTTTTACAAGAATAAATTTGAGTTTTTGTACAATAAATAGTTGTGTGAAGAACTATTTAGAATATTTTTTTATCTTGATCAGAAGAAGAAGTTCTTAATTGGTAAACCTATTTTAAGTGAGTTCACATTTTACTATTTAACCTTTTCTGAATCTTGATGTTTGTTATTTCCTCACACATATTTGATGAAGACATGGATCCTTATCTAAATTGCTAATTTTTTTTTTTACGGAATGTTTTTATTTTATTGATGAAAAGTAAAAAATACAATCCATAAATGTCAAATCATGGCCCTCCACCATACGTCATCTAAAGATAGCCATGCCTTTCTAAAACATATATGTGACAAATCTAGTGTGAGAAATCAACGTATATAGGAAAAAGTATAACACCATATGTCCCGGTCTCAAAGCCTCCATGTTGGAGTTATGAATACTTGAGGGACCTATTTGTAGTTTTAAAGTGCCTATGCCTAAGTTTTGTTGTGTAGGTTGCATGGTGTACCATTGCCAAGTGTCCTAAATCTTTCTATATGTAACAAACATCTGCTATGTAATCAAACTAATTTCTTTTCCATATTCTTTCTGTTATTCAATTTGGTATCAGAGCCTTCCCTCTTCCGGTCATGGCGGCCACTAGGAGCACAGCTCCAGTAGGAAGCATACAATCAGCTCTCTGCTGTCACCACTTCGATCCCAGCTCCGGATATACCACTGATAAGCCAGCCCCTCATTTTTCCCAGCTTAAATCTTCCTACCACAATTGTTGGAAATAATATTTGTGTTTTGATGATGATTCGTCACGTATTTAGTAAGATCACTTACAACCCATGATGATGAAGTCATAACTAACTGTTATAGTGCATAATGAAAGAAGAAGCAAGAAATAGTCTAGAGAAAAATGTATAAGTTCTACCTAGAGTCTGAACTTTGTATAGGTTGTTTCAGACAAGCATTGTAATAGATAGGAACTAGGCGAACAGCTGAGTCATAGCAAGCAAACTGAGTATACATATGAAGAACTGAGGGATCAGACTCAGTTATGAAAGAACTGAAGAAGATAAGTTCGCTGAGGGACACAGACTCAGTTGGCTTGTCTAGAAGACTGAAGAACTGAGGGACACAGACTTAGTTGGCTTGTCTAGAAGACTGAAGAACTGAGGGACACATACTCAGTTATTGAAGAATGAAGAACTGAGGTGGCAAACTCAGTTAGAAGCTGATTAAGTCGTGACTATAAGGTAGGAATCAGGCAAGTCTGTGGTGACCTGAAACTGAACTATAGATCATGTAAAGCTAAATAATCTTAAGGACAAAGATTATCAGTTACCAGGAAAAGAAGAAACTGAATGGTGTACCCTGACTTAGTCAATTAAAGTCAGATGTCAAGTATACGAGGTACTCAGTTTTGAAGAAGAGTAGAAAACTGAGTTAAGGCCTTGTTGAATTTGAAATGTCAAAACGACAAAAGGTCGTACATATGAACGTTGGCTAAACAACAAATGTAACGGCTATAAAATTTATCTGACCGTTACATTACCCCTATAAATACACAGAGGGAAGCACTTGAAAAAGGGAGATCTTGGAAAATTTTACAAAGCATATATCTAAAGATCCAGATCCAGAAAATCAGAATTCATATCTAGAAAAGGGGAAGCCAACAGAATTGCCTTGAAGATTACAGAGAAATATCCTGTAACCCATTAAGGGGGAAGAAGGCATCTTGGAGCTACAACGCCATATCCAGAAGTATCAGACAGCTCACTGAATTAATCTTTTGATTAATTCTAAACCTAACCTTTATATTAAAAATGGTTGGCTGTGTATAGTTTGAGGAGAGCAACTCCACATTTCCTCATACGGTTGCAACTTGGTTGCCATAGCTATTGGTGCAGTCCGTAGATTGTGTTTGTGTTTGTTGTGAGCTAGTAAAGGAGTAACATCACCTCCGAAGGATCAGTGTGCAGAGTGAAGGGAGCAATCTCACCTTTCTTCATTATGTGTAGACAGTGAAACTAGGGTATCGTGAAGGACTATCATTAGGCTAGGATTTTGTAGGTTATCTCAAGATTCTAGTGATACCTCCTACACCACAGGAGAAGGGGAGACGTACGGGATTACACCACCCGGAACTTCCATAAACAAACTTTGTGTTGATTTACTTTATGCATTTACATTTATGCTGTGATTATCATATTCATTGCACAATCATTTCATCACATTCTCAGCAAACATCTGACATTGAGTCAGCACATAACTGATACATAGGAGACTTAAATCTTTATTGACACATCTATTGCACGAAAGGCTTGTTTTTATCCGCTGCAAGTTAGTTTAGTTCTGGTGCTACCTAAGCTGAATTAACTAACTCCCATACAAGATTAAAGGGTAGGAACAAAACTGAGCTGAGTTACATTGTACAACAGTTTGATAGTTCAGTTTGAGTTTAGAAGAAACTTAGTTCCTGGGGTACTTTTAGTTTTTGGTGACAATTTTATTCACCCCCCCCTATAAACTTGTGTTAGTCTTTCCAAGGGACCAACAATAGTCATATGAAGCTCAGTTCCCTCTGGCCATCTCCATTTTCTCCGACACTTCCTACAGTGTCCCATGCACCACCATTTGGAGGATATTTGACCCAAAGCTTCAACGTAAAGCATACCCGTGCTAATTATCTACTCTGGCGTATTCCATCCTTCCAGTGATTAGAGGCCTCCGTCTTGAAGATCATGTGTTTGGTAAGAAGACTAAGCCCTCAGAGTTCATTTATACCACTAGAACTTCTACTGATGTTCCATCTGCTATTCCAGTCAAAAATCATGCGTATGAAGAATGGATGATGGTGGATTCTCTCTTGCTTGGCTGGATTCTTGGTTCCATGACTGAACATACACTTCTAAAATTTGTGGGGTGTGGAACATCAGTTGAAGTATGGAACGCCCTTGAAATTTTGTTCAACAACCAAGCAGAATCTCAAATCCTGGAACTTAAATATGAATCGACAAAAATATAAAATGGATCTCGATCTTTGGTAGACTAACTTGCACTTATAAAGAGCCATTTCGACGGTTTTGCCTCTGCTGGTTACCCAGTATCTCAGTCAGAACTCATACTTGCCACCCTAGAAGGTCTACCAGAGAATATGAATCTTTGATTACGAATATCTCCTCAGTAGTTGGATCCCTATATTGGCCTGAAGTAATAGCACAATTAATCACACATGAACATTTGGTAGCCAGATTCAACCATGCATCTACATTAATTGGATCTGTCACAATCCAATGACAATCTTGCACAGATGTATCAAGGAGGTAATAGAGGATCTAAAGCCCCTATGAATGGTGGGGGAAGATGACAACATGGATCAAGAAGAGGGGAGATCCAAAGGAGGAGGAAGGTCCAATGGAAGAAATTCCAACAATGGCCCAAGACCAACCTGTCAAATTTGCTTAAAAGTGGGGCACAATGCATCTGAGTGTTGGCACAGGTATGAAACCAACACTAATCCTCAAGGAAATGGAAATCAGAATGGTGTCAATAGGCAAGAAGCTTCATATCTTGCATCCCAGAAATGGTTGGAGATCCCAGCTGGTATACATACTCTGGTGCAACCAATCATGTGACTTCAGACACGGCAAACCTGCAACTCAAATCTGAGTATGATGGTAATGAAACTCTAATTGTTGGTAATGGTAATAAGTTGTATATTGCACACAAAGGGCATTCAATTGTTGCACCTAATATGCATCTAAATGATATCATGCATGTTCCCCACATTAAAAAATAATTTAATTAGCATCTCAAAATTGACATATGACAATAATGTGTTTGTTGAATTTCCTGGTGATAAATGTTATGTGAAGGACAAAGTGTCAAAAGAAAAGTAATTCTGGAAGGAGCCCTGCAAAATTTCCTGTATCAGATGCAGCCTCTTATTAGTGAAGATTCATCATCATCTACGAGTTCCCTTCAATCCATTCCTACTGTTTCCAGTGGTGTTTCTAGTAGTTATGTTGCCTCTGTTGTGTCTAGTGAGACAAGTGCTGATGTCTGGCATAGGAGGCTAGGGCACCCTAGTTTGAAAGTTTTAAATAAAGTTGTATCTGAGAATTATTTAACCATTAATGACACTGTTTCCTTTTGTGATGTCTGTGAATTTGGAAAACTTCATGCTGTACCATTTGGTTCTTCTGCTAGTCATGTTGTTGTTGTCTTAGATTTGATTCACACAGACATCTGGGGTCCTGTCCCCATAAAATCTAATTCTGGTTTCACATACTACATTCATTTTATTGATGATCACAAGAGGTTACATAGATTTATACTTTAAAACTCAAATATGATGCTTTGCAAACATTCATTCACTTTGAAAACATGTTTAATACCACCATTAAAACTGTGCAGTCTGATTGGGGAAGGGAATACACAAGTTTTGAGTCTTTTCTTACCAGTCATGGCATCAAGTTTAGGCACCCATGCCCTCACATTCATGAACAAAATAGGAGGGCTGAAAGAAAACATAGCTACATAGTAAAAACTGGCCTAACCTTACTTGCCCAGGCCTCCCTACCCCTTAAATATTGGTGTGACAGTTTTCATCATGTTGTCTCCCTCATAAATATCCTACCTACACCAGTGCTGAACAACAAATCTCTTTTTGAGGTTTTTTAGAAAAAGAAACCAAACATTGGCCTTATTAAAACTTTTGGTTGCTCTTGCTATCCTCATCTTAGACTATACCAGCCGCAAAAAATTCAGTACCATACTTAGAAATGTGTCTACCTAGGCCTCAGCCACACTCACATGGGTAAAAAATGTATGGACACCAATGGTATAGTCTTTGTCATTATTCATGTCAAATTTAATGAATCTGAATTCTCTTATAAATCATTGCATCCTCATAGTTCTGCTGTGGGATCATCTGATGTATCTGTGTCTGATGGTTTATTGTCTTCTCCTAGCTATGTTGTTTCTACATGATCCCATGTGCAGGCTGCTATACCAGAAGTACAATCTAAGGGCACTCATATTCATTCTCATGTTGCATCTTATATGCATCATACCACACAAGATACATCCAGTTCCCCTACTGCTGACCACAATGAGACTTCTTCCATATAACTCCCTCAAGGCTCCTCTGATCATCAGTCCTTAAGCACTCAATCTAGTGAGTCTCCACCATCACCTCCTAGACATCAGATGCAGACAAGGTTAAAGAGTGGAATTGTGAAACCCAAAAAATGTTTAGTCTCAACACTAAAATAGGAACATATGACACCTTGGAACCAGAATCTGTGACTTAAGCCCTAAAAGATTCAAAATGGCATAAAGAAATGGTTGAAGAATATCATCATCTGATAATGCCCTAAGTAGTACCATTAACTATACCTTTATTTACCCCAAATTATGCTCAAGAAAGGATAGATAGGCTCGTTATTATATGGAATATGTGTTAAATGCTATGTGAGTGTTCCTTAGTTCGTAATTCTATATATGTGTCATTATCCTGAAGATTTGGTACTGTTTTGCCTCGTTTTATGTATTTTCAGGATGTATCAAATCTGGAGCATTTAAGGACTGAGCTGGACCAGAGGAAAGAATGTTAGGCCAAGTGAATAAAGTCCAAGAAGAGATCTGCCAGAGAAAAAGAAGAATTGAAGGCTCGGTTTGCCATGGGCTAGGCCCGATAAACCGAGGGTCTTGGGGAGCAAGAAATTGAATCTGCCGTATTTACTAGGTCGGTTAGGGTTTCTGAGAATCATAAGTCGGCTATTGTATCTATATAAAGCCGCATAAATTGATTATTACAAAGGTTATCAATATATGATCCACCTTTTATTATATACATTATATAATTTGATGAAATAAAGTTTCTTTAAGCTTTTGAAGTTTATTTTCTAGTTTCATTCCCTTCCTCACCATCTCTAGCTTGAGTGGATCAAGCTAGATCTCCATTGTTGAAGGTATGAAGCTTTGAACGTTCCTTTATGTCTTTAATAAGGTAGATATGTTTGTATTTATGTGTTTTAGTTAATCTGCATGTTTAACGACCCCATAATTTACTTAGTTTAATCAGCATTGAGAAATGTAGATCCAGAAATAGGAAAAGCCGCCCCCGGTAAACCGGCGGTCTATACCGGTTTACCGAGGCAAATTTTAAAAAACAAAATCTAGAGTTTCAGCATCAGCTATGTTGATCGACATAAATAATTAAAATGAGTAATAGTTCTAGCCAATCTAATATTCGTAATTCATAAATTAACATGAAGTACTGATAGTGATGTGTTAGTTAGGACATTGTCTTGATGGACCCTAGGAACGTGCTAATCAGTGTTTATAGCCGCCTAGGCGGGTTAGCGGTATGAGTTAGCGCTCATTACTGGTACTTCTAGTTCTTTATGCGTATGGGATATTACGGACCAATTAAGGAGGGTAGTTGGCGTATAGATTATCTACTACCATGGTCGGAGTAGATAGGGTTAGGGATTGTACCCGTAGCTTAAAACTGAATTAAAAGCTCGCTCAATTAATTTAAGGAAATTGTGTGGGGAAGTAAACATAAGGATTAGCTAAGCCGGGTTAGTAGATAGGTGGGAAGAGGCGGAAGAATACAATGTTTTTTTATGTTAATAGTTGGTCAATGACCATATATGTTTCTTCTTAGTTAGATTATAATCGTTTATACTTGAGTTGCATTGTCTCTGTGGGATCGATCTTGATTCGCCCTTACTATAATGTGATTGACCTAGTACTATTGCTAGTAATATCGACGTTAGTGACTTACATACGATCAAGTTTATTTTGGCACCGTTGCCGAGGACAATGGCCAATTTCAAGAATAAATGTTTTAATTCTAATTAAGAAGTCGTTTTCTTTTAAATTTATTTTCTTTTTGAGTCTTGAGTCGTCTTGGATCAAACCTTCACTGTTTAACTGCCAGAATAAGAAATTCTAGGCCCAGTTTATCGTGGGTTAACCTCGATTTATTGTGGTCCTAAAAATCGGATTCTGACAGTCTTTGTTATTCTGTGTATATCCCAGTTGATTTTAGTTAGTAGATCCACTATAGTTGGGTTCACCCCCAACTGAAGCGGGAGTTTCTAACCTTTTCTTTGTTTTATTTTGTCTCTTTTGCAGAAGATCGGGACATTTTAGAAATTCGGTCAAGCAGGAGTTGAAAAAGCAAACAAGTCAATGATCATGCCTCGAGCAGTGTTGAATATCAAGCCTATTTCCGTGTACCCTGGATCAGCAGTCAGAGAGCAATACGAAGCGGACAAGAAGTGGGTGGAAAAAGAGAAAGAAGCAATTAAGCAGGAGCCTGAAGAGAGCTTAACGGAGTGTAGCACGTATCGTCCAGGTGAGTTTCCTTTAGAGTTAGTAGAAATTCTTCTTCTGATTATGATTCTGATGATCCTGAAGAGGATCTAGACACTATGTTTCCTGAGCCTGAGGTTTACCCAGACTCAGATACCGTAGTAAAGTTAGGAGACCCTGGGACGTTCCGACTCACGATCTCTATAAACGGTATATCAGTAGGTTTAGGTCTCTGTGACTCCGGCTCGAGTTGCAACATCCTTCATTTTTCCCTTAGTCAAAAGATTAGGATTCTTGTTCTTATGAATCAAACCCGAACTATGACCTTTGTTGATATAACTAGAGATATGCCTGCCGGTCTGCTGAGGAATTGCACGATTAAGGTAAGAGAATTCACCTTTCCAATAGATTTCACGGTTATAGATGTACCAGAGGATCCAAGTGCCCCAGTTCTATTAGGTAGACCTTTCTTAGCGACCAGCCGGGCAATCATGGACTTTGATAATGAGGAAATCACTCTGAGGACTAATAACAATGCTGTATCTATCAAGATCCTAGAGCCCCTAGATAATAGGCCAGAATGTTGCAAGATGACTTATGGTTCGGGGGAAGTGAAAATCAGGGAGATAGAAGAAGAAAGGCATAGGCACCAAGAGGTTGTAGTGGAAACCGTTGAGTATGAATTTGTGAAAGTACTGCTAAGAGAGCATGAGGACCCAGACGTCGATGAAAGTAAGTGCTTCTGAGAGACGTAGTGAAATAGAACTTCGAGTGAAAAGTGTGGAATCCCTGAGCATAAAAGTTAAATCTCGACGCAGAGGCTGACCTAGTACACGAGCTAAGCGAGAGAGGCATAGTTGGAAAATAGCTCAAAAAGGTTCCATGAAGATACAAACCTCTGGAGAAAAAGTTTGGCGAGTTAAAGCCCCAACCCTTGAGTGAGCGAGGATCTGAAGGAAGTCGAGCTGGCGACTATAAACTCAGAACTACTTATCTTGAACCCTTAGGTAGGATAGGAGTTAATAAAAGCAGCCGGATGAAATGATGAGATTTTTTCATCCTACCGCACCCTTAGGCTTGAAACCGATGGTTGTTGGGAAGATTTTTTTTTACTCGTTATGGTATCTTGTGAAGGAGGTTAGGATTGAGTCGGAAGTAGCAAGAAAAGGAGCAAGAGACAAGTCATTTTGAGGTCAGGATTGAGCAGTGAGCTAAAGTAAAGTGTGCAGAGCAGGAGGGCAGACAAATCTAGGGAAAAGAAGCCCCGGTAAACCGGGACTAACCTCCAGGTTACCGAGCTAGGTTTTTTCAGTTTCTGAGTGTCAGATTAAAAAAGTAGACTTTTCGGTGACGCGTGAAGGACACACGCTGCATCAGCAACCCCACCAGTTAGCAAACCACCCCATTTTCCCTATTTTTTTTTATCATTTCACCCTTTCCCACACTCCACCATAACTCCACCTCAATCCCATCAATAAAACCCATCAAATCACTCACCCTCATTACTCCTCTACCTACTATCACACCAAATCCTTCCATCTTCTCACCATTTCTCCTATGTAAACACCCTCCTACCACCATTATTCATCATCCTCAACAATTATCTTCTTCATCATCTTCATTAACTATTTGTCCATTTCTTCTTCTTATCGAAATCTCGGCCAAGTATCACCACCATCACCTCCACCAAAATCAACCCTTTTTCTTCCCTTTAAACACCAAAAACAATATCTTTCCATCCTCTGTTGTTGAGGGGTGCTATTGTGACAGTGAATTCGCTGCAGTTCTTCTTCTTTCATTTTCAACAGCACGGTCCCAGATACCTGAAAAATTAATCGCTGGTAAATCGGAAGCACCTGCTAGTTTACTGAGTGTACTTTTTCAGATTCAGCATCATCTTCAGTCCCTGTTACCATCAGAAGCCCCAAGCATAGCAGAACCGCCCATCATCCAAGTGGTCACCATTACGTATACGGAGATGCACACCCCTTGATAGACGGGGTTGAGCAATTTCTTTCTTTGGAGATCTATGAGTCATTCCGGGGGCATTGAAACGGACAACCTTTGCCCAAGAACTAGGTGTAGAGTTGGACGATTGCGGTACGATCTTGCCGAGAGCCCTGAAGGCGCAAGATATTTTAGATATGGCACCGTCAAGGTTCAATGCTACGGTGGTGAGAGAATTGTATGCGTACCTGGCGCATAACCCGGGAGCTACATTTTCTATGGTCCGGGGAGTCAAAGTTGATTTTACGATTGAGCGGATCAATGAATATTACTGGGTTCGCAATCCACCAGTGGGCCCAGATGAGTATACATCATCTACCAATATTGAAGATTTAGATAGGATGCAGATGATTGCTGATTATTTTGGGGTGCAATGGAACCGCAATCCTATGGGTGCCCCCACCATCTTCCTGGAAAATGAATTATCCTGGGATAGGAAGGTGGTTAAAAAATAGATTTGTGTGTGCCCGCCTTCTACCGACTAAGCATACGGTATCTGTCACACCAAAGAGGGTGGAGTTAATTGATGACAGTTAAAATAGTCTATCCTATGGGATCAATATTCTATCCATTATGAGCTAAAAATAGTTGTTTCGACCTATAAATATGAACCATTTACGTTAAATATCATATGTCGGGTTCGTGAGTCGAGAAACCTGCACTTAGCGTTTATTTTCCCTATTTCGATATTATTTCGTGTATTATTTGATGATTTTCAGGATACAAAATATTGGGCTGTGCATGATGGACGAATCTGGAGTGGACTGAACGAAAAGAATGGGCCTAGGGTATTCCAGAAGCATCCAAGTTAAGTCGGTTGAAGAAATTGGACGAAAATACCCTCGGTAACCCGAGGGACGGTGCCGACTTACCGAGGTCCCAGAAGCTTCCGAAACACGTTTTCTTGGATGAGGGGTCGAACTAGATGTTCCTAAGTGGATTTAGATAGCTATAAATAAGAGGCTTTGCCTCAGAACTAAAGGTAACAATAGTACCATACAATTTACAAGCAATATGCAATAAAAGTTCTTAGTTCTTTATTTTATTTATTTTATGAATTACAGTCGTCGAGAGCGATGGAGTCGCCACCTAGGGAGAGATCCAAAGGAGATCTACGCTCGTCTTCGAGGGTATGATTTTCTATCTTTTCCAAGATGTAGATCTATCGTTGTTCTATTCGACTAGTATGTTTTAATTGTTTAATTAGTTTAATTATGTAGTAGTTAGTTTTTTACCCCATGTGTTATAGATCCGATTCGTTGGTGAAGAAATCATGAGATAATAGTTGCGTTCTTCAGATCTGTGACGGTCAATATCACTAGATCTAGATACCTAGTAAATTACTAATTCATAATAATCGGCGCCAGCTACGTTGATCGATAGATTTAATTTACATGTTTTTAGTCTGATCAACTATTTGCATGTTATCGTAAATTAACATGAAGGACTATTAGTGAAGTGTTAATTAGGACATTATCTTGATTGACCATAGGAACGTGCTTATCAATGTCGACAATTTTCTAGGCGGGTTTGCGGTATGAGTTAGCGCTCAATATCGACAGCTCTAGTTCTTTATAAGTATGGGCTATTACGGACCAATTAAGGAGGGTAGATTGCGTATAGATTGTCTACTGCCATTGTCGGAGTAGATAGGGTTAGGAGTTGTACCCGTAGCTGAACAATGAATAAATTCACCGATGGGGAGGACTGTTTCATGTGTGGGGGGAATAACTAATTACTCATAATTGAACTAATACCTTATAAACTCTAGTTTGCTTCGTTGAACTTGCATAATCTTACTAGTTGATTGTTACCAGATTTACTACTATCTATATTATAGTTGGTCATAGAACGTTATCGTGACTAGCTCAATCTTCATAATTAGACGTTCTTACGAGTCTTTGTGGGATCGACCTTGATTTGCCAGTACTCTACTATGATAGACCTAGTCCTATTGCTAATAAGTCCTTTGCACACGATCATTAATGTTTTATCTGGAGCAGGGATCTCCACTCAACATAGGCCTACCGATGCATAGTCGCATTCATGAGATTGCCGCTATGTCCGAGCAAGAGCAGTTGCCTTATGGGCCTATGATTGACATGTTCGCCACAGAGGACGAGGTTCCGGTTTTAATCAGTGACGATTAAGAAGTGCCAGAACCGATGACCAGTTCATAGTCAGTTTCAGGAGTACCAAGATGGGTCGGTTCAAGAGCTGAGAGAGA
This sequence comes from Gentiana macrophylla, assembly GCA_026214975.1. NCBI lineage: Eukaryota > Viridiplantae > Streptophyta > Magnoliopsida > Gentianales > Gentianaceae > Gentiana > Gentiana macrophylla. Next base: position 82,356,011 of record CM047814.1, read on the forward strand.
GCGTACTCCGGTACTCGGAGGACCTCGATCTCAGAGATCCTTATTAGAGGAGCACTCAAGAGAAATTATGAGTCTGCATCGCAAGATGGATAAAATTATCGACTTTATAGGAGTTCCTCCATCGACCCCACCACCTAGGACTGCCCCAGGTCACGGAGCATCCTCTTCCACCGCTGCTGCCTCAAGTTCTGGACCACCTCCCGGTTTTGAGCCTAGAGATGACTGGAGGATTATTATGTTGAGGACTAGATTTCTTTCTTTTTATTTGTTGTATTTTCCATTTTTTTATTATTATTTTCTTTCCAATCTAGCAATGTAGCGGACTTTATGATCATAATATAATGATTTTGTCGGCTTAAATTGTTTGGAGTTATTTATTTTCTCTTTTACTGCCGCAATTTTATTATACGGTTTCTTGTCACCTCCATTCCTCTTGGATTGTTTGAGTTAGCACAGATTATTCGGGGACTACTTACATATGCCCATTGCATTATACGACGATCCAGTTTGTTCCATTGGCTCCACCCTTAACAAAGCTAAGTTTCTTTTCAATTTACCTTTTTCATCTTACACATTGGGGACAATGTTCCGATTAAGTGGGGGTAAGGGACGTACCTTAGCTTCTTAGCATTATATTCCGTTAATTGCGTGACTATCTTGATTCTCTTTGATGCATTTTTCACCACCTAGACTTTGATTCATTTCGACAGAATTTTGAAAAACAAGACATCTTTGATCTTTTGGAGTTAATTACTTGCACTTTTATTCCACTATGTACAAGTAGAGTTGTGCCCACTTCTGAAGTAGTGGCGTATTACGCGCATATTATGTTGTGAGCCATCATTTTAAGCACGTAGTCGATACCTGGGGCTACCTACGGTAAACCGAGGGTCTCAATTTTTCCAGAATCGTTTCTTTTAGTTCAGCGTCAGGTCAGTAGTCAGAGTCTGTATTTTTGAGTTTGCCAGGCGTGTGTAACAGCCGGCGAGGCAAGTCACGAACCTTTTTTTTTCTTTTTGTGTCTTGTAGTACGCTACACGAAGTTCAGCAGCCAAACTCGAGAGATTTATACCTGAGATTGAATGGTTTGCTAAAAAAAGAAAGGAAACTTGAGAGAGATCTGTTAGGCTGGCGGACGACGTGGTTTCACACGAAGGAGATCACAACGAGAGAGAAGAAGAAGATACAGAAACCAACATGGCACAGGCACGGATGAGCGGAGACGAGAATAGAGCAGGAATTGTGGTGCAAGCAGATAGGAGAACTCTACAGAGTTATGCAATGCCTAAGATTGAGTAATTCATGCCAGCAATTGTTCAGCCTGAGGATGCAGCTGAGGTATTTCACCTGAAACCAAATATGATACGAATGGTGACGAACTACACTACTTTTCATGGAGTAATGAACGAAGATCCTAGTGTACACGTCACCAACTTTCTAGAGATAGTCAGCACGGTTAAGCCAGCAGGAGTACCAGGAAACAATATGAAGTTGAATTGTTTCCATTCACTCTGAAAGACAAAGCGAAGATATGGTTATTGTCTCTAACACCAGGATCGATTCAAATTTGGACCGATCTGTTGCGGAAATTTAGGAATAAGTACTGCCCACCTGGGAAGTCACTGCAAACGAGACAAGAAATCATGAACTTCAAGTAGAGACCCACTGAAACCTTTGAAGAAGCATAGGAAAGATTTAAGGAAGCACAGAGGAGATGCCCTCATCATGATATCAATTTGCCCGTATGAATGCATAGTTTTTATCACGGATTGCGGCCGAGTGAACAAATGAGAATTGATACCTCAAGCAATGGATGTTTTGCATTGCTATCACCTGAAGCCGAAGAGAAATTGGAACAAATTAAACTTACAAGTCGATGGGAACACATCAAGTTGAAACGGCCAAAGTAGCTGAAGGCGTATTTGGAGAAGATACTTCTCAAAAGATCTTATACCAGCTAATGGCAATGAATGAAAAGATAGATGGCATGCAAGATTGGATAGCCAAGGTTGAGAAAATTCAAGATATCGAAACAACCCACACTGAGGACGTGAACTATATAGGGAGGCAAGGAAATCCTTATGGGGGCGGATATCGCCCAGGTTCTCATGACCACCCTGGTTTTAGACGTAGTGACCCTACTGGGAGTTTACGACAAAGTGATTCGAGCGGTGGAGAGAGACCGAGACAAACTGGTGGACTCATGCCTCAATTCAACAAGTCCGGTAGTTGAGAAGCAGCTTATGAAATCCATGACTGAGCTAAATACAAACTTCACCACATATTGTTAGAAGAATGATACAAGACTGACCAATCAAGAAGCCTTAGTGCAGAATCTATCACACCAAGTGGGGCAGATTGCAGAACAAGTGTCCGCCCGTCCTCCGGGAGGATTGCCAAGTAATACTAAGAAGAATCTGAAGGACGTGAATGCAATCAGGACTAGAAGTGGAAAGGAACTGCCTGGACCTGTTACACCAACTATACAGGTAGAATCAGAAAGCAGTCAGCAGTAGAACGCAGCAGAATCTGGAGAAAAAGAGGGGCCAGTAACCCGGGACATTACTCCAGTAAACCGGGGGTCTGAAAATGCAGCAGACAAGTAGGTAGAGCAGCAGCAGTCAGCAGGTAAGTCTTCACGAACTGTAACTATTAATCCTGCTACTTTACCCTATCCCCCTAGGAAATATAAGCCGAATAATGATGATGCGCGTTATAAGAAGTTTATAGAGATGTTTGCAAGTGAATATACCTTTGCTAGAATCTCTGGCTGGAATGCCAGAGTATGCAAAATTCTTCAAAGAATCAATTTCTACCAAAAGGAAGTTGTTAGACCTTGAACCCATTTGCCTGAACGAGGAATGCTCGGCAGTTTTGCAACGCAAACTTCCTCCCAAGTGTAAAGATCTTGGGAGATTCCTCATACCGTGCGCAATTGGAGGAGTTTGCCTAAATAAAGCATTGTGTGATCTTGGAGCCAATGTCAATCTAATTCCACTCTCCATCTTTCATAAATTAGGCATGAAGGAGTTAAATAAGACATCTATAACCCTTCAATTAGCAGATAGGTCAATGAAGCAACCTTGTGGAGTGGTGGAGGATGTTTTGGTGAAAGTTGATAAGTTTGTATTCCCTGTAGACTTTGTGGTGCTAGACATGGAAGCTAACCACCATATTCCATTGATCTTAGGAAGACCTTTTCTAGCTATGAGCAAAACATTGATAGATGTTAATAAGGGTGAGCTGATTCTGAGAGTGAATGAGGACAAAGTAGTGTTCAATATGATGAATTCAATGAGATATTCTCAAGATGAAGGAGAAGCATGCTACATGCTAGATGCCATAGACTAACTTGTGTTGGAATTATATCGACAAAGTGGCACTAGAACCAAAGTAGCCGAGACTTTACTCTGAAGGATGAAGAAAGTTATGAGGAAACTGGCACTGGTGTAGTGAAGGTCAAGTGCGAGAAATAGAGCCTATATCCTCTGTGGATTTAGGAGGAACCATTCATAGACCTTCCTGGCACAAGTTCTTTGACTTATAATTGACTGGTAAGCTGTTAAGATCATCAGTAGAAGAGCCACCAAGGAACTTAACGTTGAAACCTTTGCCATCTCACCTGAAGCACGTGTACTTACAAAATGATACTCTCCCCCTTATAAGGGAGCATAAGGGAGCGTTTGGGTGGATGATTGCATATATTAGAGGAATAAGCCCATCGGTGTGCATGCATAAGATCTCTGTGGACCCTGAAAAGAAAGCGGTAGCACAACCTCAAAGGAGGTTGACACCACAGCTAAAGGATGTTGTTAAGGAAGAGATTATAAAGATGTTGGAGATGGGAATCATTTTCCCAATTGCAGACAGTGAGTGGGTGAGCTCGATTCATGTGGTGCGCAAGAAAGGAGGATTCACTGTCCAACCTAATGAGTTTGATGAGCTAATCCATGTGACTAATTCCTAGACATCGAGTTTGCATAGACTTTAGGAAACTGAATGATGCAACCCGTAAAGATTATTTTCCCCTACCATTCATTGATCAGATGTTAGAAAGATTAAGCGGTCATGCGTTTTATTGATTCTTATATGGATATTCTTGTTATTATCAGATCTATATTTCCCCTGAGGACCGTGAGAAGACAACTTTCACATGTCCCTATGGAACTTTTGCGTACAATCGCATGCCCTTTGGGTTATGTAATGCACCAGCAACATTCCAAAGGTGCATGATGTCATTATTTGCGGACATGGTGGAGAATTTTTGGAGCTTTTCATGGATGATTTCTATGTATTTGGAGATAGCTTCGATACATGCTTGGAAAATTTGAGTAAAGTGTTGAAAAGATGTGAAGAGACCAACCTTGTACTTAACTGGGAAAAATACCATTTCATGGTTACAGAAGGAATAGTGTTGGGTCATAGAATTTCAAAGAAAGGAATGGAAGTTGATAGAGCAAAGATAGAGGTAATATAGAAGTTACCCCCTCCAACAAACTTAAAGACGTTGCGAGCCTTTCTTGGCCACGCCGGATTTTATAGGAGGTTTATTAAGGACTTCTCTAAAGTTTCTAAACCTTTGACGGAATTACTTGCGAAGGATGTACCTTTCATGTTTGGAGAAAAGTGCAAGAAAGCATTCAATACATTGAAGTGAATGCTTATAACCGCCCCAATTCTGGTAGCACCAGATTGGAACAAACCTTTTGAGCTTATGTGTGATGCTAGCGACACGGCAGTTGGAGCAGCCCTGGGACAAAGGGAGGATAAAATATTTAAGCCTATCTATTATGCTAGTCGTACCCTTAACAGTGCCCAGAGGAATTATGCGACTACAGAAAAGGAACTATTAGCTGTCATCTTTACCTTTGACAAGTTTCAACCTTACCTGGTAGGATCGAAAGTCACTGTATTCACTAACCATGCAACTTTAAATACCTTTTAACCAAGCAAGACTCCAAGCCGAGATTGTTAAATGGATTCTACTCTTACAAGAGTTTGATGTGGAAATCAAAGATAAAAAGAGATCTGAGAACCAGGTGGCTGATCACCTGTCAAGATTAACTTTGCTGGAAGAAGAGCAACCGACTGAGATTAGGGAAAGCTTTCCTGATGAACAACTTTTTTCCGTGTCAGTGGTAGCTCAGGTTGAATCTTAGACCCGATATCATACATCAAGAGTGGGTAAGGTATACCATTGGTTTGCGGACATTGTCAATTACTTAGCAGGAAAGTACCTACCACCAGAATTCAATAATGCAGATAAGAAGAAGTTCTTCACATATCTGAAGTATTATCATTGGGACGATCCCTACCTATACAAATTATGCCCTGATGCCATTCTTAGGATGTGTCCATGACGATGAGATTCTAAGTATTTTGCACATGTGTCATTCAGAGAAGCTGGAGGTCATTATGGGCCAGACAAGACAGCAGCAAAGGTACTGCAGTGTGGATTCTAATGGCCAACAATTCATAAATATGCTTACGAGTTTATAAGATCTTGTCATTCCTGTCAAATGACTGGTAATATTTCTAAGCGGAATGAAATGCCACTGCAGAGTATCTTAGAAGTAGAGGTATTCGATGTTTGGGGAATTGATTTTGTTGGGCCATTCACATCGTCAAAATCAAATCGTTACATGCTGGTAGCAGTCGATTATGTTTCCAAATGGGTGGAAACAGTGGCTTCCCCTACTAATGATGCCAGGGTTGTCCTGAGATTTCTTAAGAAAAACATTTTGACGAGGTTTGGTGTGCCTAGTGCCATAATTAGTGATGGAGGGAGTCATTTCTGTAATTGGTAGTTTGAGAAATTGATGATGAGATATAGGGTTAGACATAAGTTTGCAGCAGCATATCACCCCCAAACGAGTGGACAAGTAGAAGTCACGAACAGAGAGATTAAGAGGATCTTGGAGAAGACTGTGAATCCCACGAGGAAAGATTGGTCTTTGAAATTAGATGACGCACTTTGGGCATACAGAACAGCTTATAGGACCACAATTGGGATGTCACCATATATGATAGTATTTGGAAAAGCGTGTCATTTACCGGTAGAACTCGAGCACCGAGCGCTGTGGGTGACGATGCTAAATAATGCACCACCAGTAAAATGAGGCCACGTATAATCTAAGGATGAGCTGTAAGAGATCAAGATGACTAGATATGAACAAAAAGGTGGTGTTTTTGGTGTAATATGGCTGAGTCCAAGAATGTGTCTTGGATTGCCTACGTATCCTGTGTGAAAGTCCAGGAATCAAGCCTTACGTAGTTCCTGGAATGGGGTATTTATAGGCACATATCCTTCTTCTGCCCTAGAACTAAGGGCGGCCGGAGTTATTGTCATAAATACCCTTAAATGGGCCTTACCTTCTTGCCCAAGTGACCTGTGGAACGTGGGCCCAGGAGGCCAGGCTAAGGTCTATGATATCGACTCGAATAAGATCGATGTGATCGTTCGAGTCGGACCATAGTAGATCTTAATTGAGCCGTGGTCCTCACTAGTACGCCTCAGACGACCCGATGCGGATAGCCGGCTCAGACTCTTTCAAATGCCAGATGGACTAATCAGATGATTCCACGTGGAGGTGTAAATCCCCGTATCATCAGTGGGCTACGAGGTTTTTAAACATGGATGAGGATTTAGCCGGTGAAAAAAGAATGCTAGGATTGAATAGATTGGAAGATTTTAGACTTCAAGCGTATGAGAATGCAAGGATTTACAAGGAAAGAACGAAATGCATGTATGATAAGAAGATTCTTAACCGCACATTTCAAGTAGGAGATAAGGTGTTGGTGTACAACTCGCGTCTTCGTCTTCTTCTTGGTAAGGTGAAGTCTAGATGGTATTGACAACATGTAGTCACGAAAGTCTACAATTCAGGTGCATGTGAAGTTAGACATGAACACTCTGGGCAAACTTTCACAGTTAACGGCCACAGGCTGAAACATTACCTAGAGCACAAGTATAACCCTGAATTGGAAGTCTTTACGTTAGAAGAGCCGGAATATGAATGAAGGAGTCTTATTAGTACAGTCGAGCCGGCGACTATAAACTCAGAACTATTTCTAAAACTCTTATTTATTGCTTTTTTATTTAGTTATTTTGAGTCAATAAAGTAGCATGACAATCGCAAGGTTTTTTTCATCACGTATATCTTCAGTCTCCTGGCTAGAGATATATGTAATTTTTTCCTTCACGATTCTCATGTGATACCCTCATAAAAGTTTTCGCGTCTTGCTAAGGCCAATGACAGAATAAAGTGGCTTAAACTGTTTTTGCGCATTCCTCCGGTATGCACAATTACCGTCACCTTATTTTCTTATTGCTCTTCGAATGTTACTTATGGTTTTTGGAAGAATTTTGGAAAGCAGGTAATAACTTTGAAGAGGAATGACCTAGGAGCTAATGATTCTTCTCCAGGATTTGTTTTGACTAAGACAACATTTCCAGAGCTAAGTACTTTTCCTTTTCTTTATTGTTAGTCATTGGGGACAATGTCTATAATAAGGGGGGAGGCGTCTTAGCTGGGTAGTTTAAAAAGGAAATTTTTTTTGAAATTTTAACACTGTTTTTAGCTTGCTTATTGCACATTTTCGAGTAAGGAATCGGTAGAAAAGGAGACCAAGTTCAATTTGAAGTGAGCTATGGCATATTCAATTTAGTATGGAAGAATGAGCATATGTTATGTTGCATGAAGTAGTAACTTATTAATTATTATTCTATCATTGCAATCAATATTTGAGCACATAATCTGAGTGAGAAGTGTTTAAGATTAGATGATGAGTTTTTTTAACCGGGAATCATTATGTGTCTGTCTATATACTTTAACAAATTGTTGTAAGACAAGGGAAGCAACTTGGATGACGAAAGGTGACCGGGACAAACAGATTGGTAAGAGAAAGAGAAAAAAGCGAGGAAATCTGCCAGAAAAAAAAAAGAGAAATATGAGAAAAAAAAAGAAAAAAAAAATGCAATAAAGGCAGTGAGGGAAGAGAACTCGTGTAAAAAGGGCACGACCTTCGTAAAAAAGAAACAAACGAGGACTAAGAATGATGCTCAGTCCCCGAGTCCGCCCGACCCAATTACGGTACAATGTTGTGTAACCAAGTCTGAAATCAAGATGAGCGAGTGTATGCGCAAGCAAGTTAAGATTGTGTGGTTAATACAACTTGATTCTTCTCACGAACGCATTATCACGACTAATTCATCACACGACACATTGATGCGTGGTAAGTAGTGATTAATGGGGAGCTTATGGATTGTGGCTTAATGTATGTTTCTGCCGGAAATCTTTATTTAATATGTGGTAGTTGATGGAGATTGTTCTTTGGAGGTAAATTCCGCTTGATACTGCTCATCGGGCGCGAGCATAAGGCTAGTGTGGGGTAGTTGATGACAGTTAAAATAGTCTATCCTACGGCATCAATATTCTATCCATTATGAGCTAAAAATAGTTGTTTCAACCTATAAATATGAACCATTTACGTTGAATATCATACGTCGGGTTCGTGAGTCGAGAAATCTGCACTTAGCATTTATTTTCCATATTTCGATATTATTTCGTGTATTATTTGATGATTTTCAGGATAAGAAATATTGGGCTGAGCATGATGGATGAATCTGGAGTGGACGGTTAGGGTTTCTGAGAGTCATAAGTCGGCTATAGTAACTATATAAAGCCGCATAAACTGATTATTACAGAGGTTATCAATATATGTTTCATCTTTTATTATATACATTATTCAATTTGATGAAATAAAGTTTCTTTAAGCTTTTGAAGTTTATTTTCTGGTTTCCTTCCCTTCCTCACCATCTCTAGCTTGAGTGGATCAAGCTAGATCTCCATTGTTGAAGGTATGAAGCTTTGAACGTTCCTTTATGTCTTTAATATGGTAGATATGTTTGTATTTATGTGTGTTAGTTAATCTGCATGTTTAACGACCCCATAATTTACTTAGATTTATCAGCATTGATCAATGTAGATCCAGAAATAGGAAAAGCCACCACCGCTAAACCGGCGGTCTATACCGGTTTACCGAGGCAAATTTTAGAAATCCTAATCTGGAGGTTTAGCGTCAGTTACGTTGATCGATGGAAATAATTAAAATGAGTAATAGGTCTAGCCAATCTAGTATTCGTAATTCATAAATTAACATGAAGTACTGATAGTGAAGTGTTAGTTAGGACAATGTCTTGATGGACCATAGGAACGTGTTAATCAGTGTCGATAGCTGCCTAGGAGGGTTAGCGGTATAAGTTAATGCTCAATACTGGCAATTCTGGTTCTTTATGCGTATGGGCTATTAGGGACCAATTAAGGAGGGTAGCTGGAGTATAGATTATCTACTACCATGGTCGGAGTAGATAGGGTTAGGGATTGTACCCATAGCTTAAAACTGAATTAAAAGCTCACTCGATTAGTTTAAGGAAATTATGTGGGGAAGTAAACATAAGGATTAGCTAAGCCAAGTTAGTAGATAGGTGGGAAGAGGGGGAGGAATACCACGTTTCTTTTATGTTAATAGTTGGTCAAGGGACCATATATGTTTCTTCTTAGTTAGATTAGAATCGTTATACTTGAGTTGCATTGTCTCTGTGGGATCGACCTTTATTCGCCCTTACTATACTGCGATTGACCTAGTACTCTTGCTAGTAATATCGACGTTAGTGACTTACATACGATCATCATCCCTCACAGAATCTAGTAGGCAACAGATGGATATTCAAGACTAAATTAAGGCATGATGGAACTGTCCTCAAATACAAGGCAAGACTAGTTGCCAAGGGTTTTCATAAAAAAGAATGTATAGACTACACATAAACCTATAGTCATGTGGCCAAGGCATGGACAATCAAAGTCGTTTTATATATTACAAGATCTATGGCTGGGCATCCATCAAGTGGACATCAACAATGCATTCCTCAATGGAAGGTCAGATTTGTATGAGTCGGTGTTCATGACATATCCTGAATGATTCATTTACAACAGCAAACCAGACCATGTGTGTCACCTCAAAAAGACACCATAGGGTCTAAAACAAGCCCCTAAGGCCTGGTTTGATGAGTTGAAGAATCAGTAGATCCAGTGGGGGTTCACTTAGTCTTTATCTGATAAATCCTTGTTCATTATGAGTCGAAATCACACCTTATTGTATGTATTGGTCTATATAGATGACTTCTTGATCATAGGGAATAGCACTACTGTAATACAAAAGTTCATCAAATTATTGAATAACAGGTTTCCACTGAAGGACCTGGGCCAGTTGAGTCATTTCCTTGAGGTAGAGGCTAAAAGAGATGAATTAGGCTTCTCGCTCACTCGAAAACACTACATCAAGCAATTGTTACACATCCTTTACAGATTGAGTTTAGACTCAGAAAACTCATGCTCTACACCTATGGTTCTTTGGTAAATCATTCACACTAGTAAGTAGGTACACCAATGAAGAATCACTCTCTATAGAGAAGTGTGATAGGGGCACTCCATATCTAACCTTCATAAGATCTGATGTGGCATTTGCAGTCAACACATTAAGTCAATCCATGCATTTTCCTAGGGATGCACACTGGAAGTCTCTAAAAAGAGTGTTAAGGTACCTAAAGGGTACCATTGACTTTGGATTTGAATTTCAAGTCCCAAGGGCATCTGTCTCTCACTGCTTATACAAATGCTGCACTCTATCTTAATGGTTATAGTGATACTGATTGGGGCTTCTGCAATCATGATAGGAGGTCTGTTGTAGGCCACCCTATGTATATTGGAGATTCCCGAGTCACCTGGAGTTCAAAAAAACAGTAGGTGGTTTCAAGATCTAGCACTGAATTTGAGTATAGAAGTTTAGCAAATGCTGCAGCTGAGGTTACCAGCTGGCTCAAATCACTCCTTACAGAACTTGGAATTCAGCACAAATCAACCCAAGTTATCTACTATGACAACATCATTGCAAATTCTCTGACCCAGAATCCGGATTTTCATGCTAGAACTAAAACATTGAGATAGATGTGCATTATGTAAGAAATCAAGTCATCAATGTTGATCTAATTGTGGAATATATCCCTTCCTATGAGCAACCAGCAGATATTTTTACCAAGGCCTTGTCTACTACTGCCTTTTGAACCCTTTAGATCCAAACTAAATGTGGAACATCACCCACATTTAGTTTGAGGGGGGCCGTTGGAGTTATGAATACTTAAGGGACCTATTTGTAGTTTTAAAGAGTATAGTATTTATGCCTCGGTTCTGTTGCGTAGGTGGAATGGTGTACCATTGCCAAGTGTCCTAAATTTTTCTATATGTAACAAACATCTGCTGAGTAATCAAACTAATTCCATTTCAATATTCTTTCTGTTATTCAAGTCTCCAAAACAAAACCAAAAGCAACAAGCGCAAAACATCAAGCTTAAAGATAAAGCTATTCTTCCAAGCAGCCTGTATATCATGTATCCCCCCTCGTTTCAGTGCATCGTTCAAAAAAGCTACCACCAAGTGCAAGATAGACATTATGGAAAAACCCCAACGACCTGCAACAAAACCATATATGGCTTTCCAACATTTCCACGACATGTTGTCTTCCAGAGACGCTATATGCCTTATTGCCTGCAAAAGCCATAATAAGCCATAATAAGCTGCAAAGTCCCAAATGTAAGTACATAGGTCGGAGTAACACCACCTGGTCCAAATATGAAATCGTTATCAACATTGTGCATTCCCGAGAAACAATCTAGACAAATATGCAAACGAGTAACATCCATCCAAAACGGAAATCATAAAGCAAAAGGTAACATGACAACCTGTTTGACACCCCTCAACAGGATGAAGGGTGTCCTTCCGGGATCTGATTGTCGGAAATCCTAACTTCAGGGCCGGCCCAACCCTTACCCGAAAAAAAAAAAAAAAAAAAAAAAAAAAAAAAAAACTATAAAAGGCCCAATGTTTCAAAAAAAAAGCCCAATAAAATGTTGACAAAAGGTGCACATGAGGATATTGATTGGGAAGAGTTGTATTATGAGTTACAACTTCTTATACATGTTTTGCCCAAAGATGTGGATGAACCTCTCGAAATTTTGAATTTTTTGAAGACATGTCCTCTAAGTTATGAAAACACACAAGTTGTTTACCGGATATTGTTGACTATTCCGGTAACAGTTGCATCTGGTGAACGGAGTTTTTCGAAGTTGAAGCTAATAAAGACCCATCTTCGAAGCACGATGACTCAAGAACGCTTGAATGGGTTGGCCATAATATCGATTGAGCGGAAATCGGTTGATGAAATTGACGATTATACTTTGATTAGTGATTTCGCCTCCAAATGTCTTCAAGAGCGTTGTTGAATTGTTGAATACTTGAATTAATATTTAGTAATATGTATATATATATATATATATATATGTATGTTTTAGGTATGAAAATGATGAAATGAATTTGAATACTAGAAAAAAATCATTTTTCGGTCGAATTTTTTTCGTGTTAATAGGCGCTTATTTTTTTTTCTCCGCCTACGCCTCAAAAGCGTGACCCAGCCCGCCTAACTTATCTGGTTGAAGCGCCAAGAGAACACGCCCTTTAGTGTGATTTGGATCAGTACAGATCTGGAATGAATTAACTTCATCGTAATATACTACTGATTTACTTGTTAGAAAGTTAAGTGATTGTAGTAAGTTACACTAAATTATGTGGACAACTTTGTGGAAACATTATATTGATTTTCATTTTGTTGGAATATTAATTTTTCAATGCTATTGATTTACAACATGAATTTTTTACGGTTCATAATTTGTAGGATTTGCATGTCAGTTATGACGTGTGAAAATTTCTGTTTTTACGCAACAAATGTCACGTTATAAGGATTCAACACATTTGAATTGTAAGAACCCCACAGAGCAAAAGGAGAAACATTTAGCTCTAATACCAAATAACGTAGAAGTTTACAAGAGTAAAATAAGATAACAAGATCTAATGCAAACTCATAAAATTTTGATTCATGAAAGGGGAAATAAAATCACATAACATGATCAAACATTTATGAGACAAAGTCGCTATTTATAGGCTAAAAACTCCATGAAACCCGACAATTGAAAGCCCAAAAGGATATCAACTATATTAAGGGGCGGACCGAATGCATTAAGGGAGGAGGCCAGTGTCACCAATGAGATCCGAAAAATAATACATTTTTATCGTTAAAAAATATAAATATATTGTTATCCAAAGATAGCAATCGATTACATTGAAAAATAAAATACAAGAGAACGAAAATACAATTCCAACAGAAAGAAAAAAAGGAAAGAAAGAAAGAAAATTACCGAGCCATGTGTTTAACACAGTTTCCTTAAGACTAATTCGTCCCCTCACCATCGAGTGCTTTGAGTTTCAACGGAACGTTAGTCTCCCAGGATAGAACGGTTAACAACGACAAGATGCACCAAACTTTCGCTTGCTTAAGAACTTGTTTGTGAACTCTCTATTTCCATAAGAAGGAGAAGAAGAAGAATTTTCACTGATGCTCAAGCGAGTTGAAGAAGAGGAGTGAATATATAGGTGGGAAGTAGGAGATGATGGTTGGAAAACTGATGGAATTGGAGCAGGTTCGAGATATATGCTTCAATAAATGGAATAATAAAGCCGAGTTTGGAAGATGAAAGGGTTTCAGCTTTGAAAAATAAAATACTCATTTTATAATTGCAAAACCGAACTTGTCCGTGAGCCCTTCGAATCGAGCTGCATTCATGTACACATGATGCGGGCATGCACAAGACTAGGTGAAATCTGGAAGTGATTTGCACCCCCCCTCCCCCTGTGCGCGAGGACGTATAATGATGTTTGCTTATTACTACTACACTAAAACAACATCATATATATATATACCCCTTTCCAACCTTCCAAGCAATGTTGGAGAAAAGCTTCTTCCCATTTTCCATTTCCACATCATTTTCCATTCACACACTTTAAGGCCCAATGCTCATTTAGCCATCAATTTTCCAACAATCCCCCACATGAATGGAAATTGATTGAAATCCTAACAAAAAGCTCTAAGAATGAAATAGAGAGTTCGGCGGTAGATGAATGCATAGGATACGTAGGTATGATCCTTTGAACCTTCCCTTTTTACTAGCTGATTAGTAGACACGATGTCCTTGAACTATTCTGCTGTTGATGTAAACAATGACATATTTACGACAATGCATCTACCTAGCTACATTTAGTTCTTACGGTTATGTCCATTTTGGCCATGGACATCTGCCTGGTTCTGCAAGAGTTTCTAAGAACTGTGCCCTAAACAATTCCCTTTGAAGCGGCCCATCTTCTCTCTTACATAGGTGATTCTGTAATTCAGAATTTCTTGAGTTATTCTTCTTACACAAATCATTAAAAGCTCTACTGGTGAGCTTATCCTTATTCAATCATTCTCACTAGTTTTCATCTTAGGAATGAGCTTGAGGGTTACCCCCCACAGTGACCTTACTTTGGCAGTTAGGTTGTCCCTTTGAACCAAGATTTTGGGATCTCCAATCTACAAGGTTGGGTTTTCCTTTGCAAGAGTTATTCCATAGGCTTTAGTCCCATTCCTCTTAATGACTTTGCAACTACATCTTTATTTAACCCTTTGGTTAGCGCATCCGCAAGATTATCCCCTGACTTAACATAGTCTAAGGTAATCGTACCAGTTGAATGTAGTTGTCTAATAGAGTTATGTCTTCAGCGTATATGCCTAGACTTACCATTGTACATTTTGTTATGTGCTCTTCCAATCGTAGATTGACTATCACAATGAATGCATATTCCTGGCACAGGTTTCGACCATTGAGGAATATCCTCTAAGAATTGATGCAACCATTCTTCTTCTTCACCACATTTATCTAATGCTACAAACTCAGATTCCATTGTGGATTTGGTTATTACAGTTTGTTTAGAAGATTTCCAAGACACAGCTCCACCTCCTAACATGAATACAAAACCACTTGTGGATTTTGAATCCTTTGTATCTAATATCCAGTTTGCATCAGTATATCCTTCTATAATAGTTGGTTCTCTTGTATAGTGAAGACTGTAGTTACGAGTATACCTTAAGTATCTCATTAGCCTCACTATAGCTTTCCAATGATCATTACTCGGATTACTAGTATATCTGCTTAGTTTGCCAACAGCGTAAGCTATATCTGGTCTAGTACAACTCATTAAGTACATTAGACTTCCAATAATCCTTGCGTACTCTAATTGAGACACACTTTCACCCTTATTCTTCATCAAAGGTTGACTTTGATCTATCGGAGTTCTAGCATCATCTTTATTGAATTTTCCCAGGATTTTATCAATATAATTAGATTCACTCAAAATGAGACCATTAGAATTTCTTGTAATTCTAATTCCCAGTATCATCTCTGCTAAACCCATATCTTTCATTTCAAATCTGGCGTTTATCATATCTTTGGTAGATTTAATCATCTTATCATTACTACCAACAATAAGCATGTCATCAACGTAAAGACACAAAATGACATAGCCATCTTTTGTTTCTTTCACGTAAATGCATTTATCACATTCATTGGTTTTAAAACCTTTTTCAAGCATAACATGATCAAATTTCTGATGCCATTGTTTTGGTGCTTGTTTTAAGCCATATAAAGACTCAACTAGTTTACACACTTTCTATTCTTGTCCTGGACTAGAAAAACCCTCAGGTTGTTCCATGTAGATTTCTTCTTCTAAATCTCCATTTAAGAAAGCTGTTTTCACATCCACCTGATGTACTTGTAAATTACGTAAAGCTGCTATAGCAAGTATCATCCTAATGAAAGTTATTCTCGTTACTGGAGAATATGTATCAAAATAGTCAAGACCTTCTTTTTGACTATAACCTTTTATTACCAGTCTGGCCTTATATTTATCAATAGATCCATCTGGTTTTATTTTCTTTTTAAAGATCCATTTTTTCCTAGTGGTTTACATCCTGGAGGTAGATCTACTAACTCCCAAGTATGATTTTGCAATATGGAATTTATTTCATTATCTATTGCTTCTTTCCACATTGGACCTTCAGAAGAAGTCGTTGCTTCCTTGAAGTTTTGAGGGTCTGTTTCTAACATATATGTGATAAAATCTTTACCAAAAGATTTTCAGTCCTCGGCCTTTTGCTTCTTCTTGGCTCAACCTCAGTTGGCTCTTCCTCATTCACTTGTTCAGAACTGTGATCCTGAACATCAACTCGTTTTGATGAACTAGGTTCATTTGTTTTAGCCGGAAATACATTCTTAAAAAATGATGCATTTCTTGATTCCATTATCGTATTCTTGTGTATTTCAGATTATCGATTTATAAAAAGAATCGATAAGCACTACTATTGTGTGCATATCCAATGAATATACAATCAACAGTTTTTGATCCTATCCTTACAACCTTGGGTGTAGGTACGAGCACTTTTGCAAGGCACCCCCACACTCGCAAGTATTTGTAAGATAGCGGTTTAGCTTTCCATAGTTCATAAGGAGTTTTCTCTTGCTTCTTTCGGGGTATCTTATTTAAATGATAGTTGCTAGATAGGATAGCTTCCCCCCACATATTTTGTGGAACTCCTAAACTTAAAAACATTGAATTCATCATTTCTTTCAATGTTCGATTTTTCCTTTCAGCAACTCCGTTAGATTGTGGTGAATAGGGTGCAGTTTTTTCATGTATAATCCCATGTTCAGCACAAAACTCACTAAGTGGTGACAAATATTCACCTCCTCTATCGCTTCGGAGTACTTTGATCTTTTTACCATGTTGATTTTCAACTTCTTTTGTGAATAGAATAAATTTATCTATCGCTTCATGTTTTCCTTTTAACAAGTATACAAAGCAATATTTAGTACAATCATCGATAAAGGTAATAAAATAATTATTTCCACCTCTCGATTGTACAACTTTAAGATCACTCGCGTCACTATGTATTAAATCAAGTGGTTGCGTATTCCTTTCAACACTTTGAAAAGAAGATCTTGTTAATTTTGCTTCAACACAAGTTTCACACTTATGTTCCTTATCAATTTGAAATTCAGGGATATGGTTTAAATTCATTAATCTACGCAGGGAATCCTAATTAACATGTCCTATTCTACCATGCCATAAGGAAGGAGACTCAACCAAGTAAGCCGAACTGATATTCTTATTAATATTGTTTGGCCTAATAGCCATTACATTCAGTTTCACCATGCCATTACAAACATAACCCTTACCGACATACATACCACTCTTAGTCAATGTAAACTTGTTGGACTCTAAAACAAGACGGAAGCCATTCTTGTTCAATAGCACTCCAGACACCAGATTCTTACGCATATCTGGAACATACAACACATTCTTTAAAGTCAGTAGCTTGTCAGATGTCATCTTGAGAATTACATCCCCTTTTCCAGCTATAGCAGAAGTTGCCAAATTTCCCATGAACAAAGTCTAATTTTCTTGAACTGGCTCAAAAGTAGTAAATACATCCATGTCTGAGCACACGTGCTTTGTAGCTCCTGTATCTACCCACCATTCTCTTAGATTTGAATCCATCATGTTCACTTCTGACACCACAGCACAAAGATCAATATCTTCCATGCCTTGAACAATATTTGTTTCAGAGATCTTTTTCTTAGGTAGCCTGCAATCAACATATTTGTGACCAACTTTGTCACAATTAAAACATTTCCCTTGGAACTTAGGTTTTGAAATGTCACCTTTTGGTCCCAATTTAGCTTTTGGTCCCGGTTTAGACTTCTTAACAAATTTCTTATTTTTCGAGCTTTGTCCAAGTTCCACCATATTAGCCTTTGGCGAGTTATTGAAGTTATTTCCTCTTTTATCAAATTTCTTATTGTCATCTGCAATACGAAGCCTAACAGCAAGATCTTCCATGCTCATCTCATTTCGCTTATGTTTAAGGTAATTTTTGAAATCTTTCCACGCATTTGGTAATTTTAAAATAACACATGCGACTTGAAAAGTCTCACTAAGTTCCATCTTTTCAGCTTGAATCTCATGAAGAATCAACTGAAATTCTTCTACTTGTTCCATGAGTGGTCTCGAATCCACCATCTTGTAATCCAAGAACCTGCCAACAACAAATTTCTTTGTACCTGCATCTTCAGTTCTATATTTTTTATCTAGTGCATCCCATAATTCTTTTGCGTTCTTTTTCTCACAATAGACATCATACAAAGAGTCACTTAAACAATTCATTACATAATGTCTACAAAGATAATCAGACTGTTTCCATTCGTCAAGGGCAAATAGAAAGCCTTGATCTGGCTCTCCTTCAGTTGTTGGTGGATCCTCAGTCAGGAACTTAGCCATATGCAATGTTGTGAGATAAAACATCATCTTTTGTTGTCATCTCTTAAAATTAAAACCATTGAATTTTTCAGGCCTTTCATGCTGATTCAGAGGAGCAACAAGAACTCGATTTGGTACTTGTTGGACCATAGGATGATTCTGAATCTGATCGTCACTCTTATTCAAACCCGAACTTGTTGCTATTTCTGAAATTTAACACACATCGATTAAATTCCTTTGAATAAAATATTTAAACGTTCGTTATTCGAATATAAACGATTCGTTTTTGTCGATTACCGAAATATATATTCGTGAGTATATTAGAAGATCACTCCACTAGAATTTCAGTTTCGTTTTCTCAAAACAGCAAAAGTTGCTCGTTTTAGTTCTGTCAATGGATCAGAACAATTTTGTCCTCGGCTCTGCGATACAGAAACGAATTAGTCTTAAGATTGTTATCCAGTATAGGAATCTGATTACATTAACAAAATAAAATACAAGAGAACGAAAATACAATTCCAACAGAAAGAAAAAGGAAAGAAAGAAAGAAAACCGAGCCCTGTGCTTAACACAGTTTCCTTAAGACTAATTCGTCCCCTCACCGTCGAGTGCTTTGAGTTCAACGGAACGTTAGTCTCCCAGGATAGAAACGAGCTTAGCAACGACAAGATGCACGAAACTTTAAACTTGCTTAAGAACTTGTTTGTTTGAACTCACTATTTCCATAAGAAGGAGAAGAAGAAGAATTTTCAGTCTGATGCTCAAACGAGTTTGAAGAAGATGAGTGAATATATAGGCTGGAAGCATGAGATGATGGCTAGAAATTAAACTGATGGAATTGGAACAGGTTCAGCATTATTGACGCATTCAATATGCTTCAATAAATGGAATAATAAAGCCAGTTTGGAAGATGAAAGTGTTTCAGCTTTGAAAAATAAATCATTTTATAACTACAAAACCGAACTTGTCCGTGTACGCACGACGCGGGCGTGCACAAGACTTGGTGAAATCCGGAAGTGATTTGCACCCCCACAAAACCCCCTGCGCGCGAGGACGTATAATGATGTTTGCTTATTACTACTACACTAAAACAATATCATATATATATTGACCCCTTTCCAACCTTCCAAACAATGTGCGAGAAAAGTTTCTTCCCATTTTCCATTTCCACATCATTTTTCGTTCACACACTTTAAGGCCCAATAGGCCCAATGCTCATTTAGCCATCAATTTTCCAACATATATCATTGATGTCTCAAATGGATCATTATTTTTACTCTGTAGCCCCATTGACCGAGAAAAAAATTTGGGTCCACCACCGTCTATATTAAAACAATAACTATACATTAGTAGCTCACTAAGATGTGCTACAAGAACTCTAGCTAAAGAAGCTCGTGGACAGACCAGTACATGGTTCGGATTATATATCTATAAATGTTGAAAATTATGAATACTCCATTTGCCCCACTAATTAATTAATTAATTTGGTACATTTGTTGGATAAGTTAGTTTATAATGATATTAACAAACATTCCATGTTAGAATGTTCCTCAGTTTCTAAAATCAGACAAACCACACTCCGTTTTGGAGCATGCATGAGTTTTATACCTAATGCTCTTATTTCGAACGTGGTTTTTCTCTTCATGTCCTCTACCTACTCCCAACTTAGAGGTTGGTGATCTTTTTCATTTTTTTTATTTTATTTATGTTTTATTTATTTCAGTTAACAATAAAACTTAAGGTTAATTAACAAATAAAAGAAACAAAATATTGATTTGATTTGGATGATCGTATTATCATACTTTATTTAGTTTATCAAGGGTAAACGGGTGATTTCAATTATCTAAAGTTTTTATATATTTTTTCTTCAAAGAAAAAAATTATTTGTATATTTGAACATGTTATATGTTATAGGATATATTATAAACCTTTACACACTTTAAGTCCTATGTGTAAAATCAAAGATAAATCTTTGAATGAAACGATTTTAATTGAAACTAATTTTAGCAAGTTTCAATATTACAACTCGTAGATCAATTAAATGGGAAGAAATTTCTTTACTGATCATTGGCAAATTGCAATCTTTGTCACCAAAAATGCACATTATTTGTCAGGATGTGACTAATATATTTGAGTTGAGATGGAAACATTTCAATCATAATGAATTATGATTGGAAAATATTCCAAGAAATATATCAAGATCATCGTCTATGAGATCTTTTATTTCTTGGAATATTTTCCAATTGTGAATTCATTATGACAGAAATGTTTCCATCTGAACTCTGAAATATATTAGTCACATCCTGACAAATAACAGGCATTTTTGGTTCTATCCTAGGGATAGTCCATTTATTTAGTAAATCCAGATTTCTGGGTAACTCAAATTCTTGTGTAATAGAATTTTTCATTCTATCCGTATTTCTTAACATTATTAAGAAAGTGTTAAAATATAACAAAGAAGATAACAGTAAATAATGCCATGGCTCTGATACCAAAGTAATAGATGTTATACATAAAGATGTTAGAACGGGCATGTTTTACAAGAAATAGGAAATCCGTCATAAAATCATATAACAAAATGGAATGTTTACTTAATCGATTCCGTCAATAAATAACATACTTTAATCCAACATGTAAAAGCCGACAACCCTGAACGCCACACCTGGGCTAAAGCGGGTATAAATGGCTACAAAAGGATAAAGTTTTATTTATCTTGAGAAAGGATTAAAACTCATTATACGATTAAGTTCGAATTCATCTTAACCCTTTAACATATATGTATCCATCCTTATTTAATTCCAAGACCAAACTGTATTTAAATTTACCTTCATATTATATTTTAACACTTATAATTTTTTAGCCTATCATTAGGCTAATACGAAATAAGAAAATAAAAAATTAAACAAAACAAAAAGTAAATGTAACTTATTTGAACTTGTTTTATATGGTAAAGTTTGCATCTTTGTTTTTATTTTCAATAAGCCCATTCAAATTCACTCTATCTCTATGATATGAGAAAATGTCTTTTAAGGAATTGGATGTCGTTAAATGGTAAAACTCGTTGTACTCCGTTTTTACAACCGGTGTTCAATTAATCATTGAAATATATAAAATGTTCATTATCAAGGACGTAACCAATGTATAGTTGTAGGGGGCTAAGCCCACCCGAACGAAAAAATATTACACTAAAATATCTTTAATCCAACACACCCGACGAACTCGCCATAGTCCATTAGCCCACCCTAAGTGGAAATCCAGGCTTCGTCCTTGTTCATTATAAGACGAGTTCAAACATCTCTACAAAACATTGTCTTCCAAAAACAGATTGTTTATTATAATATTTCTTATGATATCAGTAATAGACATAAATTTTAGTAATCACTTGTAAAAAAATTATAATGCCATATTAAAAATAGACATAGATTTCAGTAATCACGTTAAAAAAAATCCCCTTCGCCTCCCCCTAAAAGAATACTCCTCCGTTTTTTTTATGTACGTCGCAGAGAGAAGATTCACACAGATTAAGAAAATAATTAATATGTTTTAAATATAGTGTTAGAAATGTATTTTTTTTATTGGAGATGTAAATACTTTGTTGTTAAATGTGTTTTTAGTATTGGAAATGTATCTTTTTATTGGAGATGTAAATATTTTATTGGTAAAAGAGGAAAAAGTTATAAATGATGCATTGGAAATGTACAATGACAGATAAATAAAAAAGGAGTAAATTGTGAAATGTGACAAATAAAAAAAAACGGAGGGAGTATTAGTATTATAGTAATTTCTCGCTCGAAATGTCGAATAGCGTGTATATATGTTTGATATTCAACTTTTCTTAATGTTAGCAATCCAAAAACATATATGAAAAAGATATTAAAAGGTAATTCTAAAGGCACCTCCGTAATTACTTCGACACCACATTTTACATATAATTTTTATATGTGAATGTAGTCTTAGGAAAATAGAGTGCTTTTTAAAATTGCCCTATTAAAAAACTTTCATATTTTTTTTAGGGCATAAATTTTCATTTATTTTTGGTAGGAAAAAATGTTCATACTGGTACAGAAGTGTCAATAGCGGGGAAAAGAAATACAAAATTTACATTTTAAAAAAAATGACATTGAATAAGGGATTTTGCACATACCTTATTACCCAAGTAATCTGCTGCCTCGGTACAGATCTACATAAAAAAAATTGGCTGCATTTAATTAATTAATTTGAAAAAATACTCTTCAGGAATAATGACGATGCAGGATCTCGTCCGTAATATAATCTGGGCCGTCATTATCCTAGTGACAACGAATTAAAGAGTATACCCTAAGAACAAGTATAAAACACGGGGAGTGTTTGAGTATTTTTAGACTGAGCCTGAGATTATGAATTCGAAGTTGCCTACGTATCCTGTAATTGTTCAGGAATCAAGTATCTTCGTAGTTCTTGGGTTTGTTTATATTGAGGTCTCTTCGTCGTGTTTTCTTGTTCCCTAAGTATTGGGAATTCTTTTCGTATTAATCCCTTGATTTAAGGAGATAAATACAGTTATATTTGAATAATAGGATCAAGTCTTAATGAGGGAAATATCTTTCCATAATTATCTTTAATATCACACACGTGGTCTAAAGATCGAGGATAGCTCTGGCTAACCTGCGTCGAACCCCCGAAGCCGTTATGACCTGAACTGCACTGACCCAACTCCGTTGCGCCCTGACCAACCTGCGGTTGACTGAGAAGTGGGCCAGGCCGATCTCCCACATGGGGTGTAGATCTGCCCTTAGGCTCAAAAAGGGGCTCATGTCCCTTAATACTGCCTTTATATAATACCTAGCCAATATAGAGATGACACGTGGCGAGGTTTAGTTTGACCCTCATCATAACCCCCAGATCTGGCTGAACTACTCGTTATGAGGTCAGATCTGTTGGAGGTGCTGCTCGGGCCTCGGTCATTTAGACTCACCAAATTTAAAATGACTGTGCCAGATGGCAGTATTGGCGTCATGGCGCTGTCATAATTTCTGAGAAATAGGGCGTTTCTATCCACGCCTTCTGAAGTGGAACGGTTTTATGTAACGTGTTGGGGTTTATAACCCCCGTCGTATCAATTGTCCTATTTTTTGCCTTCTCATTGCTTTAAATCAGAAGACCGTAGCTAATTTGCCGATTTCTCTTCTCTCATTTCATTGTGAGTAAGCTCTTCTTCTCAGTCTTGTTCTTCATTTCTGTTCGTTGATGAGGGCATCATCCTCTTCGAGTGCTTCTATAGAAGAACTGTTTGCATCCGAGTCTGAGCCGTAAGGAGAAGTGGAATCCAGTGCTAGGTTATTTGAACTTAATCCTAAATTACAAGAGGAGATAGATAGGCTAGTCTTTGAAGAAATCCCTTGGGCTCCTCCGCCTCCTACTTCCCTTCCTTCCATTGTGAAAACATAACTAGTCATTGATTTTCTATTGTCCACATCACTGCGTATAATCAAAAGATCACGATACCACTCGTGACCAAGCCCTGAGTATCACCTCCATAGATAAGACCAACATCAAGTGTACCTATCAGGTACCTGAACATCCTTTTCACATCTTTCCAGTGTTCTTTTCCAGGTTGAGCCATAAACATGCTGACAACATTGACTGTATGAGCCAGATCAGGCCTAATGCAGACCATGGCATACATTAGATCGCTCACTACACTAGCATATGGACTTTTGACATGTAGTCCCTCTCATCTACTGATTGTGAAGGATAAACAGAACATGAACATTGGATGCCATAGGAGTATCTATTAGTTTTACAACAGACTGCCGAATCTCGCTAAAAATCTTATGTATATAACCTTGTTAAGACAAGAACAACTTTTGTTGACTTCTATCTCTAACGATCTCCATCCACAACATCTTCTTGGTTGCACCCAAATCTTTCATTTCAAATTCGGCATTGAGAAAGTCCTTTAGAATATGAACATCGGACTTCTCTCTAGCAGCTATCAACATGTCATCCACATACAAGACAAGATAGACGTATCCATCTATCAGCTGATTGTGATTCACACATCAGTCATATGGACTTCTGTTATAATTAACCCAGTTGGATCATGTAACTGTTAAACCTTTTATACCACTGCCTTGAAGCTTGATTCAATCCATACAATGACTTCTTCAACTTACAAACAAATGTTTCCTTGCCAGGAACTTGGAACCCCTCTGGATGATTCATGTATATCTCCTTATCAACCTCACTAGGTAGAAAGGATGTCTTCACATCTAACTACTCATGTTCAAGGTCCTGTTGTGCCACCATTTCTAGTAACACTCTGATTGAAGTAAGTCTGACCATTAGTGAGAATATCTCATCAAGGTCCACCCTTTTTTTCTGACTGAACCCTCTTGAAACCAAGCGTGTCTTATACTTGACTCATTCTGCATATGTCATTCCTTCCTCTTCTTGAAGACCCGCTTGCAAGTAACAACCCTCATGTCTTATGGTTGTTTGACCGGATCCCAAGTTTGTTTCTTCAGTAATGACTCCATCTCATCTCCCATGGCAGCAAGCCATTGAGATGACTCTGAACATGTCACTGCTTCCCTGTAAATAGATGGTTCATAACCATCCACCTATTCTACAAGTTGATGAGCACATCCAACCATTTCATCAAACCCATACCTCTTGGGAGGTATCACAACATTAGTCCTTCTAGCTTTGCTGACAACTATACTCTGCTGACAAATGTCCTTCGTTTGAATATCACCGAACGGCTTGACTAGACTCACGGTAGATGCCTTACTGGACTGGATGAGTGTCGACTATTGTCCGGCCGAGTGTTGTGTCTCAACAGACTCCACCTGAAGCTCCACCTCACCTTATCGGCTCTTTAAGATTCAAAGACTGGTTTCGATTCAAAGAGTCCCCAGAGATTAGCCGAGCATAGAACTTTCATCGATAATGACATCTCTATTGAGAATTACTCATTACGTGTTGATGACCGGATCTGTAACCCTTCACCCCCATCTTTATACCCTAAAAACACTCCCTTCTTGGCTCTAGCTTACCTTCACTAACATGATAGTACATTGTGCTCCCAAAATCCTTAGAATCGAGTAGTCGGCGGGCTTGCGACCACATCTCAAATGGTGTCTTGAGATTGATCCTTGTGTGAGGCCCCGTTGATTACGTAGAAGGCTATCTTGACGGCCTCTCGCCCAAAGTCTCATTAACAAACCATCATTAGAGAGCATGCATCTTGCCCTCTCCGTAGAGCTTGAATTATCCTTTCAGCTACCCATTCTGCTGAGGAATATTCCCAACTGTATTATGTCTTGAAATACCCTCATTCCTGCAAAGTCCATCAAAATCTGACCAACAAATTTCCAGACCATTATATTTATGAAGCCTATTGATCATCTTCTGTTAGGAACATTTTATTATGTTTTGATGATGGCCATACTAGCTGTTATAGCAAGCCTCGAATAAGTTAGAATTCTCTGTATAAGTCTTTACTTAGAGTCGACATGTTGTATAAGTTGAGTCGACAAGTATTGTACTAGTTGGTAGGACGGCAAAGTGAAAACAGGACATTCGGCAG
The DNA here is from genome assembly GCA_026214975.1 of Gentiana macrophylla. Taxonomy (NCBI): domain Eukaryota; kingdom Viridiplantae; phylum Streptophyta; class Magnoliopsida; order Gentianales; family Gentianaceae; genus Gentiana; species Gentiana macrophylla. Next base: position 82,381,877 of record CM047814.1, read on the forward strand.
AGTGAAGCCACCCAAGCACCAAAGAGAGATACGAGAGAAGGGCTTATGATCGACTTATAACCAAGAAGTCCAGATGACCTTGGATAAGTCTAAGTTATGTTTCAAGTGATAAAACTCAATATTCCAATATGGTGTACACCGATCCCACCCAAATCAAGGATCGGTGAAGTATAAAGATTCTCCTGAAACTAAAGCAAAGAAGAAAACAAAGAATCGGCCGAGTACACCGATCGGCCGGCAAAGAGAAACAAAGCGGCGAAGAAAGAACTAACGGCTAAGTCGGAAGGCTCACTCCACCGCTTCTACACAGACGGTGAAGAAACACTTACAAGATCGAAATTAATATACATTGAAGATTCAGCAGATCATGCATTAAATGCACAATCATTGAAGGATCAATCAAGGACGGATTTTCTGCTATACATTTGAAAGAAGAATCCGATCACTGAAATCAAGGAGAATACAATTAAGGGGGAATCAAGGATAAAATCAAGGATTATTCCCTCATTAATATAGCCAACGGACGGAATTTCAAAATCAAGGCTATTCAAGGCTATAAATAGAAGGCATTGACAGAAAAAGAAAACAACGATCGAAAAAAGAGAGAAAAGTAGAAACTCTGTCAATTAGAAAAGCCTTCTCTCTGAACTTACAAGGATACATCTAGTGATCATCTCAAACATCGTAACTACAAAGTCATATTCGCAGGTGAGATTGATCAAGCAAGTGCGTGAATCACATTCACATCAAATCAAGCAAGCAATCGAGGCAATCTGAGAAGGAGTTGAAACTGTGATAGCTGTTGAAGGATTTTGATCTCAAGGAGCAGCAAAAGGAAGACTGAATCACTGAAGCTGTTGCAGTCAAGGAGTGATAGTCTTGTAGATTGTGAAGCTTGGGAAGCCAAGGACAATCACACTGTTGTATCTGTGAAAACAATAGTGAATTCCTCCGATCATCACAGGAGAAGAGTGGATTAAGGGATTACACCACCCTGAACCACTATAAGCCTTGTGTCAATTTAATTTCTGCAATTTACTTTACAGCACTTATTTAATTTGCCTACATCATAACACATATCTGTGATTGTCTAAACTGATTTGAAAACAACATAGTAAGAAGGGACTTATCCGCTGCCCAAAAGCTTTTAAAACACAAGAAAAGTTTTTGAAACTCCACTATAGTCATTCACCCCCTCCGACTATAGTTTCACCCTTCTTTGGGACCAACAATTGGTATCGGAGCAGTGTTCCTAGTATCAGAACCTGTTCAGATCTAATTTCTGGTAACAAGGAGATCACATATTTTCAAAGTAGTTTTCAAATTTGAAGTTTTTCATTCACTGCCATTTTTTTCTTCAAATTGCACTGATGGATTCCTCAAACTTCTTGTCAAAAGTACCTGTTTTCAATGTTAATAATTTTGATGAATATAAAATAAGAATGTTATCTCATCTTGCAGCAACTCATGAGGAGATGCTGGATGTAATCAATGACGGCCCAATCATGATCACTACTGTGGTAGGCACAGGAGCAGATCAAGGAAAGGAGATAGATAAACCCAAGAAAGATTGGACCAAAGATGACAGGAGAAGAGCAAACCTAGACTTTGTAGCAAAAGATATGATCTTAAAGACTCTAGACAGCAACATGTTCATGAGAATCAAAGACTGCAAAATAGCAAAGGAGATGTGGGACAAACTATCATTGATAAATGAAGGATCTGAAGCAGTAAAAGAAAACAAATTATCACATTGCAAAACAGAAATTTGAGAACTTTAAAATGAAGACCGGTGAATCCATTGATCAAATGGACAATGATTCTCAAGCATCATCGATGAATCGCAAATGACTTGGACACACATATCCACAAAAAGAAGTATGCTTGAAGATCCCGAGGACTACTACGAAAGATGGAAGATCATAACATCGAATCGTAGGAACAACAAATCTTGCAAGCACCGACACTATGACATTGATGTCCCAATTGAAAGCTCATGAATTGAATCGAACGGTGAAGATGGTGGTCCGCAGACACACAAAATTACCGCATTAGTTTGCACCTCAAAAAAGTAACTTTGCCGAATGCATCAAAGAAAGAGACACAAAAACTAAAAGAACAGGTAGCTTTATTAGTTAAACGTTTTGACAGGTTTAAAAAGAAGCCATTCAAGGGAAATTCAACATCAAACAAAAAGTCAAGCTCTAACAGAGACATGAAGAAGAAAGATGATGAATACAGATGCTTCAACTGCAATAAGAGAGGTCACTTCAAGGTTGATTGTCCTGAAGAAAATGACAAAGATGATGAAAAGAAGAAATTCAAAGCATCTGAAAAGAGAAAGGGCAAGAAAGCACTTAAGGCAAAATCCAGTAGTGAAAAGCATGAAGAATCATCGATAATGACTCCGATGATAGTGATGAAGAAGACAAGTCCAGAAAATGAAAAGGCATGCCTATGCCTCATGACCAAAGAATTGGATGAAGACAAAAGTGATAGTTCGGACAATCGAGAAACAAGCCTATGTTTAATGGCTAAAGAATCGATGAAACGAGGTAACATCTAGTTCTGTTCTTCATCTAATGCATTCACATCTAACACTTGCACAATCCTCTAGTCTACCATTAGATACAATAGACTAGTCCAAAATCTCATGACTAAATTTGATGAAATTGAAAAGAATCATGAAATTCTCGGAAAAGGAATGCAAGGATCTAAGAAAAGAGAATAAGAGGTTAAAGAAAGAATCTGGATAAAACAAGAGTTTGAATTAACTAGTAAAGAAACCTACTTAAATGATCAACAAAAAGCGGATGACCATACATCCATTTACCAACAGAATCGATTAAGAAGAACTCCTCACCGAAGAAAGGTAATCACCGCACCACTAAAAGCACCAAAGATACAAACCCTCAAAAAGGTTTGGATCCAGATCTGGTCTTGGCTATAATAAATGGGATGAATGTAGGGATAATAGTCAACACAATTCTAAATTGAGGACCACTAATGGACCAAAATTTAGAAAGGACGAACCATGTCTCCAACAGATCATCTGTTCCAGGTGAAGTCAAAACCCACTTGTAGTGTAAACAATGAGACTAAATCCTCATTCCAATCATACAAAAACAACGACCATCCCGAAAGGTAAAGGCAGACTTTTTCCCTCAGAGGATGATTGGAATGTCACACCTCCAAAATACAAGAGGAAACCATTCCACAAAATGCATCATGTGATTAAGAAAAATCAATCTAGCTATGTTCCTAGACACATGAAGCAAGAAAGGTTTCTATTGCATATTGGAAAGTGAAGAAGGATATAAATGCACCAAAAGGTGGAAAAAAGTATCAGAATACCTTCTGTAGAAATACTAGAAGCTATTCTGCCATGCCTTATACATATGAAGTTGATGACTTCAATTATCCAAAGAGAAGACCTTTTGGATACATACTTGGTATGGGAGGCATGACTGCTAACAAATATGGACCCAAACAGTGTTGGGTACCCAAACTTAATTAATCTGTTTTGTAGGATGTCTGGTACATAGACAGTGGATGTTCCAGACACATGACAGGAAACAAGAAATGGATCACTGATTTTAAAGCTTTTGATGGACCCAAAGTCACATTTGGAGGAAAAGAAAACCCTGGCAAGATTAAGGGGGAAGGCACAATACTCAAAAACAATCTAAATATTCAAAATGTGGCATATGTCAAGGGACTTAACTTCAATCACGAGCATCAGTCAATTCTCGTGACAAAGGCTACAATGTGCACTTCAACAAAGAAGGATGCAAAGTGATTCACAATCAAACAAACACGTGGGTTCTTGCGGTAGAAGACAAGACAACATGTATGTGGTGGATGGAGAACGACCAAGGCGAAAACATGTCTACTTGTCAAGAATAAACAATCAACAAAATTTGGATTTGGCACAGAGATTAAATCACTGAATTTCAAGACCATCAACAAACTATCAAGGAGCAAGTTAGTTGAAGGCACACCAGAGATCTCATTCAAGAAAGAGAGTCTATGTGATGCTTGTCGAAAGGAAAACAAATAAAAGCTCATTCAAATCAAAGCCTCATCAATCTACAACAAGAGTTCTACATCTACCGCGCACATGGACTGTTTGGACCGATCACTCCAAGTAAGTGTAAGTGGTAAGAAATATACTCTTGTAGTGGTGGATGACTTCTCAAAATACACCTGGACCATCTTCATGAACAAGAAGAAAGAAACACTCAAGAAGCTACCAGACTTGCTGAGAAGACTTGATGGGAGTCAACTTTACGTGATTCCGGTGCATTTTCTACCCCCGTTTACCATATTTTTAGCATGTTTCTTGTTGTTTCTAGACCGTTTTGGGGTAATATCTTGAGTTTATAGCACGAGGAGTAATTCCGTCACTTTGATGGTTTACTACCTCTTTTTATTGATATTAACCTCATTCCGAGCACTTTTACCCTCCGGAATCGTTTGTGTGTCTTGTTTGTTCATGAGGTTGTAGGGTATTGGTGTCTCGAGAACCCGGAAGGCAACGATTTATGATGAGAAGCATGGTCAAGGTGCAACAATGAGCCAAGGAAGGAGAAAGAGGAAGAAAAGGTAGATGAATGGTTGGTACCCTTGTGGTGTGTTTGGTTCAGCAGCATTTTGACCCATTATGGAGGCATTTTCTGGTCATGGTTTCTTCATGAAAGTTGTATAAAATTCAAAGAGATTTCCAACGCATCTTGAATCACTCCAATCAGAGCTCGGATGAAGAAGTTATGAAGGATTTAATGCAGCCCGAAAAAAAGCAGAGCATATGTCCGTACGGACAAGAGTTTCGTCCGTCACGGACAACTCTCTGGTTGCGAAAAACTCAAAAATGAAGAACTGTCCATACGGACAACCTTCCTATCCGTGCGGACGGCTTTACGGTTATAAAAGAGCCTCGAACAGCCAGTGGTCGGGGAGGAGGTTTTAGGCGACTTTGGGCCTCTTTTGGGCGATTTTCTTCATCCTTAGGAGTTAGAATTAGTGCTATATATCATTAGAATCGTCTTTCGATCCTCTCTTTGATTATCTAACTTAGAACTTCGATTTTTACATTTCGATTGTCAAAATTCGATCTTTTGGAGCACGAATTTGGTACTCTTAATTTCTTAATCAAGTAAGTTTATTCTCTTGTTCTTTTATGGTTATTGCTATGTTTTTCTACCTTGTTTGTTGTTTAGATTCGATTATGAGTAGCTAGATTTGTCGTATGGTCGAACCACATGAATGCGGGTGAAACACCATTAGAGATGAACCGGGAGGTAGTGTAGCGTGTAATTTAACGTTAATCGATAATCCACATCACGAAACTTGTTTTGATTGTTTTAATAGCTTTGAATGAGATTGACAACCTTGTTCATTGTTGCACACACGTAGCTTATAAATGTATGTTGCGGCGACGTGTGGGAACGGGGTTTCGGGACCGTAGAAGTTTTGGGCTTGAAAGGTAGTCTGACACCTACCCGTGTACTAGATTGGCGCCTACAGTCATCAAGTCCAGTTCCAATACGGGGTTTGTCCTATGAGTTATCGTTAGATGGCAAGGTAGAGTAAGGCACACTTCCGGGGCAATCTTTCTGAGGGTAAAGTAATCCGCTGAAACGTAGTTCGGCCATACCTCTTTTAATTGTTTAGAATTCCGAGTAGTGTAATCTTTCTTTTATGCAGTAGTATAACTTCATATCTATCTGTTTGACTGGCCGAGTGCTAAGTCAATCTGTGGTACTCAAAACCAATCTCTGTGGGTTCGACCTCGGACTCCTAAAGCACTATCCTACAATCGACCCGGTCCATCTTTGGTTAGAAAGTAGATTTTGCTAAGGTTTCGAGTTTTTACTTGTTCGACCGACCTAGAAAATCCGCTTATCAAGACTCCGAATGAAAAAGAGCTAAAAATTATCAAAATCGGATCGATATAGAGCAATTTGAATTTCTAAATGAAATTATCGAACCTATTGTGAAGAAAATGGAGTACTACATCAACTATCTGCAAAGCAGAACACCACAACAAAATGGTGTAGCGAGAAAGAAGAAACAGAACTCTCAAAGCGGTCGAACAATGATTCTTTGAAGCATGCTTGCCAAAGAGATTTTGGGCTGAAGCAGCAAACACAGCATGCCATACACAAAACATGAGATCAATCATCAACAAACATCATGGAAAAACTCCATATGAATTATGGAATGGTAGAAAACCCAATATCTCATATTTTCATATGTTTGGATCAAAATGCTTTGTCTTGAACAGGAATCATCTACATACCTTTGATGAGAAGGCTTATGAAGCAATCTTCATGGGATACTCAGACACCAGCAAAGCATTCAGAGTACTAAATAAAAGAACATTGGTGATTGAAGAATCAATACATGTGGTTTTTGATGAACCATATACAAATGGTGAAGATCTTCAAGACCAAGAAGAGAAAGCTGCACAGAGGCAAATCTATACAAGTGCAACCATACCAGCTACTATCCTGAATCATCTTTTTGAAAATCAAGAGGAGCCACATATCAATACAACAGGAGAAGCACCTGAAATTGAAGTTCATGCTCAGCATGAAGGTATGGAAGCACCAAGTGAAGATCAACTTCAACCAGACCTAAATTGGCTTAGAGACCATCCTGAAGAACAAGTCATTGGAGATATTCACACCGGAGTCAGAACAAGAAGACAACTGGAGCACATGCTAACTTGCTTTCTATCACAAGTGGAACCCAAGACCATAGATGATGCAATCCAAGATGCAGATTGGATCACGACCATGCAAGAAGAACTAAATGAATTTGAAAGAAATGAAGTCCAGGAACTTGTTGACAGACCTAAAATAGGCAACATCATTGGTGCAAAATGGGTATTCGGGAACAAGATGGATGAGCAAGGAACTGTTGTCGAAAACAAAGCAAGGCTAGTTGCAAAAGGATATTCCCAAGTCAAGGAATAGATTATGATGAAACCTTTGCTCCAAAGAGCAAGATTGGAAGCAATAAGACTTTTCTAGCATTTGTTTGCACACAAAGACTTCAAAGTCTATCAAATGGATGTCAAAAGTGCATTCCTAAACGGACTTTTGGAAGAAGAAGTTTATGTAGAACAACCTCCTGGATTTCAAATCAAAGGAAAAGAAGACAAAGTATACAAACTCAAGAAGGCCCTCTATGGCCTCAAACAGCACCTAGAGCACAGTATGAAACATCTTGTCACAATTTCTCGATCAAGAATGGATTCAACAAAGGAACTATAGACAAGACTCTATTTAAACTAGAGGAAGGGCAAGCACATTGCTAGTGCAAATCTATGTTGATGACATAATCTTTGGATCGAGAAGATGAAAAGTTGTGTGAAATTTTGCAAACCTAATGAAGAGCAAATTTCGGATGAGCATGATGGGAGAATTAAACTACTTCCTTGGCCTTCAAGTAAAGCAAATGAAGGATGGCATTTTCATTAGTCAAGCAAAATATACAAGAGATTTGATACACAAGTATGGGATGGACACAAGTGGCACAAAGAGACACACCAATGTGTGCGAGTCATACTTGGAAAGATGAAGGAGGAAAAGATGTTGATCGAAAAATGTATAGAGGAATTATTGGATCATTATTATACTTAGCTCGCAAGCGGACCCGATATTGCATTTGCGGTAGGAGTGTGTGCTAGATTTCAAGCTCAACCAAAAGAATCACATCTTCCGCAGCGACTAAAAGGATAATCAAATACTTGAAACACACCATCAATGTTGGCATTTGGTACCCAAAAGATGGAGGATTTACACCGATATCATATTCGGACTCGACTATCTTTGGATGCAAAATAGATAGAAAAAGCACCTCTGGAACATGCCAAATGCTAGGAACCGGACTAGTCTCATGGTTCGAAGAAAAAGCAAAACTCTATATCTACATCAACGGTGAAGCGAGAATATATAGCGGCGGTAGTTGTTGTGCACAAAATCTTGTGGATAAGACAACGACTAAGGGACTATGGAGTCGAAGAGAAACAATCTCAATCATGTGTGACAACACAAGTGCAATATCTATTACGAGAAAAATCCATGTTGCATTCAAGAACAAAGCACATTTATGTGAGACATCATTTTATCGAGACCATGTTGAAAAGGAGATGTCATCCTAAAATACATATCCACTTTGAAGACCAACCGGCCGACATCTTCACTAAACCACTCGATTATGAAAGATTTAGTTTGTTGAGAACGAGTTAGGGATGATTGAAATTGACTAAGTATCAACGAGCGGCTAAGCTGGAGTAATCGGCTAAGTGACTTCATCAAGCTGGGACAACCTTTGCCGTTACGGGAGATGTAGCGAGGTAAGGCACTTGTATCCAAAGAGAGGTAACTTAACGATTGTTAGGAATAGTTCAATGAAGCGGCTCGATGAAGAACTCATTGGACCGGTTAAGTGACCAAATAAGGCACTTCACCGAAATAAAGACTTGGACAAATTCAAAGTGTGAACAAAATCAATTCTAAATACACGTGGAGAATAAGGAAATTATGGAGGATTATTCAGTACACACGTGGCGGTCACGTTATGATCATGGAGGTAATTATATTATTTTTGAATTATAAATTCCTCGATTCCCGGCTCTATCATTACTTGCCTCAAACCACTCCCTCTCTACGCTCGAATATCGCGTTTTCATACACAAAATCACGCCATTATGTCACTAAATCCTTCCATATTCAAACCACGTTCACACTACCCAAATCACGCTATATAAATCGGACTTAGAGATTTTCGAGAGATCCTTACGCTCTCTTGCAAATTACAACCCTACTCTTGTTTATCTCTATTGCAAACTCAAGTTCATTTTCAAACTCCTCTCCTCTCAAAAATGGCATCATCTTCCTCAATCACTCAAGCTGGGTACGAAAAATCGATTGCCACTGGCTCATTCTTCCAAGCAGAACACTACCTGAAACTGTGTGGAAATGATGAGCATGCCAAAAGGTTGGCAGCAGGCTGCGAAAAACTAAAATTATCCACCTTCCTCAATCCTCCAATAACTGAAGTGTGTTATGAAAGTCTGATTTCCTTCTGGAAATCTGCACAATACGTGCATGGGCTCCCTACTGAAGAAGGTGACAAGTTCGAAGAAGACAAGATTGTTGCATCCATAAATGGCAAAGACGTGGTGATTACAGCAAAGGTAATCCGAAAACATCTCAAACTTTCAAATAAGGGTCAAGCAAAAGTGACATTGATACCACAGGACTTAGATGAATTCTGGGCAATCATTGCCAAAACGGCAAACCCAGGATCCACAAAAGTAAATTGTCTCAGATCTGAGTTGAAGCAGCCATTTAATGAGTTTAGTGCCCTAATTGGCAAAACCATTGAAGGAAAGTTGGGAGCAAATCATGCCATGACAGAAATTAGAATGCGGTTAATGGGAATCATCTATAACAAGCTACGATTTAATTGGGCAAAGTACTTCTTTTGAGAATTAAAGAGCAAATCCAAGGTGAAGTAAGCGCGGCGAAAAGGGATAAAAGAGGAAAGACAATGAAAGGACAATTCAGGTGAAAAGTCATATGGGATACAGTGCACTATCATTTGCAATGTCTCAAAGTCCCTCTGTACAACTCCACAATTTGCATGAATCCAAAGTCATGTTTACTTATGTCAAACCACAAAAGAAGGCAGGAGAAGGAAAGAGGAAGAAATCCTCACACAACACCACAAGTCAAAGAAAGAAACAAAAGGTCAGGCGAAGTCTGGAAAAGACAGACTTTGGAAAATTAATTGATGAAGAAGAAGCAGAAGAGGATTACGACAATGAGGAAGCCACAACAAGTAGAAGAAAATGCCGGTGAGGATGAAACGATCCAAATGAAGAAAACACCGAAGAAGATGAGGAATCTCTGAAGAAGGCATACAATTGTGCATGAAACGATATAGATGACCGAATTGCGAATATCTTGAATGGAAGGAAGGCGATTCAGGACAACAACTTCAAGACACGGACCACATGCTTCTTGAAGAAGCTTGGTTATTTGATTTTCTCGGGAATCACAACACTTGTAGAGAGTACTTGATGAATCACCACTATGGGAATTGGTTGATGCGACCAAGGCAAAGATGCTCCGGACCTGCAGGAGACGGAATGATGACTCGAGGCGGTGGTGATGATGATGATCATGATGATGATGATGATGATTGTAATGACAATAATGATGGTGATTTAGGTAAAGACAGAGAAGAGGATGCTCTTGCACCGATGCAATTGATGACACTACTCTTCTCCGTACATTTTGAAACCACAAGCCTCCGGCAAGTATTCAACTCCAAAGAAAGAAAATACTCACTCAACATTGTCATGTCATGTTCCAACTAACGACACAAACATTGTGGACACCGGTTCATTCTTTGCCACTCGATCAAGACTACCCCGGCATAGAGATAGGGGAACAGCGACTCAAGCCACACCAAGTATACTCATCTACCCAAATACTTGAAGATCTAGATGTAAATGCAGATGTCACTCAACATCAAGACAATGGCCAACAAGCAGGTCGAACCAATTGAAACAAGGCACAAACTCTCTCAAATGAACACCGGGCATTACAAATGAAACTTTTTGAGAAAGCGGCGGACTTGCTTTGGTGAAGAATTGGAACAACAAGCAATGTATCTCGGATCCATGACTTGGCGTTTAATGACAAAAGCTCCTCTATTGAAAACAAGTTTCAAGCCATTGCCGAGTACATTGATGCACAAAACATTGTGGTTCAACAACAGGAAGTCCGATGAAGCGACAACATCAATATCACCAACGATCTTGCAGGCCTCGTGCAACACATTTCCCAAGAAAAGCGAATCACCGGCGGTAGCTTTTGGCACTAGACTTAGGAGTGTCAATGAGAAATTGAATGATCATAACAATAGATTCACCTCTATTGAATCAAAACTTGACTCTCTGATTGGAGCAGCGAGAGGCCACCAATAGCATCCTACTACAAACAAAGGGATGATCTTTGCCAAAAGGGGGGAAAATGCTGGATAAGCTGAACGATCAACTTTCAAACCCCTAATTTCATCAAAGAACAATTGAGAGCAAGAGACAGAGAAATAAGGATCGAAAATGAAGCGAAGAAGAGCAACAAAGAAGGATCGAGAGAAGAAAGAGAAAAGCCACAAAGGAACCTGCATTGGATTTCCTCATCCTATTCAACGAAGAGATGATGATAGAGACAGTCCGCCAGACAAACAAAGGCCTAGATCCACCCGGCAAAAAGGGATCTGCATCGGGTCAACACAGATTCAACACGGGAGAAACACCAGCGAGAGGCGGCGGCGAGCTCCAAATATACTAGTGAGCACAGAACTTACACTGGTCACCAAAGCAAAGCGAGAATATGATGCGGATGTCTTTGGACCATGTAAGAGAATTTTTAGAGTCTGAGGAAGGACTTTATCCTCACCTCTCACAAGATGAAGCTTGGGCTGATTGGCTAAACTATCGGATGAAAGGATGAGAACGATATGGCCAAACTCTACAATGAAGTCAAAAGAGAATTTGCACTTCTCAAACAGACCAACAACAAACCAAGTTCAACCATACCACTATCTCGCAAAGGGACCGGAAGACTTGCCACCGCACAACAAGAAGATTTCAAATACATGGCAAGATTCTTCAATCCCATGGAGAGATTGGAGAAACAGAACAGCAGTGGGGTCTCTACAAAAGTCTCAAATTTGCAGACTCACACATTCTTTGAGGCTAGGGAAAGACATGAAAAATATTTTGGAGAACCTAAGGCCAATGAGACCATGCCTGATTTCAATAGACTTTTTGCCAAAAGAGTTTTTCGGGTGTATCTGAATACACAGACTTTGGCTTCTTTGAGGTGGAAGTTTCGAAATTGATTGGAAAGACATTGAAGAGGTTCAGACTACAAAGTTCAAAAGATACAAGGCTGAATTAAGCAAAATGTAGTTTGTAACAGATTGAATAAGTTCTTTGGATCTCATTGCCCTTGATGGATGAATAAAATTGTTGAAATTTTTGTTCTGTTGGTTATTATGAAAATTTTTGATTACTTATGTTCAGGCTTATGAGGTTTTGGCATCATCAAAAGGGGAAATTGTTAGGAACATTTTATTATGTTTTGATGATGGCCATACTAAATTGTTATAGCAAGCTTTGAAATAAGTTAGAATTATCTGTATAAGTCTTTACTTAGAGTCCGACATGTTGTATAAGTTGAGTCGGACAAGTATTGTACTAGTTGGTAGGACGGCAAAGTGAAAGCAGACATTCGGCGAGTGAAGCCAGCCAAGCACCAGAGAGATCTGAGAGAAGGGCTTATGATCGACTTATAACCAAGAAGTCTGTGATGACCTTGGATAAGTCTAAGTTATGTTTCAAGTGATAAAACTCAATATTCCAATATGGTGTACACTCCGATCCCACCCAAATCAAGGATCGAGAAGTATAAAGATTCTCCTGAAACTAAAGCAAAGAAGAAAACAGTGAATCGGTGAGTACAGCGATTGTCGGCAAAGAGAAACAAAACAAATGAAGAAAGAACTAACGGCTAAGTCAGAAGGCTCACTCCACCGTTCTACAGACGGTGAAGAGACACTTACAAGATCAGAATTAATATACATTGAAGATTCAGCAGATCATGCATTAAATGCACAATCATTGAAGTGTCAATCAAGGACGGATTTTCTGCTATACATTTGAAAGAAGAATCCGATCACTGAAATCAAGGAGAATACAATTAAGGGGGAATCAAGGATAAAATCAAGGATTATTCCCTCATTAATATAGCCAACGGACGGAATTTCAAAATCAAGGCTATTCAAGGCTATAAATAGAAGGCATTGACAGAAAAAGAAAACAACGATCGAAAAAAGAGAGAAAAGCAGAAACTCACAATTAGAAAAGCCTTCTCTGAACTTACAAGGATACATCTAGTGATCAACTCAAACATCGAACTACAAAGTCATATTCTGGTGAGATTGATCAAGCAAGTCGCGTGAATCACATTCACATCAAATCAAACAAGCGAATCGGAGGCAATCGAGAAGGAGTTGAAACTGTGATAGTTTGTTGAAGGATTTTGATCTCAAGGAGCGACAAAGGAAGATGAATCACCTGAAGCTATTGCGATCAAGGAGTGATAGTCTTGTAGATTGTGAAGCTTGGGAAGCCAAGGACAATCACAATCATTGTATCTGTGAAAACAATAGTGAATTCCTCCGATCATCACAGGAGAAGAGTGGATTAAGGGATTACACCACCCTGAACCACTATAAGCCTTGTGTCAATTTAATTTCTGCAATTTACTTTACAGCACTTATTTAATTTGCCTACATCATAACACATATCTGTGATTGTCTAAACTGATTTGAAAACAACATAGTAAGAAGGGACTTATCCGCTGCCCAAAAGCTTTTAAAACACAAGAAAAGTTTTTGAAACTCCACTATAGTCATTCACCCCCCCTCTGACTATAGTTTCACCCTTCTTTGGGACCAACATCTTCTTCCCAGTCTGTTTCTCCACTAGAGCCTTCCACTGCTTGAAACTATTGAATGCTCACTCTTGTGTTTCATCATCACCACCCAATTCATTCTTAAATAGTCATCAATGAATGACACAAAATATCTGCGACCACCCAATGATTCCACTTTTGATGGCCCTCAACAATCAGAATGGATATAATTAAGTTATGCATTGCATTGTGTTTGCATGTTGAGAACGTGCTTTTATGTAGCTTACGAAATACTCAGTGTTGGTCCCTTGGAAAGGCTAACACAAGTTTAGAGGGGGGGTGAATAAACTTGTCACCAAAAACTAATCCTGAGCTGGAAAAGCCCCAGGAACTGAGTTTCTCTGAAACTTAAAACTGATCTTCAGTTCAGTTTTGTTCATGTCCCTTAACTTGTGCGGAGTTCAGTTAGCTCAACTGAGTATAAGTCAATGCTGACTTATATTAAGTTTTGTTAACTGGCAGCGGATAAATATTAGCCTTTAGTGCAATGGATGTGTCAGTTAAGTTCTAAGACTCTACATGTATCGATTCATGTCTTTGACTCGATGTCAAATGTTTGCAGAGTGATAATGCAATAAATAAAACAAACACAAATGCATAAAGTAAATCAACACAAGATTTGTTTATGGAAGTTCCGGGTGGTGTAATCCCGTACGTCTCCCCTTCTCCTGTGGCGTAGGAGGTATCACTAGAATAATGAGATGACCGTTACAAAATCCTAGCACTATGACAATCCTTCACAACACCTAGTTTCACTTTATCTACACAAAATGAAGAAAGGTGAGATTGCTCCCTTCATCCTGCACACTGATCTTTCGGAGGTGGAATTGCTCCTTCACCAGCTCACCACTAATACCAACACACAGTCCTCAGACTGCACCAACAGCTGTGGCAACCAAGTTGCAACCGTATGAAGAAAGGTAGAATTGCTCTCTTCAAACTATGCACAGCCAACCCTTTTTCACAAAGGTTAGGTTTAGAATTAATCAAGGATTAATTCAGTGAGCTGTTTGATTCTTCTGGATCTGACTTTGTAGCTCCAAGATGTCTTCATTCCCCCTTAATGGGTTACTGGATCTTTCTTTGAAGTCTTCAAGGCAATTTCGTTGGCTTCCTCTTTTTCTAGATATATCTGATTTTGTAGATCTGGGTTTGGATCTTAGAATATAAGCTTGTAAAGCTCTTTTTCTGATCCTCCTCTCTCTCTTCAGGTGATTCTCTTGTGTATTTATAGGGGTGATGTAACGGTCACTAGCTCTTGTAGCCGTTACACATGTCGTTTAGCCAACGTTCACATGTACGATCTTTGTCGTATTGTCAGTTCAAATTTAACAAGGCTTTAACTCGATTTTCTATTCTTCTTCAAAAGCGAGTACCTTGTATACTTAATATCGACTTCAATTGACTAAGTCGAGTACACCAATCGATTTCTTCTTATCCATGTAATCGATAATCTTTGTCCTTAAGATTATACTGATTTTACATGATCTATAACTTCGATTTGAGTCACCACAGACTTGCACGAATCTCGGCGTATAGTCACGACTTAATCGACTTCTAACGAGTTTGCTACCTCGATTCTTGATCTTTATGGCGAGTGCATGTCCCTCGGTTCTTGATCTTCTAGATAAGCCAAGCGAGAGTCTGTGTCCTCGGCGAACTTATCTTCTTGATTCTAGCATAACGAGTTTGAACCCTTAGTTCTTCATGTGCATAAACAGATTTTCTTGCTATAACTCGTTTTTTCTTGTTGTGACTCAAATTGTTCGCCTAGTTCCTATTCTATTACAATGCTTGTGCTCGAACAACCTATACAAAGTTCGGACTCTAGATAGAACTTATACATTTATCTCTAGACTATTTCTTGATTCTTCTTTCATTATGCACTATAATGATTAGTGATTTACTTCATCATCATGGGTTGTAAGTGATTTGTCTAATTTAAATGACGAATCATCATCAAAACATAAATAATATTTCCAACAATTTCCCCTTTTTTTGATGATGTATCATAACCCTCCCTAAAAGCAATAATAAAAGAATAGTGCAAGAAATCATAACAAAACAAATAACAAACTAGAAACGATTAAGTTTATTACAAGATTCAAAATGAAACAAAGCTGAATTAAAAATGAATAGATTACATCTTTTCTTTTTCAAGTGCTATTATCTTTTCTCCAAGAAAGATGCTTCTCCTAGTTTCCAGAAGTCTTCTTTCTTTTCCTTCTTCAACTGATTCGCCATCTCTAGGCTTGATCTCCAGATATTCACTGATCAAGCGATTTGCTTCTTGATTGTTGTTGTTTCTGAGCTTGATCAGTATTTCTTTAATTTCCTCTTCCATAAGCTTTTCCTCTTCATCCGAAATGAGATTAGATTCTTTTTCAGTTTTTCTTTCTGGTTCCTTTTCATCTTCTCTTTCTGGTTCAACTTCCCCCTTAGTTCTTGTCTCTCCTGCCTTTAATCGTTCTTTCAGTCTGATACAGATTGCAAGTCTCTTCCTTATATTCAGCACAACTTTGACTGCGGTTTCTTCATCTTCTTCAGTCCTTGTTTCTGTGAAGGTCTCTTCTGCAGTTAATTCCTCAATCAGACTATCAAATTTTTCTTCGTTGAGTTGAGTGGTTAACAAATCGGCATTTATCTGTTTGTCTTGTTCTTCCATCAACTGTTTGGCAAGGAATTCTTCATTTGTTTCAGCTTTGGCATCGCTTCCACCAGTATCAGCTTCATCCTTAACTTCATCACCAACTTTATCTTCCCCCTTGTTTGAAGATAAGCGATAGCAATCTTCAAATAATCTACAAAGGGTGATGAGGTTAGAGTATTCAAATAGACCTGAGAAATGAGATCTTCCAATGAAATCATGTAGATCGAAAAGCTTCTGCTGTAGGGTGTGCATTACGCCTTCAATGATTTCTTCCACATTTTTCCTTCTTTCAGCTTCAGTTTCTTGATGCTAAGATTCTTCAGTTGCCAATTTGCTTGTAGATGCCTCATGAACTTGTGATGAGGACCCGGTTTCAGGATAATAAAAATGAGTATCATGAACTGTCAGTTCCTTTTCATACTCAGTTTCACAAAATTCTGCATCTTCCACAGCTTCTCTCTGTCTTCCAGTGTATTCCCCATACAGCTTAGTTGGAGATTCACTAACTTCAGTTTCATCAACATCATCATCTTCTTTAATTTCTTCATTTTCTTCATCTTCACTTTCTTCAGATTCATCAGACTCGCTTCCTTCGCTTTCTTCAGTTTCATCCTCAATTTCAATTACGTCCTCAGTTTTAGTTTTCTTTGCTTGAAACTTGTTCCACATTCTTTTCTGTCTTCTCAAAGTTTTGTCATCCAAACTTACCGTCTCACTTGAACTGGAGTCTGAAACTTCACTCCATTCTTCTACTTCAATGATTTTTCTTTTTTTTGTCCCAGTGGACACTGATTTGAGTTTTGCTTTGGTTTCTGTGACTTTTGAGATGGAGAAATGATCTAGTATCCTTTGCACTAGAAAAGTAAATCCCTTTTTCAGTAAGAACATTTCTCCAGTGTCCTTTCTTCCTTTGACTCTTTCTTTTTCGTCTGAAATTTGTTTTATCAATTGATTGAGAATAAATTTGTTCCAATCAAATCTCTCTTCAAACCAAATAGCATATATCAACTTCATTTTATCTGATGAGAGAGTGTAGAAGTTTCGAACATGACCAATGACGTTTCTGGTAAGAAGTATCGTCAAGATTGCGAATTCTCTCTTTTGTTGATAGATGGAGCCAATGAAATTTTTCTCCTTCTTGTTGATTGCAGTGACACTCCAAAGTTTGTCTTTTTCTTCATTCCCAAAATTGAAAGATGAAGATCCTCCGATTATGTCTAACCCGAAAACAAGTGACAGCAAATGTTCATCAACAGTAAAGCTTTTATCTTGAACAATCGTTTTGAAGCTTTTTCCATTGTTGATGACTTCGGCATTCCTGTAGAAGTCTCTGATGCCATCTGGAGACAAAGTAGTGACCTTTGTATCAATCAGGTTCTCCAATCCTCGAATCTTTTTGATCTTCTGTGCAATTTGGATTGAAAGAGTGGAGTTTGAGAATTTTTGACAAAATTCGTCTAGGCTTGTAGTGATTCCTTCATCAATGTTGTAAAGATCCATTGATTTCTGATTTGTGAGATTCTGGGGGTGGAATCTTGAAAGTTTTGAAGTTGATTGAACAGGATTACGTCAAGATTGCGTCTATCAATCGTTTTCAAAAATGAGAGTCGTGTCACAATCAATGGGATTTTGTAGGGATGAGCTTCTATTTTTCCTCCCAGATTGACACGTGGCTTCGAGTGATTTGTTATGTCAGTCCAAGCGTCGGATGGTAGGAAAAAGTTTTACGCTTTTGACCAATTTGTCCTTCATCAGCTTTTGTCTTCTCAGTTTTGTATAGGAGTCAGTTTTCTGAGGATTTTACAATGTGAACTAACTTTTCCTGCAAAACAGTTTAAGTTTTCTTTGGTACCCATACCTTTTTGGGTCCGGCTGAGTTAGTTACTGAAGTATTACTTTCAGTTTCTTTGTTAAGAGAATTAAGCCTTCTCAACTCTTTTCTGGATAAACCATTACGCTCAATCTTAGTAGATTTCACAAGAATTCTTTCAGATTTAACATTTTTAGTTTCCTTGTGTAATCCACTAGATCTTCCAGTATCTTGATTTCTAAAGCTTATACTTTTTGAAGTCTCAAGACTGGGTAGGGGATTATCATTGCTTTTGTCAAATTTACTAGACATTAATCTTTCAGCTAGATTTGACACCTCAGTTTCAAGAAACTCATTCCAATCTTTTGCTTTGTCAAGTTCCCTGTCTTTCAATTTTAGTTCCAATGTAAGCTTTTCAGTTAACTTGACAAGATCAGAGTTTCTCAGACTGAGTTCAGCAGATGATAACTGATTTGAAGAATGTACATTTCCTTGATGATTTGATGCTGTATTTGGATTTGAATGTACACTCTTTTGTTGCTGTGATGAATCTTCTATATCAACAACCATTTGCAACAACTTCTATCCTTCTTATTTTGAGAGATATCTTAGTGATGGAAATCCTCTGGATTCGTTAATATGAACATTGAAGTTTGTATCCACATCATCACTGAGCTGAGGTTCTGGATTTATATGTGAATTTGTCGAACTGAACCTTCAAATCATTTGATCCTGAAAATCAGATATATTTTGCAAGCAATTAGTCGTGGGTGAGTAAGCCAACTTCAGTTCTAGATGTGTAGACATTGAAACTAAGTGTTTTACTACTTGATCTGATGAAGGGTCTTCAACAACTGAATGCTTTGAACAAATAACTGATGGACAGTTACTTCAAATAGACAAACTGATATTGAATCAGCTTCAAAAGAAGATTCTCTCCGTACCAATTGTTGGTATCGGAAACAACTGAACCTTGAAGCGGTAAACGATTTGGATCACCTTCAAAAGAGGGAACCGCTCTGATACCAATTGTTGGTCCCTTGGAAAGGCTAACACAAGTTTAGAGGGGGGGTGAATAAACTTGTCACCAAAAACTAATCCTGAGCTGGAAAAGCCCCAGGAATTGAGTTTCTCTGAAACTTAAAACTGATCTTCAGTTCAGTTATGTTCCTGTCCCTTAACTTGTGCGGAGTTCAGTTAGCTCAACTGAGTATAAGTCAATCTTTGACTTATATTAAGTTTTGTTAATCGGCAAATGATAAATATTAGTCATTAGTGCAATGGATGTGTCAGTTAAGTTCTAAGACTCTCTATGTATCGATTCATGTTGACTCGGTGTCAAATGTTTGCAGAGTGATAATGCAATAAATAAAACAAACACAAATGCATAAAGTAAATCAACACAAGATTTGTTTATGGAAGTTCCGGTGGTGTAATCCCGTCGTCGCCTCCCTCTCTCTGTGGCGTAGGAGGTATCCCTAGAATAATGAGATAACCGTTACAAAATCCTAGCACTATGACAAATCTTCACAACACCCTAGTTTCACTGCTCTACACAAAATGAAGAAAGGTGAGATTGCTCCTTCATCCTCACTGCACACCGATCTTCGGAGGTGGAATTGCTCCTTCACCACTCACCACTAATACCAACACATAGTCCTCGGGATCGCACCAATAATTGGCAACAAGTTGCAACCGTATGAAGAAAGGTCGAATTGCTCCCTTCAAACTATGCACAGCCAACCCTTTTTCACAAAGGTTAGGTTTAAAATTAATCAAGGATTAATTCAGTGAGCTATTTTATTCTTCTGGATCTGAATTTGTAGCTCCAAGATGCCTTCTTTCCCCCTTAATGGGTTACTGGATCTTTCTTTGAAGTCTTCAAGGCAATTTCGTTGGCGTCCCCTTTTTCTAGATATATCTGATTTTGTAGATCTGGATTTGGATCTTAGAATATATGCTTGTAAAGCTCTTTTTCTGATCCTCATCTCTCTCTTCAGGTGATTCTCTTGTGTATTTATAGGGGTGATGTAACGGTCACTAGTTCTTGTAGCCGTTACACCTGTCGTTTAGCCAACGTTCACATGTACGATCTTTGTCGTATTGTCAGTTCAAATTTAACAAGGCTTTAACTCGCTTTTCTATTCTTCAAAACCGAGTACCTTGTATACTTAATATCGACTTCAATTGACTAAGTCGAGTACACCAATCGATTTCTTCTTATCACGTAATCGATAATCTTTGTCCTTAAGATTATTCAGCTTTTACATGATCTATAACTCGGTTTGTGTCACCACAGACTTGCCCGAATCTCGAATTATAGTCACGACTTAATCGACTTCTAACCGAGTTTGCTACCTCGAGTTCTTGATCTTCAGAATCGAGTCTGTGTCCTCGTTTCTTGATCTTCTAGATAAGCCAACCTGAGTCATGTCCTCAAATGACTTATCTTCTTGATTCTAGCATAACCGAGTTTGAACCCTCGATTCTTCATGTGCATAAACAGCTTTTCTTGCTATAACTCAGCTTTCTTGTTGTGACTCATTTGTTCGCCTAATTCCTATTCTATTACAATGCTTGTGCGAAACAACCTATACAAAGTTCGGACTACAGATAGAACTTATACATTTATCTCTGACCATTTCTTGCTTCTTCTTTCATTATGCACTATAACAAATTAATTACGACTTCATCATCATGGGTTGTAAGTGATTTGTCTAATTTAAGACGAATCATCATCAAAACATAAATAATATTTCCAACACACAAGGTGCTCACAAAAGTACAGAGTCTTGACATTATATCGCCCAAGAAGACCTGTTGAAAAAAGAACATGCATTCCTCTTTCACCCATATGGCCAAATCTCATATGCCACAACTTAGTCTGTTGTGATTGATGAACTGCTGAGGATGCCACAGCATCAGAGATAGATACAGTAAAGCCTTGAAATATGTACAAGGTTCCCCTCTTGATACCTCTGAGGACCACAATTGAATCTTTGTAGACATTCAGCACTCCACATTCACCCTTGAAATAGAACTACTTGTTGTCCATAAGACTAAGAGATACCAAATTCTTGGTCATCTATGGAACATGTCTAACATCTTTTAGTGTGTAGAATCTACTATCCTGCGTCCTCAACTGAATTGAGCCAATTCCCACTATCTTGCAGACCTTGCTGTTGGCCATCAAAATATGTCCTACATCTATCTGCTCATAAGTAGAAAACCACTCTTTGTGTGGACAAATATGATTTGATGCACCAGAATCAAGGTTCCAAACATCAGCATTATGTGTTGAATCACATGCTACCAGAACTAGATCCTCATCTGAGTGCTCAACAGCCACAACTGATGTGCCAGAACTGCTCTCCTGCTTTATGTCTCATCTCCCTAGCATGTAAAGCTGACCTTACATCATCCAAATCCACTTGTATCCTTCCCAACTATGAAGAAATTGCACAAAATTCGTATGATTCGGTAATGACACAAACAGATTAGAGCCGCATATTCATCCTCAATCTTCACATTAATTTTTTTGATCAAGTAATATTGTGTTTAGATGATCTCTCATTAAGTCTTTTGTGATAACATCACCTGACAAGCACAACATGATGGTTGAGCATGCTTTCTCATTCAAATCGCCATCTCATCGAACTCGCATCCTCTTTACCGGATAAAGGAGTCCACAACCCTTATTGCTTTAACAAGACCCGCCTTCATCTACATCACGCATCAAATCAAGCTCTCTCTGTAAAATTTTCAATCTTAACATTGATTGCCGACATGTTTCTTGTCAAAGAAAAGACCTTTGATCAAAAAATCCTAGCACCATTCATGGTCTTTGTGAAGATCAACTCCGTACAATTGCAGATTTCTCTGAACATGTCTCTGATACCAGTTTGTTATAACAGATGAGAAATCTTATGTGGAAACAGACGACAAGTAAGATAAAAGCAGAAGCAATTCAAACATAAAGTATGGCGAAATTGACCAAACACAGAAACAATAAGAACAAAGTGATTTAACGTGGTTTCCGGCATTGTGCCGACTATTCCACGGACAGAAAACGGATATATTTTATTATGCAAAGATATATATAAGTTTTTTCACACACTACATTGATTACAATCATTGAGTATTTATAGAACTGGAATCCTAACCCTTACCGCCTTTGTTACCTTGTCGGAATTCCCAAAAATGCCCTAGATGTGGACCCTAGCACTATTGACTCCACCAGCTCAGTAATCAAGCAATGTAGATGTAGAACTCAACAGTTCAACAAACTCAGCAGCCTCTGCTGACAGATGAAACGCATTTGCACTTCACCTAGCTGACTTTCCAGACTTAAATACTTTTGATCAACGGACCATCATTCTCAGCTGACCCAGATTTAATTCCGCAAGATGTAGATATTGAGTCACAATTGACAACAATAATCATGAGTGATATAATGATCAATGATATAAAAGTATATTTTAACACTTTGTTATAAATATATTGTTATGAAACAAACATTTTCCGTAACGGTGAATCCCAACGAAATTCATTACACAAAGCTTCGGAAGGGCATATGGAAAACGTTATAAAAAGTTGGTGTTTTTCTAATGATACAATGACACCGGAGAATACATTTTCAGGTTTCCTTAATTTTATTCCCGTAGATGTCATTAAAGTTTCCTTTTAACTAATCAACATCAGAAAATTACAGCAAAACAAGGTTTTTGTCGAATAATCAACTCTAAAGCAGAATAATTGGCTTTTAAGTGAAGGGTTAAAATTAAAAAAAGTTCCATAATTTAAGAGGGACATAAAGTTTGTTTCCTTTTTCAGTAAAGGTTACCGAATTAATTATATAAGATTAATTTAAAGGCAAAAAGTGGTTTGCTTTGTACTTAACAAAGCTCTTAGTCGACACTTTAGCGGACAGTATTCTGGCCGGAAATAAGAAACGCATTTCCATCGTGTTCAATTATTATTGTACACTCATCCAATAATGGCAATGCAGCTGCCAAAAACATCGGGCGTAATATCACACGTTAGAAAAGTGCATACGAGAAAATATTATAAGGATATAAGTTTGAGATATAATTAACTTGATAGCTTTGGGTTAACAATTTTAGATGAATTGACGATGATCTAAATAGTTACTCCGTCCAACATATCTTAAGTAGCGGTATTAGACTAAGTACTCTAAGTATATGGGCTTCGTTACACCGAGCATATATCTAGCTCGAGTATGAAAGCCTCGTGTCAATACAGAGGAGTATACTAACATAGTCGTACCAGTGTTTTTACGTAGAAACACATCTTTTACAATGTTCTTTGCATTGTTGATGGTCGTTGTGGATGCTATACACTAGCTAACGTATAAGTTCAGGTGTTTTTACGTAAAAACACACCAACTTTTACGTTCTTTGCATTGTGGACACTATTTATTACAAGGGCATTGTTAATTCCACCGCAGTCAATACACTTTTAGAGCACGTATATACCACAGTGAAATTCGACCCCTCTATGGTCGAATTCAAACACAAAACTCGACTCTGGAGAGATTTCGACCTTTCTAAAGTCGAAATTTTCCAAACGTGGTGTCTTGATAGATGGATTGTCATGTTATTAACAGTGCCCTTATCAGAATTTTAACTAACTGTTAAAGAGCAACAAAATCTCATCGGTTGTATCATGCCACAAATTTGAAAAGGGAAAAGACAATTAACAGAAGAGCAAAGGCTGGCGAAAACATTGTTCTGATGAATTGAAGACATGATGAGAAACTGTTTTTGTACAAAAACTAAATAAAACTTCACCATTTAAACCTAACATGGGATTTGAATCCTAGTACACTAGTCCGGCGTCCACGATTTCTTACCAAATTACAAAATGCCACAAAGAAATTAAACAAATGCCTCCTCCTATGTTTCTGTCTTCTTGAAATTCTCTCAGGTGATAATGTTGCTCCATTGCTTGTGACCTGGAGCCCATTTAGGACACTTTTGACTGAAGTAGTTAGACTCACCCTTGAATTCAGAAGCTCAACAATTGGAGCAAACTTCACACATCTAGGAGTCTTGTATTGATTGATTGAAGCACCCAAGCTAATTGCATAATCCATAAGCTTATCAAATGTTCCTGCCTCCACAATCTTGATCTCAAGTGGTCCAATCGACTTATCCGAAACACGGCCTTGTCGGTAGACACTGTTTAGTGACTCTTCAATGGTGAGGCAACAATCTTCGTAAACCGAGGGAGGAATCGGGGTTGACCCTTTAAGACTAAGCTCCCAGTAAAGTACATAATGTCCTGGAATCGTGGCGGTGTCTGCATAGCTCGTGTATTCCGTCACATACGCTTCAAATGGCCTCAAATGTTCCACTCCATTTTTCACTGCATTTTGTAGCTCAACTTCATCTGTCTTGTCTGAATCAATGCT
Organism: Gentiana macrophylla; assembly: GCA_026214975.1. Lineage (NCBI taxonomy): Eukaryota > Viridiplantae > Streptophyta > Magnoliopsida > Gentianales > Gentianaceae > Gentiana > Gentiana macrophylla. The sequence continues at coordinate 82,406,335 of CM047814.1, forward strand.
CAAGACCACATTTTTCCTACATATAAAGCTGAATTGTGGGGCCTTGTTCTTGAATCCTACGACCCTAAGCACATCACCAACTCGATACCGATACAATCCTGCATTTTAATTAACAAACACAATTAGTCTCTATTGTATCGCCTCTTCCGAAAACCGAGTATTTCCAGAAAACGCCCGTTCACGGTAACCCCATATTTTCAGAAAACGGATCCTTCGACCGTGTTTCAAGTAAAAATCTCGCTTTCTAACTAAAACATGGCCGAACGATCCGTTTTTTGAAAATACTCGGGTTTTCGGAACGGAGCGTTTTTTTGATTAATGAATTAAGAAGCTAAAAGGGTATATAGCTAGCTAGCTACCTGCATAGGTGGTGACAACAAGCTCATATTCTTGTCCAAGTTTGACATCAGCAAGATCAACCAATTCTTGTCTCTCCTTTTCAGTTAAGGACTTAGGTTTTGAAATGGAATCGGTCGTGACGCCGCCATCGTTTCGATTAACAGGGAGGAATTCGAAATAGGCCATAGTAGGAATGAGTGTATAAGACACTTCACTAGGTTTACAAAGGGGATTAAGGTTGACACCAAAGTAGCATTCTGAGGAAGCATACATTGTACAGACAAGAGGCAAACCATTGCTGTAATAATCAAGAGTTGGAATATACTGAGACATTGTCCCAGTAACAATCACATCAATATACTTAGTATTAGGCCATAACCTAGTAATGATCCCTTTCCATGAATCATTACTACATTCTCTCTCGATAAAATCAGCGAGTTTCGGATCCGGTTTGAGTATTTTCATCACTGCTTCTCTCACAGACAAATCAGTGATCTCAGGATTCAGGGTCCCTGTTCTTATATCATTGCATAAAAGGGTCCAATGTTTTTCAAGAAACTTGATTGCCCGGATGAACCCGGAAGCGAAAACGGCACCAACACGAAGGACTTCGTGGTTCATGAAAAGCCCACAAAGCATCTGGGAATACATGCTCTGGTAAGAATCAAGACAAAGGATGGTTTCATTTGGGCTAGTGTAATTGGTGTAAGGATCATAAGGTCTGTCCTTAAAGTGTGAAGATTTGTAATAGCTAGTTAGAACAGGACGTGCCAATAGACCACTTGGGGTTTTGGATTCAGATTTAACAAATAGGAAATACATTCCTTTGCCTTTGTCAAGATTAGGAACAAATTGGCTCATTACAGGCATCAGAAGGCTGTAAAGAAATGATTTTCTTCCCAACTCTTCATCAATTGTAGGCATCAATTTCCTCTCCCCACCAGATGTCCCTGAACTGTATATGCATAAAATTACAAAACTTCAGATTACATCACTGACACAAAAATAAAAATAAAAATAAAAATTGAGATGTATTATTAAAATAAGAAAGAAATAATAATTGGCTCAAATCTAAAATCTCTAGGTGTCCATTAACTTTCAGTCATACTAGGCAGTGGTGAATTCAGATTTTTTTTTTCCATGGATGCATATATAAATTTTCATAATTGTTGAGTTCAATTTGTGTAGTAAAATGCTTTCTGTTGGAACCATTTTATTATTATTATTATTATTATTATTATTATTATCTATTTTCAACACTAATTGTTCATTTTAATTAGTTTAAAACTGTAGAGCTAAGTGCTCTCTGTACCATTATTACAAGCATATTGGCTTTGCTCTTGGTTGGTAGGGGAATTTTAAAGGTCCTCAAACGAATTTTAATTAGTTGAATAAGTCTTTAGTAGGGCTGTAATCGAGCCAAACTACTCGTTTGAGATCAAACTCGACTCGATTCGACTTAAATCAATTTAAACTCGAAATCGACTTGACCAGAAGAGTAACAGAATATTACTCGAAGAAATCTGATGTAATCATCATCACACACACACACATTATGTGCAAGCATGTTGTATTATCATTTCAATGGTGTTGAAATCTTGTGATCGGATGAATGATTCTGTATGATTTTTATGTAGTTTATCTATAAATCCCAACTTTATTATTAATTTTATTTTGTATATATACTGCAAATTATATATGGAATAAGTGTGTTAAATATTCACTTCAAAACATTATCCCAACATGATCGCTTTTTTTAGAGTGTTTCTTGTCTACACCAAATAAAGCATTCACAAATGATTTGTTTACACTAACAAGTACACAGATATAATTACACAAAAATGATGCAAAATAATAATAATAATAATAATAAGAAGAAGAAGAAGGAGGGGGTATCATTGTATATTTGTTAAGAACAATATCCCAACATATCACCTTTTTGAACAGCTTTTGTTGTCTGTACCAAATAAGGAATGGACAAAAGGAAGGAAATATGTGCCCATGTAGTTGATATTAACCACATAGTTTCATTTGTATTTAAAATGTATGGTTACGATCGTTTCTCATTACTTCAAATTTTCAAATCTCATCTTCACAAAAGACAAGGTAATTTTTCCCAAAAGAAGTTTCACACACTAAAAAAAAAAAAAAAAAAAAAAGAGTTTTTAAAAATAAAAATAAAAAGAAACAAACCTTGTCAAGAACTCAGAAATGGGTCTAGAACAAAAGATATGAGATTTGTCACCATTAGCAATACGGTTGATATCAGATTCAATATCTTCATAAGTAATCACAGGCATCACTTTCTTAAAAACCTCCCTATTATGATCATCTGCAGTAATAATATCATTAAGACCATGTCTTTTTAAGTATTCAACATTGCCATTTTGGGACAATATTTCTTCAAGAACCTTCTTTTGAATCTCATCTGGGTTTTTAGTAACTTCCTCAATGAACTGATAAACTTTCTTGTTCTTTTCTTCAACACTTGCCCTTTCGTTTTTTGGTGCTTCAGGCATTTCTATTTTTTTTATTTTTAATGGAAATAATGGATTTAAAAATAAAAAAGAATTCTTCAGATGAAAAAAAACGAGAGAGAAAGAGAGAAATATAAGGGTGGGGGTGGGGGAAATAAGTTGAGAGAAGAGGCTGTATATATAGAGCTTTTAAACAGAAACAGAAGAAGGTGGTGGTCCACCTTGGTAGTGTATTAAAAGAGCAATGAAACAATATCAACTTTATACTAGAGGAATTCATTTGACACACGTTATTATATGTATTTAGAGAAGTGATAATTGATATTGTTATAAGAGCGTGTCACATTAAGTATTTAGAGAAGTGATAATTGATATTGTTATAAGAGTGTGTCACATTATTGTAATATTATACATTTGTAGCATTGATTATGATATGATGTCTATTACCCTTTTTAGAGGAGATTAATATGAGTTTTAGAATTATTGTAATAGATATCGTAAATAGCTGTATTAATATTCTTATTTTTGAATTCATTTCTTGCACTTTTGTTAAATCAGTCTTGTGCATGCTCCTGCACACATTCTTGCACGTCATACTTTGTCTTTACTTGATGTGACTTTCTAGAGCAGTTTGCCACTTGATGATGTTCTACTCACGTGTTTTGTAGACGTTAATTAATGAAATCATTTGTTCAAAAAAAAAAGGTTCAAAACTTAAAAATAAAATAAAAGGTTAAAGGTTATAAATAATCGTTTTTTTATCTAAAATGAGGAAAAAAACGAAAAAAGATAGTGGTGAGAAGACAAAACGCCGCGTATTCTTACTACATGTATTACTACGCTACGTTTCTACAACCAAATGTAGTGAACACACGTAGTAACATACGCGCTGCTGTCTTCTCAACCAACCATTATTTTTCTTGTCCTTTTTCCCATTTTATATCTTTTGTCATTCAGCTCTACATTTTCAAAATAAAACGCCGTATAACATACCCTATTTTTTTTTTACATTAAAATAGAGATTTTGTAAAATTTCTGTATAATTACCTCAATAATCCATAATCTATTGTTGGAGAAAATAGAGGAAAAATGATTTTATCGATTTTTTTATATTTATGACAACTATTTAAAAGGCGAGTTCGATAAGACTTTTATTAAAGTTATCGAGACTTTATTACAATCATTGTAAACTACGTGCTACGTAGTTGACAATAGGATTTTAAATCATTCAATTCGGAGTACGGGTGAATGAGATATTAACGCTTAAAGTTGTTATGAGATATGAGAAATAAAGTAGTGTAAAACTTTATCCCACATTGGAACATGAGTGTTCCAATGTCAAGTATTTATATGATGATAGTTGAAGATTGGTATAAGCTCCTAGAGAAAGGGACATAGTTTAGAATGGTTTTAGACAGACGATGTTATGCTAAAATTTCCAAACGCGCGCGCGCGCCGCCCGCCCGTGCCCGTTGACCTTGGGCCTGAGGCCTTGGGCTGGGCAAGTATTATAATTTTGGACAAAGTCAGCGGGGTGGCTCAAGTGAGAGGCAACTCGAGTCATTGGACGACTTGATTCAATGAATCGAGTTAGGCTGAGTCAGTTGGACGACTTTCACCAAGGCATTTTCAATGATGATATGTCTCGGTCAATGAGCCTTTTCATCTTTTGTTGAGACCTTTCATCTTCGAACCTGTTATCATTAATACTTGGAGTAAAGTGGAAGTAGTGGAAGTTATGCAATAAATGAATTAATTGCATGGACTCTTCCATTACAAGCTGAGCCTTTATATAAACAAGTCCTCACAAGATAGAACAAGCACACAATAGAAGAGCATTCATACATTCCATTGCATAGAATAGTTTTTTATGCATTCATAGTGAAGAGTTTTTGGGCATCATCAGAGTTCGAAGTGTTCAGAAATTGAAGTACCTCCTTTTCTGAACAGGTAATTAGGTAATCCTGTGAGACAATTACATAAACCGGGGTACAAGCCGGAGCAAATTTGTCTTAAGGACATAGTTTCATCTCGCCTCAATTGGAGATATCCTTTCATTTCTTTTTTGTTTTGAATTACAGTATTGTAATATTTTTATTTCAGATTAATAAAAGGTGTTCTTAATTTTCTGTTTATTTATTAATTTCGCATACGATACTACGGGTATAACAATCTTAAGACAAAATTTCAGAGATTTCTTATGCTCTGAAAAGTATCTGTGTGTGAGAAGAAAATAAATATTCAGTTCGTTTCTGAACATTTTTTTAAAACTGAATATCAGTTCCGATTTCCAGTTCAGTTCGTATAAAAGAAAGAAAAAAAACTGATCAAACTAAATATCAGTTTTGATATTCAGTAAAATAATTTGTTCTTGCTGCTGTTTGGTCTCGATTTTGAACCAGGCCGAATCGTTGATCTTATGTTTTACGAGCGAGAAATGGTTGTTGTCACTGATTCGTCAACGACACCAACTGTGGATGTTGCGGCAACTACAAGTCTGAATGCAACTGTGCCTACTACTGTAATGACACAATCAACTGTTGATGTGACTGGTTCTTCTCATGGAGAGAAAGCAGAGAAATGTAATGGGTTGAATTTCAAGCGTTGGCAGCAAAAGATGCTGTTCTACTTGACTACACTTGGTTTAGCCAGGATGCTCACTGAAGAGCAACTAGTTGTGCCTCTAGACAACCTTGAACACAGAGCTTTGCTTGCTCAAGAAAGTTGGAAGCATAGTGATTTTTTATGCAAAAATTACATTCTGAACGGTTTAGACAATACTTTGTATGGTGTCTATTGTACGTTTGAGTCTGCTAGAGCACTGTGGCTTGTCTTAGATAAAAATATAAAACTGAGGATGCAGGTGCTAAGAAATTTATTGTAGGTAAATTTCTAAAATATGAGATGGTGGATTCCAAAACTATAATTAAACAGGTTGAGGAACTACAATTAATTATATCCGAACTCTTAGAAGAGGGTATGGTTATTAGTGAAAATTTTCAAGTAGCCTGTGTAATTGAGAAACTACTTTCTTCATGGAAGGAGTATAAAAGTTATCTCAAACACAAGCGAAAGGAGATGACTATGGATGATCTGATTGTCCGACTCTGTATTGAGGAGGACAATAGAGGATCCGAAAAGAAAAGCTTTGTGTAGGTTGGACAGGCCAAAGCTCATGTTGCTGAGGTCAAAAATCAGAAGAGGAAGAAAACTGGTCAATCTTCCAAGAAACCTGGTCAATCGTCCAAGAAACCACAAACTTTATATAAGTTTAATGGTGAGTGCCGCAGCTGTGGCAAATATAGGCATCGTGCGGCTGAGTGCCGTGGAAAGAAGTCATTTCATCCAAGGGCCGTTGCTGAAACTGATGGTGATGATGACATGTTCTGTTTTGTGATGACAGAATGCAATTCTGTGGGAAATCCAAGGCAATGCTTTGTGGACACTGGAGCCACAAGACATGTATGTGCTGACCGTGCAATTTTTTCAACCTATAAGGCTGGAAATGGTGAGAAACTGTGGATGGGAAACTCTTCTCATCTGGGAACAAGCAATGTGATTCTGAAGATGACTTCTGGGAAGAAGCTGACATTGACCAATGTTCTCCAAGTTCCTGACATTCGTAGGAATCTAATTTCTGGTGCTATGTTAATCAAAGTTGGGTTCAAGATGGTGTTTGGTTCTGATAAGGTCATTCTGACCAAAAATGAAGTGTTTGTCGGTAGAGGATATCTCAACGAGGGTTTTAAGTTGAATGTAATGGTTATTATGCCTAAGAATGTTGTGCCTGATGAGGCTAATAAAATTACATCTACGTCTGCTTACTTGACTGAGTCGTCTTGTTTATGGCATAATCGATTAGGACATGTAAATAATAAATCAATTCGTAGAATGATGAATTTAGATTTATTACCTAATTTAAAGTTTAATGAAACTGAAAAATGCCAAATATGTGTCGAAGCAAAAATGACTAAGACACCGTTTCCATCAGTGGAAAGAAACACAGAACCGTTGGAATTAATTCATACAGATTTGTGTGATTTAAAATTTGTGCAATCGAGAGGCGGTAAAAAATACTTTGTAACATTTATCGATGATTGTACAAAATACTATTATGTATATTTGCAAATTAAGTAGCAAAGATGAGACAATTGAGGCTTTCAAAAACTTTAAGAATGAAGTCGAAAATCAACTTAGCAAACGAATCAAAAAGGTTCGTAGTGATAGAGGTGGTGAGTATGATGCACCGTTTAATGAAATATGTACAGAGTCTGGCATTATTCATCAAACGACTGCTCCGTATACACCTCAATCAAACGGTATTGCTGAACGCAAAAACCGCACATTGAAAGAAATGATGAATGCTATGTTGATAAGTTTGGGTTTACCTCAGAACTTGTGGGGGGAGGCAATCCTCTCAGCAAATGTCATTCTTAATCGTATTCCATCTAAAAAGATGGATAAGACCCCGTATGAGTTGTGGAAAGGCCATAAGCCAAGCTACAAATAATTGAAAGTGTGGTGGTGTTTAGCAAAGGTAGAAGTGACTAAACCTAAACAAATAATGATTGGGCCTAAAACGATAGACTGCGTATTTATCGGTTATGCGAATAACAGTAGTGCATATAGATTTCTAGTGCACAAATCTGACATCCCTGATGTACATGTGAATACAGTCATGGAGTCAAGAAATGCTGTGTTTTTCGAGGATGTCTTTCCTAATAAAGACAGAAAAGACGCGAGTCCAAGTAAGAGGACACATGATTCCTTAGAGAATAACACTTCAGAAAATGAGGAAGTCGAACCTTGTAGAAGTAAAAGGGCCAGGACTTCAACGTCATTCGGTCCAGATTTTCTCACCTACATGGTAGAAAATGATCCAAGAACATATGCTGAGGCTATGTCAAATCCAGAAGCTCCTTACTGGAAAGAAGCGATCAAAAGTGAAATAGATTCTATTATGCAAAATCATACATGGGAGTTGGTCAATATCCCACCAGGGCATAAAGCTCTCGGTTGTAAGTGGATTTTTAAGAAAAAGCTTAAGGCTGATGGATCTATTGATAGATATAAGGCCAGATTGGTAGCCAAAGGTTATCGACAAAAAAAGGGTCTTGATTTCTTTGATACATATTCACCGGTAACTAGAATCACTTCGATAAGGGTTCTTATTGCCATTGTTGTGGTCTATAACTTGGAAATCCATCAAATGGATGTTAAGACTGCATTTTTAAATGGAGAATTAGAGGAAGAAATTTACATGGAATAACCTGAGGGTTTTGTAGTTCCAGGTCAAGAACACAAAGTGTGTCGACTCGTTAAATCATTTTATGGGCTGAAACAAGCGCCAAAACAATGGGACCAAAAATTTGATCAAACGATGTTGTCAAATGGATTTAAAATTAACGAGTGTGACAAATGTGTATATATCAAAACACTTCTAATTCTTATGTGATAGTATGTCTATATGTTGATGACATGTTGATCATGGGAAGTACTCGAGATGTAATCATGAATACTAAGAAGATATTGACTCAAAATTTTGATATGAAAGACATGGGAGTTGCAGATGTAATTTTGGGGATTAAAATCTCTAGAATGTCTGATGGACTTGCTTTGACACAGTCTCATTATATTGAGTACGTTCTAAAAAGATTTATGTCTTTCATGAAAATCCTGTGAAAACTCCAATTGACTTAAGTATACACTTAGTCAAGAACAAAGGTGAACATGTGTCTCAGTTGAAATATTCACAAATAATAGGATGTCTGATGTACATAACCAATTGTACTAGACCAGATCTAGCATGTGATGTGAATAAACTAAGCAGCTTTACAAGTAATCCAAGTGAGGTTCATTGGAAAGCTTTGAATAGGGTACTGAGGTACTTAAAGTTTACAATGAATCTGGGATTATGTTATACAAGATATCCAGTAGTATTAGAAGGATACTGTGATGCAAATTGGATATCAGACTCAAAAGATTCGAAAGCCACAAGTGGATATGTATTCACTATTGGAGGTGTTGTGGTGTCAAAGAAATCCACAAAGCAAACATGCATAGCTCGCTCCACAAAGGAAGCTGAGTTTATTGCATTAGACAAGGCAGGAGAATAAGCAGAATGGCTTCGTAATTCCTAGAGGATATTCCATGCTGGACTAAACCTATTGCTCCTATAAGCATATATAGTGATAGTCAGTCGGCTATAGGACGATCACAAAACAATATGTATAATTGTAAGTCTCGACATATACGTCACAGACACAATACTATTAAACAACTGATCTGTAATGGTGTGATTTCCATCGATTTTGTTAGATCGAAGGAGAATCTTGCGGATCCGCTTACAAAAGGTTTACCTAGAGATCAAATGTCAAAATTGACACTCGGAATGGGATTAAAGCCTATTGAGACATAAGCTTTGTAATGGTAACCCAACCATGTTGACTAGAGATCCCAAGTTAATGGTTCAATGGGACAACTAAGTTATGAAGATTCCATGAACACTTACCCATTCTGTGAATAAAAGTGTTATCTGTCAGTGGTGTAAAGGTTAAGTGAATTTTTTTAATGATTCCTATAACTTGGTTAAATTCGAGTGGGGTATGGCAGAATACTCTTGATAGAAGGTCACCTATGTAAGTGTGAAGTGGGGCCGCTTCTGTGAGAATTCAGAGGCTAGAATTCTCTAACGCACTTTTTGAAACCAGGGTGATTCATGGCCAAAATGAACACAATCATGAGAACCAAATATGGTGTTTAGGGAAATATTGTGTGAGTACTATTGTCTGGTTCTCCAATAAAGCGCCGAATAGATTCAAGACATAGTTCATTGATTAGCGAGTAGATCCGATAGTATTTCACTAAGCGCAGTTCAAAGCCGTAAGATACCTCTCTGATGCAATATTTTTCTCGTCGAAATCTCTTGAGTCAAGATATGCATTAATATCCATTCATGTGGGGGATTGTTGGAAAAAATAGAGGAAAAATGATTTTATCGATTTTATCGATTTTTTTTTTCATTTATGACAACTATTTAAAAGTCGAGTTCAATAAGACTTTTATTAAAGTTATCGAGACTTTATTAAAATCATTGGAAACTACGTGCTACGTAGTTGACAATAGGATTTTAAATCATTCAATTAGGAGTACGGGTGAATGAGATATTAACGATTTAAGTTGTTGTGAGATATGGGAAATAAAGTAGTGTAAAACTTTATCCCACATTGGAACATGAGTGTTCCAATTTCAAGTATTTATATGATGATAGTTGATGATTGGTATAAGCTCCTAGAGAAAGGGAGAGAGTTCAGAATGGTTTTAGACATACGATGTTCTGCTAAAATTGCCACACGTGCGCGCGCCGCCCGCCCGTGCCCGTTGACCGTTGACCTTGACCTTGACCTTGGGCTTGGGGAATTGGGCCTGAGGCCTTGGGCTGGGGAGGTATTATATTTTTGGACAAAGTCAGCGGGGTGGCTCAGCTGAGGCAACTCAGTCGATTGGGACGACTTGATTCAGTGAATCAGTGTTACTCGAGTCACCGGGGACGGCAGAAGAAGCGAGAGCGAACTCGGCATCGCAGGAGAAGTCACCGAGTCTTTTCATCTTCTGTTGAGACCTTTCATCTTCGAACTTGTTATCATCAATACTTGGAGTAAAGTGGAAGTAGTGGGAGTTATGCAATAAATGAAATTAATTGCAGGGACTCTTCCATTACAATATGAATCTCCATATAAACAAGTCCTCACAAGATGGAACAAGCACACAATAGAAGAGCATTCATACATTCCATTGCATAGAATAGTTTTTCTGCATTCATAGTGAAGAGTTTCTGGGCATCATCAGAGTTCGAAGTATTCAGAAATTGAAGTACCTCCTTTCCGAACAGGTAATTGAGTAATCCTGGGAGACAATTGCATAAACCGGGGTACAAGCCGGAGCAAATTTGTCTTAAGGACAGAGTTTCATCTCGTATCAATTGGAGATATCCTTTCGTTTCTTTTTCGTTTTCAATTAGAGTATTGTAATATTTTTATTTCAGATTAATAAAAGGTGTTCTTAATTTTCTATTTATTTATTTATTTCGCATACGATACTACGGGTATAACATCTATAAATTATTCTTCTTTATATTTACATTGCATATTCATCAAAATTCTGTAAAATACAAAATATGATACATTTAATATTTGATAGAGATTATGAAAACTCAAAAATATATAAAATAAAAAATTAAATAAAAGTATATGTTGAGAATGCCCTGACGATGGTTAACGTAAAAGAGAAAAATAGGAAACAAAGAGGAATGGGGAGCTGTGGCATGATGGTGAATAACGTAACGGAGTATGGGGGTTTGGGGGATTTTTGTAGTTGGATATGGCAACATGCTTTTATTACTCAACAAGACATAAAACTTTCATGTTGCTGATTATGTGCATGTACAGCGTTCCAGCTGTAATACCATACCCTCTTACGTATTTTGCTATGATTTATATGCCGTATCTCGCCTTATTTTTCGTTTCTCTGTCTTTTTATTTATTTATTTATTTACATTATTGGCTAAACCTAGAGTTTCATCAGCTTCTTTAGGTATACAAGATTTATAGGCTACATTAAAACACTAATCATCACACAGTCGGATACACTTATTATCATATAATTAGTTGTCAAACAATCAATAATGCATTTATAAAGTAATATTTTATTGATAATGTAAAATAATTTATATTTTAAGACTTTTGGTGATACAAGTTTGATGCCAAGTTAGTATGTTAATTATAGTTACAGTTGGGAAGTTAACCAACTAAAATTACTACCTCTGTCCCAAAATATAAATCCATTTAGTTGTTTTTACACATAGTAATAAAGCTGGTTAAATTGGTTATATGTCATTAATTTTGATGAAAAAGTTTAAAATGCTCTTTGACTGTTATTAATGCAGAATAGTGAAAAGTTGGTTGATAGATAATAAATGAGGGGTAAAAGGAGAAAAATATAATAAATGCTTAAATGAACTTACATTATGGGACAAAAAGAAAAAACTAAATGGACGTATATTTTGGGACGGAGTAGTAATTAGTTAGTTAGTTAAGCTTTTAGTGACGTTTATAACCGTTGCTATAAAACTATATAAGCCTGTAAGCTTCTGTTCTTTCCCTGAATATGCAGAATTACAAGTTAATCATCAAAGATGATCTTCTTCTTCTCTCTACTTTGCAAACTTTAGTTACCTCAGTTTTCTTGAGTTTATAACATGGTATCAAAGGTTTAATTTCGATTCTTCCGCGTTGCTCATAAGGTGTTCGACTATTTGTCTCATTCACCTTCTTTGATTCTTTTTCGATTGTCTTCTTCTTCTTCTTCTTCTTCTTGGTTCTATGTTTTCATCTTGATTATGGCAAACCAAGATGCAATTGCTGTCAATCTCTACTTCATCCACCCAGGCGAAAATCCGTCTACAGTTCTTGTTCAGCCGAAGTTGACTGGTGTTGAGAATTTCCATTGCTGGAAGCATGCTATAGGCATGATCATTTTCACTAAAGGTAAGAAACGCTTCATTGATGGTACTCTCTCGAAACCCCTCTGAAGTTGATAGAAATTATTGTTGAAAAGGTGTCCTAAACCCAATCGGGTTGGACCGGATCCGACCGGGTAGGGTCGTTTACAGTCTATTTTAGTTCATGTAATAACTTTATTATGATTAATAAAATCACTTTTGTTATTATATATTGTTTATCTTCATGTTATTGGTTGTATATATATAGTAACGTCCCTAGTGTCAAACTGTGATAGAGAAACCATGATAGTGATTATTGTTGATGAGATCTCTAATAGCTTTAATGAGTTTGATACTTAAATGTCTTTAGTCGTATGTACTGTCAAATGTGACTTAGATATTATGATTAAACTAGCACGCATTAGATGTCTTCTATCTTATTGAAGATAGGGATAGCTCTTGTCTATCAAAGTGTAGAGACACTTGGACTGTACGTGCACGTGTATTAGAGAATGCGTACGTTAGACTGACCCACTTACATTAAGTGTCGCACTATGTGGCGGTTGTGTAATTACCTTTAAGACCGAAGTCTACATGGAATCACGGTGTGGATTGCCACGGGGCGATCATGCAGTAGTGATTGATTGTGATATTGAAGCATGCGGAGTATATATGTTAGTTCATCGGGGAATCATGTATCCTATGATTGGGAATGAATATCCTAAATGGCCTTCTTATAAGGAATGTCTAGATCTCGAGAACCTTTGCAAAGTGGGAGTAAATGTGTTATTCCGAGAGAGCATGATATCCAGATTATAAGATACAATCCTTAATTTACTGACACTCGACTTACGATCGTATGGATATTATTACAGCGTTAAGATTGTAATTTACACGCTAACTGTTTCACATCAAAGGTAGTAGTCATTGCATTTGACTCTTCCGATGATTGGGGTCACGGTGTATTACTAGACGCTATCCCGTGATCGTTAGGTATGAAGGGTATTTTTGTAATTTGCACTTTGTGTCTATGACCAACATATTCGGAAGCCTATCGGGTCACACACATATGAACATCGAGTCGGATTAAAATGCGGTTATAGTTGATGACCAAATAAGGAAAGTTTATCTCTAGACTATAAAGGTTATAGTGGTAAATTAATATGGTAGTATTTATTTATTATGAATAAATAAAATACAATATATTAATTATACATAAATTATATTAATTAAAGAATATTCCGGATGCCAATATTTGGCAATTTGGGGCGCCACATCTAAAGGTATAAGATACATTTGGATTGTGCACTTTCATTAATAAGATTACCATAATATATATTGAATATTAATTGATTTTGGAAAAATAGATTTATGGTAATAAGATGATATTTGCAATATTTAGTTTTTATTTAATATAAGATATTATAATAAAAGAGATAAATCAATTAAAGTGATTTTTCTTATATTATTGGGAAAATATTTTTCTCTTTCATCTATCTTCTAGAAAACTTCTCCTAATCAGATTAGGGCATCATTGGGGCGCCACTTTCTTCTATATAAGAAAGGGGTTGGCTAGCTCTTTTGTATGATTACAATTCCAAGAACTAATAGTTCTTGAGTAAAATAGAGAGTTTCCAATAGAGAGTTAGAGAGAGAGAAAAAAGCCGGTCTAGTAGCCGGATTTTTCTGATAGCAATCCAAGGAGGATTCCGGCGAGGAATTCGTGTGGATTATCGATAGAGGCCGGACACGTGGACGGCTTGCGCACAGTACTACTCTCCGTTGACGGTCAAAGCTTCGATCTTGTAGATCATCCAAGGTATATACCGTCAAACTACTTAACGTGTTTATTATATTAAACGAAGACGATATTGGAAAAGGAAATCAAAATTTTAAATTCCGCTGTATTAAACTAGTGATTTCCTACAGTGGAATCAGAGCAAACTTCGAGCTTAAGAAATAAGCACTAATTAATTGCATAGTATTTAATCGATAGATGCAAGATCTAGATTCACAAAACGATAAAACAAAAAGAAATTAGAATCGATGGGGGCTCGGCCGATCGGTGGCGGCCCCCACCACGGCGGCGGCGGCTCTTTGAGCTTCCAGCGTCGGACGGTTTTTCCAAAGGGGAGGATCGATTCATTTTCTGTTTTATGATATTTATTGTGCATTGATATCTCCTTTGTTTAGTTGTGGCTAACCAATGGTTCAAATAGTTTGGACCATTAGGATGCCATATGTGTTGGTCCCTTGGAAAGGCTAACACAAGTTTAGAGGGGGTGAATAAACTTGTCCCTAAAACTGGATTTTAAACAACTTAAAGTTCAGTTATAACTTGTGTGGAGTTAAGCTGACAAAGCTGAGATTAAGTCAAACTGACTTAAGCTGAAACTGAGTCAACCGGCAGCGGATATAGTTCTAGCCTTTTTCTAGATCTTGTTATTCTATTATGAAAGTTTGAATCTTTGTGAATCAATTCGATGAATGTCGGTTGAATCGTGAGGTGTATAACAATCAAGTATCAAAATGCTGTAAGTAAATAAATAAATGCGTAAAGTAAATAAGATGAGAATTATAGAGGTTCCAGGTGGTGTAATCCAGTACGTCCTCTCTTCCCCTGTGGTGCGGAGGAAAATTCCACTAAAACTTCTTGAGGTGAATCACACAAAAAGTCCTAAACAATAGTTATTGGCTAATCCCTAGCGTCACTATCTAAACAGGTTGTAGAAACAGGTAGAATTGCTTTGCTCTTCAAATGCTTGAACCACTGGTCCTTAGAGGGTAGGATTGCCTCTTCACCAGCTACCACCACAAACACAGTCTACCCGACTGCTTGTCACAACTGTCCTTGGATAAACCTTCCTGGTTTGCTTCACAGTCTAAAACCTTTGATGTAGAATCAAAGTTGGGCTGAGAATCAATAAGTTGATTCTTGTTTGTGGTTCTTCAAAGTGTTGGATTCTTGATAAATTCTTTGTAGCTTGAACACTTGAAGAAATACTAGATTTGATCTTGTTATAGTTCAGAGATGATAGCAATTCGAATAGACTAATGCACAAAATTGCTTGTTGATTCTTGTATATTCTGTTTTTATCCTTGGTGCAAAGTCTTCTATTTATAGTGTGAAGTCCAACGTTCATCTGACATAAATTCGAATTGTATCAACGTCTCTTTTGTAACGGCTACATTTTCTGACCGTTCTGCTGTGTCAGTAACTCATCCAATGATATTGCTTCCTTTACAACGTTCGACGTACTTTTCGATTTGTTGGATGGTGACATATAAAATCGAGTTTCCTTATCGGTTTATCTTGAGTTTTTCACTTATCGGTTTCTAATCGACTTGGAGCATTAATCGATTTTACTCTTCTTCAAATATCGAGACTCGCTTTTATCGATTATCATTGACTTAATCGTGAGTACACCATAACTTATTATCATCTAAGAATTCATTGTCCTTATGATTCTTAGGTCTTATCTAAGATCTATAAAGTCACCAGTCACCACAATCTTGCACAAGTCTAACTTTATAGTCTCGACTTGTAATCTTCATAACTGAGTTTGAACCCTCAGTTCTTCATTCTTCATAACTGAGTTTGAACCCTCAGTTTTTCATTCTTCTAGATAAGTCAACCGAGTCTGTAACTCTCAGCGAACTTACCTTCTTCAGTTCCATGTAGGTGTATTCTGAGTCAGTTTGCTTGTCTTGATGATTTCTAGTTTTCTAAAAGATTTCCGAGCCGCTTTTCGACACACTAACTATTACAGTGCTTGTCTGATGTAATCTATACAAATATCAGACTCTAGTAAAACTTATACATTCAGTTCTAGACATCTTTTAGGTTTTCACTATAACAGCTGGCTTCAACACTTCATCAATGGGGTTAAGATAATACTTTAAACAAATAAGATGAATTATTATCAAAACATAAATTTTATTTCAAACAATTTCCCCCTTTTTGATGATGCCAAAACTCTCCCTAAAAGAAAAGCTTAAAGATCAAAATAATGTAAAACAATGTAAAACTGGAAAACTGGTTTTCATTAGAATGAGCAAAAACTGGATAAGTACATTTTGTTCAAATAACTGTAATTAAAGACTAAGCTTCTTCTTAGCTTTTTGCATGACTGAGTCATATTTTCTGGCTTTGTCATACAATCGAAAATCTTCTTCTAGCTTGGAGTCTTCCTTTGAGAAAGTTTTGTTGTAGTCCACTTGACTACCTTCTTTCCATCTTCTCCATTGAATTAGCTTGGGTAAGCTTGACTCTTTCAAGTAGTAATTTTCAAATTCTACTAGATCAGCTTTCATCTGTTCAGTCTTGTCTTTAATCTTTAGTTTATCATCAATCCTCTGATTCTTCTTATATTGTGCCATTTTCTGCTTTGAGAACAAATCAGATAAAAAGTAGTTCAGGGATTCTTCAGTTGTCCTGTCCCTGTATTTGCCTTTGATAGGATTGTAATCTTTGATAAACTGCGTCCACAGATCATTTGTAAGAGTAACTCTTCTATCTCCAGGTTGACTATATTTTTCAATAAGTTGATCTTCAGTTAACTTTTTCTTCAAAAATTTAGGATCTGATCTGTATCTTTGTAATTCTTCTTCAAGTCGCTTCATTTCTCCAAGTAACTTCAACTTTCCTTCTTCACTTCCCCCCTTTTTGGCATCATATAAGCGATCTACCAGGGGCATGGTTTGCTTTTTGATCTTACGAAATTTGTCATTTGAGAAGCAAGTACTTCTTTAAGTGAGTTTCTAACACGTAGATATCTTGATTCATATGCCAATGAGCCCGAGCATGAGTTTCCTATCTCATCTGCGGTTGAGTCTTGAGTTGTTGTTTGAGTAACACAATTTACGAAGCGTAACTTGAACTTGATTTGTGTATCATCTCTAATCTTGCATGAATCAAACATCGATTCTAGTTCTATAATCAAGGTATCCAGAGATGTTTGATAAAAGGCCATTTTGTGTTTCCCTCTGACTGAGTACAACTTTCAAGTTTTCATGAACTTTTGCCAATTCATCCTTTGTGAGGATGTCAGAAGGATCATATGTAGCTTCTATTTGATCCTTAACCTGAGTATTATCATCAATAATCATCGGTTGCCGATTATCAATTCCATCACCGCTTGCGATTGTCGCTTGTCCGATCTCAAACTGCAATTCTTCTTGCGTAGTACGCTTTGCGTTGCTAGAGGTTGAGGTTGAGTTTCTGTTTGCAAAACTGTAGTCTCATCAGCATCTTTCCTTGACTTATCATGGTCATCATCATCCTTTTTCTTTGAACTGTCTTTAGATGATGTGTCTGATCCTCTTCTTTTTGCTAGTTCAGTAAATCTTTTGAAACAGTTGTCAAGAAATTCTGAGATAGGAAACAGAGAGTAAAGGTCTCTAACTTCCAATTTCTCCAAAAGTAATTTCTCTTCATTTTGTAAACTGATATCTCGAACATCTTCTGGTTGAAGTTTCATTTTCATCAGTTTGATGATTTTGTCGACCGAAGATTGGTGCCGATTCTTTGAACCCGATTCTTTGTTATGGCGAGAAGTATGGTCGAGTAGTGGCATTTTCTTGTGTACCTTGATGGTCGATTGATGTTGTTGTTCCCCTCGGTTGGTGCTTTTCCACTTGAGATTTACGGGTACAAACATCTTACAACCGATCTTGCTTCTGTGATTCACTTTTAACTTGGTCCCTTTGTGTACGGCTTGGTGAGACACGCTTTTTACGACTTGCTTCAGGTTGGGAAGTTGTTTCTGCGATTTCCTTTGAAGTTGCATTTTGCCTTGCTTGCTTCCCTTCTTTAATTCTTTCTAAGTAAAACTGAATGATTCCACTAAGAGTCTTCTTGATCGAATCGCCATCACTTCTTTCACAATTTGTCTAATTCATTAAATGTTGTTTCTTGAACTGATTTACAACATATCCTGCCCAATTGAATTCTATTCCATCCCGGAGTATATTCATGAGATAGAGATTCTCTTCTGATAGTATATTATCTCCTTTGGATTTTCCAACGACGTGTTTGCTGAGCCATCTGCTGAGGATTCCAAATTCTGGCTTGATTTTGTCTACATGAATACCTGGTTCAATTGGTTCTGTAGAAAATGTAAGCATCTCAAGAAAAGCTTCTCTTTTATATGGTAGAGTGGCTAAATCTGTTGAAGTTGCTGTTGTATTTGCGAAGCCAAAGAGCGACCTCATGACTCTTTCATTGAGAACAATGCGATCTCCACGTACTGTAGTTATCAAGGAGTCTCTTACTAATCGCATATTTTGCCAAAATTGCAAAATGCCTTCCACATCAAGTTTTTCTTTGAACTGAACTTCTAAGATGTTCCTCAGTCCGGGTAGTTTCTCGATTTTATCACGTACCCAGCTGGATAACAGAGTGTTTTGACACATACCTTCATACATTTCTAGTGTTAGTTCATCCAGCTCTGTGATCAATCATTTTTCTTTAAAACTATCTGAAGTGGCCATATTTGAGTGTGAACACAAAAAAATTGATTTTTGAGAGAAGGGGTTGCAAAGAGTCTGTTTTGCTTTCTGGAGAGAGATGAAGAGTTTGAATTTCGAATGAAAATAATGTGAATAGAGATTGAATAAATAGGTAGGATAATCTGGCGGTTGAGTGGTACAACTCTTCAAATTCCATGATGGTTTTGGTAACCGATGCGATCTTGTTTACGACAATCGTAGGTGTATACGAAATTACGACAAAAGAAGCTGCGATAATTTAATGCGACATAACCGCTGAGTATTTTACCATATCATCCTTTGACTAAATTTGACTGGAATGAAAATCGTCACGAGGTCGATTCTAGAGATAATTCAGTTCCATCAAATTTTCTGTTTTAGTTAATCGGTTTGAGATTGTTGATGTCAATGACTAGTCTGTTAAGTGAGCGCACCCAACATAACAAAGATTAATCCCCTTGACGAATCTCTGGCTTAACTGATTTAACTAACTTTGATTATTCCCAACTCGAGTTCTTAATTTGGCAAATCTTTCTTTGTCCAATGGCTTTGTAAAGATATCTCGCTAACCGATCTTGATGAGGCACATAAAGAATCTATTATATCCTTCTTCTCTGCATGGTCTCTTATAAAGTGGTGACGTACATCAATGTGCTTTGTCCTTGAGTGTAAAATCTGGATTATCGATAATTGCAATTGCACCTTTGGTGTTATCACACATTATGGGAATTGTCCTTCTTCTATCCCATAGTCTCTTAATTGCTTTGTCTAATCCATAAAACTTGAGCACAACAACTTCCAATTTGCGATATATTCGAAACCAATTGTAGAAGTTGAGATTGAGTTTTGCTTCTTGCTAAACCATGACACAAGTCTATTTCCTAGTAACTGACATGTGCCTGATGTGCTTTTCCTGTACACTTTGCATCAAGCATAATCTGAATCTGAATAAGAAATCAGCTTGAATTCTCCTTCTTTTGAATACCAAATTCCAACTCCATCTGTGTCTTTCAGATATTTCAAAGTTCTCTTCACAACTGTGAGATGACTCTCCTTTGGTTTTGACTGAAATCTTGCACATACACTGATAGCAAAAGATATATCTGGCCTACATGCTGTAAAATAGAGTAAGCTTCCAATCATCCTTCTGTAAAGTGTTTGATCAACATCTTTGCCTTCTTTGTCTTCATCAAGCCTGATGTTGGTCCCCATTGGTGTAGAAATTCCAGTAGATTTCTCCATACCAAACTTTTTGATAAGTTCTCTTGTATATTTGGTTTGGTGAATGAAGATTCCATCATCTAACTGTTTAACTTGCAATCCTAGGAAATAATTTAATTCTCCCATCATACTCATTTGAAATTTGCTTTTCATCAAACTTGCAAATTTCTCACATAACTGTTCATTTTCTGATCCAAAAATGATATCATCAACATAAATTTGAACAAGTAGAGTATCTTCTCCATTCTTCATCCTCGAATAATGTTTTGTCGATTGTTCCTTTGATAAATCCATTATCCACTAAAATCGAGATAGAGTTTCATACCAAGCTCTTGGTGCTTGTTTAAGTCCATAAAGAGCTTTCCTTAATCTGAAAACTTTATCTGCTTGATCTTTGATTTCAAATCCAGGTGTTTGTTGAACATATACTTCTTCTTCAAGAATTCCATTCAGGAACGCGCTTTTAACATCCATCTGATAAACTTTGAATTTCTTGTGAGCTGCAAAGGCAAGAAATAATTTGATTGCTTCTAATCTTGCAACTGGTGCATAAGTTTCATCAAAGTCTATGCCTTCTGCTTGAGAGTATCCTTTGGCTACAAGTCTAGCTTTGTTTCTGATGATATTCCTATCTTCATCAAGTTTGTTTCTGAAAACCCATTTGGTTCCAATGATGTTGACATGAACTGGTCTATCTACCAATTCCCATACTTGATTTCTCTCGAATTCATTGAGCTCTTCTTACATAGCTAATATCCAATCTGGATCTTTCAAAGCTTCTTCAATTTCTTTAGGTTCTGATTGAGATAGAAAGCATGCAATGATTGCATCTAGTTGATGTCTTGTTCGAACTCCAGCCTGAGTATCACCAATAGCTTGTTCTTCAGGGTGATCTTTCATCCATTGATGTGTGTGAGTTTGTATCAACTGATTTGTATTTTGTTCAACTGATTTTTCAAAAACTGGTTCTTGAACTTGTTCAACTGAATCTGAATGAAGTTGTTCAGGTTGTTGAGCAATTGGAATCGAGGCGATCTTGATCTGGACATTCGAAATTTGTAGTTTTCCAATGTCAATCAAATTGGTTCAGCGTGATTGGTAATCGGGGCCGAGCCGATTCTGGTCGGTCTTCAGTTGTTTCACCAGGAAAGTTTGGTTCATCAAATACTACATGTATTGATTCTTCATGCTTGAGTGTCCTTTTATTTAATACTCTAAAGGCTTTGCTGACACTTGAATATCCTAGAAAAATTCCTTCATCAGCTTTGGGCTGAAAAACGTGAAGTTGATATTTTCCATTATTGTGTATGAAACATTTGCTTCCAAAAGCATGAAAGTATGAAACATTTGGTTTTCTTCCCTTCCAAATTTCATAAGGAGTCTTCTCATGTCTCTTGTTCATGAGAGCTCTGTTCTGAATGTAACAAGCTGTGTTAACTGCTTCTGCCCAATATCATTCCGGTAGTTTAGCTTCACAGATCATAGTCCTTCCAGCTTCTTTGAGTGTTCTATTTCTTCTTTCAGCTACACCATTCTGTTGAGGTGTTCCAGTGGTAGCAAGTTGATGTAAAACACCATTTTCTTCACAATATTCAATAATCACACTGTTGAGGAATTCAGTTCCTTTGTCTGATCTTATCTTCACAACTGAAACTCCTTTCTGATTCTGAAGTCTTTTGAGTAATTCTGTAAGCCTTTGCTTGGTTTCACTTTTCTTGGTTAGAAAGATTACCCAAGTGTATCTTGAAAAGTCATCTACTACCACCATTGTATACTTCTTTCCACTGATACTAATTGGTGTAATAGGTCCAAATAAATCCATGTGTAGCAATTCTAGATGTCTGGTTGTTGAATGCTGAGACTTGGTCTTGAAACTTGCTTTTTTTTTGTTTTCCTTGTTGACATGCGTCACACAAATTGTCCTTTTTGTATGAGATCTCTGGTAGTCCAATGACTAGCTACTTCTTAACAAGTGTGTTGATGTCATCAAAGTTAAGATGACTTAGTTTCTTGTGCCATAGCCAACTGATTTCTGATTTGGTATTCACAAGTAAACAAGTTTCAGCAACGGCAGTTGTCCAATCTACTACATACATGTTTTCTTTTCTTCTTCCGGCTAAAACAACTTGATAAGCTGATTCGCTGATGACAACGCAAAATTCTTTGTCAAAAGTAACTTTGTATCCTATATCACAAAATTGACTGGTGCTGAGTAGATTGTAGTGTAGTCCTTCTACAGAAGATACATTCTTGATTGTAAGTCCATTTCTGATTAAGGTGCCATAACCTCTGGTGTAACCAGTTTATCTTTACTTCCAAAATTGACTTTTGGTCCATCCTTTGCAATAAAATTATCGAGGCAGTCCTTGCTCTTTGTCATGTGTCTAGAGCAACCACCATCAAAGTACCAAATATCTGCAATAAAAATTAAAGGTTTTAGGTACCCAATTCATTTTGGGTCCATGGGTCGATTAATCAAGTACAACTCGGGAATATATCCTTTTGGGATTCTTCGGATATTGTTGCACTTGTTTTCATATATGTAAGCCACACTCCCATAGTATCTATGTTTGGATTGTGCCTTATTTATATGATCTCTCAGATCTTTTGACTGAAATTTGTTTCCATCATGCTTTTTGTTATTAAAGCTTGAATGATAACCATCATTCCTTACATCTTCGAGTGCAGGTGACCTTTGTACTATGACTTATCTTGAGAAGCGATATTAGTCCTCTCTGAGTTTTAGATCCCGAAACTTGTGATAAGTTTTGATGCGGAATGATTGTCATTATTAGTTTTATTAACAAATTCGATAAAATTCAATCATCATCGATGGGATATAGTCTTTCTTTCCCCACAATGTGTGAATCTTTGAATGATTGATATTCCTAGATTTACTTTGATTGTAATTTTTCTGATTCCTAACTTGACTGGTTTTTGTGGATCTGGCAGTTGATTTGCCGTTTCGGTTTCCATTGGATAGAGCTGATCCACAATTTGATTTACCTTTGTTGGTAGATACAGTTGTCTTCTTAGAAAACTGATTTATCCTGTGTGATCACGGCTTTCTTGGTTCACCATTTTCTCAGTTTGTGGAAGTTGCTCAGCTACGAACTTAATACCAGTTTTGGTACTAGGTCCAGCAGCTTTGCTAGTTCTATCCTTGGAAGATTGCTGTGTATCAAATCCTAAACCAGTTTTGTCTCCATATGGTTTTCCTGATTTGAATCCAGTAATTGAACTTGATTGAGCAAACGATTCAGTTGCTGCTGCTGATGCAGTAGGCTGATGCTGAATCTTTTCTTTATCAGTTTTAGTCAGTTTCAACATTTTTAGTTCAGACTTCAATCTTTCAACTTCAAGAATTAGACTTTCCTTTTCAGCTTTAATTGATTCATAACCAGCTTGAATAGTTACTAGCTGATTCATCAATTCGTCAAGCGTTTCTTCTAATTCTAGATTTTTTGGATTGGAGTCAGCAGTCGAAGAACATGCATTTATCATGGAAATCTGAGCTGAAGAGTATTTAGAGTTTGATTCACATACCTCATTTGTATCTTCCATGTGTGCCATTAAAGCTGTGTCATCTGATAGTCTTTCTGTACCAGCTTCATAATCTGATTCATCTCCAGCAAGGAGTGCTCTTCTACCAACTCTTCTTGGTGGAGTCTTCTTGGTCAGTTCTGGACAATCAGCTTTATAATGTCCTGGCTTCTTGCAGTTGAAACAGAGATATTCATCATCTTTTCTTTTCTCAGGAGTCCTTTTGATGAACTTTTGAGTGACTGGATGTCCACTCTTCATTCTTCGAATTTTGTTCATTATTAGAGCCATTTGTTCTTCCATCTCATCCAATTCATGAAGATTGCTTAATGAGTTTTCTTGAATGTCATTTGATCTTTCTTTGCAAGTCTTTGTGGTCTTTGGTTCTTCCAGAGCTTTGATTATTGCAGCTGTGCTTGTGAAATCTTCACTGAATTCATAAGCTTTCAAATCTGAAAAGATTTTGAACGAGTCCTCTACATCAAGTCTTCTTGATTCTTCCATGGCAGTGACCTTCATTTTCCAGCACATTGGTAATGCCTTCAAGATTCTTGTGTTGATAACTTTCTTTGAATATTCAATCTTGAGTAGATCTAGTTCATCCATGATAGCACTGAATCTTGTCTCCATTTGGTCAATGGTTTCTCCAGATTTCATCTTGAAATTCTCCAACTTTTGTTTTGCAACAGAAATTTTATTTTCCTTGATTGAATCTGTTCCTTCACAAACTAACTGAAGTTTGTCCCACATTTCCTTGGCGATTGTGCATTGTTTCACCTTCAAGTACATGTTCTTTGTCAAAGAGTTACGAGATAAAGTCCATCGCAACATTGTTGAGATTATTTCACTTGCGATCATCACTAGTCCATTCGGATTTGGGCTTTGGAACACGAATTTGTCTTTCACCTTCAGTTTGCATGTAGGTGATCTGGATTGGTCCATCAGTGAGTACATCCATCATCTCATCATGAGTAGCTGCTAGAAAATCCTGCATACGACGTTTATATTCGTCAAATCTGTCCATGTTGCACATAAGCATTTGTCTCGCACATTGATTGTTATCCATTGTGAGTGAGTGAAGACTGATAGTAGATAAATTGAAAATCTGAGCTTTCAAATAAGAAAAACTAGAGGAGATATAGAGCAAATGATATCTTGTTAAAGAAACACTGCTCTGATACCAATTGTTGGTCCCTTGGAAAGGCTAACACAAGTTTAGAGGGGAGGGGGGGTGAATAAACTTGTCCCTAAAACCGGATTTTAAACAACTTAAAGTTCAGTTATAACTTGTGTGGAGTTAAGCTGACAAAGCTGAGATTAAGTCAAACTGACTTAAGCTGAAACTGAGTCAACCGGCAGCGGATATAGTTCTAGCCTTTTTCTAGATCTTGTTATTCTATTATGAAAATTTGAATCTTTGAATCGAATTACGATGAATGTCAGTTGTGAACTGTGAGGTGTATAACAATCAAGTATCAAAATACTGTAAGTAAATAAATAAATGCGTAAAGTAAATAAGATGAGAATTATAAAGGTTCCAGGTGGTGTAATCCTGTACGTCCTCTCTTCCCTTGTGGTGCGGAGGAAAATTCCACTAGAACTTCTTGCGGTGAATCTGTTACAAAGGTCCTAAACAATAGTCCTTGGCTAATCCTAAGCGTCACTATCTAAAACAGTTGTAAAACAGGTAGAATTGCTGCTCTTCAAATGCTTGAACCACTGGTCCTTAGAGGGTAGGATTGCCTCTTCACCAGCTACCACCACAAACACAGTCTACCCGACTGCTTGTCACAACTGTCCTTGGCTAAACCTTCCTGGTTTGCTTCACAGTCTAAAACCTTTGATGTAGAATCAAAGTTGGGCTGAGAATCAATAAGTTGATTCTTGTTTGTGGTTCTTCAAAGTGTTGGATTCTTGATAAATTCTTTGTAGCTTGAACACTTGAAGAAATACTAGATTTGATCTTGTTATAGTTCAGAGATGATAGCAATTCGAATAGACTAATGCACAAAATTGCTTGTTGATTCTTGTATATTATGTTTTTATCCTTGGTGCAAAGTCTTCTATTTATAGTGTGAAGTCCAACGTTCATCTGGCTTAAATTCGAGTTGTATCAACGTCTCTTTTGTAACGGCTATATTTTCTGACCGTTCTGCTGTGTCAGTAACTCATCCAATGATATTGCTTCCTTTACAACGTTCGACTGTACTTTCAGTTTGTTGGATGGCTGACATATAAAACTGAGTTTCCTTATCGTTTTATATTGAGTTTTTCACTTATCGATTTCTAATCGACTTGGAGCGATAATCGAGATTTTACTCTTCTTCAAATATCGATCTCGAGTTTTATCGATTATCATTGATTTAATCGAGTACGCCATAACTTATTATCATCTAAGAATTCATTGTCCTTATGATTCTTAGGTCTTCATACAAGATCTATAAAGTCGATTCAGTCACCACAATCTTGCACAAGTCTAACTTTCTGATCTCGACTTGTAATCTTCATAACTGAGTTTGAACCCTTAGTTCTTCATTCTTCAATAACTAAGTTTGAACCCTCAGTTCTTCATTCTTCTAGATAAGTCAACCGAGTCTATAACTCTCAGCGAACTTACCTTCTTCAGTTCCATGTAGGTGTATTCTGAGTCAGTTTGCTTGTATTGATGATTTCCAGTTTTCTAAAAGATTTCCAGTTTTTAGTTTTACGACACACTAACTATTACAGTGCTTGTCTGATGTAACCTATACAAATATCAGACTCTAGTAAAACTTATACATTCAGTTCTAGACATCTTTTAGCTTTTCACTATAACAGCTGGCTTTAGCACTTCATCAATGGGTTAAGATAATACTTTAAACAAATAAGATGAATTATCATCAAAACATAAATTTTATTTCCAACAATATGGCATATCAACCAAAATAGTGGCATTTCCAAATTTTGTTTGAATACGCCTAGGCCCTTTCCAAATATTTGATTTGGGAAAAGGCCTAGGCCTAGGCCACTTTCAAAATTTTTATTTTGAAAAGTCGCCAGACATCAGCCAAATTTTGTTTGAAAAGATGTCTTTTAGTTTACGAAACCAAAGACATCCCTTTTGGTTAAGAACCAAAAGGAAAGGAAACAAAAGAGACCTTTTAATTTTGATTTTAATTTTGAATAGTTCCAAATTAATAAAATTGAAATTAGAATCGACTTAAAATTAAATGTTAATTTTATTTTCGATTAAGTCATTTAATTAATTAAAAGTTAATTAATTATTTGATGTGATAAAATAAAATGCATAAGTAGTTAAAATTATAATTTGATCTTTTTCATAAGATATAATTGTATGGATTAGATATGTAGATATAATGTGATTATATAGACCCCAATTGATCATGGACTCGATCAATAGGATAAATGGGAATGTTTTTATTTATGTTGGTTTTTCAAATTGTCCTAGGCCGTTATGAAGAATGTGACCTAGTTTACTTTTTGCATTTACCCCATTCCCGTTAGCTCCCCCCCCCCCCCCGTGTGCGGCGGGTGTAATTATTTATTAGATAGTTTATTATGTAACAAGAATGGAACAAGAAGACGAAGACCAAAGAGAGATAAAGAGCCCATTGGCGTACAGCAATAAAGATCCTATTAGAGGTTGCAGCTACCCTTAGTTCGTGACCAGTGGCTTCGTCAGTTTGTATTCGAAATCGCGCCTAAGAAAAGTCTATGATCATACCGATTATTTTGTGCACGGAATGTTGTGTATGCTTTACTTTATATGATATCGTAGTAATATGCACATATTAGACGAGACCATAATTGAATAAAATTAATTAAATGAATTAATTAAAAATTACTCACACCTCAAAAGAATCAAGTCGAGAATGCCTCCCCATATTAGAACGACGGTGAAGAGCCCTTGTTCTGATCCAACTCATCAGCCAAAGCAGGTGATTGACCTACCTCAGGTATATCGTCGTTATCGAGATATGATCGTAAGGGATCTCAAGAATATTGGGGTTATGACTTGACTAAGAATTCTCTCGGCCACCAGCCAAAGCAGGGTCGTTTGGATTTTAGAGGCACGGGTTTGACTATTTTATAAGATAAAAATTGTCAAAGAGGTTGACTAGTCAAACAACAAGAGTCGTATAAGATACGACTGACAAAGTGTTGTCTACCTATTGGATTATTTTCGGCCCATCAGCCAAAGCAGGGGTCGAGGTAGTTTAATGGGATCTTGTCCACTAAAGAAAATTAATCTTTCTTGAAAGCCAATTGGGAGTAGTTGGCTAGTGGGAGACAAACCTAATTAAAATTATAAGTGCAGTTTTAGGGTTTTGTATACATGAACTTTTACTTATACTATCTTTATTTATTGTTGTAGAAAATGTCAATCAAATTGAATATTTGTTTTATCATCGACAATAAACTTGACGAAACCAACTTTCTCGACTGGGAAAGAAACCTCAAAATCGTTTGGAGGCACAAGAAGATTGGCTATGTCTTGGACTGACCCATACCGGAAAAACCCGATGAGGGCTCGGCTGCAGATGCTGTCGAGAAGTACAACAAGCACTGTTCTGACAATACTGATGCTACATGTATCATGCTTGCTTCTATGATACCTGAACTGCAGAAACATCATGAGTCTATGGACACCTACACAATCATAGTTCACCTAAAGGAGCTCTATGCTTATCAGTCTCGAATTGAGAGGTATGAGATCTCGAAGGCCCTGTTTGGTTGTAAGATGGCATCTGGGACTGCTGTGGGGTCACGCGTGCTAAAGATAATCGGGTACATAGAGAGGCTTGAGAAGCTGGGCCACGAGTTGGAATGAGAGTTGAGTATTGAATTGATTCTGCAATCTCTACCTGATTCATACTCGCAGTTCGTGATGAATTATCACATGAACAAGATAGATTGCTCCCATGCGGAGTTATTGAACATGTTGAAAACTGCTGAGGGCACTATGGGGAAGGGAAAGCAAGTGTTGCTGGTCACTTCAGGAAAGGGCAAGGCAAAAGCCCAAAAGAAGTTTAAGAAGGCGAATGTTTCACCTAAGACAACACCTACGATAGCTAAAGACAAATCCAAGGATACTTGCTTCCATTGCGGTGAGACCAGACATTGGAGGAGAAACTGCAAAGGCTTCTTGAGTACCAAGAAAAGGCATTCTGATGCTTCGACTTCAGGTATGTTTATGATTGAGATCAATATTGCTTCTTCTAAGTCTAACCACTGGGTAATAGATACTGGTTGTGGTTCTCATATTTGTATGAATGTGCAGGCTTTAAGAAGAACTAGAGAACTGAGGAAATGAGAGGTGGACCTACGCTTTGGGAATGGAGCAAGTGTTGCTGCACTAGCCATAGGAGTTTATTTTCTTTCGTTGCCCGATGGGCTAGTACTAGAACTTAATAACTATTATTTTGTTCCTACTCTTATGAAGAGCATTATTTCTATTTCTACATTAGATGTTGAAGGATTTTCTTTTACGTTTAAGAATAAATGTTGTTCTTTTTCACGTGATGGAATTTTTTATTGTACTGGCATGCTTAGCAATGGTCTCTACATATTAGATATGAATGTTGACGTACTTAATATAAACAACAAGAAAGCCAAAACAAATGACTTGAATGAATCCTACTTATGGCATTGTATACCTGGCTATATAAATAAGAATCGCATTTTCAAACTCCATAAAGATGGATTATTGGATCACTTCAATTACGAATCATTTGAGACATGCGAATCTTGTTTACTTGGCAAGATGACAAAGTCACCTTTTAGTGGCAAAAGGGATAAGATCCAATGAGTTACTTGAGCTCATACATACTGATGTATGTGGCCCAATGTCAATTCAAGCCAAAGGAGGATACTCTTATTTTATCACCTTCACCGATGACCGTTCACGCTATGGTTATGTATACATAATGAAGTATAAGTCTGAGGCCTTTCAAAAGTTCAAAGAATTCAGAAATGAAGTTGAGAAGCAACTAGGTAAAGAAAACAAAACACTTCGATCTGATCGAGGTGGAGAATACCTAGATAGAGAGTTTCAATTCCTAGAGGGAGAGTTTCAAGGTTACTTAAAGGAGAATAGGATTCTACCTGAATGGACCCCTCCCGGGACGCCATAGATGAATGACTTGTCTGAGAGGAGGAACCGCACCTTGTTGGACATGGTGTGATCCATGATGAGCTACACAGTTCTCCCAAAATCATTTTAGGGGTATGCTCTAGAAACAACATCATATTCACTTAACCAAGTTCCGTCAAAGACGGTTGACTCTACGCCATACGAGGTATAGACTAAGAAGAAACCGAATGTGGGTAATCTTAAACCTTGGGGTTGTCCGACTTACATGAAGTGGATTATGCCTGACCAATTAGAACCCAGATCTGACAAATGTCTGTTTGTGGGCTATCCTAGGGAAACCAAAGGGTACTAATTTTACCACCCTGAGGAACAAAAGGTGTTTGTTTCCAGGACTGGCCACTTTCTGGAGAAAGAGTTTATTCTGGACAAGGTCAGTGGGAGTAAGATTGATCTTGAAGAAATTCAGGAACCACTTACGGGTAATAGTCAGTTGATGGAAGTAGAGGAAACACCTCACACAGATGTGACGCCAACCTCTACTGTGGACACACTAGCACTTCAAAGATCCACTAGGGTAGGTCGTGAACCCGAAAGGTACACAAGCATATACCTCATGGAAGATGAGGACCCTAAGACATACGAGGAGGTGTTATAAGGCAAGACAAAGAGAAATGGCAACAAGCCATGAATTCTGAAATGGAATCCGTGAAAGACAACCAAGTTTGGAACTTGGTTGATCCACCTGAAGGAATAGTTCCTATAGGGTGTAAATGGGTCTTTAAGAGAAAGTCAGAAATGGATGGCAACGTGACTACCTACAAAGCTAGGTTAGTGGCAAAAGGTTATAAGCAAAGACAATGAGTTGACTATGACGAAACCTTTTCGCCTGTTGCCATGTTAAAATCCATTAGAATTTTGCTCGCTATTGCAGCATACCATGATTACAAAATCTGGCAGATGGATGTGAAAATAGCTTTCCTTAACGGGAACCTGTCTGAGGAGGTGTATATGACACAGCCTGAGGGTTTTACTACCAATGACGCCAGGATGGTGTGTAAACTACAAATATCCATTTATGGATTAAAGCAAGCTTCTTGGAGTTGGAATCTTCACTTTGATGAGATAGTCAAGCATTTTGATTTCATCAAGAATGAAGATGAGCCCCTTGTTTACAAGAAGGTTAGTGGGTGTGCCATTGTGTTCTTAGTGCTTTATGTAGACGACATATTGCTCATAGGGAAAGATGTGCAGATGTTATAGTCAGTCAAAGCTTGGTTATCCAAGAACTTCTCAATGAAGGACTTGGGTGAAGTAGCCTTATATTTTAGAAATCAAGATCTATAGAGATATATCTAAGAGGTTGCTTGGTCTGTCACAATCCACCTACAGACACAAGTTGCTGAAGAGATTAAGCATGGAGCAGTCCAAGAGAGGATTGCTGCCCATGTCACATAGGGTCTACCTGTCAAGGGAAATGTGTCCTTAGACAGAGGAGGATAGGGCACAAATGAGTAGGATCCATTACGCCTCGGCTATCGGGTCTATCATGTATGCCATGTTGTGCACCCGACCGGATGTCTCGTACCCTCTTAGTATGACTAGCAGGTACCAGTCTAATCCAGGTGATGGTCACTGGATTGCTGTCCAGAATATTCTCAAGTACATGAGGCGTACTAGGGATATGTTCCTGGTTTTCGGGAATGATGATTTAGTTTTATGAGGTTATACAGATGCCAATTTTCAAACTAAAAAGGATGACTTGAAGTCACAGTCTGGATTTGTTTTCACGCTTAAAGGCGGAGTAGTGAGCTGGAAGAGTTCCAAGTAGGAGACTACTGCAGACTCTACAATGGAAGCCGAATACATAGTAGCTTCAGAGGTGGAAAATGAAGCAGTTTGGATGAAGAAGTTCATTACTAAACTTGGTGTGGTTCCCTCCATTGAAGGTCCAGTGCCATTGTACTATGATAACAATGGGGCGATTTCTCAGTCAAATGAACCAAGGTCTCATCAGAAATGTCCAAACATGTGCTATGGTGCTATCACTTGATTAGAGAGATAGTAGATAGAGGAGATGTAATGATAGAGAAAGTCAACATGGATGATAACATAGCTGATCCGTTAACCAAGGTGTTGTCACATGCAAAGCATGAGAAACATGTTCACATGCATGGGCTTAGGCATATGGGTGATTGGCTTTAGGCCAAGTGGGAGATTGTTGAAAATGTGTCCTAAACCCAATCGGGTTGGACTGGATCCGACCGGGTTGGGTCGTTTACAGTCTATTTTAGTTCATGTAATAACTTTATTATGATTAACAAAAGCACTTTTGTTATTATATATTGTTTATCTTCATGTTATTGGTTGTATAACTGTGATACAGAAACCATGATAGTGATTATGGTTGACGAGATCTCTAATCGCTTTAATGAGTTTGATACTTAAATGTCTCCAGCCTTGGAAAGTTTATCTGTAGACTATAAAGGTTATAGTGGTAAATTAATATGGTGGTATTTATCTATTATGAATAAATAAAAAACAAGATATTAATTATACATAAATTATATTAATTAAAGAATATTCCAGATGCCAATATTTGGAAATTTGGGGCGCCACATCTACGGGTATAAGATACACTTGGATTGTGCACTTTAATTAATAAGATTACCATAATATTAACAATCAATATTAATTGATTTTGGAAAAATAGATTTATGGTAATAAGATAAATATATTCAATATAAGATATTGACAATATTTAGTTTTTATTTAATATAAGATATTATAATAAAAAAGATAAATCAATCAAAGTGATTTTCCTTATTTTATTGGGAAAAAGTTTTTCTTTGTCATCTATCTTCTAGGAAGCTTCTCCTAATTAGATTAGGGCATCATTGGGGCGCCACTTTCTTCTATATAAGAAAGGGGTTTGCTAGCTCTTTTGTATGATTACAATTCGAAGAACCAATAGTTCTTGAGTAAAATAGAGAGCTTCCAATAGAGAGTTAGAGAGAGAAAAAGGCCGGTCTAGCAGCCGGATTTTTCTGATAGCAATCCAAGGAGGATCCCGGTGAGGAGTTCGTGTGGATTATCGATAGAGGCTGGATGCGTGGATGGCTTGCGCATAGTACTACTCTCCGTTGACGGTCAAAGCTTTGATCTTGTAGATCATCCAAGGTATATACCATCAAACTGCTTAACGTGTTTATTGTATTAAACGAAGACGATCTTGGTAAAAGAAATCAAAATTTTAAATTACGCTGCGTTAAACTAGTGATTTCCTCACAATTATAAGGCATGGACACAATGCAATGATTCATGTACGAATTGGATAATAAATTCTTTGGATAATGATATTGTGCAAAAGGACATATGGTTACCGGCTCCTAGGGAGGTTTTGGTAGACTTAAATCATCGTTTTAGCACTAGAAATGCTTAGAGGTTATCCAACTTGGTTGAAGAAATCTACTCTACTAAGCAAATTTCACTTTCGGTTAAGTTATTTCACCAAGTTGAAAGGTTTTTGGGATCAGTATGCCTTTCCAAGGCCTTTCCCTCCCTGTTGTTGTGATGCTAGAGCTGTTTATAGAGAATATAGTGAGACTGATATTGTGATCTATTTCTTGAAAGGGTTAAATGATACTTTTAGCAATGTCAAATCTCAAGTTTTGATGTCTAATCGCCTCCCTGAAGTTAAAACAGTGTTTCTATGGCTCTTCAACATGAGAGTCAGTTTTCCTATTCTTCTAACAAGAATGGTACAGATGCTTTGAGTGCTTCATCTGGTATTTCTTCTGGCCCTCAAGAATCTGGTTCTTTAGCCT
Organism: Gentiana macrophylla; assembly: GCA_026214975.1. NCBI lineage: Eukaryota > Viridiplantae > Streptophyta > Magnoliopsida > Gentianales > Gentianaceae > Gentiana > Gentiana macrophylla. The sequence goes on from CM047814.1 coordinate 82,439,821, forward strand.
TTGCTAGATAGAATTAGTCTGCTTATGGTAGAAGGTCTAGCAGAGGTGTTTTTTTAATTAATCAGTCTAGAAAGGTGCAATTAATGTACTCATTGTGGTAGATCAGTAATGTTCATTCTGATGTCTAGTCAGCATACAAAATTCATAAGTGGACAGTGGACTCATGTGCCACTGATCATATAACTTTTTCACTGTCTATTATGGTGCATGTTGTGCCTGTACACAATGTCACAGTCACTTTACCCACTAGTTCGATAGTCTTCATCACACACATAGGGCAGGTTAGACATAATAGTCACTTAATTATCACATATGTGCTTTGTGTACCTTCATTTTCCTATAATCTTTTCTGTCAGAAAGATAAATCTTAGTGCATGGATTTCTTTGTCTTTTTTTCATAACCATTGTGTTGTGCAGAATACCAAACTACAAAACAAGAATGGTTCAGCTAGTGTTCATAATGGTTTATACATTCTATCTGCTGATCTTTCGCAATCTGCTTCATCTTTGCAGAGTCCAGCTACTTGTAATAGTGTCTCCCAGTCCTTACTTTGGAATTAATGGCTAGAGCACTTATGTAATCAAAGATGGAAAGTTTTAAAACATTCTATTTCGGATGTCAAATTACCCCTTGAACATGAGTGTTTGATCTGTAACCTAGCTAAACATAAAAGGCTTCATTTTCCTATTATTAATTCTGTTTCTATCAAAGCTTTTGATTTGTTGCATTTTGATATATGCAACCCTAATGGGGTACCTATGCTTATTGGTGATTGTTATTTTCTTTCAATTGTTGATGATTGTACTATGTTTGTATGGGTTTTCCTGATGAAATCTAAATCTGAGACTTGAACTTTACTCTCCAAACATTCTGTAATACAATTCTAAATCAATTTGGTTCTTCTATAAAGGTAATTATATCAGATATTGGTTTAGAATTTGATATGAAACAATATTATAGTGAGAGAGGCATCATACATGAAACCTCTTGTGTTAATACTCCTCAACAAAATGGTATATTAGAAAGGAAACACCAATACTTGTTAAACATAGCAAGGGCATTAAGATTTCATTCACACACACCTATGCCATATTGGGGATTTTTTTTGCAACATGTTGCTCTTTTTATTAACTGTACCCCCTACTCCTATTTTTCAAGATAAATGTCCTTATGTTTACTATACAATAAGTCCCATAACTATCATTTGTTCAAAGTGTTTGGTTGTTTACCTTTTGTTTCTACTAATCAACAAGTTAGGGGCATGTTTGAGGCTACGAGTAGGAAATCTGTTTTTCTAGGGTTTCCTGCTCATAGAAAAGGTTGCATGTTTTTAGATGCCAATACTCAAGAAGTGCTCATATCCAGAGATGTTATCTTCCATGAGGATAAGTTTCCCTTTGCTGAACATTCTCCTGCTTCTGCCACTGTTTTAACAGTCTATAAATTTGAAGATGTGGCCTATCTCACTGTAGATAGCTCTACTGTTGTCCCTACTACATGTCCTATAGTTCATCATCATCCTACTAGTTCTTCAGAAACCCAAGGCAGACCTACAAGAACAAGGCAACCGCCTAAATATCTTCAAGACTACCAGATTGATTTGGCTTCAAGAGGCACTACTCCATACACCATTCAGAGTGTGGTCTCCCATGATCACATTTTAGATTGCTATGCCTCTGTTATATACAATATATCTGCTGATCAAGAGCCTTCTACATAAACAAGAAGTTCAAAATCCAGAATTGAAAAAAGACATGCAACTAGAATTGAATGATTTACACAAGACTAATACCGGTCCTTAGTAACTCTACCCCTAGAAAAAGTTCCTATAGGTTGTAAGTGGGTTTACAAAATCAAGTGGAAGTCAGATGGAAACATAGAAAGATACAAAGCAAGACCTATTGCTAAGGGCTACACACAAACTGAAGGAATAGACTACCTAGACACATTCTCTCCAGTAGGCTATGATGACTACAATTAGGTTGTTTCTCAGTCTACTATCTTTGCAGAATTGGCATTTACATCATTTAGATGTATGCCCTTTTACATGGTGATCTAAATGAGGAAGTGTACATGAAGCATCCCCTTATTTTGAATACTACAGGTTCTGTTTGCAAACTGAATAAATTCCTTTATGGATTAAAGTAGGCTAGTAGGTAGTGGAATGCCAAACTAAGACAATACAATATGGTTACATACAGTCTCCTAATGATCACCGCCTTTCACCAAGGGACAAGGATCCTCTTTTATTGCACTTTTAGTAAATGTAGATGAGATAATTGTAGGTTGTTGAAGTTTGTAGAATTACAAACAAAAAGTAAAGAAAAATGCGGAATTATTATTGATGAACTAAAATCAACAAGTTAAGTTATAATGCTACTGATCATGGGGTATTTATAACTTCATACACCTCATCGATCAGTTAAAAGTAATTTACAATGGTTACAACAAACCATAACAGAATAACCATTTTTCTACCTAGTGGTCTACTGACTACCTCAACAGACTGTTGAGTCTTCAGTTGTCCAGCTGACTTTCACTTAGCAAACTTCCTTTAGATTTATATACTGTAACACCCCCTAAAGCTAAGAATGGTACATGATCAACTTGAACTCAAAAAAACTTCCTTCAGCTACTGGAACTTTGAAAAATCTTTGTAATGCCTACTTTGTCCAACAAATAGAAGAAGATACTTGCATCTAGAGCCTTGGTGAGGATGTTAGCAATTTATTATTTTCTGTTGATTAGAAGGAGTTTGAAAAGTCCATATTTGACTTTGTCTTTTACAACATGATAGTCAATCTCAATATGTTTGGTTCTTTCACGAAACAAAGAATTACGAGCAATGTGCATAGCACTTGAATTGTCATAGAACAACACAACAGGCATCTGAACATGATTTTTCAAAACTTGTAGGATGTAAATCAACCAATGGAGTTCACCAACTGCATTTTCCATAGCCATGTACTCAGCTTTTGATGAACTTCTTGCTATAATGGTTTGTTTCATTGCCTTCCAAGAGGTAGGAGCATCTTCTAAAATCATCATGTAGCTTGAGACCAATTTTCTTGTTTCAGGGAAACCAGCCCAATCACTGTCTAATCATTGTCTGTAAAACCCTTTATGACAAGATTATTTTCTACTGGAAACAAGATTCCTTGACTAGGATTTGCCTTCAAATACCTTAGTAGTTTAAGTGCTGCCTTCATATGGTTTTCTGTAGGAGTGTCCAGAAATCGACTTAGCTGCTGAACTACAATAGCAATATCTGGTTTGGTAAAAGTGAGGTAGATTTGTTTACCCACTAATGATCTGTATACAGCATTATCTTCCAAAAGTGGTGAATCGCCATGTTGTGAGGTCTGTTTGGACTCCATAGGTGTTGTAGCAGGTTTAGCTCCCAAAATTCATATTCTTCTAGGAGGTTGAGTGTGTAATTTATTTGAAAAATGGATATACCTGCAGGAGTTCTAGCTGCCTCAATACCTAGGAAATATCTCAATTTTCTAAGATCTATAATGGTGAACTGCTGATGTAGGGCATCCTTGACTTGCTGAATCAATTGCTCTCTAGGGCTAGCTACTATGATGTCATCTACATATACCAGCAGAGCAATAAAAGATTGTCCTGACCCTTTAATGAATAAATTCTGGTCATTTTTGGACTGAATAAATCCTTGGGCTTCCAATAATTAAGTTAATTTGCAATTCCATTGTCTGTTGGCTTGCTTTAGTCCATACAAGGATTTGGTTAGTCTACAAACTTGATTTGGTTTGGTTTCTGCACAGTCTGAGGGCAGTTACATGTATACTTATTCATGTTGATTTCTATGTATGAAAGCAGTATTAACATCCATCTGATGGAGATGCCAATTATTGGCTGCTGCAGCTGCAAGTAAAGTCTTGTCTGTTGTAATTTTGACTACAACGGAAAAGGTTTCTTGATAATCAATTTCATTTGTCTGAGTGTAGTCTATTGCTATTAGTCTGGCCTTGTATCTCTCTACTGAACCATTAGGATTGTACTTGATTCTATATACCCTTTTGCACCCAATAGGCTTCTTGCTTGGGGGCTGATCAACTACTTCCCCGGTATGAGTCTTTTGTAGAGCTTCAATCTCCTTTTGCATTGCTTCTTTCCACCCATCATGCTTGGTAGCTTGATTGCATGTCTTATGTTCTTTCACAGCATCAATGGCATTAATGAATCTGATATATTCTTCTAAAAGTTTGTCCAGATTCATGACCTCACTCAGTAGGTGTGGGGTCTGCTGAACTGTAGAGCACCATCTTGATAAAAGGTTGGAGATTTCCTTATCCTTATGGATCTTCTTAATTGTGTGAGTTCAGGTGCATAGCTAATAGGAATATGCTTTTCATTAGATGCCTCACTCATGCTAACTCAGTAATGCTGGTTGGTCTGTGACTTATTCATGAGATCATCAAAGCTCATCCACAATCGGTAATGGTATCGAATATCGCAAGATATCTAGACCTGCCTAGTACCTGTTGAAATAAAGGAAAGTAAGTGTCATGGAATTGAGTATCTCTACCTACAAAGATGTATTTGTTGGTAATGCCCAAGAGAATTGCACCATTGGAAGTGTTTGAGTTTCCAAGATAGACCCATGTCCTACATCTGGAATCAAATTTTGTTCTGTAAAGTGTGCAAGAAAAAACTAAGCATCCAAAAACTTTAAACACAAAATAGTCTAGTTTGGTGCCATAAAGCACCTCATGTAGAGTGCTTTCCTTCAGCAGTGGTGTAGGTGTGGCATTCATTAGTTTTACAGCATGTAAAAGGCAAAAACCTGAATCATTAATGGGTAAATTACTCTGGAATCTCAGATTTCTGGCAACATTCAGCAAATGCTGATGTTTCCTTTAAATTATACCATTCTGTTCAGGTGTGCTAACACATGATGTCTGATGTATGATGCCCTACTGAACATAAAAGTAAGACTTAGCTCCATTTTCAGAACTAATGAATCTAATAATTTTATGAAATTGAGTAGAAATAAATTTAACAAGATCAAAAGCTTCAGATTTATGCCTCATAAGAAAAACCCAAGTAAATGTAGAAAAATTATCTACAACAATAAGGAAATATTGTTGTTCATTCACAGTATATTGTTTCAAAGGACCCCAAATATCCATATGGACAAGATCAAAAAAAAACATTTACATCAGTTGTACTTAATGGAATGAGATTTTTCTTTAACTTTTCCATAGGGCAGACATAAGAAATATCATGATTACAAAATTTGACATCAGTAGACTGTGAACTAATAACTACTCGTCTTTTATCTGGCAAGTGTCCTAGTCTGTAATGCCACAAAAGAGCATCATCTAGTCTATCAGACAAAGTTTTATTAACTACAACATTAGCAACAAAATGCCTGATTGGCTGATCCATGACATAGAGTTGATCTTGTCGCGGGCCTTACGTTGATTTTACTAGCAAGAGTACTTGGTCAATCATAGTATAGCAAGGGCGAATCAAGGTCGATCCCACAGAGACAATGCAACTTAAGCGTAAACAATTCTAATCTAATCAAGAAGATATAAGTGGTTATTGACCAACACTAAGCATAAAAGAAACATGGTATTCCTTCCCCATCCCTTCATTCTACTAACTTGGTTTAGTTAATCCTTATGTTTACTTCCCCACATAATTTCCTTAAACTAATCGAGCTTTTAATTCAGTTTTAGCTACGGGTACAACTCCTAACTCTATCTACTCTGACAATGGCAGTAGACAATCTATACGCAAGCTACCCTCCTTAATTGGTCCGTAATAGCCCATAAGTATGAAGAAATAGAACTGCAAGTATTGAGTGTTAACCCATACCGCTAACGCGCCTAGGCACCTATTGACTATGGC